>CAWUFW010008909.1:0-600000 GCA_963921515.1 Calotriton arnoldi | reverse complement strand
ATCAGTTGCACTCACCTTTTTAGAAACAACTACGGGTGATATTCTCAAGAACGTGCGACAATCATCGCCAAAATAGGTTAACGCAATTTCACATATCGCCGTCCATCGCGGGAAAATAACTTTGTGTTAACGTCCCATTCTCAACACGGCGGGAACATGCGATAGTGTCCTGATAACGCGTCAAATGTCCACGATAAAATCACCGGGACGGCAATAAAAATCTAAAAAAAGCCTAATGTGAAAAAAGTTGCAATGGGCCCAACTGCGAAAAAAAATACAGTGCTAAGCAGTGCCAGGCCTGCAAGTCCCACAAGTCAGGCGGGAAAAACTACTAGAAAAGTGCCAACAAAAAACACAAACAAAACACAAACAACTGCGAAGCACCATGGAGGTAGCCGGAGCGAGTACAGAGGACAACCAGAACCCCACAAGTGCCACGGAGGACCAGCCTGGGACCTCGGGGTCAGGGAAGGGCAAGGAGAAGAAGAAGAGGAACCCGCCTTACAGTACACAGGAAAACCAGATCCTCATTACGGAGGTGATAGAACACCACCACCAACTGTTCATCACCTCCACTGTGTCATTGGCAACTAAAAATACAATATGGCAGTCCATCTTGGCCAAGGTGAATGCAGTCGGACTGAAGAGAAGGGAAGTGGACGACTGCAAGAAGCGCTGGACTGATGTGAAGCGCAAAACCAAGCTGAAACCCGCAGCCAACCTGAAAGCAGCAATGCAGACTGGAGGTGGGAGTCCAGCGACACACCAGGAGCTGGATGAGATGGAGGAAATGGTGACCCGAGTCATCATTGGGGAGACGGTGGCAGGAGTTGGGGGACCGGACAGTGCACAACATGACCTGAGCCAACAGCAACAGGGTGAGTAACAACCAGGGACTGGGGGGACGGGGTGAGATGAGCACAACGGCACACATGCACAATTAAGTATAGCACATCTGCGGATAAACCATGCCCAAGAGTCACAACTCCGACCAAGAGCCCAATTTACCCAAGTCTGCAACATCTCAGCACTGTATAAGCACAGAAGTGAAAGGCACACCGCCTGAAAGGGAGAAGGGCCAGCCAAATCAGAGCTGAAGGGCCAACACACCCACCATGCTGCACACACACATAAGAATCAGAGCACCTCAACATTGACAACAATGTGGTACAAACTGCAACACTTTCACAACAGAATAGAGGACACAACTCCGCCACTTGTGTGTAGAAAATGGCCATTCGCATTTGGCATAGCAGGAAACTGTGAGATGACAATGTACAAGTACAACCTCACATCCCTGATGGTGTAGAAATGTCAACTGTCCCGCATCACATAGGCATCTCCTCACAAACAGTCACAATGTACATTGTCATGCAGTCTGTAAGTAAACTTGTCTAATGCATCAACATACATGTGAACACAATGTCAATCTGCATCTCCCCTTCACATTGCAGAGGGACAATCAATACCTCCTGCAGAGCAGACACAACAACTCAGCACTGATGATGAAGAGGACCTCCCCAACATCGACACCGACACCCTCCAACAGCCCATGGACAGCTTTGGCACCCCACCTCCAGGAGCAGTGCAGCCCAGCTGCATCGAGGAAACCCCCCCTGCACAGACCACACAGCAGGAAGCACCCACCACCGCGGCTGTCTCCCAGGACCCCCACAACCAACACATGGCATTCCAACGCCATGTGTTAGGGTGCCAGGAGAAGATGGCTGATCAGCTGTGGGTGGGGTTCGACCTCATGGCAGCCAAACTAGATGCCATACGTGGGTGTCTACGTCCTATCAGGGACCATTTACAGTCCCTAACGAACACCCACTGTCCGCTCCATGCTCTCCAACAATTTATGGCTGACATCGCTGGAGTCATGACTCTGAGCCAAGAACAACTGTCTAGTCAGAGTGGCTCCAGCGATGTCAGCTGGGAGTTGGGACACATGCGGAGGATCATGTTGAACATGGAGTGGATGCAGGCGGAAAGAATGTTTGCCACGGCTGCACACCAGCGAGATGTAGCTGTGATATTCCATGCCCTGCAGATCCTCGTCATGGCATTGCCGCCACAAGGCCTGGTGCGGATGAATGCTGCTGCTGCTACTACTCCATCCACATCTCCGCCCCCTGAAGTGTCAGTGCCACACAGTGATGCAGACTAAACACCACCACCCACATGTGAGGCACCTGACACATCAGAGGACGAGGATGATGATGAATCTGGCTTTGTGGTAAGAATGAAGTGGTAGCATTCATCTCCGCCATATGGCCTGTCTCAGCTTGGTTCTGCCCTCTGCATCATGCCCTGGAATAACACCTTCCACTGTCCCCCGATACACTCAGCGACACTCACCTTGGACCTCGACAGGGACTGCCATATTTGGTTTGGTTACCAATGACACAGCAATCACACTGCGGACTGAAGTCTTCCTCTTCCGATGAACTTGTCAATCCCTAATGGACTCTGGCTGGCCCTCCACGGGGCAACAATGTAAAGTGGGGTTTACATGGCCCTGTACTGCTCCAGCTTCAATACTCCACTGAATGCGAATAAAACATTCTAATTCACACAGATGTGTCGTGGCTATGAGCAATCAAGTATGAAAGTATGGATGAATGTAGGGACTGATTCCACAAAAAGGTACTCCCTGGGTAATGCTATCAACGCGCATGTATGGCCGTGACCCAGATAGGCAGTGAGACACACATTGTCATTCAAATCAACACTCATCACTGTTGAATACAAGTGAAGGTGCGTAGACTTTATTAGCATATGCGTGTCAGTACGGGCAAGATAAGTGCCACAACATGCAGACCAATGCAGCAGTATGTCAGGATGAGGAACGTTGCCAAGCGCCGCTGTCCACTCCGGGGGAGTGCCTCACCTTTCACAGGTGTGTGTTAACCCGCGTTGTTGTCCGCTCATGTATTGGGAGTCCAGGCGAATGCAGCCATGTCCACTGTTGTCGTGGGACATGTGACCAGATCTCCAAGATGCAACAAGGTGTTGGGACATGTGCAATGGGTTCCAATCTGTTGTGGCTGCAGGTACGTAGTCACTCGTCCATGAAAGCGATTGCAGCTCTGTAGGCTATCATTTCCAACATGAGGTCGTTGTCGACTTCATCAAACAGGATGGTGAGGCGATCCATTAGCAGGTCCGGACAGATGTGCTGCGTCCATCCCCTTCCACCAATTAGCACTATAGCCCAATAGGGGAGCGGTTCAATGTGGTCACTGCACACGAGGAGTTGTGCAATCTCCCAGGTCCAGCTGCCAGCATGTATGCCAAGTATCAAGGCATCCCATAAACGGGTATCACAGTGACACTCCTGGTCGTGGGCCAACAGGGGGCGCACAAACATGTCAAAATCTAGTTCAGCTACCGTCCTGTTGGATAGGCAGACATCCATGGACCACTCGAATATGCACGATCTACAATGCAACACAGGCTGAATGCAGGTGACGTTGGCAAGGCGGAATCTTAGCCGGTAACTGATCCGCAGCACTGCCAATGGCAGTGCCCCCAGTAAATGCAGCATACATGCACGGTACAGTTCCACCTGACCAGTAGCGGTCCGTGGTAGGAGTGCCGGCCGGGCGGTGACGTGGGGTGGGGGGTAGTAAACCAAGGATTACGGCCGAATACAGGTAAGTAAACATTTAAATAAATAAAATGAATTTCGTTGTGAGCGCTACATCGCCAAATGCGATGCAGTGCCCGCAACGAAATTCGTTTTATTTATTTAAATGTTTACTTACCTGTATTCGGTCGTAATCCATGGTTCTACTCCCCACCCCGCCCTCCCCCGCCCCACGTCACCGCCCGGCCGGCACTGCTACCAAGGACCGCTACTGCACCTGACAGGGGTTGTGCAAGTGTCCGGGATGTTCTGCCATTGCGTTAGTGGCTCTGGTTGAAGCGGCACTGTTCTGACCTGCGCCAGTTCTGTGGATGAAATGCCACAGCTCGGATCAATGAGTTGTATTAGTGTACAACGGTTGTATGCCTGGGATGGTGTGGGAGTAAGTGTGAAGGCCATTCCATGCAAGATAACTTCGAGCAAGGACTTCTGTGTGTCGGGTGTGTATACGTTGGTCTTTCGTCAGGCTGTGCATAGTGTGGGAGTCGTCATCAGCTGCTATAGTATCTGTCAGGGGGTGCCGGGCACATGCAATTCCGAGGTCGGAGGTGCAGATGTGCTTCCGCCTGATAGTTCAGACAAAGGAGCTTTCATCCCTAATGTTAGCTTCTCATCTGCTTGCATTCAGGAAATGTGAAGTGGCTTGGTGGGGGTGGGGTGGGATGTGTGCGACTTTGGGATTCATGTTTGACATGTCTTGCATGCGGCAAATGAGACGCATCACTGTGTGTTACGTTGCCTCACAGCTGCTCCTCCCTCCCCCCGAGCCTATTTACTTGTGTGCGCTGCGCGGTTGCATCACTACGTCACACCATTGTCATGCCTGTCTGCGCATGTCCACAAGCCTGACAACGACACTGTGTTGTTGGCCGTTGAAGGTGGGCGGCCACGTGAGTGTAGGGCTGTGGGAAGGATAGGGCGGACACAGATGTAGAGTTCATGCCTGGCTGAACTCGCACTGCGATTAAGGCTAGGCATTTGGCTCATGCTGCGGCAATACAGATACACATAATACTTGGCATGTATGAGCCAAGACCCCGAGCGGTCTTGCGCTCCTTCATTTCCCCGTTCGTGTGAACCCGCCCTCCGGGTGCCTGCTACATTGCAACATTGTCGATTGCGGACTGGGTGGCGCCGACACTACAACAGTGACACACTCATTAGTTACTTCCTTGTCCAGGCCAGAACTGAACCACGCCCAGAGCCCCGGGCAAATCCTTCACACCCCTACGCTGGCTTGGCGTACGCCGGCCCAGCCCACTCTGCTTACGCATACAGAGGGGGACAACAAAGCTGCGTGTCCAAGGTCTTACCCACTGCCTGAGGTGACATGGTTGCGTCCGCTGTCCACAGCACAATGTAATGTGGTAGGGCCCGGGCCCATCATGCATACATAATGACCACACGGACACACTTAGATAGATAGTGGAACTGGCTACGGGCACGTGCGCCCGGCCCCTTTTTATTACCAGGGTCACATGTCCAGTGACGCCTGTGCTGGATGGGTGTGGGGTGAGTGTAAGCCAGCCCTCAGGGAGTGGTTGGTGCTGGCAACAACTAGAACAGTGATCATCGGATCACACACACAGATTAAATCATAAAGGGTCCATGACTTGTGGTGCACTGAGTTAGTGGCACCGGATGCACGGCGGCAGGCACGGGCCTACCGCCACGTGGCGATGACTTGAGCTGCACTGAGGTAGGGGCACCAGAGCTGAGCGTGCTCATGTGAAGAAATTGTTAATGAGTTGGTCCCTTTGGGATATTCCTGCTGCAGCTGCATTGGGGTGTGGTACACCTGCCTCATCTTCATCATCATCGTCCCAGGTCTTCCCCACTGCCTGAGGTGACATTGTTGCGTCCGCTGTCCACAGCACAAAACTCAATCATGAAGGGTCCATGAGTTGTGGTGCACTGAGTTAGTGGCACCTGAAGAGCTGAGCAGGTTATCAAGCTGATGATGGCATCCAAGACAGGTGTGAGCAACTTTGATAGGCTGGCTGTGAGACTCTTCCGACTTGGGCAGTTGTTGGTTGGAGGTGGTCCTGGCGGTGGTGGCGGGTGTGCAGCCAGCGATGATGCATCGTTTGACTTGGGGGACCTGCTGACCGCAGTGTAGGCCAGAGGCAGCGGTCAGGAAGGGCCCACAGCCACGTGGCGTTGACTTGTGGTGCACTGAGTTAGTGGCACCTGAAGCGCTCAGCGGGTGTGCAGCCTGCAATGATGCGTCGTTTGACTTGGGGGACCTGCTGACCGCAGTGTAGGCTGGAGGCAGCGGTCAGAAAGGGCCCACAACCACATGATGATGACTTGTGGTGCACTGAGTTGGTGGCACCTATAGCGCTCAGCGGGTGTGCAGCCAGAGATGATGGCGGGTCCTCGCAGGTCAGGAGTGGATTAGATTTGCGGGCCCTGCTGACTGCAGTGTAGGCCCGAGGCAGCGGTCAGAAAAGGCCCACAGCCACGTGATGATGACTTGTGGTGCACTGAGTTGGTGGCACTTGTAGCGCTCAGCGGGTGTGCAGCCAGAGAGGATGGCGTTTCCTCGCAGGTCAGGATTGGATTTGATTTGCGGGCCCTGCTGACCGCAGTGTAGGCCGGAGGCAGTGGTCAGAAAGGGCCCACAGCCACGTGTTGATGACTTGTGGTACACTGAGTTGGTGGCGCCTGTAGCGCTCAGCGGGTGTGCAGCCAGAGAGGCTAGCGTGTCCTCGCAGGTCAGGATTGGATTTGATTTGCGGGCCCTGCTGACCGCAGTGTAGGCTGCAGACAGTAGTCAGCACACACATAACTCCGCGGTGCTGTGCCGCTTGGTGCGCTGGGGGCCTGTGTCGCGGACGCCAGCGATCGGCTGAGGAGGCTGGCGGTAATGGCGGTGGACTCGTGGCAGGGTGAGGGGCGCCTCCCTGGCAGAAGCGTTGGCCATCCGGGAAGTGAACCATGCCCAGAGACCCGGCCTATTTATTCACACTCCTACGCTGGCCTGGCGTACGCCGGCCCAGCACACTCCGCTTACGCTTACAGGGGGGGAAGACACGGATACATGACCGGGGTCTTCCCCACTGCCTGAGGTAACATGGTTGCGTCCACTTTCCACAACACTACAGACACCAGCAGTATATGTCCACATGGACATGTCTGTGCTCTGCATACTGTAGTCTGTCCAGCACATCACCACCACACTTGGCATTGTGTACATTCTTATTCATGGGTGACTTGCCTCCTTCACACATACTTGGTTCCCACCTCTCCCCACATTCTGCAATTGTGTGGCTGTGGGGCCTTGCCGGTTTGGGAAGTTCAGCTGTCTTGTTCTGCGCTGCCTCGGTGGTAGTCCGGGGGGGGGGGGCCTGGGGGTGGTGGGTGTTGTGTCCCTCTTGGGTCTCCGAGCTGCATGGTCAGTAGCTCCATGACATCTGTTGGTCTTCAGATGTGGCTCTGGGCTGGGCTCCCTTTCATGCTGCAGGTTGTCGTCCGGCTTTACACCAGTGAAAGGCAGGTGTTAAATCCCTGCTGCTAACGCGCCTTATCGCCTGTTTTTGGGTCGCATCGCGGATCTGGCTGGTCGTTGAGAATATCGCGAAGTGGTGTTTTTGTGTGTTTTTGCACGGGTACGCCTACTCTGCATATCATTAGCATTAGTTGTCGCTCTCATCCGTGGCGATGTTTTTTGCGGCAGCTATCGCTGGGAAACTGGGATATCGGCAGTTTGCACCAGCTTGGGAATAGGGCGATGACTCTATCGACACTTTTGCGGCGCTAAAGTGCCGATAAATCGGCGATGAGTCCTTGAGAATATGCCCCTACATTTTCGGCACTGGTCTGAGTTGGGGGTTATTTTTCAAGATGTTGAATCCTTCGGATCCAGAGTAACCATACAAAACCAGAGTTTGTCCACGACAGGAGTTGCTGTCAGAGATTCTGGGTCAATGTTTCATTCGGAAAGTGCAGACACAACGCACCCTCACAATAGATCCTCACCATCCTCGACATGCTGACACAATCTTACAGCGCCGTAATCTCACAAGACACTGGGCGTTCCTTATAATGCTTGTGACACGGAATTCCTGATAGTACACCATAACTCCATGTCACATAATGCGGGAAGTTTTTCGGGCACAGTTTTTATGCTGCAACATACTGATTATTGAACAGCATTTCTTTCGAGTAGATATTTTTGCTTGAAAGCACACTGTGAGTACATATTTTAGTTCAAAATCTGTTTTTATAACAGAGGAAGTGCCATGAAGAGTAGGGTAACTTTGAATATAGTACCAACATATTCTTCCTGGCCTGAAGGCTCCTCCTTGTGTTTTTGTCGACTCCTTTGTGATTTCGGATTTGTATACTGAAGGGAAAGCACCCCTCCTTCTTGGCAATCTCTACAGCATTAACTCCCTTGGATGGTTTATGAACATCAAATAGGTGCGGTTATTAGCAAAACATTTGTTTTTGATGGACTGATGTTTGAGGGAGTGGAGGCACCACTATTTTGTTTCTTTGCTTTTCATTTTGTTTGTTGCTGGTGGATCTGGAGTCAGGAATAGGTGAAATGGGGACTAAGGTATAAAAGTGTTAGGACAGTAGGCATTGTGTGGTGTTGAGGCCTGGGGATGTACAGTCTATGTTTGTTGTATTTTTTGTCCAGATGGATAGGTTTTGTTTGGGGCTTGGTGTCCTTGTCTGCTGTAGTATATAAAGCGTTCCTCAATTATTCTTATTATTTTTTTATTCCATTGTTGCTGCACTAGATATGTTTTAGGAGTCTGTGGATGAAACAAACACCAATATGTTGTGTTCTATTTCTGCGTGTGCTTGCTCGTAGCTGGAGGGCTCCAGGTCCAGGCAGAAAGCCACAGGCCCAGGCATGAAGCCGCCTTTTTTTGTGTTCGTAGTGTTCCACTCCATTCATAGGTGCTTGTCCATGCGTTTGTCATGGTGTGTGTGTTTGTGAGAGAGAGATGTTGACTAATGAGTGTTTTCTGTAACTTGGCTGGTACAATTGGCTATGAGCGCTAGAGTAAGAGGCATTTATTTTTTATTCAGTATTTGCTATTTTTCATATTCCTGTCCTACCCTGTGGCATTTATGGAACTCTTGTAAAGCCCGTATATATTTTATCCTTTTTTATTTCTAAATGATTGTCCACATTTCCACTGCTGTTGTATAGGTTTGGTAGGGGACTGTGGGTGGGTATAGCCTAACTTTGGGTGGCTATATAATTTGTGTAGTCCTTGCCAGTCAGTGCAGGTTGTGTTGGTGGTGTGGGCAGGGAGAGGCTCCAGGGCAGTCAGTCATTTTCTCTTTGTTCTTCATGCAAACGTCATACTTGATTTTGCCTGTCCACATTTTATGATACAAAGGGGCAAATGAAGCTGATTATTAACTTTTTTCTGTCATGTTTAAAAACCTTCTGTTGTGAGCATTGTATGTCAGGGCCCTTTCAAACCCAACATATATTTTTGCTCAAATTTCTTGGGGGCATATTATCAACGGCCAGCGATAATTATCGCTGGCCGTACATAGCGATAGAAATATTATCGCTGGCTATCGCTGAATATTATCGCCATGATAACGCGATATTTACAACGCATAGCGCTATGGCGATAATATTTCAGCGATAGCGGTAGTTTTCAATGGAACATCACTGGTTTTCCAGCGATGTTCCATTGAAAACAGCGATAACATTGCTGATACGACCCTGTGGTCGTATCAGCATAATCCATCTCCCATTAAAAGTATGCCTTAGTCAGGAATTTAACAGACGTTAAATTCGGGGCATATTAACAACGGCCAGCGATAATTATCGCTGGCCGTGCTTAGCGATAATTATATTATTGCAGGCTATTTCTGGCATTTATCGCCCTGGTAGCGCGTTATTAACAACGCGTTACTCCAGGGCGATAAAAATTCCAGAGATAGCGAGAGTTATCGCCCTTTTGCAGGGAACATCGCTGGTTTTCCAGCGATGTTCCCTGCAAAAAGGCGATAACCTTGCTGATACGACCCTGTGGTCGTATCAGCAGAATCCACCTCCTATGCCTAACATAGGTAAGTCAGGATTATGCAGACGTTAGATTTTGGCGAAAACGGCCGTTTTCGCCAAAATCTAACGTCTGCTATAATCCTGTGGGCTGCCTTGTAAATATCGCGATGTGAACATCGGCGATATTTGCAACGTAGCCCATCCGGGGTACGCCCAGTAACGCCCACTTTGCATCTCATTAGAGATGCAAGGATGGGCGTTGGGGGAAAGGGCGATAGTGCAAGGATTCACGCGATAGCGTGACCTTGCTGATTAGGCGATAGAATTATCGCCGCTTTCCGTCCGAAAACGGACGCTAAAGCGGCGATAATTGCTTATCGCCTCGTTGTTAATATGCCCCTAAATTCCTGAGTTAAGGCTGAGGTAGCGCGATTTTTTTTATCGCTGCACCTCCTTGTTAATATCGCGAAGCTGCCTTCACGATATTAACATGTGTTGTTTTCACAGCCACGCCTTCTTTGCATCTCATTAGCGATGCGAGGTGAGGCTGTGAAAAAACAGGCTCTACATCAAGGAAACACGCGCTAGCGTGTCCTTGATGATATTGCGATATAATTATCGCCGCTTTTCGCCCAAAAACGGACGCTAAAGCAGCGATAATTATATCGCCAGCCCTTGCTAATATGCCCCCTAGGTGTTGTGTTTCAGGACTAGTTGTATTCTGTAGGTGTGGTCAATATTTTTTAAATAATCCATTCATTTTTAGAAAGACTTCCTATTCTGTTATATGGGACCCATGACCCCTAGGATTGCTACCAGGTATTATTGCCTATTTTACAGACTTTTGTCAAGACTTTCTGCCATGGTTATTGGGCCTGGGAAGCTTACTTCACCGAGGCCAATCGCACCTGGCTTCCTCAAAGGCACGTTATAATTTGTATATTGTTCATTTGTCCATTACATTTCTGGACTTTTCCTATCACACTTGATAAATTCAATTACACATGCCTGGGATCATGTTTTGACAGCAGAAATGCTGGAATTTAAGATTGAAAGACACTAGCTGTTGATGCAAAATGTACTGTTTCGCACAGTCTAAATCTAAGGAAATGTTAGTTTTAACCATAAGATACATGGTGCATGGCATTCTAGTTATGGCAAATACGCCAGACCCCTTGGATTTCCATTAATCTCTAGCTCTCAGAAATGTCTGGTTTCCATTGGTGGCAGTCAGATGAGGTCCAAACATTGCAAAGCAAACACAAGGAGATGATGGACGGAAGTGTGAAACTTTTCAGACCCTGTGAGAAGTTGGCCTGGTATATGCTGTTCACTAATTAAAGTGGACACCTTGCACCAGTACAATTCGACTCTTATGGTAGGTAGGTTTAAGACAACCTTTATAGAAAGCTATCCTAGTGGTAGATGTGGAGAGCAGCCTTCAGGCTAAGTCTTGGAGGAATGTAAAGCAGCTTGTTTTACCACACAATCTCTTGAATCACCAAATGAAAAGACACCACACAGGTATATATATCAAATATATATGTATTTATTACTAAACAACTCTCTACTAATCTCTTGTGAGATTAGAAGTCAGGAACATATGTACAAATCAACGTTTCACAATAGATTAAGCACAAATATGGCTGGGGCCCTAGGGGCGTACCAGACCATATACTAAAAAAGAGACTTAAGAACAAAGACTTGCAAAGGGACAAGGCCTAGGGCCTTCAGAAGTGCTGGGGCCTCACGAAACCACCCAAGGTAGGTAAGTAAAGGACCCACGGGGGACGCGTGCAGTGAGTGAACACAGGCGCGGGTCGCCGTTGACTTCAATGCGGCAAGTCGCGGTTGGAAATAAAGAGTTTTAGGGCACTTCGGGAGTAGCTACAAGCAAGTCACTTACAGGGTAAGTAGTTCTAGGGCCAACACCCACAGGAGCACCGTAGTGCTGGAGTTACCTCGCCCAGGGAAGCCGGGTGCATAGGTGTCCTTTGGTGTCGGGTCGCGGCGTCGTTTTCAATGGGAGCCACTGAAGACTTGCTGCTTGCGGCGACAGGAGAAGTGTCCGGTGGAATCCAAGCCTGGATTCGGAAGAAGGAAGACCTGAAAGCAGAGGGGACAGTGTTCAAAGTCACTTGGCAGTGACCCGGGGCAAGGAAGATGAATGCCCACCGTCGTCGACAGATTCAGGTCATTCACGGGTGTCTTGACTCTTCGACCACGTGGTCCAGGCGGCGTCGATGATGATCAGGAGCTGGATTCGGTGTGTCCCACAACGTCTGCAGCTTACTAACGTGTCAGCGACTCGATTGGAGCCAACAAGCCTTGGTAACAGCAAGTCTTGGGGAAAGCGTAAAAAGTCAATGGTGCAGAACAGCAAGGTCTGGGGAACTCACCCAGCGAGGGTAAGTCAGGGCAAGCCTGGAGCAACGAGGAGAGCTCTTTGGTTCTTTAGAAAAGTCTTCAGGGGACCCACAAGCCGGCTGGCAAGGGATCACAAAGACACCTCGGGAGGATTCCTTCAACAGGGTCCCACGGTCACTCGGGAGAGGGTAGGCCTCTGATCTTTGGAGGGATTCCTGCTAGAGGCTGGGACCACACGTGGTCCAAAGCACAAGTTCATAGAACGTCGTGAAGGGGTTCCACTCGAAAATAGTGCACGGTACCCAGGGACTGCGGTTTCTTGTCACTCGTGGGGTCCATTTGCCTCAGCTTTGCTGGGGACTCACGATGGCCTTGGAGAAGTCAGGAAATCCTCTTCCTGGGCTGCAGGGACTTCGGGCGCCGGCGGGAGCGGCATAGTTTGCGACTGTTGTTTGTAGTTTTTGGTGCCTGCCAAGCAGGGGAGTCACTCCTTGACTCCAAGGGAGATTCTTCAGTCTTCCAGAGGTAGTGGAACATCGAAGGTCCAGGATTCTTCTTAAGAGCGTCGTCCAGAGAGATGTGGGTTGCAATGCACAGGTTCCCCTCTTATACTAAAAAGAAAGGGAGGGACTAGCTCTATGACCCCACCTATGGGAGGGTCAGGGGAGGGGTGGCTACACCCACTTCCCTTTGTCCAGTTTCACGCCAGAGCAGGGGCAGGTAGCCCCTGAGCTGGTTTGAACTGGCATATGCACAGAGGAGCCTTCTGCTCCCCCAGTGCAGGTCTTCAAAGCACTCTAGGAGTGCACCCACCCAGCCCCAATACACTAAACCCTGTCTGGGAGGTGGTCACACCCCCTTGGGACAGGATACCTATTGTTGGGCCTCCTCCACTGCGAGTGTGGTTCATCAGCAGGAGGGCAGCCCAGTGTCTGTGACTGGTGGCATCCATTTTGTGATGCCAGGGCTCTTCAGGATTCTACCGCGTTTCCACAGTAGGTACATGTCTATCCCTCTAGAAGGGTGGAATGCTACCCCCGCCGCCAGAACTGGCGGGCGGGTTGTATTCCAAGATGTTTGACACCAAACACGACATGTTTCCGTGCAGCCATCCCAAAGTTAGCATTTAACGCGAGGTTATAATGCGCTTAAGAGTATATGGTCAGGCTGCACTACAAACAGCCTGAGAGAAGGGTCTCCGAATGCTGCAGAGGGGCTCTGCTCATGCAGGGGCACCCTCTCACATAGGAACCAAGCACTCTGCCTTCAGGATTGATAAGGCCTGCCATAGGAGTGACTTATAGGTTTATATGTGTGTATCTATGTAGTGATATAGGTAGCCTATATCACAGTAAGGGGTGCATGCACCACCTTACCCAGGCTGCAGTAGCAGACCTGTGGTGTCAGATTTAGTCTGCTTCCCAGGGGTGGCATAATACATGCTTCAGCCCCTGGTAGGCCTGTGAAGTACCTATGCCCTTGGTACCTAAGGTACCATATACTAGGGACTCATAAGGTACCACAGTATCCAATCACTAGTGCACCTAGAGTGCACTCCAAGTCGTTTGGAGAGAACAGAGAGGCTGGGGCCCTGATTGGCAGGGTCCCAGCCTGACTATAGCCAGAAACCAGTATAAACATCAGAAAAAAAGTGGGGGCAACATAAGAGGCAGATCCTACTCTCCTACACAAACCCCCCCCCAAACGCAGGGACACTAAACTAACCTTAACCAGTTGAGTCTTCGTGTTCTAAGTGGAAATACCTTGAGAGTTCATCTGCATTGGCATGTTGGGTCCCAGGTCTATGTTCCACTGTATAGTCCATCCCCTGTAGGGAAATGGACCACCTCAAAAGTTTTGGGTTTTCACCTTTCATCTGTTTAAGCCATAGGAGGGGCTTGTGGTCAGTCTGAACTATGAAGTGAATGCCAAACAAGTATGGCCTCAGCTTCTTCAGGGCCCACACCACAGCAAAGGCCTCCCTCTCTATAGCTGACCAACGTTTCTCTCTAGGGGTCAGCCTCCTGCTAATAAAAGCTACTGGCTGGTCTTGACCTTCATCATTCAGTTGAGACAGTACAGCTCCCACACCCAGCTCAGAAGCATCTGTTTGGACAATGAACTTTTTGGTGTAGTCTGTAAGATGGGGGCAGTGCACATGGCCTGCTTTAGGTCTTCAAATGCCTTCTGACAGCTAGCTGTCCACTGAACCTTTTTTGGCATTTTCTTTGAGGTTAGATCATTCAAGGGGGTCACTATAGATCCATATCCCTTGACAAACCTATAGTACCCAGTCAGGCCTAAGAAGGCTCTCACCTGTGTCTGGGTGGTTGGAGCAACCCATTCCATTATGGTTTGGATCTTGCTCTGTAAAGGCTGAACCTGGCCTCCACCTACAAGGTGGCCCAGGTATACAACCTGACTCTGCCCTATCTGGCACTTAGTGGCCTTGATAGTGAGGCCTGCTTTCTGCAGAGCCTCCAAAACATTCCTGAGGTGGACCAGGTGATCCTGCCAGGAGGAACTAAAGACAGCAATATCATCTAGATAAGCTGAGCAATAAGTTTCCATCCCTGTCAGAACTTTATTCACCAACCTCTGGAAAGTGGCAGGTGCATTTTTCAATCCAAAGGGCATCACCACAAAGTGGTAGTGCCCACCAGGGGTCGAAAATGCTGTTTTGGCTTTTGCATCATCAGCTAATCTGATCTGCCAGTAGCCGGCTGTTAGGTCAAACGTGCTTAGATACTTGGCTGAGGCCAAAGTATCAATCTGCTCATCTGCCCTTGGTATGGGATAGGCATCAGTCCTAGTGACTGCATTGAAGCCTCTGTAGTCTACACAGAAGAGAACCTCATTTCTTTCTTACCACCCTGGGTATGAGGCTTGGGTACCAGGACTACTGGACTAGCCCAAGGGCTATCTGAAGGCTCAATTACACCTAGCTCCAACATTTTCTGGACTTCAGTCCTGATACAGTCCCTGACATGGTCAGGTTGCCTGTAGATTTTATTCTTGACAGGCAGACTGTCTCCAGTGTCTTGGTTGCACAATCTACAAAGTCAGTCCAGTCCTGAGTCTGTGCCTTCTGGGTGTCTCTGAACTTCAACCTGTACTGCTCAGTGGTAAAGCCAAACCCATCTATCAGTGCACTCTTCAGGACTTCATAGTCATCAGCATCCTCTTCTCTAACAGTGAGGAGCTTGTCTCTACCTTTATCTGAAAAGGAGAGCCACAAGATTGCTGCCCCCTGCTTTTGGGGGACCTGTTGTACTCTACAGGCCCTCTCCATAGCAGTTATCCACTTATGGATATCATCCCCACTCTGGTAGTGAGGAACAACCTTGTTCAGGTTCCTATGGTCTGGAATATATTCTCTGCCTCTAGGGACACTGTTGCTGCCACCAGGGGTTCTAACCCCTCTTTCTAGAAGCTCTCTGGAGCTCAAAGGCTTCTCTGTCTAATGCCAACTGCTTGGTTTTGAGGGCAAATCTTGCTTCCTCATACTGCAGCAGTTTGCACAGTCTTTCAGAGGAGGTCTCTCTTCTTGGGAAGTAGGAGTTCCTCTGCTGGACAAATTCTCTGCCAGAGTGATAGGAGCGGTCAGAGTCCCTAGAAAGGGACCTATGCCTCTCTTCCACTGTGTCAGTTCTCTTAGGGAGAATTCCTCTGTCCTTTTCAGACCCCTTGGGGCCTGGCTCTACGATCACAGAGTCTTGGTCAACTTGATGTTTATCATCTGACCCAGACACTGTAATTGACCCACCCCTGATTCAGACCCATTAGCTCCTAGAGCTAATCTAAGATCATCTGCTGTCAGCAGATCTATCAGGTGTAGTGTGGAGGGACTCTGTCCTATCTTCAGGTGCCTCTCAGCACACATGGCTTTCAAGTCAAAGAAAGTCATGTCCTTATACTGAAGCTGGGTGGATCCACTGGGTCCATCCCTTAAGGACATTCTAGTGTTGTGCAGTGTTGTACTACCTACACTAGTTTGTGGCCTACTGATCCTAGCTTGAGCTCTGGAAGGGTGTGCTATCCCTTGGCACACAGCTCTAAGTTCAGTAGAACTTATTGATACTAAGCTTGACTTTATATGTACCTTGAGTACCTATAGTGGTTTTCAGTTAGTAATTCAAATAGAGATTTTCTGGTAAAACAATAGCAAGCTTGAATCCCACACGCTGCCACCAATGTGAGAAGTTGGCCTGGTATATGCTGTTCACTAATTAAAGTGGACACCTTGCACCAGTACAATTCGACTCTTATGGTAGGTAGGTTTAAGACAACCTTTATAGAAAGCTATCCTAGTGGTAGCTGTGGAGAGCAGCCTTCAGGCTAAGTCTTGGAGGAATGTAAAGCAGCTTGTTTTACCACACAATCTCTTGAATTACCAAATGAAAAGACACCACACAGGTATATATATCAAATATATATGTATTATTACTAAACAACTCTCTACTAATCTCTTGTGAGATTAGAAGTCAGGAACATATGTACAAATCAACGTTTCACAATAGATTAAGCACAAATATGGCTGGGGCCCTAGGGCGTACCAGACCATATACTAAAAAGAGACTTAAGAACAACGACTTGCAAAGGGACAAGGCCTAGGGCCTTCAGAAGTGCTGGGGCCTCACGAAACCACCCAAGGTAGGTAAGTAAAGGACCCACGGGGACGCGTGCAGTGAGTGAACACAGGCGCGGGTCGCCGTTGACTTCAATGCGGCAAGTCGCGGTTGGAAATAAAGAGTTTCAGGGCACTTCGGGAGTAGCTACAAGCAAGTCACTTACAGGGTAATTAGTTCTAGGGCCAACACCCACAGGAGCACCATAGTGCTGGAGTTACCTCGCCCAGGGAAGCCGGGTGCATAGGTGTCCTTTGGTGTCGGGTCGCGGCGTCGTTTTCAATGGGAGCCACTGAAGACTTGCTGCTTGCGGCGACAGGAGAAGTGTCCGGTGGAATCCAAGCCTGGATTCGGAAGAAGGAAGACCTGAAAGCAGAGGGGACAGTGTTCAAAGTCACTTGGCAGTGACCCGGGGCAAGGAAGATGAATGCCCACCGTCGTCGACAGATTCAGGTCGTTCACGATTATCTTGACTCTTCGACCACGTGGTCCAGGCGGCGTCGATGATGACCAGGAGCTGGATACGGTATGTCCCACAACGTCTGCAGCTTACTGAGGTGTCGGCGACTCGATTGGAGCTAACAAGCCTTGGTAACAGCAAGTCTCTGGGAAAGCGTAAAAAGTCAATGGTGCAGACCAGCAAGGTCTGGGGAACTCACCCAGCGAAGGTAAGTCAGGGCAAGCCTGGAGCAATCAGGGGAGCCCTTTGGTTCTTTAGAAAAGTCTTCAGGGGACCCACAAGCTGGCTGGCAAGGGATCACAAAGACACCTCGGGAGGATTCCTTCAACAGGGGCCCACGGTCACTCGGGATGGGGTAGGCCTCTGATCTTTGGAGGCCTTCTTGCTAGAGGTTGGGACCACAGGTAGTCCAAAGCACAAGTTTGTAGAACGTCGTGAAGGGGTTGCACTCGAAAATAGTGCACGGTACCCAGGGACTGCGGTTCCTCATCACTCGTGGGGTCCACTTGCCTCAGCTTCGCTGGGGACTCACGATGACCTTGGAGAAGTCAGGAAATCCTCTTCCTGGGCTGCAGGGACTTCGGGCTCCGACGGGAGCGGCGTAGTTTGCGACCGTCGTTTGTAGTTTTTGGTGCCTGCCAAGCAGGGGAGTCACTCCTTGACTCCAAGGGAGATTCTTCAGTCTTCCAGAGGTAGTGGAACGTCGAAGGTCCAGGATTCTTCTTAAGAGCATCGTCCAGAGAGATCTGGGTTGCAATGCACAGGTTCCCCCTCTTATACTAAAAAGAAGGGAGGGACTAGCTCTATGACCCCACCTATGGGAGGTTCAGGGGAGGGGGTGGCTACACCCACTTCCCTTTGTCCAGTTTCCCGCCAGAGCAGGGGCAGGTAGCCCCTGAGCTGGTTTGAACTGGCATATGCACAGAGGAGCCTTCTGCTCCCCCAGTGCAGGACTTCAAAGCACTCTAGGAGTGCACCCACCCAGCCCCAATACACTAAACCCTGTCTGGGAGGTGGTCACACCCCCTTGGGACAGGATACCAATTGTTGGGCCTCCTCCACTGCGAGTGTGGGTCATCAGCAGGAGGGCAGCCCAGTGTCTGTGACTGGTGGCATCCATTTTGTGATGCCAGGGCTCTTCAGGATTCTAACGTGTTTCCACAGTAGGTACATGTCTATCCCTCTAGAAGGGTGGAATGCTACCCCGCCACCAGAACTGGCGGGGGGGTAGTATTCCAAGATGTTTGACACCAAACACGACTTGTTTCCGTGCAGCCATCCCAAAGTTAGCATTTAACGCGAGGTTATAATGCGCTTAAGAGTATATGGTCAGGCTGCACTACAAACAGCCTCAGAGAAGGGTCCCCAAATGCTGCAGAGGGGCTCTGCTCATGCAGGGGCACCCTCTCACATAGGAACCAAGCACTCTGCCTTCAGGATTGATAAGGCCTGCCATAGGAGTGACTTATAGGTTTCTAGGTGTGTATCTATGTAGTGATATAGGTAGCCTATATCACAGTAAGGGGTGCATGCACCACCTTACCCAGGCTGCAGTAGAAGACCTGTGGTGTCAGATTTAGTCTGCTTCCCAGGGGTGGCATAATACATGCTTCAGCCCCTGGTAGGCCTGTGAAGTACCTATGCCCTTAGTACCTAAGGTACCATATACTAGGGACTCATAAGGTACCACAGTATCCAATCACTAGTGCACCTAGAGTGCACTCCAAGTCGTTTAGAGAGAACAGAGAGGCTGGGGCCCTGATTGGCAGGGTCCCAGCCTGACTATAGCCAGAAACCAGTGTAAACATCAGAAAAAAAGTGGGGGCAACATAAGAGGCAGATCCTACTCTCCTACAGACCCTCACCCTCAGTCACAGATCTGGGTTGAATCCATCATTGTTCTTTAGCTCACTTCGCCACCCCAGTTCAGACCAAGCTATATGCAAATCTGTCTTGACTCTGTTCCTTATGGAAACAGTCCAGCCCGAAATGCCAAGCCAGGTCTTCCCTGGACCGGGAACAAGCATCATGGGACCGGTTTCTGAGTAACACCCCTCATCAGCCAGGCTATCTTGAATCCAGTAGCAAAGTGAGCAAGGGACTCACGTCAGGGCATACCCTGCCAACTTAGGACGAACAAAGCAAACACAAGGAGATGATGGACAGAGTGCTGAAACTTTTCAGATACTCTTCCCCAGTCACAGATCTGGGTTGAATCCATCATCGTTCTTTAGCTCACTTCGCCACCTCAGTTCAGACTCAGCTATATGCAAATCAGTCTTGCCCTTGTTCCTTATGGGAACAGTCCAGCCCGAACTGCCAAGCCAGGTCTTCCCTGGACCGGAAACAAGCATGCTGGGACCGGTTTCGGGATAACACCCCTCATCAGCCAGGCTAGCTTGAATCCAGTGGCAAAGAAAGTGAGCAAGGGACCCACATCTGGGCATACCCTGCCAACTTAGGACGAACAAAGCAAACACAAGGAGATGATGGACAGAGCGCTGAAACTTTTGAGAAACTCTTTCCCAGTCACAGATCTAGGTTGAATCCATCATCGTTCTTTAGCTCACTTCGCCACCCCAGTTCAGACCCAGTTATATGCAAATCAGTCTTGACCCTGTTCCCTATGTGAACAGTCCAGCCCAAACTGCCAAGCCAGGTCTTCCCTGGACCGGAAACAAGCATGCTGGGACCGGTTTCGGGGTAACACCCCTCATCAGCCAGGCTAGCTTGAATCCAGTGGCAAAGTGAGCAAGGGACCCACGCCTGGACATACCCTGCCAACTTAGGGCGAACAAAGCAAACACAAGGAGATGATGGATGGAGCGCTGAAACTTTTCAGACACTCACCCTCAGTCACAGATCTGGGTTGAATCCATCATCTTTCTTTAGCTCACTTCGCCAACCCAGTTCAGCCATTTCACAGAGGGTTTTTGACCATTGTCTGTTCTCTTAATCATGCTTGGCAAGGTCGTGGCTTTGGCATTGCCCCATTCTACTAACGAATGTGAAGTACAGTATTTACTAGGCGACGTATAAGAAGGTAAGACATTTTCAATTAAAAAAATAATAACTATTTTATATACATTTATGTCATGCATTGGGAAAAACACGGTTTTGTTATAGTTTGGCTACTTTCTAAATCATTCACAGTCTAAATCAGAATCCATGTGTACCTTTACAATGACAATATGTGAGGAAAAGGAGAATACATTTGGCATGGATTTCATGGGGGAAAAGGTTACGAATGTATAAGTGCAAACTCTTCCAATGTACAAACTCTCTCAATTTAAAGTGTTGAGAACCAGAGAAAATACCTTACATTTTAAAAAATATTGATCACATGCAGAACACTTTGGGTATCTCAAGTGTAAATTGAACAGAAGGTCATACCTGAAGTTCAAGGTCACTTGAGATGCTGTCAGAGAGATTTTTTAATGGAGAAAATTCCGATTGTGATACAGTTTCTGCTTGAACTGGTCTACAGCAAGCCATTTTCTGCTAAAACTAACTGAACCAAATGTGTGAAATTTCATGCTGGTACAATTTCTAACATTTTATATAATTTATGTAAAGCGAAATTATGTGAATTATGCATATTAGGGAAGAATAACAAAAAATTTCAAAAGGCTTGTGACGACTGATCATCAGTGCAGTACTGGCACCTGCTGGGCAGGGGTGGAGTGCTAGGGCAGGCAGGCCAGAATATGAGCAGGCTGCAGGATGGTGGGGGAATGAAGACTGCTCATTGGCTCAGTTTCCATCAGTGTGCGTAGGATCAGGCAGCTGGGCTGATTTGGGCAGAGAAAGAGCTGTTCCGAGAGGCAGACACTAAAGCTGTTTTGTTTACTGTTTTACCTGGTGAATTCATTTTTTAAATCTTTTTTTAATAATATCACTTTTAACTTTTTGTGGGGGGGATTTGATTGTTAACTGAGTTGTTTGTTGGATCTTGATTAACTTGGGGGGAAAGTTTATTAGCACAAAGCACTCAGCACTTATACCATAGAGTTTGCCAGGTGGTTGGCACTCTAGTTGTAAGAATCTTGCACTACTTAATGAAGGCAGGACAGCGGGAGCGCAGCAAATGCGTGATCTGCTGACACGCCAAAGGCAAGTCCGTCTGTGCCCGTCTTGCCCGTCTGCGCCTGTCCGCATTCGAACGGGACCAGGGGACAGGAACCCTGCTGTGCCCCAGTCCCATGTAGGGAATTATGCCACGCAGCATTTGTTCAACCTAAAAGGTATTCACAAAGATAATTGTCTCCACTCAATGGACTTAACAACGGGCAATATGATGTGTAAGCACTGTTCTTATAACCTGTCACCTGTCCTCCCAGCCGGCAACTCACCCTCTTCTAAGGCCAGTTGGAAAATGTTTCTTCTAAACTGTTAATCTCTTCCACGGCATAGGCTGGGAATCTTTTCCTTGCTGGAAGACGACAAGCCAGATGTTGTTTTCATCACAGAAATCAGACTCCATGAGGAGTCAGGACAAGATATTGTTCAAGCCCTTCCCCGACTATTATATAGTTCGTAGAGATAGAAAAGACAGACAATCATATTGAAGTCCTCCCTTACTTGCATCACAGACACCCTACCAATGTCTCATTGTGAAAATCTTTCATTCTCCATCGCCCTGTCCCATACATCTCCTTTTTCACGGAGTCCTAATGTATCATCCTATCAGCTCTGCATGCCACTTCACCCAAACATTACCTGAGGCTCTCACCAGTTTGGCAATAAAGAAACTCTTTTTCACGGTCCTGGGAGATTTAAACCTAACCTTTGATGAGCCCTCTGACAAGTTAGCAACTAGTTTTATGTTAGACGTAGTCGCTATTCAACTAGGTCCAAAAGTAAGGGGTCCCACCCATGCTAAGGGGCACCTCCTAGACCCGACTATGGCCAATAGCCCTTTGCTACAGGTTTTGGATCCGATTCCCATTCCCTGGACCGACCATTTTTTGTTTCCAATGGTCCATACGATCCCTGGTCCAACTTCTCCTAAATCTTGAGCCCGGGAAGACAGACATTGGTGGCAACTAAATTGCGACAACTGGACATACATCCTTAGCAAGACCAAACCTTCCTTGGGCCCTGATCTACAAGTAGTCAATACCAAGATCTCGGAATGGTTAACCCACTCCTTAGATCTCACAGCCCCCAAGAAGAAAATCATTCAGAAAAATAACAATAAGTTGGCCTCATCTTAGAACACTTAAAAAACACTGTAAGATTGCAGAAAGGGAATTGAGGATGGACTATGTTGAACACAAAAAATAAAATACCAGGAAACTGTTAGAACCTACCATGTAGCAAAAAAGATTAGCCCAGGCCTCCTTTTACGAAGCAAGAATGAATGAAGCTGCCAACTCCCTAGGGGGATGTTTAAAATTACCAAAACTTTGCTGGAACCTAATTCCAACAGGCCTCCCTCTGAACCCTCTAACGACAGGTGTAACACCCTGGCCACTTCTATCCTAAAGGTATCCTCTCTGGAGTATCATCATGCCTGCAAGGAAATGCTGCGATCACGTGCCAAACCTAAACACCACTCTAATAGGAGGGGGGAAAGGAAAAATATCATTTTTTTTATATAACCCTCACCCACTCTAGTAGTGGCTTGCTTCATCATTGGGTTCACCCTGGCTCCTAATAACCAGGGCGGGCTCGACCTTATTCCAGGGAGCTCTTATGAAGACAATTAAATAGGAGGCGTAAATTTAAAGATAAAAATTCCTCATCCACTGCCAAGGTATCCCTTTATTAGTGCGGTGGATGGGAAAGATTAAAAACTATATTAGGGGTTGGAAGGATATAATGGTCCAATTGCCCTAAAACACCAACATGTTTCAGCCCTATGCTATTGGCCTGAACGGTCTGATGGACAGATCCTTTCAGGTTTTTGACAAGGTCTGTGTGGTATCCTGCTCTAATTGCCATGTATTTCCTCCTTTTTTATTCTGTCCCCTGCTGCTCAGTTAGAGTGTATGTGATGTCATAGAATGTTTATGTGCGCCTGGTTGAATGAATGTGAGTTGGAGTGTGTGGACTGAGCAGCTGGAATGCTGCTCCCGGTGGGGCTTCTAACTTACTTCTTACAATTTCTGTAACTAATTACTCCTACTTGTAACTGAAAAATAAACTTTTATCTTGTGTCATCATCTACACTTGCTAACCTCATTCTTACAATTTTAAACTGGTGACAAGCGGAAAACGGACCTAATGTGGAGGAAGGGCCACTGCTGGAACAGAGGAGGAGAGATGATTGAACCTGGAGTGGAACTATATCCAAGAGTCTATGAAGAAATCAAGAGGATTACTAATAAAGCCTTATTTAAGCCTGTCAAATAAATGCGCCTGGTAGCTCCACTGGTGTCTTTCTCCGCCAGGCAGCCTACATGTCAGAGCAGTTGAACAGGTGTACAGCAGATTGTAGGTACTACTTTTTGCATTTAAAACCTTACTGAGATCTGAGCCCATGGCATGTTAGTGTTTGATCTGTTTGGGTGATTCTATTGACTGGACCTGTCAACCATGCCTGCTGTGTCTACGAACTGTGGTCGATTCAAATTTGTTTGGACTTTCACTTTACGATCTACAATGTGCTAAAGTATGGACCTGCTGAACTCTCAGTGTACTCGGTTAAGCTCTGGAGTGTGTGATGTTGCCGCTGTATTACAGCCTTTTACATTGTAAACCGAGTTTCATGCCAGGTTTTAGAAGTGAAGAGCGTGTAAAGAATTTGTGATTCGTTATCATGAAGCGAACATGAGACTGTAATCAATATTAAACATTTGCGGCCAGTTGGGAGCGTCTTTTGAAAACGTGAGTGTGCTCTCTCCTCAACATTCACTTCTGGAGCCGCTCTCTCACTGCTGTACAAACAACTCTGACTCCTGGAGAATCTGCGTGGGAGTTGGAATGATCTTTGGATTCCTAGTGTGTGACTGCTACAAGTTCGCTGACGTGACGGTATCTGGGTATTGAACTGCTGGTGCGTGTGCGGTGCCTGCACACTGAAGCTGACATCAGTGTGGAAATTCAGATTGATTGTAACAACATTAACCTCCTTAAGAAAATGATGTGAGGCGACGCTTCAGGGGCCATTTTACTGGATTGGGATTGCATTTACATAGGGAGTGCAACGTTCCTTGCTTATGGCTTCTTCGTGCTCAATAGCTTGTAATTATTTTTCATCAGGGCATGCTGGCAATGCTTTGCATTGTGTTGCAGCTTTGTTGCTACTATACACGTGACCTGTCATCTTTGTTGTAACTGATTCTGATGCAGCTCTTCAAAAACTCAAACGTGGACTGCGCGCAGGACAACAGAAATCTCATGGAATGCTTGTGAGCCTTCACAGTGGGATGACTACCTACCGCGGGTCACGTGGGTGCACTGCGCTGGAATTGGAGGGAATCGGCAACACTGTGATTGGGTGTGACGTGCTAACCTCATTTCTGTGACAGCGTTGCTGTGCTGTGAGTCTTCCAGCACCGTTGTTAGTTCCTGGAATACCTTCATTCATGGACACACTCCCAGAACGTGAACCTACAATGCTTCGGTTCGACGCAGGAAAAGAAAAAAAGTTTGTTAACACTTTTTCTTCCCAGCGGATGGATACTCGGATGCTAGGTACTAAGGGCCATATTAGCAAGGGCACTATCGCCGCTTTAGCGGCACTTTTTGCCGCTAAAGCGGCGATATTCATATCGCCCTATCAGCAAACTGTCTCTAACAGCAGTTAGAGACAGTTTGCGGGCAATAGCGCCCGTTTTTTTACTGCTTTGCATGTCAGCGATATTTATCGCTAATGACATGCAAAGTGGGCGTTCCCGACGAACAAACCTGGGAAACACTCGCTAACAGGCCTATCGCCTATTAGCAAGGTGGCCATGGCCCCAGTTAGCGACGTGAAAAGTCGCGCTAACCGGGGTCATCGCCATTTATTTAACACCTGCAATTAGCAGGTGTTAGCCATACCTAACAGGGGTGGATTATGCTGATACGACCACAGGGTCGTATCAGCAAGGTGTTCTCCCTTCTCCATGCAACATCGCTGGTTTTTCAGCGATGTTGGCCCATTTCCTCGCTATCGCTGGAATATTCATCGCCATAGCGCTAATCGTTGCTAATACAGCGTTAGCGTGGCGATATATTCCAGCGATAGCCGGCGATAAAAAAAAATCACGCTAAGCAGGGTTAGCGATGATTATCGCCTCTTCTTGCTAATATGCCCCTAATTTTCCTATTTCTTTTCCTGCATGGCTTATTAATTAATTGCATTAAGTTTTTCATATTGTGGGGTGGAGATTTTAATCTGAGACTGTGCTGTTCCACTAGTAATCTTGTTTGTGGACTATGGGAGGCCGGCTCTCTGATTTTACACATTTTAACCACAGCCTATGTGGTACTGCCTTAAATACATTTATGATAAAACACAACTTATCTCTTGCCATTGACTTATCAAGAAGTTCTTGAGACAGCCAAGTCACCTACACAGGGAAAGGTTCTGGAAGCCTAATAGACTTCATCGCGGTCTCAATGGAGACAAGAGGTAGAATCATTGATTACATTATCTTACCCACCAAGCTGTCACCATAATTCCCAAGTACTTTATTTAAAATTGGGATTAACATCCTGCGCAACTACACAATTTGCACCAGCAGCAGAGTACTCCAAAAACCAGGGTCTTAGGCATAGGTGGGCAGAGGTGGACTCAGGGGCGCTACTAAGACAGTTGGTGGGTAGATGCACGAGCTAAATTGATACCTGTCTAGGCAGCGACGTCCCCTCATTAAGAGTGGTAGAGGCATACCTAGAAATCTGCATGCAAACATCTGAGGTGCTAACATACACAGCACCCAAACGCCCGAATAAGGTCACAAAGTGGTTTGATGGTCACTGCACAAGGATACACCGACATCTCAAAGAGGCATTGAAAACCCTACCCAGAGACACTGAGAACATCCACGCCTGTACATGCGGATACAAGGCAACACTCGCAGCTAGGAAAGCGAGCATTAAGACGGAGGCCTGGGAACAGTCAGCAAGGGCCTGTGTAGAGAAAGACTCAACAACCTTTTGAAAAGTTGTAAATTCCCCGTATTCTGCCCAAGACCACAACAGCATCACAGACATGCCCATATTAGCTCAAACTTGGGTTTTGCGTTTAAGCCATGTTTTTAAAGATTCCAATCGCCCAGAACAGGAACACCAATTGCCCAACTACAATAGGGACAAGGGGCTGGGTAACTATCAGCCACTCATTGAATTAGACGAAGTTACCCTAGCCATCACCAGATGCCCAAGTAACAAAGCGCCTGGGCCTGATGAAGTGCCTATTGACTTGTTCAAAAGCAATACTGAGCTATGGGCACCCTTACTAGTTAACATCTTAAACAGCACCATCCGGTACGAGCCCCCAAAATCCTGGTCCAGTGCCATTATAGTGCCAATCTTTAGAAAAGGTGACAGAGGAGACACCAAATGTTGTTGCCCAATTTCTATCATAGACAACACAGCGAAAGTGCTGGGAAGGATATTATTGGAGTGTCTGGAGAATTGGGCAACGGATAATGAGATCTTAACATCATCTCAATTTGGGTTTAGGAGGAGACTAGGAACAATCGATCAATGCCTTAACCTCGCCCTCATTCATGGCAAGTATGTTCGGGCCAAGAAAGGATTGCTATACCTCGCCTACACGGACTTAAGCTCAGCATTTGACAATGTTGATAGAGGTAAACTCTGGGACAAATTGCTGAACTTGGGAGTGGAGGGGGGGGTTGGTGCATATCCTAAGTAAATTACACGAGGATGTTGAAGGCTGTGTTCGGTATGGCATTAATGGGGAATGCACCACTTATTTTAAAGTCAGCAAGTGAGTACACCAAGGATGTGTCCTTGCCCCATTTCTCTTTAGTATATACATCAATGATTTGGAGAAATATCTGGGGGATATTGTGGCTGATCCCCCTAGGGCAGGGGCGAGAGCCATTCCTGTATTAATGTATGTGGACGATTGTGTCCTCATGTCAAGAACAGCGATGGGATTACAGAGGTTGTTGGATGGATTTGTTGCATTTATGAGATCTCTAGGGCTGCAAACCAACAAAACTAAGTCATTTACTATGGTCTGCGGTCGCCCTAAAAGGAAGACGAGATCATTCCACATCCATGGCACAAGGCTGGAGACAGTGAGTACATTCACTTACTTGGGGGTACCTTTTGACGAGAGCTGCAATTGGGGACACCTGGCGGGGTCAGCTGCCTACACATGGAACAAATTGTGGGAGCTGTATATAAATTTGCCAAGAAACTGGGGTCCTCCCCAGTGGGTGTGCTGCTTAACATATATAAGGCCAGATGCGTATCAGCAGCCACCTATGGAGCTGGGATATGGGAAATATACGAGCCCTCCTCATTACAGGTTGTTGAAAATAAATTTGTACATAAACTCTTATGCGTACCTCGGTGTGTACCTGCATCTATCTGTCATGAAGAGTTGGGCCTTGTTCATGTAAGAGATCTAGTTCAGCTAGCTCCATTAATGTTGTGGATCTCAGTTTGGAATCGCCCGGAAGCTGTCTTGACCAAGATCGTAGCAAACACAAGAAGATGATGGACGGAGTACTGAAACTTTTCAGACACTCACCCCCAGTCACAGATCTGGGTTGAATCCATCATCGTTCTTTAGCTCACTTCGCTACCCCAGTTCTAACCCAGCTATATGCAAATCAGTCTTGACCCTGTGCCTCATGGGAACAGTCCAGCCCGAACTGCCAAGCCAGGTCTTCCCTGGACCGGAAACAAGCATCCTGGGATCGGTTTCGGGGTAACACCCCTCATCAGCCAGGCTAGCTTGAATCCAGTAGCAAAGTGAGCAAGGGACCCACGTCTGGGCATACCCTGCCAAGTAATCATTGATTGCATGAAATTAGATAAGGCAAGCAGCATTGACTGGCTGGAATATGTCAAGATTCATCTGACTACTATAGGGAGGTACAAACTTTTTAACAACCCCTCATGTATCTCTAGGCAGATAAAAACACTGTTCAAGAGAGAATGGTTGGATCACATGACGAAGAAAAGAGAGGAGGAGAACTTTAGCAAACAGTCAGTCAGAGCATATAACATGTGTTAGATTTGGAGGTCTCTAGTTGGCAATGTTTTGCACCTTTGTCCAAATAGGGACCCTTGCGTCTAGTCAGGGTAAGGGGCTACACTCCTAAATAACCCCTGCTCACCCCCTTGGTAGCTTGGCACGAGCAGGCAGGCTTATCCCAGAGGCAGTGTGTAAAGCATTTGTGAACACATACAGTAATACAGTGAAAACACTACAAATGGACACTACACCAGTTTAGAAAAATAAGTAATCTTTACTAGACTTAACACAAGGTCAAACGACAAAAATCCACAATACTGTAATCAAAAATGAGTCTTTAAAATGGTAGAAACAGCTTAGTTCAATGTAGATGGTAAATGCGACACTTTACTCTCAAAGTACCTTGGATGCGTAACGCAAAACAAACAAAAGGGTCGCAGGGAAGGTGATGCGTCGGTTCCTTACACTCAGGGGAGTGGATGCGTCAGTTCCTTACTGCTACGCAGGGGAGTTGAGGCCCGCTACCTTACTGTGTGGGGAGTTGATGTGTCGGTTTCTAACTGTGATCCGGTGCGATGCGATGACGATCCGGTGCGATGCGACAAAATGGCATCTTGGTTACGGTGCGACAGCGTAGATGCAATGCGTGCACGCCCAACGTCCGTGCGGCGACTCGGTGAACTTCTGAGCCGCGACAGGCCCTGCGACACACTTCTCCGGTGATGCGACGGCGACCACTGGGGCGGCGGCACGCTTCTCCGGTGATGCGACACGCACCTCAGTGAAGCGATGGCGAGCAGCTGCGGCGGCAGCACGCTTCCTCGGCGATGCGACGGCAACTGCTGCGGCGGCAACACGCTTCTCCTTGTTGCGTCGCGCTTCCAGCTCCCAGCGACACGCAGTCTTCTCAGAGGGCCCAACACAACAGCAGGCACCTCTTTGCAGGTAGAATTCCCAGCAAGGGATTTCAGGGGAGCTGGGTGGTGAAGTCTTGTATCCCTGAGACTTCAGGCAGGAGGCAAGCTCAATCTTCAAGCCCTTGGAGATCTTCTTCAAGATGATGAAAGTACACACAAAGTTCCTTTCTCCTTTCTTTGGCAATAAAGTAACCACTGCCGGCCAACCCCAACAGCACACAGCACAGGGGCAGTCTCCTCCTTCAGTTTCCTGGTTCCTCTCCTCAGCAAAGGTTCGTCTTGATTCCCAGAAGTGATCTAAAGTTCTGGGATCTGGGCCCCAATATTTATACTCAAAAAGTCTTTGTTCTCTGAAGGCAGAGAGTGTCTGTGCCTGACCAAAACCAGTTCTGTGCAGCTTCCTGGCAGGAGGTGGAGACAGCATTGTTTGAGAGCAGACCTGGCCCAGGTAGCTGAAAGGAAATCTCCTCCCCTACTCTCTATTGTATGAGGTCTCAGGGGAGTGAAAGGAAATCTCCGCCCCCTACTCTCTATTCTATGAGGGCTCAGGTCAGTGAAAGGAAGTCTCCTCCCCCTACTCTCTATTCTATGTGGGTCCTATTCAGCCCAGCCCTGACCCATCAGACTGCTGGAGCCAAGACCCTCTCCAGTCCCCTGTCACTCACAAACCAGACAGTGAATACACAACCTGAGCAGAGGCACACTGGAAGGTTAGGCAAGAAAATACCTACTTTCTAAAAGTGATATTTTCAAACACAGAATGTAAAAATCACCCACACTAAAAGATGTATTTTATCATTCTGAGTTCAGGCATACTAAATTAGTTTTTCTATCTTGTTCCTAGGGTCAGTTAAGGATTATAAGATGTTATAACCAAACTGCCCATTCTGGCCTATGGGAACAGATAGCCTTGCAATAGTGAAAAACGAAATTGGCTGTAATTCACTATTAGGACATGCCACACACATCAGGGCATGTCCTACCTTTCACATACAATGCACCCTGCCATAGGGCCTACCTTAGGGGTGACTAACATGTAGAAAAGGGAAGGTTTGGGGACTGGCAAGTGGGTGCACTTGCCAAGTTGACATGGCAGTCCCAGGCTGCACACAGGCTCTGCAAGGGCAGGCCTGAGTCACACTTTACAGGCTGCTTCTGTCGGTGGCACAACCAGTGCTGCAAGCCCACCAGCAGCATTTGATTTACAGGCCCTGGGCACACATGGTGCACTGTACTAGGGTCTGACAAGTAAATCAAATAATCCAATCATGGAATCACTAATCCATAACAACAATTTACAATAGGGAGCACTTGCACTTTGGCACTGAATAGCAGTGGCAAAGTGCCCAAAGCATCTAGACCAGCAAAAACATAGCAAAACACAGGAGGCAACAGCAAAAAAAATGGAAGAGAGACCCACGCCACTGGTGCCAGTTCTAACACGTGTCCCCTCCAGCTGAAATGTGGGGAGAACTACCCTACCTCTTGGGAGTTCTCTTCACTAAGGCGGAAAAATCTGGACAGACCATCAGCATTGGCGTGTTCTGTACCAGGGCGGTGTTCCACCGTGAAGTCCATCCCCTGCAGGGAAATGGACCACCTCAACAGCTTTGGATTCTCACCCCTCATCTGCATCAACCATCTGAGGGGCCTGTGGTCTGTCTGAACCCGGAAGTGAGTCCCAAACAAGTATGGTCTCAACTTCTTCAGTGCCCAGACCACAGCAAATGCCTCACGCTCAATCGCACTCCACCTCTGTTCCCGTGGAAGTAACCTCCTACTGATGAAGTCTACAGGTTGGTCTAGGCCCTCCTCATTCATCTGTGCAAGAACAGCCCCTAAACCATGCTCTGAAGCGTCTGTTTGAACAATGAACTCTTTTGAGAAGTTGGGTGCCAGGAGCACGGGCGCCGTGCACATGGCAGTCTTCAGGGCATCAAAAGCTTTCTGACAGGTGTCAGTCCAGTTCACTTTCTTGGGCTGCTTCCTGGAAGTCAGCTCTGTCAAGGGTGCAACTATGCTGCCATACCCCTTGACAAACCTCCTGTAATACCCAGTGAGTCCTAAAAGGCTCTCACCTCTGTCTGGGTCTTGGGGGTTCCCAAGCCAGGATGGTATCAATTGTGGGCTGTAGGGGCGCCACCTGGCCGCTCCCAACCTGGTGTCCCAAATACACCACGGAACCTCGCCCGATCTGGCACTTACTCGCCTTGATCGTGAGGCCTGCCCTCCGCAGCGCCATCAACACTTCCCAGAGGTGGCGCAGATGTTCTTCCCAACTGGCGCTGAACACTGCAATGTCATCCAGGTAGGCGGCACTGAAATCCTCCAGTCCATCCAACACCTGGTTGACCAACCTCTGAAAGGTGGCAGGGGCATTCTTCATCCCAAAGGGCATAACCCGGAATTGGTAATGCCCATCTGGTGTGGAGAATGCTGACCTCTCTTTTGCCCCATCAGTTAAGGCGATCTGCCAGTACCCAGACGTTAAATCAAACGTGCTGAGGTACCGGGCAGCCCCTAATCGATCAATGAGCTCATCAGCTCTGGGGATGGGGTGCGCGTCAGTCCTGGTTGACTGAATTGAGTCCTCGGTAGTCCACACAGAACCGGAGTTCGGGTGTGGCACCAGGCGCGGCAGCCTTTGGGACCAAGACCACTGGGCTGGCCCAAGGTCTGTTAGAAGACTTAATCACCCCCAATGCGAACATCTTGGAGACCTCCTCCTTGATGCAAGCTCTCACCCTGTCAGTCACTCTGTAAGTCTTGTTCTTAACAGGAGGACTGTCCCCAGTGTCCACATCATGGACGCTCCATTCAGTGACACTAGGGGTCAGGGAGAACAGGTCAGGAAACTGTCCCAACAGTTGGCGACAGTCATCCTGCTGCTCAGGGGTCAGGGTGGAAGAGAGGTTTACACCATACACTGACCCATCTTGCTCTGTTGCAGACAGGAGGTCAGGAAGAGGCTCAGTCTCCTCCTCCATTCCATCATCTGTCGCTAGGAGCATGCCCACTTCGGACCTCTCTAAGTGGGGCTTCAGGCGGTTGACATGCAGGACCTGCAAGGGGTTCCTAGGAGACCGCAAGTTCACCAAGTAGGTGACATCACTCTTGCGCTTCACCACCTCAAATGGTCCGGTCCACTTATCCTGGAGCGCGCAGGGCTCCACTAGGGCCATGACCCACACTTTCTGACCAGGCTAAAGTTCAATCAGAGTGGCATTCTGATCGTACCACCGCTTCATCTCCTCCTGGCTGGCTTCCAGATTTGCCTGAGCGAGTTGCCTGAAATGCCGGGTTTGGTTTCTGAAGGCCAGCATGTATCTATATACATCCTGGGGAGGTTCCTGGGGAGGTTTCTTGGGAGCTTTCTCCCAGCCTTCCTTTACCAAACTCAGAGGTCCTCTTACCGGGTGACTGTTAAAACTGGGGGTCTCTAGTTGGCAATGGTATACACCTTTGTCCAAATAGGGACCCTTGCTTCTAGTCAGGGTAAGGGGGATACACTCCTAAAATAACCCCTGCTCACCCCCTTGGTATCTTGGCTCGAGCAGACAGGCTTATCTCAGAGGCAGTGTGTTAAGCATTTGTGAACACATACAGTAATACAGTGAAAACACTACAGATGGACACTACACAGGTTTTATAAAAAGAAGTATTCTTTATATAGACTTAACACAAGACCACAAATGACAAAAATCCACAATACTGTACTCAAGATAGGCTTAAAGATGGCAGAAGTAACTTAGTTCAGGTTGATGGTAAATGCGACACGTTTCTCTCAAAAGTACCTGGGATGCGTAACGCAAAACAAACAAAGGGTCCGCAGGGAGGACGATGCGGTGAGCAGGCCTCGATGCGGTGCGATGCGATAAAAGTGCGCCCTTGATGCGATGCGACGATGTGAAGACGATGCATGCACGCCCGACGGCCGTGCGGCGAACTCTGTATCTTTGGAGCCGCGACAGGCCCGGCGACACGCTTCTCTGGTGATGCGACGGCAGGCAGCTGCGACGGCGATACGCTTCTAGGGGGATACGACGGCGACCCTTTCGGTAGCGACACGCTTCCCTGGTGATGCGACGGCAGGCAGCTACGATGAAGACACGCTTCTCTGGTGATGAGGCGGCGGCCTCTGCGGCGGAGACACGCTTCTCCGGCGATGCGTCGGCAACAGCTGCGACAGCGACACGCTTCTTCTCGTTGAGTAGCGCTTCCAGCTCCCAGCGACACGCAGGCTTCTGCAGACAGAATCCCCAGCAAGGGAATTCAGGAGGGAGCTGGTGGTGAAGTCTTGTAGCCCTGGGACTTCAGCAGGAGGCAAGCTCTAGTTCAAGCCCTTGGAGAAATATTCTGCAAGATGATGAAAGTTCTTTGAAAGTTCCTTCTCCTTTCCTTGGCAATGAAGACCACTGCAGGCCAACCCAGCAACAGCACACTGGCAGATGGGCAGTCAAAACTCCTGCAGCTTCCTTGGTTCCTCTCCTTGGCAAAGGTTTGTCTTGTGTTCCCAGAAGTGATCTAAAGTCTTGGGGTCTGGGCGCCAGTATTTATACCCATAAATCCTTTGTCTTCTGAAGGCAGAGGGTCCTGTACCTAGTCCAAACCAGTTCTGGGTGCATCCTGCCAGTGCACACCTTCTTCCTTTGTCAGAGTGGGCCAGAGTCATCAGACACACCACAGGAGGTGGAGCCAGCATTGTGGAAGGCAGGCACAGCCCTATTCAGGCCCAGGTGCTACTCCTCCCACCACTCTACATGCAGATAGGTCTATTCAGCCCTGTGCTGACTCACCCTGTCTCCTGGAGCCCACCAGCCCCTGTCACTCACAAAACCAGACATACAATACTCAAGCTAGCAGAGGCAGGCTGGATGGTTAGGCAAGAAAATACCTACTTTCTAAAAGTGGTATTTTTAAACACAGAATGTTAAAACCAACTTCACTAAAAGATGTATTTTATCATTCTGAGTTCAGGCATACTAAATTCGAATTTCTACCATGTTCCCTGGGTCAGTTAGGATTATAAGATGTTATAATCAAACGGCCCATTCTGGCCTATGGGGACAGGTAGCCTTGCAATAGTGAAAAACGAAATTGGCTGTAATTCACTCATCAGGACATGCCACACACATCAGGGCATGTCCTACCTTTACATACAATGCACCCTGCCCTTGGGCCTACGTTAGGGGTGACTGATATGTAGAAAAGGGAAGGTTTAGGGACTGGCAAGTGTGTGCACTTGCCAAGTCGACATGGCAGTCCCAGACTGCACACAGGCTCTGCAATGGCAGGCCTGAGCTACACTTTACAAGCTGCTTCTGAGGGTGGCACAACCAGTGCTGCAAGCCCACCAGCAGCATTTGATTTACAGGCCCTGGGCACCCATGGTGCACTATACTAGGGTCTGACAAGTAAATCAAATAATCCAATCATGGAATCTCTAATCCATACATCAATTTATAACAGAGAGCATATGCACTTTAGCACTAATCAGCAGTGGGAAAGTGCCCAGAGTCATAAAACCAACAAAAACAGGTCAGAAAAGTACAGGAGGAAGGCAAAAAGTACAGGGATGACCCTGCAAAAAAAGGGCGAAGTCCAACAGTGACCATACAGCAGTTCAAAGGGGCTGAACCCTAGGGACTTCTGTGGCACCTCTCGGTTAGCAAAGAGAAGGCATGGCAAGAGGACGTCCCACTTACACCTCATGGGTTCTTCCAGACCCATAATCATGCCTTTTAGGGTCTGGTTGAATCTCTCAACCAGCCCATTACCTTGGGGGTGGTAAGGAGTGGTGAACTTGTACATCACACTGCACTCCTGCCGCAGGGACTTCATATACTTGGAAATGAAGTTTGCACCACGGTCTGACACCACCTCTCTGGGGAACCCCACATGGGAGAAAATCCCCATCAATGCACGTCCCACCACGGGGTCCGTCACAGTTCGAAGAGGGATGGCTTCTGGGTACCGGGTGGCATGGTCCACCAAGACCAAGATGAACCTGTTGCCCATGGCTGTCTTGGGATCCAGAGGCCCCACAATGTCAATGCCCATACTTTCAAAGGGGGTGCTGACCACAGGGATTGGCTGGGGAGGAGCCTTGTGCTTCCTCCCACTCTTTCCACTTGCCTGGCAAGTCTGACAAGTCCTGCAATGAGTGTCTGAACTCTTGCGCATCTGGGGCCAATAAAAGTGGGTGACAAGCCTCTCAAAGGTCTTGTCCTTCCCCAGATGTCCTGCTAAAGGTACATCATGAGCCAAACCCAGTAGGAAAGCTCTGAAGCACTGGGGTACCACCAGCACACGGGCTGACCCAGGCTCAGCAACCTTAGTCTCACTGTACAGGAGACCATTCTCCCAGTAGATCCAATGTGATCCAGACTGATCACCTGCTGCCTGGTTGTTGGCCTGTTACCGCAAACCCACAAGAGAAGGGCACTTGTTCTGCTCCTCACAGAACTCTTCCCTGGAGGGGCCTCCTTCCTGCTGCCAATGGGTCAGCCCAGGCAGGTCCCCCAGTTCAGCCACTTGTTCCCCTGTAGGTTCCAGGGCATCCCCCTCAAGGTCTGCCTCATCCTGGACCGTGGGAACCACGGGGGCCGGTTTCCTGCTCCCCCTGCCTCTTCTCTTTAAGGCAGGCACCTGGGCCACTGTTTCAGGCTCCAGGTCCTCTTGAACACCCTTACTGGCTGCCATTGACCGGGTGGTCACACACGCCCAATCTGGCAAGCCCAACATCTCCAAATGTGCATTACGCTCCACCTTAGCCCAAGGGAAGCTCTCCAAATCATTGCCCAACAGACAGTCAACAGGCATGGCTGGCCTCACAGCTACTTGAAGAGTACCTGAGACCCCCCACCCACTCAAAGGGAACCTGAGCCACCTTGCAGTGGCTCTCTGTGTTGTCAGCGGCAACAACTGGGTAAAATGCATTGGGGATTACCTGCTCTTCAGACACCAGCCGACAACTGACAGCTGTCACACTGGCTCCGGTGTCTCTCAGAGCCTCTACCCTTTGGCCATTGATGGTCACCCACTGCCTGTACTTCTTAGTGTTATCAGGCAGCTGGGTCCTGGGGACCACCTCACAGTCTCCTAAAGAGACTAGGGACATCTCTGCGGGACCCCACCCACCTTGGGCACCCAACTCCTCCACCAGGGCTAAACTAGCGATCTGCCGGGGTGGTGCACCAGTGGGTGCTGTTTTCCCATACATGGGACATCTTGAATCATAGGAGCAGTGGCCCACTTGACCACACTTGAAACAGGTCTTGGGCCCCCTGTGAACAGGCTTATCTGTCGGGGCCCCTGACTTCTTTTCAGGGGGAGGCTGGGAACCCTTCCCTTGGTTCCCTTGGGGATTACTTTGGGGCCCTTTCTGGAACTCGCTCTGTTTACCCTTGTCCCCCCCACTCCTCTGCTGGGGACCCTGCCCACCTTTGGCGGAGTCTCCCACATGACCCTTGTGGACCCGGGTGCTCACTCAGTGGTCCGCCTCCTCAGCAAGCTTCCTAGGGATAGTAAGCTTACTATCAATCAGGTGCTGGCGCAGCTCTGGAAAACAATTACTGGACAAGTGCTCCCACGCAATCAAATCATAGAGCACCTGAAAATCATTATTCACTTTGCTACCCTTCACCCAACCATCCAATGCTCTGCCAAAAAAGGACACATATTCTACCCAAGTGCTTGACTCCAGTTTCTTGCAGTTTCTAAACCTTTGTCTATACATTTTAGGAGTCAACCCATACCTACTCATCAAGGCTTCTTTCATGTGCTCATAAGAATTGTGGACTTCAGAGGGCAAGTCTAACAAGGTATCCCGCCCCTCACTGAGGAACCGCCCCCACAACCCTGCTCCCCAATCTTTCTCAGGGACCCGGTGGGAGGTCATAGCTACCTCATAGGCCTTGAACCACTGAACAATATCATCATTTCTGTAAAATTCTTTGACCACCTCCTTGGGTATATATACTCTTGCCTCACTAGGCATGGACGGTGTGCTGCCACCAGAGGGAGTAATCTCTAAGCTTCTTGCTTTCAATTCTAACTCCCTCAAACTTCTCTCATGCTCCAATTGCATCCTCTTTTCCTCTAGGGCCAATTTCTTATTCTCTAATTCTAACTTCCCACCCATTTTGAGCTTGGCTAGCTCCATCTCATGCACCCTACTTCTCTCCCTGTCCTCCAGCTTTCCTGGGTACAGGGTTTTGGAAGAAACACTGCTGCCCGCCCCGGAAGGTACTTTCCTTCCCACTGGACCCAAGGGCCCCCCTTGCTGCTCCTCTAAATCCTCCACCTGATCCTCAGGGTGCTCACTGGCACTCCTTGCTTCCAACCAGGCCCTCAACGCCTTTTGGTATTCCTCTTTTCTCGTGAGGCCTTTCAGGGAGACTTTAAATTTCTTGCAAGCGGATTTGAGCTGGGGCACAGTGTATGCATCCAACATTTCTTCTTCAAATTCAAACTCTTCAGGTGCAATGGATGCTGGTCTACTCATGGTAACAACAACTGGCAGTTCTTAGCAAAAATAGAAATCACAAGGAAAAAAAAAATTCTACCAATAAGTATGTGTTTGCGTTTGATCTGCACTCACTAGAATATGAATCACAAATGCAAGTCCAAATACTCACCGCTGACCACCAATGTTAGATTTGGGGGTCTCTAGTTGGCAATGGTTTGCACCTTTGTCCAAATAGGGACCCTTGCATCTAGTCAGGGTAAGGGGCTACACTCCTAAATAACCCCTGCTCACCCCCTTGGTAGCTTGGCACGAGCAGGCAGGCTTATCTCAGAGGCAGTGTGTAAAGCATTTGTGAACACATACAGTAATACAGTGAAAACACTACAAATGGACACGACACCAGTTTAGAAAAATAAGTAATCTTTACTAGACTTAACACAAGGTCAAACGACAAAAATCCACAATACTTTAATCAAAGAATGAGTTTTTAAAATGGTAGAAATATCTTAGTTCAATGTAGATGGTAGATGCAACACTTTACTCTCAAAGTACCTTGGATGCGTCACGCAATACAAACAAAAGGGTCGCAGGGAAGGTGATGCCCCGTTCCTTACACTCAGGGGAGTGGATGCGTCGGTTCCTTACTGCTGTGCAGGGGAGTTGAGGCTCGCTTCCTTACTGTGTGGGGAGTTGATGAATCGGTTTCTTACTGTGATCCAGTGCGATGCGACAAGATGGCGCCTCAATGCGATGACGATCCGGTGCGATGCAACAAAATGGCGTCTTGGTTACGGTGCGACAACGTAGATGCAATGTGTACATGCCCGACGGCCGTGCGGCGACTCAGTGAACTTCTGAGCTCCGACAGGCCCTGCGACACGCTTCTCCGGGGATGCGAAGGCGACCTCTGCGGCGGCGACACGCTTCTCCGGTGATGCGACATGCTTCGTCGGTGATGCGACAGCGAACAGCGGCGGCGGCACGCTTCGACGGCAACTGCTGCGGCGGCAACACGCTTCTCCTTGTTGCGTCGCGCTTCCAGCTCCCAGCGACACGCAGTCTTCTCAGAGGGCCCAACACAACAGCAGGCACCTCTTGGCAGGTAGAATACCCAGCAAGAGAATTCAGGGGAGCTGGTTGGTGAAGTCTTGTATCCCTGAGACCTCAGGCAGGAGGCAAGCTCAATCTTCAAGCCCTTGGAGATCTTTTTCAAGATGATGAGAGTACACACAAAGTTCCTTTCTCCTTCTTTGGCAATAAAGTAACCACTGCAGGCCAACCCCAACAGTACACAGCACAGGGGCAGGCTCCTCCTTCAGTTTCCTGGTTCTTCTCCTCAGCAAAGGTACGTCTTGATTCCCAGAAGTGATCTAAAGTTCTGGGGTCTGGGCCCCAATATTTATACTCAAAAAGTCTTTGTTCTCTGAAGGCAGAGAGTTTCTGTGCCTGACTAAAACCAGTTCTGTGCAGCTTCCTGGCAGGAGGTGGAGACAGCATTGTTAAAGAGCAGGCCTGGCCCAGGTAGCTGAAAGGAAATCTCCTCCCCCTACTCTCTTTTCTATGAGGTCTCAGGGGAGTAAAAGGAAATCCCCCCCTACTCTCTATTCTATGAGGGCTCAGGTCAGTGAAAGGAAGTCTCCTCCCCCTACTCTCTATTCTATGTGGGTCCTATTCAGCCCAGCTCTGACCCATCAGACTGCTGGAGCCAAGACCCTCTCCAGTCCCCTGTCACTCACAAACCAGACAGTGAATACACAACCTTAGCAGAGGCACACTGGAAGGTTAGGCAAGAAAATACCTACTTTCTAAAAGTAGTATTTTCAAACACAGAATGTGAAAATCACCCACACTAAAAGATGTATTTTAACATTCTGAGTTCAGGCATACTAAATTCGTTTTTCTATCTTGTTCCTAGGGTCAGTTAAGGATTATAAGATGTTATAACCAAACTGCCCATTCTGGCCTAAGGGAACAGATAGCCTTGCAATAGTGAAAAACGAAATTGGCTGTAATTCACTATTAGGACATGCCACACACATCACGGCATGTCCTACCTCTCACATACAATGCACCCTGCCCTAGGGCCTACCTTAGGGGTGACTAACATGTAGAAAAGGGAAGGTTTGGGAACTGGCAAGTGGGTGCACTTGCCAAGTCGACATGGCTTTCCCAGACTGCATACAGGCTCTGCAATGGCAGGCCTGAGTCACACTTTACAGGCTGCTTCTGTGGGTGTCACAACCAGTGCTGCAAGCCCACCAGCAGCATTTGATTTACAGGCCCTGGGCACACACGGTGCACTGTACTAGGGTCTGACTAGTAAATCAAATAATCCAATCATGTAATCACTAATCCATAACAACAATTTATAATAGGGAGCACTTGCACTTTGGCACTGAATGGCAGTGGCAAAGTGCCCAAAGCATCTAGACCAGCAAAAACATAGCAAACACAGGAGGCAACAGCAAAAAATGGAAGGGAGACCCACGTCAATGGTGCCAGGTCTAACACGTGTCTCCTCCAGCTGAGATGTGGGGAGAACTACCCTACCTCTTGGGAGTTCTCTTCACTAAGGCGGAAAAATCTGGACAGACCATCAGCATTGGCGTGTTCTGTACCAGGGCAGTGTTCCACCGTGAAGTCCATCCCCTGTAGGGAAATGGACCACCTCAACAGCTTTGGATTCTCACCCCTCATCTGCATCAACCATCTGAGGGGCCTATGGTCTGTCTGAACCCGGAAGTGAGTCCCAAACAAGTATGGTCTCAACTTCTTCAGTGCCCAGACCACAGCAAATGCCTCACGCTCAATCGCACTCCACCTCTGTTCCCGTGGAAGTAACCTCCTACTGATGAAGGCTACAGGTTGGTCTAGGCCCTCCTCATTCATCTGTGCAAGAACAGCCCCTACACCATGCTCTGAAGCGTCTATTTGAACAATGAACTCTTTTGAGAAGTTGGGTGCCAGGAGTACGGGCGCCATGCACATGGCAGTCTTCAGGGCATCAAAAGCTTTCTAACAGGTGTCAGTCCAGTTCACTTTCTTGGGCTGCTTCCTGGAAGTCAGCTCTGTCAAGGGTGCAACTATGCTGCCATACCCCTTGACAAACCTCCTGTAGTACCCAGTGAGTCCTAAAAGGCTCTCACCTCTGTCTGGGTCTTGGGGGTTCCCAAGCCAGGATGGTATCAATTTTGGGCTGTAGGGGCGCCACCTGGCCGCTCCCAACCTGGTGTCCCAAATACACCACGGAACCCTGCCCGACCTGGTACTTATTCGCCTTGATCGTGAGGCCTGCCCTCCGCAGCGCCATCAACACTTCCCAGAGGTGGCGCAGATGTTCTTCCCAACTGGCGCTGAACACTGCAATGTCATCCAGGTAGGCGGCACTGAAATCCTCCAGTCCAGCCAACACCTGGTTGACCAACCTCTGAAAGGTGGCAGGGGCATTCTTCATCCCAAAGGGCATAACCCAGAATTGGTAGTGCCCATCTGGTGTGGAGAATGCTGACCTCTCTTTTGCCCCATCAGTTAAGGTGATCTGCCAATACCCAGACGTTAAATCAAACGTGCTGAGGTACCGGGCAGCCCCTAACCGATCAATGAGCTCATCAGCTCTGGGGATGGGGTGCGCATCAGTCCTGGTGACTGAATTGAGTCCTCGGTAGTCCACACAGAACCGGAGTTCGGGTGTGACACCAGGTGCTGCAGCCTTTGGGACCAAGACCACTGGGCTGGCCCAAGGGCTGTTAGAAGACTCAATCACCCCCAATGCGAACATCTTATAGACCTCCTCCTTGATGCAAGCTCTCACCCTGTCAGTCACTCTGTAAGTCTTGTTCTTAACAGGAGGACTGTCCCCAGTGTCCACATCATGGACGCACCACTCAGTGACACTAGTGGTCAGGGAGAACAGGTCAGGAAACTGTCCCAACAGTTGGCGACAGTCATCCTGCTGCTCAGGGGTCAGGGTGGAAGAGAGGTTTACACCATCCACTGACCCATCTTGCTCTGTTGCAGACCGGATGTCAGGAAGAGGCTCAGTCTCCTCCTCCATTCCATCATCTGTCGCTAGGAGAATCCCACTTCGGACCTCTCTAAGTGGGGCTTCAGGCGGTTGACATGCAGGACCCGCAAGGGGTTCCTAGGAGACCGCAAGTTCACCAAGTAGGTGACATCACTCTTACGCTCCACCACCTCAAATGGTCCGGTCCACTTATCCTGGAGCGCGCAGGGCTCCACTGGGGCCATGACCCACACTTTCTGACCAGGCTGAAGCTCAATCAGAGTGGCATTCTGATCGTATTCCACCGCTTCATCTCCTCCTGGCTGGCTTCCAGATTCGCCTAAGCGAGTTGCCTGAAATGCCGGGTTTGGTTTCTGAAGGCCAGCATGTAGCTATATACATCCTGGGGAGGTTTCCTGGGAGCTTTCTCCCAGCCTTCCTTTACCAAACTCAGAGGTCCTCTTACCGGGTGACCATACAGCAGTTCAAAGGGGCTGAACCCTAGGGACTTCTGTGGCACCTCTCAGTTAGCAAAGAGAAGGCATGGCAAGAGGACGTCCCACTTAAGCCTCATGGGTTCTTCCAGACCCATATTCATGCCTTTTAGGGTCTGGTTGAATCTCTCAACCAGCCCATTACCTTGGGGGTGGTAAGGAGTGGTGAACTTGTACGTCACACCGCACTCCTGCCACAGGGACTTCATATACTTAGAAATGAAGTTTGCACAATGGTCTGACACCACCTCTCTGGGGAACCCCACATGGGAGAAAATCCCCATCCACGCACGTCCCACCACGGGGGCCGTCACAGTCCGGAGAGGGATGGCTTCTGGGTACCGGGTGGCATGGTCCACCAAGACCAGGATGAACCTGTTGCCCATGGCTGTCTTGGGATCCAGAGGCCCCACAATGTCAATGCCCACCCTTTCAAAGGGGGTGCTGACCACAGGAAATGGCTGGAGAGGAGCCTTGTGCTTCCTCCCACTCTTTCCACTTGCCTGGCAAGTCTGACAAGTCCTGCAATGAGTGTCTAAACTCTTGCGCATCTGGGGCCAATACAAGTGGGTGACAAGCCTCTCAAAGGTCTTGTCCTGCCCCAGATGTCCTGCTAAAGGTACATCATGAGCCAAACCCAGTAGGAAGGCTCTGAAGCACTGGGGTACCACCAGCACATGGGCTGACCCAGGCTCAGCAACCTTAGGCTCGCTATACAGGAGACCATTCTCCCAGTAGATCCAATGTGATCCAGACTGATCACCTGCTGCCTGGTTTGTGGTCTGTTGCCGCAAACCCACAAGAGAAGGGCACTTGTTCTGCTCCTCACAGAACTCTTCCCTGGAGGGGCCTCCTTCCTGCTGCCAATGGGTCAGCCCAGGCAGGTCCCCCAGTTCAGCCACTTGTTCCCCTGTAGGTTCCAGGGCATCCCCCTCAAGGTCTGCCTCCTCCTGGACCGTGGGAACCATGGTGGCCGGTTTCCCACGCCCCCTGCCTCTTCTCTTTAAGGCAGGCACCTGGGCCACTGTTTCAGGCTCCAGGTCCTCTTGAACACCCATTACTGGCTGCCATAGACCGGGTGGTCACACACACCCAATCCGGCAAGCCCAACATCTCCAAATGTGCATTACGCTCCACCTTAGCCCAAGGGAAGCTCTCCAAATCATTGCCCAACAGACAGTCAACAGGCATGGCTGGCCTCACAGCTACTTGAAGAGTACCTAAGACCCCCCCACTCAAAGGGAACCTGAGCCACCTTGCAGTGGCTCTCTGTGTTGTCAGCTGCAACAACTGGATAAAATGCATTGGGGATTACCTGCTCTTCAGACACCAGCCAACAACTGACAGCTGTAATACTGGCTCCGGTGTCTCTCAGAGCCTCCACCCTTTGGCCATTGATGGTCACCCACTGCCTGTACTTCTTAGTGTTATCAGGCAGCTGGGTCCTGGGGCCACCTCACAGTCTCCTAAAGAGACTAGGGACATCTCTGTGGGACCCCACCCACCTTGGGCACCCAACTCCTCCCCGAGGGCTACACCAGCAATCTTCCGGGGTGGTGCACCAGTGGGTGCTGTTTTCCATACATGGGACATCTTGAATCATAGGAGCAGTGGCCCACTTGACCACACTTGAAAGAGGTCTTGGGCCCCCTGTGAACAGGCTTATCTGTTGGGCCCCTGACTTCTTTTCAGGGGGAGGCTGGGAACCCTTCCCTTGGTTCCCTTGGGGATTACTTTGGGGCCCTTTCTGGAACTCCCTCTGTTTACCCTTGTCACCCCCACTCCTCTGCTGGGGACCCTGCCCACCTTTGGCGGAGTCTCCCACATGACCCTTGTGGACCCAGGTGCTCACCCAGCAGTCCGCCTCCTCAGCAAGCTTCCCAGGGATAGTCAGCTTACTATCAATCAGGTGCTGGCGCAGCTCTGGAAAACAATTACTGGACAACTGCTCCCACGCAATCAAATCATAGAGCGCCTGAAATTCATTATTCACTTTGCTACCCTTCACCCAACCATCCAATGCTCTGCCAAAAAAGGACACATATTCTACCCAAGTGCTTGACTCCAGTTTCTTGCAGTTTCTAAACCTTTGTCTATACATTTTAGGAGTCAACCTGTAGTGTAGCTCCTATTTCCCTAATAGGCTCTGCGCATTGGAATAATATATCCTATAGGTTTGACATAGGACTAAGGTCAGTATGTCCCTATCGAGTATATTAAACTTAATTACTTGTGCCAGCTAGCTCAGAGGCCACTAGAAACTCCTTGACAACAAGAAGGGAGTAGTTTCTAGCAGCCGCAAAACATGACCACTGTGTTTCCCTTTAGAATCAGAACGTGTCCCAGAGTCGTGGACACAATAGATAACTATTTCACTCAGCTCAGTCGTGCATGCTTAGTTTTCTCCAAGTTACACAGAAAGAAATAGACGGGCGTTTCAATAAAAGATTTATTGAACAGTCTTGTTTCTGGTATAAGTAAAATGTGCTGTTACGATCACAAGACAGTATGCGAGATAAATAATGTACAGTGTGAGCAGTAGAAATAAATAATACTGCGAGAGCATTATCTTTTAGTACATATGCTGTTACATAAATAACACAGACTAAAAATGCGAGTACTCATACGATGCGTTTCTAATCTAGTTCTACCCCAATGTACCTAACCTAACCTAGGTGTAGGACGAGGTATGAAGTAGGTGAAGTATTCCTTACTATGGTATACTAAGAGTATGCTAACCCCAGTATGCCTAGTATGCCAAGAGTCCCTCTAGGTTCTAGTCTGCTCCATACCTGAAGAATGAGAGAGGTAGGAATCTCTTTGCCATACTCGAACTCCAACACCCCGCACGGGAAGTTAGATCACTGGAAGCTGGACTCTCTGCGTGCAGGGATGACAGCGTCTTCTCAGTGCGTCAGGCCGGGAAACGGGCTCCTCTGAAGTCGAGGTCTCCTCTGATTTACAGGGGCTAGGGAAGATATATTTATACCTGAGAATTACCTCAGAATGTTAGCATTGACGTGAGTCGGACAGCGGAAGACGTCATGAATGAACCCCTAAGGAATAATGGTTCATGCATAATATATGAGTCCTTGAAGAAATCAATAGTCCTGGACTAGGGAAACTGCCGCAGCCTAAGGGTCTGTTCTTCAAGAACTCGTTGTGACGTTAGGGTGGACGGATGTCGGAGACCATGCCTGTATTTGGAGTGCACGGTTAATGCCTAAATAAGGGCTGGGATTTTATGCCTATATAAGGGCAGGGCGAATTGTGCCTATATAAGGACATGATACTGGAAAGCCCGTTTATGGACACCCTAAGAGGAATACAACACCCACTCCACTTTCGTGTGTACGATAATACTAAAATGCTAAACATTTAAAATGCTAAACATTAAAATGGAGTACCGCATATTTCTAAAATATTTCATAAAACCATTTAAAAAGGCATTTAAAAAACCAATTAGAATGCAAAAGGTACTGTACATTTGAAGCATTGCTTTTCATTTCAGGCATAAAGTTAGAAAATAAATGCAATTGGAATGAAATAAGCAGCAATATTTACATGTGACAGAAAATGATCGATAAGTTGTTCAAAAATCAAAGTCATTTCATGTCATGAAAATAAATGATCTGTTTTAGACACACAAGATGACTAAGTGTCCGTGGAAGTACCTTGAAGTCTGTATTATAAGGCTAGTTCTACTTTAAGCAGATTATAGTGCCATTTTCGTTCGAAAAATGGGAAAAAGTTCAATATTGGTAGAGTTCCAAGTTGTTTTTGAAAATGAAGGCCAAATTGTTACTGCATCTCTGGAACACTGTATGCTGAATCAGAGTCAGTTTACGGGTCTGGTGTAAACATGAGATCATCTACTTCTATAGACAAAACATCGTCCACTGTAGTTGGTGTCAGTTGGAACACCTTGTGTAGCAGATTAATTGCACAGAGATGTGAAGCTTCGCTTCCAGCATAGGGTGCCGCAGCAAAGTTCGTGTCCGTTGTTACCTGTGTGCCTGTAGATCTTTCTCGTACCTCAGCAGCAGCCGGAAGCGTCTGTGAGATCTCAATGAATGCTGACATCAGGATCGGTAGCCGCTGGGGACAACACAGAGCATGGGCCATTATCGGGACCAGCAGAGTATCGACATCCGTTGGCGTAGCTGATGGAAAAGTTAGACAGGTGTCCAACACGCATTCTTCACCGCATAGCAGGTATCGTAGAACAGGTAAGATGCAATCTTGCCAGATTGGTCTGAATGACAGGAACCAAGTTGTATTAAGGTCCCGTAGACGAGTCATGCCCAATAGCTGTACTATTTGCTCACGGCACTTTCGTTCAAGGAGAGCTTTCTCCATTTCGCTCGGAGTGATGTCTGCGAATAGGCTGGCCATAGCGCCATAGCAGGAAGAGAAATAGAATTCCGGCAACAAGTGCTAGAATTAATGGTATGCCACCAAACACCGAATGTGCAAAGTTCGGGATGATTCCGAGTATTGCCTGGAAAGGTGCTAACAGACCGGAGCAGATGCTCTTAAATACATGTATAATGCCAGTTGTATCAGACATGTTGAAGATAAGTGATATCATTTCTACGAAATGTATAGGGCAGTTTGTACATATTAAAGTCTGTATCTCAGCCGAAGTCCTTGCAACTTGTAGATCATAGGTTTCTTTGGCCGAGGTCAAAGGCACTGTTTGCTGTAAAAGCATGGCTTTCATTCTGCTCAAAGTATCAAAACTTATAAAAGAGACGTTCAGCGAAGGCCATAGAGGCGACTCCCTGACTGTGTCTATTGGGGGAAACAATACTTGCATACAGCAAGTGACCCTGGAGTTGACCGTTACTAGATATGGGATGCCTGGCAACATGCCGCAGCAACTCTGATCATTCAACATGAGGTAACTCCCATTAGAAAGTTGTCCAAACGTAGGATTAATCACAGCAGCTGGTGTACCCTGCTGATGGCAAGACAAATTTGCCACAGAACCATTACAAGCCCCGTGTAAAGAAATGTCCTGACATATAAGTGAACCGCTCAGTGCACGTTTACAGTTTGTACCGCTCAAAAACACTTCACGATCCCCACTCCAACATCTATATGTATACGGTAAATCCCAAGATGTCTTAATGTATTCCTTACTCCAACCTTTCATATTTGCCTGCTTGCATTTGTCTGAGGCAATACTGAAACTGAAAAGTACTCACAGGTAATGTTATTTTGCCATGAATTAGCCATTCTGTAGCTGGTTTTTCTGCCACTGTGAATGGTAACTTTTCCAGTTTTTCAATGCTCAGCACTGTATACCTTGCTCCTCTTTGTGCCAGTTCGATCTGTTTATCAGTTAGATTGTATTCTGCAAACAGAGCCGTTGTGTTGATGAAACGCCAAGGCACATAGCCCGCTCGCAAAGATTGCAGCGTCCAGCTTAATAACATAATAGAACGTAATTGAGACTGGCCTCTGCTGTAACATCGCCAAATCTTGTTCTAGTATGTCAATAGCAGAGGATACAATGCCATCCAATGAATATATTCTGGAGGACAAAGTTGTTAACCCATTGTCGGCCACAGAGAGTGTTTTCTCTAAATTAATACGATCAAGTTCACGTATTCGTTCTGCGGCCTCTATCTGTGATACTTTCCATGCTTCATTATAGGCAGCATAAATGCCGGCATATATGAAACATTTTTGACGCGGTTTTCTTGGTCCAAGCAAGATTTCCTAAGGTCTGCGTCCTTTTTAAGTAAGGTTAAGTGTTGTTTCACATCCTGTAGTGTAGACTTATGCAGCCAATCGAGGCATAATTTTCCTACACTGTATGTTGTTACTACCCCCGGATGCTGTCTTTGGACATATCTTGGGTCTGGCCTATGAATAGTAAAGCCCTGAGTTTTATTCAGGAATCTTTCCTGACAGTTATTCGTGTCTGTGGGCCAGATCAACCATTTTTTCCAATCAGGATTAGATCTGTTGAGTTGTAGTATATTGTCAACTGTCACCACTGCCTTTGTATCGTTATCTCTGGCATGTGTTGGTACAGAAGGTGTGTTCATCTCTTTGATCTTGGCTAATCCAAGACAAAATGTTTGTTGGACGGTTTCATTCAAAAACATTATTTGTTCAGGGATGATACAGGCTCTAAACAAAGCTTCTATACCCTGTACTTGCCAATTTTTAGTACCTCACACAGTTTTTGTGTCTATTGTGTCTTTCCAAAAGTCGAAACCCTGTCTAGACAGTTGGGCATTAAATAATGCAGAGTAAATCTGTTTTGTATTTGTCAACATAATTTTCAGTCCTGTCTTGTTTACATTTTTATAGTAAAACATTTCTGGATCAGATGTATTGTAACCTGAAAAATATGGAAACTTGTTGGCAAATGTTGTTGAACTACCTTTAGGTGGTGTAGGACAATGTTCCCATTGGTTAAACATAAACACATTTCTTGGATATGCAGATTTATGCAAATAATGATGACCATAGTGGTTAAAACAATACATTTGTTCATAGTCTGATGAACCCTCTAAATATTCATGTTTAGAAAATGCAGCAGATTTTTCTAGGTCAAACATTATATTATTGACAGTCTCAAAGTCCCAATCATCTGAATAGGTACTGGACGTAATTAGATCACTTAGTGAAATTTTAAACAAATGTGGAATGTTCAATTGTTCCGTCGGACCGAAGATTTCAAAATCTGTTTTGTCCCACACTATACCATCCTGTATAGGAACAGCTGTGATGTTCACTGATGACAAGTCTCTTGCTTCACGATGGGAAGATTTATGAGGTTTCAAAAGTACGTTCACGTCTTTTCCTTCAGTATTCACATGGATGTATCTGCCACTTATAAGCACGCTCACAGTTGTTACCAAAGCTAGCCAGAGCAGGAAAACAAAAAGTCCAGATATAATCCAGAGTTCAATCCATGGAGAAACCAAATTGGGGGCATATTAACAAGGCCTGGCGATAAATATCGCAAAGCGCGCTTAGCGCTTGCATATTTATCGCCGGCTATCTCTGTAATTTATCGCCCGGTTAGCGCGTTATCAACAACGTGCATCGCCGAGGCGATAAAATTCCAGAGATAGTGTGGATATCGCCGTTTTCCATGGTGGAAAACGGCAATATCCTAGATGATAGGGCCCGTGGTCTTAGCCACACAATCCACTCTCATGTTAAGTATGCCTTAGTCAGGAATTTAACAGACGTCAAATTCCTGCGTTAGAGCATACTTAACGCGATTTAAAAATCACTACCCTTCCTTGATAATATCGCGAAGCTGCCTTCGCGATATTATCCCTGTTTGGTTTCACAGCCACGCCTACTTTGCATCTCATTAGCGATGCAAAGTTAGGCGTGCTGGGAACGGGCGCTAAGTCAGCAAAACACGCGATAGCGTGTCTTTGCTGATAAGGCGATGAAATTATCGCCGCTTTTCGCCCAAAAACGGACGCAAAAGCGGCGATAATTTCATATCGCCCCCTTGTTAATATGTCCCTAAGTCTTTTTCAGAAAATGAAGAAAGTCTTGTACTTGCTGCTTGAAATTTAATGATGCTGGCGTCGTTTCAGGTTCACTCGGATCTTCTGAGAACGTATCAAAGTTAATGAAATAGCCAGAAGCAGTTCTGTCAATTGTTGGAATTGCATCAGGATTTGTAGAAATCACTGGAACCAGTTCATCACTTGCCACGTTGGTGTAGACAGGTGTATTTGGACGAACTGTTACTTGGTGTTCAAGAGGGATGAGTTCCATAGCGTTGTTGCTTAGTCCTTCATCAGTTACAGCTGAGTTCTCGATGGTTATCAGTCTTTCAGTCTGAACCTCTTGGATAGTAGTGAGAGGAGTGCGTCTGCTACTAGGTCGGAGTCCACGAGGCCTACTATTTAGTATTGGCCACATACTGTGGTTTGATGAGGTCGATGGACACAAATCTTTTCTCCTTTCTTCCAGCAAGGGGCGGCAGAAGTACTGTTCTTGTTCCTTGAACTGCTAGGACAGGTACTGGTTGTCTGTAAGAAGGTCCAAATTCCTTCTTGTCCGCGATTTTTCTCTGACTAGATCCCCAACTTTTGGAATCCAGACAGGCCTTGCTGGGACAGCCGGTTGATCCCCAGTGGTGGTGGGCTGTAGGAATACGTTGCTTTGTTTCGTTCTTAACTTGTTTAGTTCCTGTAAAACAGCCAAACGATCTTTGATATCAAAGGGTTTATTTTCCACCACTGTGCCTACGTGTTCAAGGTCTGGTACCCACATTCTTGTCCCAAACAGGACCTCATATGGAGTGACCCCCTAGAGAACTTCTTGGCAGGTTGTTCAATGAGCGCTGAACCCCACTAAGGTGTTTGACCCACCCATCACCCGAACCTAATACTCTAGCTGTTATAGACTGCTTTATGTCCCGGTTTTTCCTTTCCACAACAGAATTTCCTCAGGATGGAATGGAGAGGAGTACCGCAATGCAACGTCCAGACTGGCCATGGCTTCTTTGTAAGCCCTAGAGCTAAACGCAGGACCCTGGTCAGAATGTAGCGTGCCTATTGCGTATGTGCCGATAAAGACTTCGCAAATCTTTTATAACAGTTCGAGCGTCAGCCGAGCGCTGAGGCCATAACCATAGGAACCTAGATTCAGTATTTGTGGGAATGCCTTTGTCCAGTAGGACGCAGGTGTGTAGATAGTCTAAGGCTGTCTAACAGTGGTGTCTGTACTGGGTTGCCGCATTCGCAGCATGGTGTCTGGTGGCTCTCTCGCTGTAATTTACAGTCTAAGCAGTTGTTGATGAATATGTGAATTTCTGTATTCATTCCAGGCCACCAGTACATCTCTTTTAACGTCAAAATTGTTTTAGAGATCCCTTGATGTGACAGACCCTCCCCAAATGTGTTTCATAAATCAAGGCTGCTCTTCGTTCCATGTTTGGAATTACCCTATCCCCCACTCCAGGGATTCGAGCAAAAGGAACGTTGTTCGCATCAATTACATAAGAGTACTTGAGTGGAAACTTTTTTGGTAACGCTGCATTGCTGCCTTTGCTTGATGCATTGACAGCCAACGTTATCTCACCGTCTATTTTTGTTTTTGAACGAGTGATCGCAGCTACGGAAGCCGTCTGCACAGCCCCCTTTGCGGCTTCGTCAGCCAATGAATTCCCTGCAACGTGAACGCCATCACGTTGATGACTCAGTGTGTGGATCACGTGAGCCTTTGGTAGTTCGTTTTTCAACTGAACTACTTGTTCCCAAAGCATTTTGTGCTTTATTGTGCCACCTTTCGCATCTTTGAAACCATTTTCAAGCCAGTTTTGTATATATTCATTATACGACTGAACACAGTAAAAGGAATCGCACACTATTAGTGTGGGGAATTCTCGATCTGTACTTTCAAGTGCCAGTTTGAATGCTTGTAGTTCAGCTCGTTGAGCTGTACAATCTCCTAGAGATTGAGTTTTTGTGACCATAGGTCTGAAGATGCCATTTCGCATGCGACCTTTAACGATTGCACACGCTGCACTGTAAGCTTGCTTACTCCTGTTGCGGGCTGTGCGGATCCGTCAGTGTAAATTATGAATTCGTACTGATCGAGAGGCAGAATTTCAGTAGGCAGAGGACATTCATGTTCGTATTGCAGGAATGCTTGAGTTTTTAAATCTGGATCAAAAACATATTCAACATCTGTTGCAGCAAGAGAATTAACCCATTGTATCCATCTTGGATGTAATGCTTTAGCATTTGGAATGCTTGCTTTTGTGACCGCTTCTAAAGCCGGTACTGGGGTTACGACAATAATGCGTTTCCCTTGGGCTAAGGCTCTTTCTTTTGCTACAGCGGTTTGAACTGCTGTCAGAATTTTTTCAGTTGAACTGAGCGCATTTCCGCTTGTGTGTACAAATGGGATTTGTATGCGATTGGTATTTTCTCACCCTCATTGAAGGTTAAGTAGGTGAATCCACATTGACCCGAAGTTATTCGGATCACCAAATTTCGTTGACTTACAGGTGTTTGTAAGTGATTTGTTGCTAACATGTTAGCCTGGAGTGAACGCAAGATTTCTGTGTGTTCGTTCGTCCAGTTTCTGATCGAAAAATCAGGTTTGATTAATGCGTAGAGAGGTTTAACCCTTTCTGCGTAATTTAGAATGTATGTTCTTCCAAAATTCAGGAAACCCAGGATGGATTGTAAGTTTTTTAGCGTTTTTGGAGGTTGGAGCAGCGCACACTTTTCTAAAAAGGTAGCTGCCAAGCTCTTGCCTTCACTTGAAAGCTCATATCCTAGAAATAGGACATTGAGATGGGCAATTTGGGACTTTTTAAAGTTGAACTTGTAGCCCTCAGAGGCGAAACCCAGTATAATGGTGCTCACTATGTTCAAGTGTTTTTCCAAGTCATCGTCTGTCAGATAAATGTCATCGACATAGGACAATGCCTCATTGTCATAAATTTGTAGTAACTCCGTTACCCTCGCTGAGAATAAACCTGGGCTGTTCTTGAACCCTTGTGGGAGTCGACAAAAGTGACGCTGGGTCCCCATTATGGAGAATGCTGTTAAGTACCTGCTTTCAGGTGCTATGTTTTGACAAAAGAAACCATTTGAGATGTCTAATGTTGTTTTATATTTTTTACGCACAATGTTATTCATTAATGCTGTGCTATGTGCATTTTGCACTGCAAAAGTTTTAGAACAAGTGTTTAGGTGTCTGTAGTCCAAAACTAGACGATATGTATTGTCTAGTTTGGAGACAGGAAACAAAGGATTGTTCATTGAGGAGGTGCATGTTTCAATCACCCCTTGATATTCAAGTTGATCTAAGATCTCCCTGACCTGTTTTTTAGCTTCTTGCTTTATTGGGTACTGTTGTTGTGCAGTTGGTTCATGTTTCAGAGGTATTTTATGGTGAGGTGAATCCTCATCCCATCCTACATGATTTTTATATAATGCTGGGGCCTGGGCCACTGCCCATTTCCTGGCATATGTATATCTTAGATGCATTGGTATATGGTTGGAGAAGGCAGGCATAATAATGTCCTCGCCATGTGGGCACTCCCTGACAAATTGTGGTGGCCAGTCCTTTTCTGCTAGAAGTATGTCATAGCCTTTTGATAGTCTTTCCCAAAAAAGTGCTTTCACCTGTCTAGGTTTGTCTCCCTCCATCCGGAGTGTTATGTCATATAACTTTTCTGGAGTACTAACCCTGGTGTCTACAGTCTCAACTGTGATGTACTCATTCAAGTCCACTATCTCCAGAAGTTCCGTCAGGTTCTGGCGAACTATTGTGACTTCTGCTGCACTGTCCAGCATTGTCTGAGCCCATTCTCCGTTCTTGAGTTGTGTTCTCAGTATTCTCGGCATGTCTTATCTTTAGACCTGCTACTTTCTTTTGGAGAATTGAGGTTTTACTTTGGTTTTGGAGCGTGTTTGTCGTCTTTCGATTTCACGGCGTTCTTCTCTATGTTCTGTTCGTCCTCTTCTTTCCGAAGTCTGTGATGAGATCTGAAAGGGACGAGAGGAACGTGTATCAGTATCTTGATACCTGTCAGGTTTTCTCAAATTATCCCTATTCCTGAGGTTATACCTCCTTTCAGAGGGCTCCTTTTGAGGAGACCTACCTCGGGATTGAGAACGTTTCTCGTTTGATTTTTGTTTAGTAGACTCCCACTTCTTTGAGAAGATGTAGGAGTTTGTTTAATTGAGTCCTTCTCAGGACTTTCAGATAGCTTCAGGCTTCACTGGTCTTCCATCCAAACTATCTCTGCCTAATTCTGCATAAGATTGTTCTATAATTCTGGTAGCTCTGTTTGATGTTCTGTAACATCAAATTCCTTAATTTTTGGTGGATCGCCACTGCTGCTGCCTCCTTTAATATTAGATAATATTATTGTTAAGACCTGGTCGAAATTTTTCAGTAATTTCATACCTAAATTTAGAGCAGGCTCTGCCCCGTATTCGTTTTGAATTTGTTTCAGGACATCTGGTATTACCGCAATTGACGGAATGCCATGTGTTTTAGTATAGATGGCAGCAAAGACTGAGCCCCAAGTGGTGCAGTCTTGCAGTTGTGGTGTGATCCCCATCGGTAAACTGATTGTCAGTATTCTGTGTTTCTCATATGGGCTAGTATTTGGAAATACTGCTTCGATTTGAGTAATTTTTGAGCTATCCAGAAAGGAATTTGCTCACGTTTTGTGGGCATTTTACCCATGACTGCGTATAGAGTCTGTAGTGTAATTTTTGTGTATTCCCCTGTTGAGAGTTGGATTTGGAATTGTCAATGGTGGTTGGACTGTGAAAGTCCGCATGACATATTGGACCAATTGTCTGTAGATTTTTATTAATTCTTGTATTTGAACAAGTAAGTCCTCATCTGACATTATATCCAGTTCAGGATGAGGTGTGTAGCTCGACTAGAATCAGCCATGTTGCTCCTGGTCTACCTAGTGGACCGAGCCTGGTAATGTTTCTGTGATGTTTTAGGCGCCTTTAAACCAGAGCTGATGCTCCTGGTATGTTAATGGAATTTCTATATCCTCGAAAGGAATGTATTCCTCTGGTGGATCATCTTCTTTGTAGAAGTGAAACATGTGTGTTACTGAATTGGATTCAGGAAATATTACCCATGAATAGAATACCTCTGTCTGAAAGGATTCGTGTGCCTCTATCACGAAAACTGCTCTACCTCCTCTTGGTAGTAGGCCATGTTTTATAAGTTTTAGAGTAATGGCTCTTCTTAAGTTTGGAGCGATGTTTATGACACCCTCCTCGGTTTCATTTAAACCTGTAATGTTAAAGCCTGCTGCTTGGTCTGGATCAGCTGCAGCTCCACCGTTTCCGGCATCTTCCAGTCATTTTGTTTTTTGAAAATGTAGAACAAGTTTCAAGGAAACAAGATAAGGTGCACAATATTTTGAAACACTGTATCCTTCAACGTTGAGCACACCAAACAGCTAATATATAGGGTACTGCCCTATGTAGCCGTGGTGGATACTTAACCCTGCCCACTCCAGACGTCTTTTGGAGTATATGGGTAGGGGTCTTGAGAGAAAAGCACGGCTGAGTTACTCAGTATCTAATGTTGAATTACTGCCTTACCAAACCGTTGAGCGCCATGTAGTGTAGCTCCTATTTCCCTAATAGGCTCTGCGCATTGGAATAATATATCCTATAGGTTTGACATAGGACTAAGGTCAGTATGTCCCTATCGAGTATATTAAACTTAATTACTTGTGCCAGCTAGCTCAGAGGCCACTAGAAACTCCTTGACAACAAGAAGGAGTAGTTTCTGGCAGCCGCAAAACATGACCACTGTGTTTCCCTTAGAATCAGAACGTGTCCCAGAGTCGTGAAACAATAGATAACTATTTCACTCAGCTCAGTCGTGCATGCTTAGTTTTCTCCAAGTTACACAGAAAGAAATAGACGGGCGTTTCAATAAAAGATTTATTGAACAGTCTTGTTTCTGGTGTAAGTAAAATGTGCTGTTACGATCACAAGACAGTATGCGAGATAAATAATGTACAGTGTGAGCAGTAGAAATAAATAATACTGCGAGAGCATTATCTTTTAGTACATATGCTGTTACATAAATAACACAGACTAAAAATGCGAGTACTCATACGATGCGTTTCTAATCTAGTTCTACCCCAATGTACCTAACCTAACCTAGGTGTAGGACGAGGTATGAAGTAGGTGAAGTATTCCTTACTATGGTATACTAAGAGTATGCTAACCCCAGTATGCCTAGTATGCCAAGAGTCCCTCTAGGTTCTAGTCTGCTCCATACCTGAAGAATGAGAGAGGTAGGAATTGTGAGAAGTTGGCCTGGCATATGCTGTCCACTAATTATAGTGGGCACTTTGCACCAGTCCAAACAACCCCTTATTGGAGATAGGTTAAAGACAACCTTTATTGAAAGCTATCCTTGTGGTAGCTATGGAGAGCAGCCTTCAGGCTAAGTCTTGAAGGAATGTAAAGCAGCTTGTTTTACCAGTCTATAATCTCTTGAGTGACCAAATGAAAGAGGACCACACCAGGTATATATTCAAAATATATGTATTTATTGCTAAACACACCCCTCTAGTCTCTTTATGTGGCTAGAGTTCGAAGTACGTAAGTTATAAGTTAGTTATCTACAGTAATCGCACAAATACACGTTTGAGCCCTAGGGGCGTACCAAACCATATACCAATAAAGTGGTATAAGAACCACGACTGAGCTAGACACAAGGCCTAGAGCCTGTAGAAGTGCTTGGACCACAAGGAACCACCCAAGGTAGTGACACAGGGGACCCACGGGGGACGCGTGCAGTGTGAGAACACAGCCGCGAATCGCCGTTGACTTCTATGGGGAAAGTCGCGGTTGGAATTTTAAAGAAAAGGGACACTTAGAGGAGGACTTGGAGCAAACCCCTTTAGAACTGGGTTGTTCTAGAGTCTATACCCACGGGAGCACCAGAGTACTCGGAAGTTACCTTCACCCAGGGAAGCCGGGTGCATAGGTGTCTTTCGGGGTCGGGTTTCGTCGTCGTTTCCAATGCGCGATCTGCTGCAAAGTGCTGCTGGCGGCCAAGTCGAAAGTGTTCGGGTGGATCCAAAGGTGGATCAGAGATCTCAAGAACCTGAAAGCAGAGGGGACAGAGTCTGGGTCACTAGCCAGTGACCAGGAAGGCGATGAGCAGATGCCCACCGATGTCGAGTGCTTCAGGTAGGTTGACGGTCGTCTTGACTCTTCAGCCACGAGGTCCAGGAGGCGTCGACGACAACCAGGAGCTGGATTCAAGCTGTCCCTCGACGTCTGTCGATTGCAGGGGTGTCGGCGACCGGATTGGACCCAACAAGCCTTGGCAACGGCAAGTCTCATGGAAATGGAAGAAGGATGATGGTGCAGACCAGCAAGGTCTGTGGGACTCACCCAGCGAGGGTAAGTCAGGGCACACCTAGAGCAACCAGGGAGCCGAAGCAGAAGAAGATTGGCCTTCGGGAGGGCCTACTAGCCAACGGACTAGCGACTGCGAAGGAGCCTCGAGTGGACGCACGTGGAGCTGGCTCACAGGACACTCGTGGAGTGGAGGCCAGTGATCTTCAGTGCAGTCGGTGCTGGAGGCTGGGGCTACTCGGAGCCCAAAGCACAACTTCGTGGGAGACCCAGAAGAGGATGTACTTACAAAAGTACGCGGTGTCCAGGGGTCACAGTTCCACGTTACCCACGATAGCCATGGGCCTCAGCTTTGCTGGGAACTCAGGGTAGCCTCGGGGAAGTCTGGAAATCCACCTCTGGTGATGCAAAGACTTCGGCGTCCGGCGGGAGCTTCAGCGATGCAGACCGGACAATTGCTTCGTTGGTGCCTGCCAAGCAGGGGAGTCACTCCTTGTCCCCAAGGGAGATTCTTCAGTCCTCTAATCTTAAAGTAGAGCGTCGTAGGTCCAGGATTCTGTGTCAGAGTTTCATCCAGGTAAATCTAAAGTCCTAAGGACTGGGGTCCCATACTTATACCAAGTTAGGGGTTGGACATACTCTGGGGACCCACCTCATGGGAGGGTCAGGGCAGAGGGGTGGTTACACCCTTTCCCTTTGTCCAGTTTCACGCCAGAGCAGGGGCTGGAAGCCCCTGAGCCGGTTTGAACTGGGGTATGCACAGGGACACCAAATGTGCCCCCAGTGCAGGACTTCAAAGCACCAGAGAGTGCTCCCGCCCAGCCCCAGTACACACTATCCTGTCTGGGGAGGTGGTTACACCTCCCTGGGACAGGAAACCTATTGTCCAGGCCTCCCTGCCGGAGTTTCGGTCAGCAGCAGGAGGCCAGACTCTCGTGTCTGTGGCAGCGGCATCCATTTTGTGATGCCAGGGCTTGGAAAGAAGTTACCGGGCAGGCCGGTGTGTACATGTCTCTCCCTCTAGAAGGGTGGAATGCTACTCCCCGCCGCCAGAACTGGCGGGGGGTAGTATTCCAAGATGTTTGACACCAAACACGACATGTTTCCGTGCAGCCATCCCAAAGTTAGCATTTAACGCGATGTTATAATGCGCTTAAGAGTATATGGTCAGGGTTGCACTACAAACAGCATCAGAGAAGGGTCTCCGAATGCTGCAGAGGGGCTCGGCTCATGCAGGGGCACCCTCTCACATAGGAACCAAGCACTCTGCCTTCAGGATTGACAAGGCCTGCCATAGGAGTGACTTATAGGTTTATATGTGTGTATGTATGTAGTGATATAGGTAACCTATATCACTGTAAGGGGTGCATGCACCACCTTACCCAGGCTGCAGTAGCAGACCGGTGGTGTCCTTTTGGTTGGCCTTCCACGGGTGGCACAATACATGCTTCAGCCCCTGGCAGGCCTCTGAAGTACCTATGCCCTAGGTACATAGTATACCATATACTAGGGACTTACAAGGGCACTCCAGATTCCAATCAGAGATGTGCCTAAGGCACATGGAAACCATTTTAGAGAGGAAGCAGCTAGGCTGGGGTTCTGATTAGCAGGGCCCCAGCCAGACTAAAGTCGAAAAACAGTGAAGCATCAGCAAAAAGTGGGGGTACCCATGTGAAGCAGATCCTACTCTCCTACAGGAATCTCTTTGCCAGACTCGAACTCCAACACCCCGCAAAGGAAGTTAGATCACTGGAAGCTGGACTCTCTGCGTGCAGGGATGACAGCGTCTTCTCAGTGCGTCAGGCCGGGAAACGGGCTCCTCTGAAGTCGAGGTCTCCTCTGATTTACAGGGGCTAGGGAAGGTATATTTTTACCTGAGAATTACCTCAGAATGTTAGCATTGACGTGAGTCGGACAGCGGAAGACGTCATGAATGAACCCCTAAGGAATAATGGTTCATGCATAATATATGAGTCCTTGAAGAAATCAATAGTCCTGGACTAGGGAAACTCCTGCAGCCTAAGGGTCTGTTCTTCAAGAACTCGTTGTGACGTTAGGGTGGATGGATGTCGGAGACCATGCCTGTATTTGGAGTGCACGGTTAATGCCTAAATAAGGGCTGGGATTTTATGCCTATATAAGGGCAGGGTGAATTGTGCCTATATAAGGACATGATACTGGAAAGCCTGTTTATGGACACCCTAAGAGGAATACAACAAACCCATACCTACTCATCAAGGCTTCTTTCATGTGCTCATAAGAATTGTGGACTTCAGAGGGCAAGTCTAACAAGGTATTCCGCCCCTCACTGAGGAACCGCCCCCACAACCCCGCTCCCTAATCTTTCTCAGGGACCCGGTGTGGAGGTCATAACTACCTCATAGGCCTTGAACCACTGACCAATAACATCAATTCTGTAAAATTCTTTGACCACCTCATTGGGGATATATACTCGTGCCTCACTAGGCATGGACGGTGTGCTGCCACCAGAGGAAGTAATCTCTAAGCTTCTTGCTTTCAATTCTAACTCCCTCAAACTTCTCTCATGCTCCAATTGCATCCTCTTTTCCTCTAGGGCCAATTTCTTATTCTCTAATTCTAACTGCCCACCCATTTTGAGTTTGGCTAGCTCCATCTCATGCACCCTACTTCTCTCCCTGTCCTCTAGCTCTCCTGGGTACAGGGTTTTGGAAGAAACACTGCTGCCCGCCCCGGAAGGTACTTTCCTTCCCACTGGACCCAAGGGCCCCCCTTGCTGCTCCTCTAAATCCTCCACCTGATCCTCAGGGTGCTCACTGGCACTCCTTTCTTCCAACCAGGCCCTCAGCACCTTTTGGTATTCCTCTTTTCTTGTGAGGCCTTTCAGGGAGACTTTAAATTTATTGCAAGCGGATTTGAGCTGGGGCACAGTGTATGCATCCAACATTTCTTCTTCAAATTCAAACTCTTCAGGTGCAATGGATGCTGGTTTACTCATGGTAACAACATTTGGCAGTTCTTAGCAAAAATAAAAATCCCAAGGAAAGAAATTCTACCAATAAGTATGTTGTTGCGTTTGATCTGCACTCACTAGTAGTGTACACCAATCACTGTATATGAATCACAAATGCAAGTCCAAATCCTCACCGCTGACCACCAATGTTAGATTTGGGGGTCTCTAGTTGGCAATGGTTTGCACCTTTGTCCAAATAGGGACCCTTGCGTCTAGTCAGGGTAAGGGGCTACACTCCTAAATGACCCCTGCTCACCCCCTTGGTAGCTTGGCACGAGCAGGCAGGCTTATCTCAGAGGCAGTGTGTAAAGCATTTGTGAACACATACAGTAATACAGTGAAAACACTACAAATGGACACTACACCAGTTTAGAAAAATAAGTAATCTTTACTAGACTTAACACAAGGTCAAACGACAAAAATCCACAATTCTGTAATCAAAAATGAGTCTTTAAAATGGTAGAAATAGCTTAGTTCAATGTAGATGGTAGATGCAACACTTTACTCTCAAAGTACCTTGGATGCGTCACGCAATACAAACAAAAGGGTCGCAGGGAAGGTGATGCGCCGTTCCTTACACTCAGGGGAGTGGATGCGTCGGTTCCTTACTGCTGCGCAGGGGAGTTGAGGCTCGCTTCCTTACTGTGTGGGGAGTTGATGCGTCGGTTTCTTACTGTGATCCGGTGCGATGCGACAAGATGGCGCCTCGATGCGATGACGATCCGGTGCGATGCGACAAAATGGCGTCTTGGTTACGGTGCGACAACGTAGATGCGATGCGTGCATGCCCGACGGCCGTGCGGCGACTCGGTGAACTTCTGAGCCGCGACAGGCCCTGCGACACGCTTCTCCGGTGATGCGATGGCGACCTCTGCGGCGGCGACACGCTTCTCCGGTGATGCGGCACGCTTCGTCGGTGATGCGACTGCGAACAGCTGAGGCGGCGGCACGCTTCTTCGGCAATGCGACAGCAACTGCTGCGGCGGCGACACGCTTCTCCTTGTTGCGTCGCGCTTCCAGCTCCCAGCGACACGCAGTCTTCTCAGAGGGCCCAACACAACAGCAGGCACCTCTTTGCAGGTAGAATTCCCAGCAAGGGAATTCAGGGGAGCTGGTTGGTGAAGTCTTGTATCCCTGAGACTTCAGGCAGGAGGCAAGCTCAATCTTCAAGCCCTTGGAGATCTTCTTCAAGATGATGAAAGTACACACACAGTTCCTTTCTCCTTTCTTTGGCAATAAAGTAACCACTGCAGGCCAACCCCAACAGCACACAGCACAGGGGCAGTCTCCTCCTTCAGTTTCCTGGTTCTTCTCCTCAGCAAAGGTTCGTCTTGATTCCCAGAAGTGATCTAAAGTTCTGGGGTCTGGGCCCCAATATTTATACTCAAAAAGTCTTTGTTCTCTGGAGGCAGAGAGTGTCTGTGCCTGACCAAAACCAGTTCTGTGCAGCTTCCTGGCAGGAGGTGGAGACAGCATTGTTTGAGAGCAGACCTGGCCCAGGTAGCTGAAAGGAAATCTCCTCCCCCTACTCTCTATTCTATGAGGTCTCAGGGGAGTGAAAGGAAATCCCGCCCCTACTCTCTATTCTATGAGGGCTCAGGTCAGTGAAAGGAAGTCTCCTCCCCCTACTCTCTATTCTATGTGGGTCCTATTCAGCCCAGCCCTGACCCATCAGACTGCTGGAGCCAAGACCCTCTCCAGTCCCCTGTCACTCACAAACCAGACAGTGAATACACAACCTTAGCAGAGGCACACTGGAAGGTTAGGCAAGAAAATACCTACTTTCTAAAAGTAGTATTTTCAAACACAGAATGTAAAAATCACCCACACTAAAAGATGTATTTTAACATTCTGAGTTCAGGCATACTAAATTCGTTTTTCTATCTTGTTCCTAGGGTCAGTTAAGGATTATAAGATGTTATAACCAAACTGCCCATTCTGGCCTATGGGAACAGATAGCCTTGCAATAGTGAAAAACTAAATTGGCTGTAATTCACTATTAGGACATGCCACACACATCAGGGCATGTCCTACCTCTCACATACAATGCACCCTGCCATAGGGCCTACCTTAGGGGTGACTAACATGTAGAAAAGGGAAGGTTTGGGGACTGGCAAGTGGGTGCACTTGCCAAGTCAACATGGCAGTCCCAGACTGCACACAGGCTCTGCAATGGCAGGCCTGAGTCACACTTTACAGGCTGCTTCTGTGGGTGGCAACCAGTGCTGCAAGCCCACCAGCAGCATTTGATTTACAGGCCCTGGGCACACACGGTGCACTGTACTAGGGTCTGACTAGTAAATCAAATAATCCAATCATGGAATCACTAATCCATAACAACAAGTTATAATAGGGAGCACTTGCACTTTGGCACTGAATGGCAGTGGCAAAGTGCCCAAAGCATCTAGACCAGCAAAAACATAGCAAAACACAGGAGGCAACAGCAAAAAATGGAAGCGAGACCCACGCCAATGGTGCCAGGTCTAACACATGTCCCCTCCAGCTGAAATGTGGGGAGAACTACCCTACCTCTTGGGAGTTCTCTTCACTAAGGCGGAAAAATCTGGACAGACCATCAGCATTGGCGTGTTCTGTACCAGGGCGGTGTTCCACCGTGAAGTCCATCCCGTGTAGGGAAATGGACCACCTCAACAGCTTTGGATTCTCACCCCTCATCTGCATCAACCATCTGAGGGGCCTGTGGTCTGTCTGAACCAGGAAGTGAGTCCCAAACAAGTATGGTCTCAACTTCTTCAGTGCCCAGACCACAGCAAATGCCTCACGCTCAATTCCACTTCACCTCTGTTCCCGTGGAAGTAACCTCCTACTGATGAAGGCTACAGGTTGGTCTAGGCCCTCCTCATTCATCTGTGCAAGAACAGCCCCTACACCATGCTCTGAAGCGTCTGTTTGAACAATGAACTCTTTTGAGAAGTTGGGTGCCAGGAGCACGGGCGCCGTGCACATGGCAGTCTTCAGGGCATCAAAAGCTTTCTGACAGGTGTCAGTCCAGTTCACTTTCTTGGGCTGCTTCCTGGAAGTCAGCTCTGTCAAGGGTGCAACTATGCTGCCATACCCCTTGACAAACCTCCTGTAATACCCAGTGAGTCCTAAAAAGGCTCTCACCTCTGTCTGGGTCTTGGGGGTTCCCAAGCCAGGATGGTATCAATTTTGGGCTGTAGGGGCGCCACCTGGCCGCTCCCAACCTGGTGTCCCAAATACACCACGGAACCCTGCCCGATCTGGCACTTACTCGCCTTGATCGTGAGGCCTGCCCTCCGCAGCGCCATCAACACTTCCCAGAGGTGGCGCAGATGTTCTTCCCAACTGGCGCTGAACACTGCAATGTCATCCAGGTAGGCGGCACTGAAATCCTCCAGTCCAGCCAACACCTGGTTGACCAACCTCTGAAAGGTGGCAGGGGCATTCTTCATCCCAAAGGGCATAACCCGGAATTGGTAGTGCCCATCTGGTGTGGAGAATGCTGACCTCTCTTTTGCCCCATCAGTTAAGGCGATCTGCCAGTACCCAGACGTTAAATCAAATGTGCTGAGGTACCGGGCAGCCCCTAACCGATCAATGAGCTCATCAGCTCTGGGGATGGGGTGCGCGTCAGTCCTGGTGACTGAATTGAGTCCTCGGTAGTCCACACAGAACCGGAGTTCGGGTGTGGCACCAGGCGCGGCAGCCTTTGGGACCAAGACCACTGGGCTGGCCCAAGGGCTGTTAGAAGACTCAATCACCCCCAATGCGAACATCTTGGAGACCTCCTCCTTGATGCAAGCTCTCACCCTGTCAGTCACTCTGTAAGTCTTGTTCTTAACAGGAGGACTGTCCCCAGTGTCCACATCATGGACGCACCACTCAGTGACACTAGGGGTCAGGGAGAACAGGTCAGGAAACTGTCCCAACAGTTGGCGACAGTCATCCTGCTGCTCAGGGGTCAGGGTGGAAGAGAGGTTTACACCATCCACTGACCCATCTTGCTCTGTTGCAGACAGGAGGTCAGGAAGAGGCTCAGTCTCCTCCTCCATTCTATCATCTGTCGCTAGGAGCATGCCCACTTCGGACCTCTCTAAGTGGGGATGCAGGCGGTTGATATGCAGGACCCGCAAGGGGCTCCTAGGAGACCGCAAGTTCACCAAGTAGGTGACATCACTCTTGCGCTCCACCACCTCAAATGGTCCGGTCCACTTATCCTGGAGCGCGCAGTGCTCCACTGGGGCCATGACCCACACTTTCTAGCCAGGCTGAAGCTCAATCAGAGTGGCATTCTGATCGAACCACCGCTTCATCTCCTCCTGGCTGGCTTCCAGATTCGCATGAGCGAGTTGCCTGAAATGCCGGGTTTGGTTTCTGAAGGCCAGCATGTAGCTATATACATCCTGGGAAGGTTTCCTGGGAGCTTTTTCCCAGCCTTCCTTTACCAAACTCAGAGGTCCTCTTACTGGGTGACCATACAGCAGTTCAAAGGGGCTGAACCCTAGGGACTTCTGTGGCACCTCTCGGTTAGCAAAGAGAAGGCATGTCAAGGGGACGTCCCACTTACGCCTCATGGGTTCTTCCAGACCCATAATCATGCCTTTTAGGGTCTGGTTGAATCTTTCAACCAGCCCATTACCTTGGGGGTGGTAAGGAGTGGTGAATTTGTACGTCACACCGCACTCCTGCCACAGGGACTTCATATACTTGGAAATGAAGTTTGTACCACGGTCTGACACCACCTCTCTGGGGAACCCCACATGGGAGAAAATCCCCATCAACGCACTTCCCACCACGGGGGCCATCACAGTCCGGAGAGGGATGGCTTCTGGGTACCGGTTGACATGGTCCACCAAGACCAGGATGAACCTGTTGCCCATGGCTGTCTTGGGATGCAGAGGCCCCACAATGTCAATGCCCACCCTTTCAAAGGGGGTGCTGACCACAGGGAATGCTGGAGAGGAGCCTTGTGCTTCCTCCCACTCTTTCCACTTGCCTGGCAAGTCTGACAAGTCCTGCAATGAGTGTCTGAACTCTTGCGCATCTGGGGCCAATAAAAGTGGGTGACAAGCCTCTCCAAGGTCTTGTCCTGCCCCAGATGTCCTGCTAAAGGTACATCATGAGCCAAACCCAGTAGGAAGGCTCTGAAGCACTGGGGTACCACCAGCACACGGGCTGACCCAGGCTCAGCAACCTTAGGCTCACTATACAGGAGACCATTCTCCCAGTAGATCCAATGTGATCCAGACTGATCACCTGCTGCCTGGTTTGTGGCCTGTTGCCGTAAACCCACAAGAGAAGGGCACTTGTTCTGCTTCCCACAGAACTCTTCCCTGGAGGGGCCTCCTTCCTGCTGCCAATGGGTCAGCCCAGGCAGGTCCCCCAGTTCAGCCACTTGTTCCCCTGTAGGTTCCAGGGCATCCCCCTCAAGGTCTGCCTCCTCCTGGACTGTGGGAACCACGGGGGCCGGTTTCCTGCGCCCGCTGCCTCTCCTCTTTAAGGCAGGCACCTGGGCCACTGTTTCAGGCTCCAGGCCCTCTTGAACACCCTTACTGGCTGCCCTAGACCGTGTGGTCACACACGCCCAATCCGGCAAGCCCAACATCTCCAAATGTGCATTACGCTCCACCTTAGCCCAAGGGAAGCTCTCAAAATCATTGCCCAACAGACAGTCAACAGGCATGGCTGGCCTCACAGCTACTTGAAGAGTACCTGAGACACCCCCCACCTCAAAGGGAACCTGAGCCACCTTGCAGTGGCTCTCTGTGTTGTCAGCGGCAACAACTGGGTAAAATGCATTGGGGATCACCTGCTCTTCAGACACCAGCCGACAACTGACAGCTGTCACACTGGCTCCGGTGTCTCTCAGAGCCTCCACCCTTTGGCCATTGATGGTCACCCACTGCCTGTACTTCTTAGTGTTATCAGGCAGCTGGGTCCTGGGGACCACCTCACAGTCTCCTAAAGAGACTAGGGACATCTCTGCGAGACCCCACCCACCTTGGGCACCCAACTCCTCCCCCAGGGCTACACTAGCGATCTGCCGGGGTGGTGCCCCAGTGGGTGCTGTTTTCCCATACATGGGACATCTTGAATCATAGGAGCAGTGGCCCACTTGACCACACTTGAAACAGGTCTTGGGCCCCCTGTGAACAGGCTTATCTGTCGGGCCCCTGACTTCTTTTCAGGGGAGGCTGGGAACCCTTCCCTTGGTTCCCTTGGGGATTACTTTGGGGCCCTTTCTGGAACTCCCTCTGTTTACCCTTGTTCCCCCCACTCCTCTGCTGGGGACCCTGCCCACCTTTGGCGGAGTCTCCCACATGACCCTTGTGGACCCGGGTACTCACCCAGCGGTCCGCCTCCTCAGCAAGCTTCCTAGGGATAGTCAGCTTACTATCAATCAGGTGCTGGTGCAGCTCTGGAAAACAATTACTGGACAAGTGCTCCCACGCAATCAAATCATAGAGCGCCTGAAAATCATTATTCACTTTGCTAGCCTTCACCCAACCATCCAATGCTCTGCCAAAAAAGGACACATATTCTACCCAAGTGCTTGACTCCAGTTACTTGCAGTTTCTAAACCTCTGTCTATACATTTCAGGAGTCAACCCATACCTACTCATCAAGGCTTCTTTCATGCGCTCATAAGAATTGTGGACTTCAGAGGGCAAGTCTAACAAGGTATCCCGCCCTCACTGAGGAACCGCCCCCACAACCCTTCTCCCCAATATTTCTCAGGGACCCGGTGGGAGGTCATAGCTACCTCATAGGCTTTGAATATCATCATTTCTGTAAAATTCTTTGACCACCTCCTTGGGTATATATACTCGTGCCTCACTAGGCATGGACGGTGTGCTGCCACCAGAGGGAGTAATCTCTAAGCTTCTTGCTTTCAATTTCAACTCCCTCAAACTTCTCTCATGCTCCAATTGCATCCTCTTTTCCTCTAGGGCCAATTTCTTATTCTCTAATTCTAACTACCCACCCATTTTGAGCTTGGCTAGCTCCATCTCATGCACCCTACTTCTCTCCCTGTCCTCCAGCTCTCCTGGGGACAGGCCTTTGGAAGAAACACTGCTGGCCGCCCCGGAAGGTACTTTCCTTCCCACTGGACCCAAGGGCCCCCCTTGCTGCTCCTCTAAATCCTCCACCTGATCCTCAGGGTGCTCACTGGCACTCCTTGCTTCCAACCAGGCCCTCAGCGCCTTTTGGTATTCCTCTTTTCTCGTGAGGCCTTTCAGGGAGACTTTAAATTTCTTGCAAGCGGATTTGAGCTGGGGCACAGTGTATGCATCCAACATTTCTTCTTCAAATTCAAACTCTTCAGGTGCAATGGATGCTGGTCTACTCATGGTAACAACAACTGGCAGTTCTTAGCAAAAATAGAAATCCCAAGGAAAAAAATTCTACCAATAAGTATGTGGTTGCGTTTGATCTGCACTCACTAGTAGTGTACACCAATCACTGTATATGAATCACAAATGCAAGTCCAAATCCTCACCGCTGACCACCAATGTTAGATTTGGGGGTCTCTAGTTGGCAATGGTTTGCACCTTTGTCCAAATAGGGACCCTTGCGTCTAGTCAGGGTAAGGGGCTACACTCCTAAATAACCCCTGCTCACCCCCTTGGTAGCTTGGCACGAGCAGGCAGGCTTATCTCAGAGGCAGTGTGTAAAGCATTTGTGAACACATACAGTAATACAGTGAAAACACTACAAATGGACACTACACCAGTTTAGAAAAATAAGTAATCTTTACTAGACTTAACACAAGGTCAAACGACAAAAATCCACAATACTGTAATCAAAAATGAGTCTTTAAAATGGTAGAACTAGCTTAGTTCAATGTAGATGGTAGATGCGACACATTACTCTCAAAGTACCTTGGATGCGTCACGCAATACAAACAAAAGGGCTGCAGGGAAGGTGATGCGCCGTTCCTTACACTCAGGGGAGTGGATGCGTCGGTTCCTTACTGCTGCGCAGGTGAGTTGAAGCTCGCTTCCTTACTGAGTGGGGAGTTGATGCGTCGGTTTCTTACTGTGATCCGGTGTGATGCGACAAGATGGCGCCTCAATGCGATGACGATCCGGTGCGATGCGACAAAATGGCGTCTTGGTTACGGTGCGACAACGTAGATGCGATGCGTGCACGCCCGACGGCCGTCCGGCGACTCGGTGAGCTTCTGTGCCATGACAGGCCCTGCGACACGCTTCTCTTGGGATGCGACGGCAACCTCTGCGGTGGCGACACGCTTCTCCGGTGATGCGACACGCTTCGTCGGTGATGCGACGGCGAACAGCTGCGGCGTCGGCACGCTTCTTTGGCAATGCGACGGCAACTGCTGAGGCGGTGACACGCTTCTCCTTGTTGCATCGCGCTTCCAGCTCCCAGCGACACGCAGTCTTCTTAGAGGGCCCAACAAAACAGCAGGCACCTCTTGGCAGGTAGAATTCTCAGCAAGGGAATTCAGGGGAGCTGGTTGGTGAAGTCTTGTATCCCTGAGACTTCAGGCAGGAGGCAAGCTCAATCTTCAAGCCCTTGGAGATCTTCTTCAAGATGATGAAAGTACACACAAAGTTCCTTTCTCCTTTCTTTGGCAATAAAGTAACCACTGCAGGCCAACCCCAACAGCACACAGCACAGGGGCAGTCTCCTCCTTCAGTTTCCTGGTTCTTCTCCTCAGCAAAGGTTCGTCTTGATTCCCAGAAGTGATCTAAAGTTCTGGGGTCTGGGCCCCAATATTTATACTCAAAAAGTCTTTGTTCTCTGGAGGCAGAGAGTGTCTGTGCCTGACCAAAACCAGTTCTGTGCAGCTTCCTGGCAGTAGGTGGAGACAGCATTGTTAAAGAGCAGGCCTGGCCCAGGTAGCTGAAAGGAAATCTCCTGCCCCTACTCTCTATTCTATGAGGTCTCAGCTGAGTGAAAGGAAATCCCCGCCCCCTACTCTCTATTCTATGAGGGTTCAGGTCAGTGAAAGGAAGTCTCCTCCCCCCTACTCTCTATTCTATGTGGGTCCTATTCAGCCCAGCCCTGACCCATCAGACTGCTGGAGCCAAACCCTCTCCAGTCCCCTGTCACTCACAAACCAGACAGTGAATACACAACCTTAGCAGAGGCACACTGGAAGGTTAGGCAAGAAAATACCTACTTTCTAAAAGTAGTATTTTCAAACACAGAATGTAAAAATCACCCACACTAAAAGATGTATTTTAACATTCTGAGTTCAGGCATACTAAAATCGTTTTTCCATCTTGTTCCTAGGGTCAGTTAAGGATTTTAAGATGTTATAACCAAACTGCCCATTCTGGCCTATGGGAACAGATAGCCTTGCAATAGTGAAAAACGAAATAGGCTGTAATTCACTATTAGGACATGCCACACACATCAGGGCATGTCCTACCTCTCACATACAATGCACCCTGCCCTAGGGCCTACCTTAGCGGTGACTAACATGTAGAAAAGGGAAGGTTTGGGGACTGGCAAGTGAGTGCACCTGCCAAGTCGACATGGCAGTCCCAGACTGCACACAGGCTCTGCAATGGCAGGCCTGAGTCACACTTTACAGGCTGCTTCTGTGGGTGGCACAACCAGTGCTGCAAGCCCACCAGCAGCATTTGATTTACAGGCCCTGGGCACACACAGTGCACTGTACTAGGGTCTGACTAGTAAATCAAATAATCCAATCATGGAATCACTAATCCATAACAACAATTTATAATAGGGAGCACTTGCACTTTGGCACTGAATGGCAGTGGCAAAGTGCCCAAAGCATCTAGACCAGCAAAAACATAGCAAAACACATGAGGCAACAGCAAAAAATGGAATGGAGACCCACGCCAATGGTGCCAGGTCTAACAACATGCTAGTAACAACCAGAACTATGGAACTATGGAACCATATCTGCTTACCATTCCGAGCTCTCACCGTTACTGCATGGTTAGATTCCGCCTTGGCTTGTCACATCTATTAGAAGCCTATCCATCTACAGCTAGATGTGAACATGATCTCGTTGCCTGTCCTTGTTACTCGGTCTCTGCGCAATCGCAGCTGCGCTTGCTCTTTTTTTGTGGGCTATATAAAAGGATTAGGAAGGCTTTGCTTGCCCCCTTGCTGAGGTCTCTGAAGATAAAGCAATGCATACCTGCTCTGTTATATTTACAGTTATTACAAACAGACATGGTCTGCTTTACTCTTTATAAGTATATTTTATCATACATCAGAGTATGGAAGCTGGTGGGAAAATAATCGCCAGTTACCACTACACATTGCTCCACTAGGGACTACTTGTGTAACAGGTTCTCCTCCCTATGACTGGAACCCACTGGATGCAAAGGCATTAAGATTTCACTTCATCCTGGGATCGAGTGGTTCTCTAGCTCACATGATCAAGGTAGCGAGCTCCAAGCATATTACAATGCTTCACATTTTGCACATCATGAGCACTTTATCATACATTTTATTATATCATGCACAGTATCCTACCTATGTAGTAATAGTATATAGTTTTTTTTGTTTATCTAAGTTATTGATTGTATTTGTTGCATTTTGGCGAGTCGAGTGGACTTTGTGAACATATCTCAGAGATAGCGAGTGCTGAAGATAACTTACACTGTAGTACCCCACCGGCATTTTATTGTATACATCGATAAAATAAGTGACTGCTTTTATTGTAGTGAACAAATGTTTAATATTCAACAGAAAGAATTCTGTCACTTTCCTTTTAAAGATATTTTAATTATGTTTTATGATGTTATTATGTATTACTTGCTTTTATGATTTATTTTAAATCAAATAAAGTTTGATTGATTGATAATTACATTAATAATTTTTTGCTGCTTATGCAAATAGGAATAATTAGAAGGTGAAAAATTGAAGATGTAACCAATACTATGCTGCCATACTAGTTTTGATTGCCTGCATGTAAGTGTTTATGCCATGCTGAATTTGTGCCATTTATGGCATTCTAATTTTTTTATCTTGGTATGTGTCTGGAGGTTTATGAATTTTGCTGAATTTGTGCTGTTTTCACTGTGCTTACTTCTTAACTTTGTATGAGAGAAAGTGAGAGTGTTACTTATTGTGCAGTCCTATGGTAACTTTTTACCGTATTTTTACATTACATACATTTACTGGTGCATGTAGTTTGCATTCCAAACTATTCTTATGGCTGCTGATGATGGGGCAGAGTTCCCGTAGACCAAGCCATACTTACTTCTACTAGTACTTGGTTACACACAGACGGCACTTACTCACAAACAATTTTGAGGGGACATATTGCGACCCTATTCTTTACTTGCATTTTTACTGGTGGTGGGACATGTTGTTGAGCTCAAACCATTTTGATGGGGCATATTGCGACCCTGAACATTACCTGCGTTTTCTGGTGGTGGGCATGTTGTTTCGCTCAAACCATTTTACATATACAACACATGTGATGTGCATATTAGTTGCAACTTTTACTGGTGATGGGCATTTGTCTTATGCTCAAACATTTACATGTGATGGGGTATATTAGTTTTGACTCCACACAGTGCTTACGTTTTACAGGTGATGGGCACCTGCATTAAGCTCAAACCTTTCTAGTATTTACATTTTACTTCTGCATTACATGTGATGGGGTATATTGGATATATCTATTCAAGTTCTACTTATGTTTACTGGTCTTGGGCATTTTCGCCCAAACCTTTATATAGTTACATTTTACAGGATGCATGTCTTGTACCCTGGTTCTCCCCATATGATTTCTGGTGATGGGGCATTTGCTGTGCGTGTGTGTGTGATTTCTCCCTGTATTTCCACTTTCCTTATACGCCTGTTTTATGATGATGTGTGCTTCCTTCTTATTTGAAGTGTTGTTTGTTATTGTCTCATTAAAGGAGGGAGGTGCATGGTACCCTGCTCCTATTGCTATGGATTTCCTCCTTTGTATTTTGTGTCCTGCTGCTCAGCCAGAGTGTCTGTGATGTCATAGAATGTTTATGTGTGCCTGGCTGACTAAATGTGAGTTGGAATGTGTGGACTGAGCAGCTGGGATGCTGCTCCCGGTGGGGCTTCTAACTTACTTCTTACAATTTCTGTAACCAATTCCTCGTACTTGAAACTGAAGAATAAACGTTCATCTTGTTTCATCATCTTCGCTGGCTAACCTTATTCTTACAATTTTACAGTCTGCTTCTCTACAATTCTCCCAATCACCTGTGGAGTGCCACAGGGGTCATCGCTTAGTCCTACTTTGTTTAACGTATACATGCATCCCCTGGCGGATATCCTAACTTTGTTTGGGATTTTCATAGTCTGCTATGCGGACAACACCCAGCCAGTTTTCTCACTTGCCCCTGATGTGGATCCCCCAGTGTCCACCTTGGATCCTTGTCTGAACAGCTGGATGATAAATCCTGCCTCAAGCTGAACGGAGCCAAAACACAATTTATGATCCTTGGGAATAATCCCCCTCCCTATAGGACTCTGGGTTGGCAGGTTTGTCTCGGTCACTCCTCCTGCCCCCAAAACAGCTGTAAAAATGTTTCGGAGTGTGGCTGGAAAATACTCTGCCCATGGAGACCCAGCCGCTATACTCTCTTCCATCTGTTTTGTAATCCTGCGTACGTTGTGCAAGATTTTGCCTCTGCTTCCCAGCCCTCGAGGAGGCTGGTAGTCCAGGCTCTAATTCTCTCACACCTGGATTACGACAACTCGCCCTACCTGGGTCCCCCCAAGGCAGTTATTTGTAAACTACAAGTTATGCAAAATGCTGCTGCACGGATGCTGTTAGGAATCCCTAGGTATGCGTCAGCAAGTCAGGGTTCGGCTTCCTGTTGCTCAAAGAATTTAATTTAAATCCTTGTGTTCAGTACACAGAGCACTCCATGTACGTGGTCCCCCTATCTCTCGCCAACTTGTTACCCACTTCTCCCCCAAGAGGCTTCTTAGATCCACCAATTCACACCTGACATCCGTCCCCACTATTAGGAGGGCTAGAAGTGGAGGATGGTTCATGTTTTAATGCGGCCAAGCTCTGGAATGCTCTTCCCTTGGCCATTCAATCCACAAATAATGAGCTTTGCATCTAAAAATACCTTAAGACACTACTTTTTATGAACTGATTTTCTAGGTGGCTCCTCTGCTCTCCGTTGAGTGGTTCTCTTCTCCTGTTAGCACTGGGATGTCTACGGGTCACCATGTGCTCTATAAATCCCATAGCATAGCATAGCATAGCATTTCAGGAATCGGGCCACCACCTACCGTCAAGCCAGGCAGGCAGCTGCTCATCCGCTACAGAAATATTGCCTGACATAAATATTGTATTTTAAATATTGTTTACATTCTGTACATTTTCTATTAGTAACTCCAGTGGGTGATATTTTTGTAAACAATAATACACAATATTTATGTCAGGCAATATTCTGACAACCATACCCTGGTACTTACCTTAAAGGTAGCCTGACCCTTGGCAAAGAAAGACAGGCAGCAGTGAGCTGAATGGAGCAGCCAGAATGCCCTTTGGGGGCAGAGGGTTACTGTGGTAACGATATCAAAAACGTAGTCCCAGACAATGTCTATGTTTGGTCATGGGCGGAGTCAAAATGGACAGGATCGACAACACAATAGGACTTCTTTCTATGTATTTCTCTTTTACTACGACTGCCATTCACAGGACACCTAAAGAGACCCAGTGTGCAGAAAAAATTGTCAGTAATGCCCTGAGGCAACTACCATCTTAAATCATCCACTGATTCACTATGGCACGCATATCTTCAATACCTATTTCAGCTACCAGTATACCATTTGAAAAAACAAGAATGATTAAATGAAATAGGCTCGCGCCTTTGTTTCCCAGGGGTGTATTATCCAATAACCAGCGAGCACCTGTCAGAGCTGGAGAGGTTTGGCGGGATTCCGTCGAGGCAGAGCAGCCTGTATACAACAAATGAGGCCGCGCCGTCAAATACCCATGACAGACTGTAAAGATGCTGATGGATGGTGGATGATCATGCGGTCTCTGAGGCAGGGTTGCTGTACATCATCAGTGCTTTGTGATGGTTTTATAGCACCTTAAAAGTTGCAAGAACATTTACTCGCAAGAATGGAAGATTATAAAAGTTGGTGAAGACAGGTTCCTGTCTTGTAATGACAAAGACTAAAGACTTAATTCTGGGCAATTTAAGAACATTTCCTGAACGATCAAATCACAGGAGCTAAGCATAATACATTTGCAATGTATCAGTCTCCCCCAGCAGTCTGATATTAAAAGAGAACAAACACAAGAGACGAGATTTTATCCAGCGTGCACAAATGTACAAACAAGTTAGACAATGTGTATTTTTCATACGGCCAAGTTCACATCGTGATTCACAGCAGGCATACATTGTGCTGCGGCTGCCGATGCTGAGTGACAAAGCCAGCTATAGGACCCCTGGTGCCTGTGCATGCTCATCTTTGAATCACTAAATGATGCTAGTGATGTGGTGTTGAAAAGGTGCTGTGGTGGTGGACACTGTAGTGTTAAAAAGGTGAAATGCACACGGGCGAAATTTGACGCATTATGAACAATGATTATGCGCTTCAACAGACCCTATGACCTTAATAACATCACAGGAAGTGACATCATGTGACCGCTAACCCTGATTTATTTCAGGAAGGCATGTAACACGAACCTAACATCAAAAAATATTTGCCATGGCTGGAGTTCCCTAATAACTGTACGATTAGTATACCAGCATAATACAGTCAAATATCTATTTTACATACTATCTATTTTACATACTACCTATGTTATGGTTCTGACTTGATCTTTGAAAGTTCTGGAACATAATACTTATCCTGAATTGTAACTAGCGAGAAAATGAGTGTGCCAGACCTCTTCTAGGGCCCCCCACCCAATCAAGAGAAAGTGAAAAAAAGATGTGAAATATTGCATTTTAAAGCACATATTTCACATAAATTTGCGAATGTGCCATAGGCGCTGAAACAGCAGTCATTATATGTCCCCAGGAGTTGACTTAATTTTTTTAAAATGTGGTACTAATGCCCCCATATGTCAAAATTTCAGAAATTGTGCCAGGGTTAACCTTTTGTCATGGGTGCCACCATATTCCATGGGTACCCCGTTAAAAAAATGATAGAAAATATGCCAGCATCAGGATTTAGCAATTTATGCGTTCCATGCAAAATAGATGACCCTTACGTCAATAATGCCCACTGTATGTCGGGCCTAGTATTTTGTCATGGTTGACAACCTTGGGAGAGGAGTTGGCCTAACGGGTAGGGCTGTCGACCTCGAAGCTGGGCAACCGGTTCGAGTCTCGGCAAGGATGCTCAATATCCTGTGATTCTGGGCAAATCACTTAATCTCCCCGTGCCTAACAAAAATGAATGTGTCCTCATGTAACGCAACTGGTGCTCGTGTAAAGCGCTCCGTACCCTCGGGCTATATAAAACTCTGTAAAATTAAAAAAAAACTCCCATATACCATCTTTAGGGCAAGAATTATCTCCATTGTGCTAACACCAGCATTTTGCCAGTGGTATTCACATGCCAAGAATTTCCTCAATTATACCAGTATTTTTCCATGTGTGCGCTATTTGTGATGAATTTACTCTAGTATGGCAGTATCAGTCTTTTACCATTAGTTCCTTTTATATCATGATTTAATCCCCAGAGTGCCAGTATTGTGTTACTGGGGTCTGTCATGTTAGGAATTGCTGCATGTATATCAGTGCCAAGTATGTTTCCCTGGGTGTCTCTATAAGGGAATTATTACCTTCAGTGTGCCATGGACAACGACAAACTTGCAAGCATCACATCACATTCTTTCCCTCATATTCATTCATTTACACTCTTCTCTCACTAACACTCACTCTCAGTCTCAAATTCTTACATCCCCATATACTCATTCTTATTCATCCTTACAAGCTTGCATTCACTCTTAATCACTCATTCTCATACTTACTGAAACTCAGGCACATGTTTGCTGATACTTATCGCTGAGTTTGATTCACTTTTGTGATGCGCACCCGGAGCAATGTGTCAAGGTGGGATTTACTATCCAACGCAAAGCAGGATAATTGTAAAGTTCAACAAAGACATTGACAGATAACAATGAATGTTACTCCTATCACCCGTTTTCAATATTGGCACAATTGTGGCCTCCAACTATTTAGCCGGGAATGGGTGATTAGAAGCAGCCATTAATATATGAATGGACCGCATAAGGCCAAAATGTTTTTAAACAGGTCCATAGGGATTAGGTATGGGCCTGAGGCCTTACCACTCAGGCTAGCCTTTATCGTGGTGACTATTTCAGCCTACTCAAAAGGGGGGGTCTTAAAGTGCTCATCATCCTTATCCTGCTGTCAGGAATGTCAAGTTATCTCTTCCTTGTCCCATGGTCAGATAAGACATTGATAACCAAAGGCATGGGTGGCATGGGGGAATAGACGCCCACAGCTCTTGCATGGACAAATGATGGCACCAAGAACTCTGAAAAAACTAATTAACAGCTCATATAACCTTGGAGCTGTGTTGGGATTCATTTCACATGGATCTTGCACATTCCTGGGCTCCCACCAATGGGATTTCACCTATTCTATGACTTGGTCTGTCATGGGTTCAGCCGGCTATTTAAGCCACACCCTTCCAGACGCGGGTGCTTACTATTCAGGAGACTCACCCCACTGGCAGTCTTTCGGTCATCTTCCAGCTCTTCGTCTCAGTGAGTTCAGGCCGGCAGGCAGTATTCCAGCTTCCTCCTTGCAGCAGGCAGCCTCACAATTTGAATACCTAGAGGGAAAAAGAACAGAAAACAAAAGATAGAAGTCACGAACAAGGGCGGTAAAGCAAAAGCATTCGGTCATTGTTAGAAGCTGAATCAGCATATGCTTACCTGATGATGGTTGGGTTCCTTGAACTGAGGAACTAATATCTGAAAAGACAAAAGGAAAGACTTGTTAAGCAAAAGAATATTTTGAAAGGAACATAGAACCATTGCACATTCCAAGAGTTGTATTGTTGTTCACAAGCTGTTTAATTCTGTATATTGCCCATATCATGTGGAAATATTATTTGATACTCAAACTATTGCAGACAATTCTGATGCAAGGATTCGCTTAATGGAGAGTGCAGTAACTCTGGACTTCACAACGCTAACGAAATCTAAAAATCATCATAGAACAGATCACCTTGCGGTAGGTTACTAACGTGCCATGTGTATTTATTTATTCCTTGGACCCAACAGTAAGAAAACACTATTCTTGGGTTTTTCTCTTCTATTAGGAAACCAAAAACAAACCATACCACACTTGTATGAGAGACAGTCCTCATCACACCTTAAGAGAGACGACACTCAGGACATGAGCAGAATGAGGGAATATAAGGTGAGAGTATTTACAATGTGAATTGTGGTGGTGAAGTTGTAAACCTAGGAGTAAAGAAATAACTAACCTAGTGTGTTTCTATTTAGTCAAAACTGCAGACCCGTTCAGCCCAGACCTTCTCGAAACATCTCCCGATCACTCCTCCAAAGACCCCCCCAAAAATTGCTGGGAACAGTTGTATGACAAAACCACACACACATTTACAACACACGCCTCTACCACGCATCTTTTACCAGGGAAACTTTTGCCATGCACATGCATTATTTAAATTATTTAAAAAATGAATATTTTCTTATTTGGGGGTAACCACCCTTTTTGTAACCTTGCCATCCTATTCCCTTACCCACCCTTAGACCATAAAAACATCCTTACCACCCTATACACTTATTAGCTCCTAAACCTTAGAAACACCCATACCACCCAATAGACTTACTGTTGGACTTGGCCTTTTCTACCAGGTCATCCCCAGACTGTTGCCTTCGCCATCCTTTTTTCTGAACCTGTTTTTATTGGCTTTTAGGACTCTGTGCGCTTTACCACTGCTAACCAGTGCTAAAGTGCTTGTGCTCTCTCCTTTAAACCTGGTAAAATGAACTTACACCCAGTTGGCACACATAATTTATTCGTAAGACCCTAGTAAAGTGGCATATTACTAGGTATACTCAGGGCCTGTAGAGTAAATGCTACTAGTGGGGCTGCAGCACGTTTTGCACCACCCTTTTAAGTAGCTTTTTAAACATGTCTCAGGACTGCCATTTCAGCCTTTATGTTCAGTTTTAAACTGCCATTTCGACCTGGAAAAATAAACCTTTTGGCAGGCCTAATCATTCCTTTTTAATACATATATGTCACCCCTAGAGTAGGTCTTGGACAGCCCAGAAGGCAGAGTTCAATGAATTTAAAAAGTTGGACATGTACTTTTATGTCTTACTTGTCCTGTACTTAAATTCGGCTTTCACTACTGCAAGGGCTACCTCTCCCGTAGGATAACCTGCCTATGGTAGGCCCAAAACACCCCATAGGGCAGGGTGCAGTGTTTTTTTAAAAAGTTGGACAGGTACCTTAAAAGTTTACATGTCCTGGTAGTGAAAAACTGTTAAATTCATTGTTCACTATTGTAAGGCCTACCTCTCCTGTAGGATAACATTGGGTTAACTTATTACATTTAATAAGTGATAACTTTCAATTGGGAGCAGAGGGGTATGTCGAGTTTGGTGTTTAAGGAACTGTAATTTAAAGCCCTCTTTAATGGTAAAGTTGGATTTTTATTCACAATTTCGAAAATGCCCCTTTAGAAAGTTAGCTTTTTTTTGCCCAAAACATTTGGTGCCTGCAGCCTGTTTACTGGGTCACACGACTAAGGGCCCGATTCCGATGTCGTTCGGAAGGCCTCTGAATCGGATTTGGCTTTACCGGATCCGATTCGTAGCCCTTGTTTACGACCGAATCGTACACAAGTCGGAACGACCAAGTACGATGCGAAGATCGCGTAAGCGCCGACCGAATCGTTTCTGGACCCGAACCGCTCCGTACGTCTCGTTTGTAGACGAATCGTGGCGCGCAATGGAGCCGATTTCCGACCGAGCGAGTACGATGCACGATTCGGACAGCCGGCTTCGCCTCGGTCTCAGCGAGACAAAACGGCTGTCGGAAGCGTACTTCGGGGGGCCGTACCAGGCCCCCCTTCACCCGGGGCCCTCCGAATCTATCACGGAGGGGTGCCCATGGGTCCCCCGATCCAAGCATGCACAGTGTGGCGGGCACCATGGGGTGCCCTCCACAGGGTGTACGCTTTTCCCCACCCACCCCTTTTCTGCTATGGGAGCCTGCCTGTGTACGCGTCTGTACACGGGCTCCCATAGAGTTCAATGGGAGACTGTGCGAACCGAGTCCGTAGGCATACAGCAGCATCGTACTCGCTTGTTCGGACTCCCGGCGCACGTCTCGCTCGGAAAGCCCTCCAGGTCCAAGTCGTACGAAGGGCTTTCCTAGCGAGATTAGAATCGGGCCCTAAGTGTAGTTGACAGTTGGTCTTTGTGTATTGCTCCCAGACAGTGAGACAAAGAGATGACAGGTGGTGGCCGGATGGGCCATATTTGTCTTGATGAGGGGGAGGAGCTGTCACCTACCACACTTGCACATTTGCACATCACAGAGGGCTCTGCCCGAGCACACTCACGAAGGGTTTGACACTAGTCTATTGTGACCCCAGACAATCTGGTGCCAGGGCAGGGAGGCAGGAAATTCCAAACACCTCTGGGAGTGGTAACCTCCTGAACCTTCTCCTATTTCAAAGTGGGTAACAGGTATACATGTTGGACCTCAGGCCCAAGTCTTCAGCACACCTCTGGACCTGTGGAAGACTCAGAAGGATTGATGAACTGCTACTCTGTTGCCCTGCTGTAAGGACTGAATCTGACTTTGATTCCCGGACCACCAGAGTGACTGCAAGGACCAGCTGGCTGGCCTCCTGATCAGAAGCCTAAGTGACAGAACAGGTTCCAACCACCTTCAACCCAGCACCTGCGCACAGTCTGCTGTGAGTCTTGTTGCCTATGTGGTGCCACCCCACTCCTGGACCCTTGGAAGTGGACCTGAAGGTACTCTGCTAGCTCAGCTGTGGTTTTGTGGGTAGTACTGATGCAGAGCAACACATCTCCTTGCTGCTCTGCTTCAGAAGCACTGCTCCATGATGCATTCATGATGCATGGCTTTGCATCGCAGTCCATAGTCTCCTCAGAACCGCTGCTGCGTGATGCATCCTCAGTGCAAGTCGTCACATAGCAAGCCCCTTGTCAACAGCATCCTTGATGACGACTCAGGACCCTACATTGCAAGTCCCACAACTTCTTTAATGCCAGTTGGTGTGAGATGAATCTTCGACGCAGGAATTACCATCGCAAGCCCCTTGTTGACAGCATACTTGATGATGTTATAGAACCTCTCATTACAGCCTTGCAGCTCCTCAGAACTGCTGATGGCCATTGCATGCTCAACGTGGGATCTTGCAATGCTCCACAACCAGGAATTAAAGGTACCCTTGTTCAGAGGGTCTAACTAGGTTCCTGTATCTGGCCCACGCTACAGTGCGCTCGGCCTGAACTTGTGACTTTGGACCTCATTACGATGCACTTCGGACCGGCTTTCGTGGTCCTGTTGGAGGCGGTCGGACCGCTGTGATCTTGACAGAAGGGGTCGCTTCGACCTCCGGATTACAATGCTTGTGAATACACAGAAATCTGACCTCCACGGTCCTTCCAACTCTGCCACGAAATTTCGACCGCAGTGACATGGGAAAGGGACCAATAGAGCCAGTTGGAGAGTGGACCGACTTACGAACTGCCCGCCCAATTACGATGGGCCTTTGCAACAAGCAGAGCGTGGTGGTCCAACAACCTCATCCGAGCTGGCAGAAAGGTTGGGATATAAGTCTGATTCTCACCTCTACGCAGCTTCTCATGTCCTGTGCTGACATGGAACCTATCCTACATGTCCTGCCGCTGCTTTACTTACTCAATGACACCCAAAATCAACACTGTCATGGACGCAACCACTGGGGTCCTCAGCAAATTGATGCACCGCCATGGAAAAGCAGGGGCATAGCTTGCTCAGTGTGAGTGGGGGGCGGTGAGCAACATGCTTCCAAGTCATCAGGATGGACATCTTGCCAATACATATTTCATGAGAAGAAGTAAATTAGGAGGCCAGAAGGAACAGTGGAAAGAGCGAGTAGTGAGAGTTGTGTATCAGGGCTTGTAGTGGTCTGGGGTCTGCCAATTGTTAGCATAGGCAGGTTGAAAAAGCAGATGCAGAGACGAGCTCCATCTGGCTCTCCATATTTGCACTCACCCTCAGTGTGGGAATTAAATTTAACTCTGAAGCAGTACCACCTTCCACTGCCCCAGATTTAACTGCAAAGAACCTACTACTACTCCATTCCCAGTGTTGTCAGGTCACAACTGAAGCATAATCATAATATTATGCAATGGAGTCTGTAGGACTTGGCCTTTTTGGCTAAAGTTCCCTAAACTTTTTGTTTTCCCCCTAGACTGTTTTCCTGACATAGAGTTGCCAATTTAGATGCTTTGGGTACTTTGCCACTGCTGATCAGTGTCAAAGTACAAGTGTTGCCTGTGTAACGTGTAATGGTAATTGATTGGCCATGATTGGTATGTTTGCCTTACTAGTAAAGTCCCTAGTGATGTGCACTGTGTGTGCCAGGGCTAGTAATGCAAAGGTGCGTGGAGAAGGGAACTCAGGCCTGCAGTGTAGGGCCTGCGCACAGTTTGCTAAGTTAGCATGATGTCCTGACAAGTGCAACTACTTGTCAGGCCTTACTTTCCCTTTTGCGTACACAGTGGGCACCCCTGTGGTAGGTCCCGGGTAACCCCTGGGCAGGGTGCAGTGTAAGTAAAAGGCAGGACATATACTGAGGTGTGTGTTATGTCCTGACAGTGAAAAACACTCCATTTCGTTTTTCACTGGTGAAAGGCCATCCTGGACATCCATAGGACAGAATGGGGGAGGCTGGGTATTGTGTTTGTTAGCCTAGTTTCCCATAAGTTTAAAATGGAGAGGTGAAGTTTAGTATGTATGAATTCACAGTGTCATAACACATCTTTCTATGAAAGTGGTTTTGTCACTGTGTGTTCAGAAGCCACTCTTTTAGAAAGTGGCTGAGTTTTGTGCTTTAAGCATTTCTGTGCGTCTCTGCTGAATGTGGATTGATTGTCTGGATCTGAGAGGGGAGAGGAGCTGGGGGAGGTCTTGACCCAAGGAGGGGTTGAGATGGCACCAGGCTGACCTGCATCTGGAGAGTAGGCGGAGGAGAAGCCCCAGGAGGTGAAGAGGCCTGGGTTGCGGCTATAAAACAATTGACCCATCTCCGGCTGAGTGATTAAGGATCCAGACCCCCAGTATCAAAGGGAGAAAGGTGCCACTGGGAGGGAGACACCCAGAACTGATTCAGGCAGGGGTCAGGGACCCCTGAGCACAACGAACTTCAAAGACATTTAGGGGTATAACTATGAGAGCTGAGACCCCTGAACGTCGGAATAGAAATGGATTGAGACTGAAAAGGCTTGGACCCATTTCGTGGTCAAGAGGAACCTCTGCTAAGGAAGGAACAACTGAAGAGACTGCTGGGAAGGACCGACCCTTGCTTCGTGATCTGGGGCTTGTCTGCAGTTTGCTGTTTTAACCAAGGAAGAGGCTGTTGGGACTGTGCTTTGTGCGCTGGGTCCCCCTGCTTGAAAAATACTGTGCTTTGTGCTGTGTCTTGTTACCCCAAGGGCAAGTGGTGAGCTGGCTCCCTGTTTGGAAACACAGAAACATGAAAGTTTCCGGAAAAGTTTCAAGCGACGCGGTGGGCGCGTGTTGTGGCAGCTTGAGACCCTCGGAAGGTGTGCCCTGTGATCTTGGACACATGGAGGAGAAGTGAGACTCGGAAGCGCTGGGTGCGTGTCGAGGTGCACCGCAGGTGTTGGTGAAGAGTGCCTGGTCAGCGTGTGCATCGGAGGTGACGTGAGACTCGGACGCGCAGGGTGTGTGTCGTGGTGCACCGCAGGCGCTGGTGAAGAGCGCCTGGTCAGCGGGTGCATCGGATGTGAAGGGCGTCTCGGACGTGCAGGGTGCATGTCGTGGTGCACAGGAGGCGTTGGTGAGGAGCGCCTGGTCAACGTGTGCATCGGAAGTGGAGTGAGTCTCGGACGCGCAGGGTGCGTGTCGGGGTGCACCGGAGGCGCTGGTGAAGAGCGCCTGGTCATCGAGTGTGCCGGAGGAGAAGTGAGGCTCGGACACGGTGAGCGTGTCGGGGTGTGGCCGAAGGCGTTGGCGAAGAGCGCCTGGTGAATGTGTGCATCGAAGGTTAAGTGAGTCTCGGATGCGCTGGGTGCGTGTCGTGGTGCACCGCAGGTGTTGGTGAAGAGTGCCTGGTCAGCGTGTGCATCGGAGGTGACGTGAGACTCGGACGCGCAGGGTGTGTGTCGTGGTGCACCGCAGGCGCTGGTGAAGAGCGCCTGGTCAGCGGGTGCATCGGATGTGAAGGGCGTCTCGGACGTGCAGGGTGCATGTCGTGGTGCACAGGAGGCGTTGGTGAGGAGCGCCTGGTCAACGTGTGCATCGGAAGTGGAGTGAGTCTCGGACGCGCAGGGTGCGTGTCGGGGTGCACCGGAGGCGCTGGTGAAGAGCGCCTGGTCATCGAGTGTGCCGGAGGAGAAGTGAGGCTCGGACACGGTGAGCATGTCGGGGTGCGGCCGAAGGCGTTGGCGAAGAGCGCCTGGATATCGGGGCACTGGAGTTGGAGTAAGTCTCAGTGAAGCAGTGTGCGTGCTTTGGTGCAACCTGGGACTGTGGAGGTGATCGGCTGATCATCATGTGCACCGGAAGAAAGTGAGTCTCTGCAGCGCAGTGTGCGGGTCTTGGTGCCAACTGAGACCGCAGGAAGGAGTACCTGGTGAACGTGCACTCGGAGTCGACGTGAAGTCCCATCAGCGTTGTGTGTGTGGCTTCGTGCCAGAGGAGACCCGGAGGGTGCTGTGGTGAACGTGCACCCGGAGTAACGTAATCTCACAGGCGTGGGGTACGTGTGCCCTGCGGCCGCCTGTTCCCTTCCTAACAGTCGCGGCCCGGACCGGCAGCCCCGGAGGAGCTGAGCTGCCTGGCCGAGCCGCTGAGGCCCATTGAGAAAGTTCTGCACTGAAGGCCCAGTTCGCTGAAGGAGGAGAGGAGAGTGGGGTCATGCCCCCAGGTAACGTGGATCACTGCCTGGTCAGGGTGCGGGCTTGGAGGGACACTCTCTCGGCCTCTCAGTCCTTCTGGCAACGTGAGCCTTTGCTTCGGCTCAGATTGGGGCCCGTACTGACCAAAGGAGTGGCAGTACTGGGGCCAGAGTGAGAAGCTGTACTTTATGTCATCGTTGAACGTGTGGGGGGCAACTGTTATCGAAGAGGCTGACTGTCGTAATACACATTGCCAATATTGCTGCTAACGAACTGCCGGACTGTCTTACGACACCTGACATTATTTCTGCATAACGAAGTACACAATTGTAGCGCTACGCATTGCATTATTTCTCTATTGCAAAGTACAGGATTGTAGCGGCCCGCATTGCATTATTTCTTCATTGCAAAGTACAGGATTGTAGCTACGCATTGCATTATTCCTTAATTGCAAAGTACATGATTGTAGCGGTGCGCATGGCATTATTTCTTCATTGCAAGGTACCGGGGTGTATCGTTACACATTGTATTATTTCTCCTTTGCCCAGCACAGGATTGTATCGTTACGCAGCGCACTATTGTTTGTCCATTGCAACGTGTGTGATTCTAGCATTGCGACCAGCATAGCATTTTGAAAGCGGTGGTTGGGATTTGAACCTATCAACCAGCCGGAATGAATATTACCCTTTATTATATGTTGACTTTTGTATCGTGTGGTCTGATCGTATATCTTTTTATATAAAGTTTATACTCGTTTTATCAAACTCGTGTGGAGTCCATTTGTAATGTTGCCAGTGGGTTGCTGTGAGTTTGGTTGCACATACTGTACACTCGTGCCTTGGAGATAGGCCTGGCTGCTCATGCCAAGTTACTAAGGGGGTGAGCAGGGCTATCTCAAACGGTGTCCTTACTTGTCCTAACGTTGAGTGAGGAGTACCGGGTCTCGCATTTGGTGACAGTGGTGGGGGACTGGGACTCCGGCTTCCAACAGAGTCGCAGTTGCTGCTCCAATACCTAATGTAACCAACAACCATTGGCAAATCCATTAGTCCAGGCTTCTTGTAGGTATTATGTAACTCAATGTCTCAGATAACTTTGATGTTGTGCAATGACAGAATGAGGAATATATTGCTTGTGTGGGATAATATGCCAATCACAGTTTACATGCTTTTAAGCCACTCCGTCATGTACATCAGCCACAGCCCTGTGAAAGACACCCCCCGCCCCCAGTACAGTCATCCCACTCAAAGTCCTCTTGTGGAGAAGACAAAAAGCACACTGAAAAACAAAAATCACAACACTGTACAAGTCCACCACAACCTAGAAGACAGTGAACGTGTGTATGTGCCAGTGTGAGCAGGTCAAACAACCCTGGTGAAAATTCTACAGACACTGCACATCATCTGAGTGAAAACACTCCTAGCCAACTTTTTATTCCACACGATACATCAATCATGGGGTTGTGGCACTACATACACTCCCCCTGTGGAACCACAACACCGTAGATAAGGCTGGGGCATTGTCTCCCTGGTCCAAACCTATTTTGCGGGTCCTTGTACGCAACATCACAGAATGGATGTTCCCATCACATCTAAATGATTACCTCTATGTCTAGATCAGTGACAATGTACAGACACACTCGCACAAATTCTACATGTGAGGACATCTCAGAAGCTTGTGTAATGATGTATGCAATAAACAGTGTCATTAAGCAGCAGCTCCTTATGCATTACATAGCTAGCATCTTCTCTGACACCCACACATTGCTCATAATCTAGGTCCTGTTGTGACATCAAACATACATCAGTATGAATGTCTCAGGAAAATAAAACACAGCTCAACTGCTAAAGCACTGTAATGAGCCTTCAAACATTAGCCACAAGGAAAAGAAAAGTCAATTAAATGGGATTCCCACAAACTATGGTCTCATACATTCAAAGGCCCAATGTAAAGACTCCCTGCAGATTTGGGTCACCCAAACCAAGTGAACTCCTGGAAGGCAATGGGCCAAGGCCACAGCCGATATTGCACTTTCTTCAATGTTTACATATGCACATGACTTGTGGCATGAGGTATATCAGAGACAACCAATATTGTCACAAAGTAGCATGCACATGTGACTAATGTGTAAGTGCAAGTCCTGAAAATAAACACTGCAGCAACTGCAGTTGTCGGGCATCTATTAAAAGTATATGGAAAGAACACACATGAAAAAGGGTGCATGTGCATCCAAAGTACCAATAAGGTATGTCAATTTAACACCCTACATGTGTGGGGATACAAATACCTACTTTGCACACATTAAACACATATCCTCCCTACATCTCAGGTACTAGAGCAAGCCGAAAGACATGGACATTGTCCAAGTCAAGCTGCAATACTTACCATAGCAAATCTCACCCAAAGTCAGCCCAATTGGAATTCATCCCACATATACATTCATTGAACATTGACCCTCATCCTCTGTAACACCATAACTTGTCCCAAGGTCTGACCATACTTACCACTGCAAATGGATCATCTATCATGGTCAAATAAACACAACTGCAGTCACACATCCCAAATTAGCCAATAACAACAAGTAGCATCAGTAGTAAAGCCCGGACAACGGTGTTCTAAACAAAGCAAGTTGTTTATTAAGGAGTACAATTTTGCACCCAAAAACAAAGGCCAATTTCCAGTCCAAAATCCAGGATGTGGTCCAGCACACTGCTGTGCCACCTAACCTGCCAACCAGAACACTCCCAGGAAACCTCCCCAGGAAGGGGCATCTAGTGAGCAGTCCAGGCACCTCAATGATTCTATTTGGTTGGGCTGGGATTGGGAGGGCTGGGTTGGTCCTTGGGAGGGCTGGCCTTGGGATTAGGAGGGTTGGGTTTAGATTGGGACGGCTGGGCTTGGGTTTGGGAGGTCTGGGTTTGACCATACGGGGTATATGGTAAGCTTAAAGGGTAGTGACGGGTATAGGGAGGGTGGAAGCAGTTTTTTGTTTGTTTTTTCTTTGGCCTTAGAATATCTTTGGTGGGGTGGGGAATACAGGGGTGGGTTGGTTTCTGGATGTGTGGGTTTCCTCTTCATATGGCCTGGTGTGGTACGGAGAGGTTTAGTAGGGGGGCAGGTGTTTTTGGGATAGACTTGGAAGTGGAAGAATTGGGTAGGGGTGAGAAAGAAGACCTTTTAGGTTTGGAAAGGGGGCAGCTGTGGCAGGGAAGAGGTCAAGGGCAAAGATGGGGAGTTCTTTGGGAGACTGGGGAGGAGGAAAGGCAAGCCGTTAGGTGTTGGAGGTGTAGGGATGTGAGGTCTGAGGTGTGTGTGTGCTGTTTGTGAATGTCTGTGTGTGTGTTTGGTTGATGAATGCTCATGTCCCTTGCTAATTTGTGATGTGTCTGTGGCTGGTGGTGTGGGTGTGGTGTCTGGGTGTGTGATGTCAGTAGTGGCTGTGGCTGGTGGTGTGGTGTCTGGCTGTATGTGTATAGTGGATGTGTCTGGTGTTGTGGTGTCTGGCTGTATGTGTATAGTGGCTGCATCTGGTGGTGTGGTATCTGGCTATATGTTTATAGTGGCTGTGTCTGGTGGCGTGGTGTCTGGCTGTGTGTGTGTAGTGGCTGTGTCTGGTGGTTTGGTGTCTGGCTGCATGTCACTGATGTGGCGGTGAGGGTGGGGAGTGTCTGGTGATTGTACTGTCTTTTTCTGCTTATGTTTGTCTGTGCGTGTGCTGCATGTGGATGCTGAAGTGGATGCTTGCTGATGTGTGTGTGTGTTGTGGGCAGGTATGGGAATAGGGATTGCGGTTGTATGGAAAGCTGGAATTGGTGGAAGGCTGCTGTGGAAGCCAGAGCCTGAAAAGATCTTTGTAGGCCAGAAATGTCAGCATTAATGCCTTCCAGGTATGACACCGTCTTAGTTAGCTGGAGGCTTTACACCTGGATGGAATTCAGCACTGCAGTCTGACCCACAGAGATCTGTCTCAGGAGGTCAAAAGCCTGCACACTCAGGGCAGCAGAGGTGACAGGGGCAGACGGTGAGGTGCCTGGTGGAAAAGAGACTCTCCCCTTCTTAAGTGAGCAGGACCGGACAGCTGGTTGGGGAGCAGCAGGGAGGGTGGAGATGGAACAGGGTGGCAGACATGGGTGTTGCGGATGCAAGGTCAGGGGGGTCCACCACCACCAGGGAGTGGCCACTGGAGCTCAACAATGAAGGCGATGATGATGAGTCGCCGTGTTGCTCCTCCACATCATCCTCTGGGCCACTGATTCCCTCTGTCTCATTGCGTTAACGGGAACCACTGTGGCCATCTGCCTCCCCGACGGTCTCAGCCCTGTCTCATTTCCTGCCCTGGGTTGGTGCTGAGATAAGAGTAGAAATAGATTCATTGCAATTGCGCGAAAACACTCAACAGACAATTCATTGCACTACACATTATAAAATAGCACAGATCACAACATTTACAAGGATTACTACATTGGTTTCAACATTGACATGAGCACATGCATGAATGCTACATGACCTGTGCACAATCACACATATTGGTGTCATGACCACAGCCTGCTCCAACTGATGTGTGAGAATGGTTCAAATCCACCCTCATATGTGTAGCAGGAAATATCATCACCTGGTCAACCTAGGCCCTTGTAGCATACCATAGTTACCTGATGTCATAAATTGTGATGTCCACATGGAATGCATACCTACCTATCCACACAAGGCCCTCCAATCAGCAAATGGTCAGGTGGCCATAATCCACAACATGTAGAACTGCTGTGCACCTGCAACAGATGAGAGCAGCAATGAGTGACTACCAAGAATAAGGTGACATGGAAGTGCCAATTCCACACTGTTCACACTTCCCAAGTGACACCTTCACATCTGTCCACTGCCAGATGACGCAGCTGATAAATGCACATGAGTAGCTTAGCTAGGTGTCACATGTAGTACAGGAGAGTTGAATAGAGGCAATCTGGCTTCAAGTAGTGTGAGATTGCAGCACAAAGAACCATTGTACATGAGTCAGCCTAGAAACATCTTCAGTCAAAAATGGTTCATGTGAGCACAGCTTTTTCACAATCCAAATCTCAATGCCATTAGTACACTGACAGTACATGAGGCTTAGTAAATTTCCAGACCATAAAGATGTCTTACTCGTGTCCATAGGGGAAGGGAAATCACAGTACTTTCCTTGTCTCTCAAACACATATACCAATGTGGTACTGAGGGCTGTCGCACAGATGTGACCCCAACATCTACCTGATGCATATAACCAGCCAGGGAATGACCCTCAAAAGCCTAGCTGAATACACCCTTGTCAATGGCATGCTAACTCACATTGCCAGTAAGTATTAGAAGACTTCCAACCATGTGTGTCATTGCCTCAAAATTATTGACCTGACAAATAACATCCATCAATCCCATTGGTTATGTGTGACTCACTTACCCATGTCTACAAACCCCTGTTTGTGATTACACCTACTCTGTAAACTCATCTCAGAAAACTATTGTCATGTACACATTGGCCAACACATACAAATGTGATGAAATTGGAACGAAAACCTTGTTCACCCTCCGATCATGTATGGAACAGTTGTACATGTGACAGTACAACACATACAGTACACATGCCACACCATGTAGGCATCAAAACAGATGGCACCAGTGCTGTTAGCCACCTCATGATACTGTACATTCCCATCTTACCAAGGGGAAGCAGTGCACTGTGTCTGCATCCAGAGTGCATTGTATGCCATGACCATCAATCGAGACACAGTAGTGAGGGAGCATCACTCTAGACACAAGGATGACAAGTGGCCTGTTTGGGACCACTGTCACACATGACATCAAGCAGACATTAAGCAATCATATGGCTGTTCAGCTATGGAAACTCAAGTTTGACTGGACCCTGCTTAGTTCCTGGTCACATGGACAATAGTCGAAAGTTGACACCATGCACCTACTACGAGACATAAACATGCAACAACTATCCTATTGTGGTGGACATGAGGTGCCTTCAAGTTTGAAAGGGAAATAGCTGCCTGTAACAAAAGATAGATGATCATGCATAATATTTCACTCAAGCCAATGCTCTCCCCCTCCTAGCTGCTGTTGGGCTCTCAACTGCTCATCAAGGTCTGAGTGTGTCACCACCAGTAGGTGGGCCATTCAGGGGGGGGTCAGTGTCTGGTGTGTGCCCCTTCTGCCTTGAAAGGACAGCCCCAGCTGGACCTCCATGATCTTTCAGGTCCAGCGTCTCAGGTCTCCCACCTTTTCCTACAGTGGACACTGCACCGATAAGCGACCCCCATGGTCCCCACTTTACGAGTGATGACTTTCCTCATGGACACCTTCTGATGGGCGTTGACCTGTATGGATGTAATAGATGAAGAGACTGAGTGGACATGCAAGATATAAGTTATCTCCTAGGGTGACACAGAGGTAGTACACAGCTAGTATATCCATCTAACAACATTGTACACATTGCATGTACGAAGTGCAGATGCTGAGCACTAAAAAAAACATTACTGCACATTGTTGAATTCCTCTGAGTACTACCCTCCATCCTGATCATGCCTATACTGAGTATGCCAGACAACTGACATCACGTAGCCGTGGCCCGCACCACATGTGCTCTGAAAGGTGTTACCTTGTAACACAGGACACCATTGTGCCCTCCTGAAGGCTATAGTAGTAGTGCAGCCTGTAGACACCTGAACAGTCTGGACAAATAACTTGATTTAAACTGTCCAAGACATCACTGCTACCCTTGCATTGATACATTCAAAGTTTGGGGTCACAATCAAAGGGCTGCCTTGTGTGTAACTGAGAACTCCCACTCTGAGGATCAGTGGACATGTAATTTACTAATTTAGACATCATACTATGTCTGCAAGTGTACATATATCTCACATCATCCTCACATGTTACTCACAGGAAGCATAGACAAGTTAGGGTATAAGGTGTATACATTTGTTAGCACATCTGCAGTACTCAACTGCCCCTCTGGTGAGCCATAGAGCTCGTGATACAGGGGAAGAACTTCATTCAACATGGTCTCCGGCTCCTCTGGAGTGAAAGCAGAGGCGCTGCTCCCTGAAAGCGTGCCATCACAGCTCCCAGAGGTGGTAAACAGCAGCTGACGATGAGGAGGTGTTGTAAGCAGCAGGGTCTGGAGGCAAGTGTTTTGATTTCCAAACCAGAGCGTATAAGTACACCCCATAGGCAGTCGTCTGTGTATATGGCCACAGCCATTGGACTGTGATGGTCACATTTTCCAACTTTAGCTTATGGCTGTGACCACTGTGGTTGAATCCCCCTATTGTGCGGTTCAAATCAGCCGGCGATCGGCAAATGAGCATGTCCCATAAGCGAGGTCAGACATCCACATAGCCGATCTCCTCTGTAGGCAGACACATCCCTTGAATCGCAACCATTACAATAACCATGGTCAGCCTATGGCTGTGACTGCCGTGGATGAAGCCACCTACTGCACGGTTTGAATCCATCGGCGATTCTGAATGTCCCATTGATCCACCATGTCAGTGTTAAAAAACATATTGTAAAATGATCTTCTAAGTGCATCTCTGCCACTACATATATGTTGGAACATGTCACTTTATGTATGACACCATTCCTCTGCCTATACCATTACCCACACATCAGTGTTGTACATGACTGTGCATGAACACATGATCACTGCGGTGGAGTGTACACCGGCGATGGCGGCAGTAATGTGTGCAATGCAGGCTCTACAACATTGCAGTGTTCACCATACAAATGAAGTTTGTATGACATGCACATGCTGTTACAGACACATGTGGAGTCCAGTTTGGGGATGATAGGTGGAACTTGTAATGATGGCAATGGATCCGAATCATCCAGGTGACTCCTGTACATATCTGGAAAGTCAATGTTATTCTTTAGGCTGTCTTCCACCAGGAATGGGCTCTCCCACAACAGTGGTCAATGGGGGATATATATCATCCAGATAATTTTCAGGCATTCCTTCCACTTCCTCATACAAGAAGTTGCTATGTATGCTTTTGTCTTTCATACAGTTATGATGTGCAATGTTGTGTACTGCTCACATATGCAGTACCGTTTGTTCATATAACTTTTGGCTGTGTCTTGGTATATGTTAGTGTAGACACTGTGACCAACATCCACATATGTGTACACTCAGCACATAGGTACCCTGGCAGAGGGAGGAGGTAATAGCCTCCAGTGTTCTGGCCATTTCCAGAGTGTACAAACTATGGAAGAAAGAGACATCATCTGGAAGTTTTGTCTCAATAGGTAGACAATGCAAGATCTATGTGAACAGTTGGAGCCTCATTTACATCCTCAATGGACCTATCCAAAATCTCTTACACCAATGGTGAACTCATGGGAGCACTGCATTTCCTGGCCACAGGTTCATTTCAGTACACTGTGGCTATATCTGGTGGATTTTATGCATGGATGATACCAGACTGACGACGTGACGCTCCCGCACGCCGTAAAACCCTAATTATTAAAAGGACCACCCATGTTGGAACAGGAAATTAACAAGTCCAACTAAAACACGACAGTTCCTATTAGGAAGAACTGCTGCACCAACTAGGCGGGTGACAAATACGGCTACGATATAGGCAAGCTCCACGTCAATCAACCAGGTCGGGGGTCTACAAAGGGCTTTAATAAGTGAGGAGGACGGAGGTATCTGCCCCAGACATGCACTGCAACTTCACGTCCTTGGACGCCCCTGTATCCTCCTACAACCAGTAAGAGGTGTTCTTAACGGTTCCAGTTAAAACCAGTTTTTATTTGAGAGTCACAATTTCAGTCTTGACAAATTTGGTATTATAAGGTTTCCATTGAAACGCGTTGATGCCCTTTAATAGAAACATAATCCGTGAAGAGACTGGGACCACTGAGTGTTCTTAACGGTTCCAGTTAAAACCAGTTTTTCTTTGAGAGTCACAATTTCAGTCTTGACAAAGTTGGTATTATAAGGTTTCCATCGAAACGCGTTGGCGCCTCTTAATAGAAACATAATCCGTGAAGAGACTGAGGACGACTGAGTACTTATCAACATTACAGTACCGGGTTTCAGCCCTAAATATTAACATCACGGATGTGTGCAATTTTAATGAAATATTTTTCTGTCTGTTGTATGTACTCTCTTTTTAACTTGCAACTTGTTTTTAATGTGAATGTGTTTTCCTTGATGTGTCCATAATATGTATATTTCTCTGAATTAATTACAGATGTTATTTGAAAAAAACCAGTATAATTGACTGTCTACACATTTCAAGACCTGTGTATTCTATGATATTTTTAACTAATAAATAGGTTTATACTTTTTTACAAAAACGTTGTTTAGATTGTCAGCCTTGGGTATACGGTTATATTTCCCTTACATGAGTGATGTGAGCTTGAACGAGTGAGATCAAGGTGTACTCTGGTACACATAGTTAATACTATTACGAGTCCTGAAGTACAGTCCAAAGGATATTTCTTTTATGATACAGTTATATCTGGTGGAGTGCCACAACCTATGTTCACTGGGATGCTACATGATGTGCTTTCAGCACTGATGAGACACATGGATAGCTACATTCAGTTCCCCTGATGTGAAGATATGGCCAATATGAAGGGTGACGTTTATGGATTAAGCCACATCTCACATGTGTTTGGAGCTATTGATGGTACACATATTGTCTTAATACCACCACAAGCCAGAGAACAGGTCGATGGGAATAGGAAGCACTTCCATTTTATCAACGTGCAAGTGGCATGTTTAGCGGATTTATAAATCTCACACGTCTGTGCCAGATTCTCAGGCTCTGCCCATCAATCAATCAATCAATCAATCAGTGCATTTATAAAGCGCACTACTTACCCGTGAGGGTCTCAAGGCGCTGGGGGGGCGGGGGATGGTGCTGCTACTGCTCGAATAGCCAGGTCTTGAGAAGTCTCCTGAAGGCCAGCAGATCCTGGGTCTTGCGCAGGTGGATGGGGAGGGTGTTCCAGGTCTTGGCGGCGAGGTGGGAGAACGATCTGCCGCCGGTGGTTGCTCTTCGGATGCGGGGAGGGTGGCGAGGGCGAGGTCGGCGGAGCGGAGCTGGCGGTTTGGGGTGTAGAAGGTGAGACGTCTGTTGAGGTATGTTGGTCCGGTGATGTGGAGAGCCTTGTGAGCGTGGGTGAGGAGCTTGAAGGTGATCCTCTTGTTGATGGGGAGCCAGTGCAGGTCTCTCAGGTGGGGTGTGGTATGGCTGTGGCGGGGGATGTCGAGGATGAGGCGTGCAGAGGCTTTCTGTATTCGTTGTAGTCGTTTCAGAAGTTTGGTCTATGCTCCTGCTTAGAGTGCGTTGCCGTAGTCCAATCTGCTGCTGACGAGGGCCTGGGTGACCGTCCTTCTGGTTTCGGTGGGGATCCATCTGTAGATCTTGCGGAGCATGCGGAGGTTGTTGAAGCAGGCGGATGAGACGGCGTTGACTTGCTTGGTCATGGATAGCGATGCGTCGAGGATGAACCCCAGGTTGCGTGCGTGGTCGGTGGGTGTTGGTGCAGTTCCTAGTGTTGCTGGCCACCAGGAGTCGTCCCAGGCGGAGGGGGTGGAGCCGAGGATGAGGACTTCCATCTTGTCCGAGTTCAGTTTCAGTCGGCTGTTCTTCATCCATTCGGCAATGGCCTTCATTCCTTCATGGAGGATGGTTCTGGCGCTGGAGGGGTCCTTGGTGAGGGAGAGGATCAGCTGGGTGTCGTCGGCGTAGGAGATGATGTTGAGGTCGTGTGATCGGGCTATGTGGGCGAGCGGTGCCATGTGGATGTTGAAGAGTGTCGGGCTGAGGGATGATCCTTAGGGTACGCCGCAGATAATCTCGGAGGCTTTGGATCGGAATGGCGGGAGGCGGACACTCTGGGTTCTGCCGGAGAGGAAGGAGGTGGTCCATTCCAGGGCCATGTCGCGGATCCCTGCGTTGTGGAGGCGTGTGCGTAGGGTGTGGTGGCAGACGGTATCGAAGGTGGCTGAGAGGTCCAGGAGGATGAGGGCCGCGGTTTCTCCATTGTCCAGTATGGCCCTGATGTCGTCGGTGGTGGTGAGAGGGCAGTTTCGGTGCTGTGGTTGCTGCGGAACCCGGACTGGGATGGGTCCAGGATGTTGTTGTCCTCGAGGTAACGGGTTAGTTGCTTGTTGACGATCTTCTCGATGACCTTCGCCGGGAACGGGAGTAGGGAGATGGGCCGGAAGTTCTTGAGGCCTCGGGTCCGCCTTGGGTTTCTTGAGCAGGGCGTTGATCTTGGCGTGCTTCCAGCTCTCCAGGAAGGCGGAATAGCACCATACCCCAGTTGATGTCACAAGTACTACCGGAGAGGGCCTGGCTTGTTGGTGAGTATGATATGTCCACCCTTTGTATGTGTGATGTCTGGTTGCATATTCTGCAAATGTGTGACTCATTATTGCACATATGTATATCTTCCATCTAGGAGACTCAGCATATCCCAGTTGCCCATGGTTGATGACACCGCTGAGGAATCCAACAACGCCAGGGGAGTCCACTTCAATGAGTCATATGGTAGAACAAGGTGGCCAGTGGAGCGGGCTTTTAGGCTCCTAAAGGCCAGATTCAGACGTCTGGACAAGACTGGGGGAGCCCTCCTCTATTCACCTGAGAAGGTGTGCCAGATCACTGTAGCGTGCTGGATGCTCCACAACCTTGTACTGTGACAGAACATCTCTCTCATCTCAGAGGATGGAGACCAGCAGGAGGCACCGCATGAGGATCCTAAAATGCCAAGTGATGATGATAGTGGCAAAGAGGAAGGAGTTGACATGTGTCAAGGTTTTATCAACAACTTCTTCTCATGAGTGTAAGTATGCTGTGAGATGAAATTACTTTGGCTATGACAGTGACTGTTGTTGTCAAGCTGGGAGGAGGACGTTCATGGATACTTTTTCAGTATGTACAGCTTTGGAGAATTCTGTGCACAGTTATTTGTGGAGGAAGGTCTTGATGCATGCACATATTGTTGATGTTGCTTTGTGTAGGTGACATTTACCCATTTACTGTGTACTCCAGAAGTGGACTGTGATTGGTGTCATATGTATGGTTTCCTAGCTAATCTCTTTGTATTGGTCTGTTGTAGGTACCCTCACCATGTCATATTCATTTGGACATTTGTGACATCAGCAGGTATATGATGCTGTTTTGAAGTGTGAAGTGGACATGGAATGTTCTTAGGAATGTCTGCCACAGACTTTGGGTGTACTACTCTGGTAACAAGCCAGCTTGCACAGCGATAGGATGGAAGTTGCTGATACTCCATTGGACCTGTGCCCTGTCTTGTGGTAGTCCTTTAGCAATATGTGTGCCATCGTGTTCTCCAACACAATGTTGTTGCTGGGCCAAATCATGCTAGTCTCTCTTCACAAAGGGTCCTCGATGTGTATGAACTGGATGTAGCTGTTGATATGTGTCATCATTGTATGCCACAGAGGTTGTGACACATCACTGACAAATGTTTGTGACATTCCGAAGATGCAGCAACACTGGATTGGAATGAATCTGTGCTCAGAAACATTTGCACTGCCATGTTCTAGTTCCTTGTTTTAAATGAAGTAAGATTCCTTTTGTGAGGTTGTCGATATAGCTCCAGCTGATTCCATGAACCAATTGTCATTTGCCTACTCTATTTGGCATTGTCAGATGTATCCCCTCTGACCATGTTGTTGAGGTCTGCACACGACATCTGTGGTCACTGATGCAGATCATTTCAGTGATGTATTATTTAACTGTGTTTTTGCCATTATGCCAGCCTAAGGTTGGAACTATGGAATAAAGATGTCATGAGACTGTACACGTGTATGTCTGTGTTGGGGTGACATGGTTGTGATACTCAGTTGCACATTATTGACAATCCACACTTCCATGTTCACACAGGTAGCTTCAACTTACATTTGGTAATACTCAAGGGGATAACTTCATTATTTCCTAGATGTGAATGATACTACATGTGCTGATGATTTTGTGACAATTGAATTTATTGCAGTGCACAATGTGAAAATATAAAACTAAATATACAGTGAAATAGTGACAACGCCGGAGTGTAGCTGTCATTGTTGGTGGATGAAACCATTGTCGTAGGAGCCACATTGTCTAAAGCCCAAAGTACAACATACTCCTCCCATCATAAATGGAAAAGTGTACAGTAAGTGTATAGGAATAATGAACAAAGCGAACGTGTTGCACACAATGGAGGACATCAGTGGTGACGTTTCTTACTGGCGGTGGTGGGTGCCTTGCCCCCGAATCTTCTCCTGTTTTTCTTTTATGTCTCCACCCACAAATGGGGGGGAATCTGCTGCTGCAGACTTGGGTGTCTGAGGAGTCTTCCCCTGACAGGGCTTCCCTTCCTGTGGCTGCCGCAGCTGTAGAAGGGCCAGATGTAGTTGGACAACAGGAAGGGGTAGGTGGCGGGGGGAAACCCTGAAAAGTGAGGTGTTAATGTCCCTTAGCACCCCCATGACCTGTTTCATGTTGTCATGGTGGGTGTCCAGCCTCTGGTCTATTGACCTCTACAGCTGCTTCATCTCCAGGAGTTCCTAACGTATCTGGCCCATCACTCCTTGGGAGTCCTCATAGGCTCCTAGGATTCGAGTGATGTTGGCCTGGGCATCAGTGGCACCAGTGGCACCAGTGGCCTCACTTAGAGGGCCCACAGTTACCTCCCACCACCTCTGCCCCATGGGTCTGTGGCCTTGGGCCAGCCTGCACCCTCCCACTGGCTCCTCCATCCTTAGTGAATGTATTGGGAATCCTCACCTCCGGAAGTGGGTTTAGGGTGCAGAAGATGTTGCTGCCACTGTTAGGTCCACCAGTTGTTGGGGCAGAGGTCAGCTGAGATGTTGCAGGTGGGGTGGAAGGTGTGGTTGTGGGAACAGTCAGACTCACTGTTTCCATCTGCCTAGGCTGTCCAGATGGGCCAGGTTGGTCCTCCACGTCCATGTGTCCTGGAGATTCTGCATCACTGGAAACTTGATCCAGGGGGGGAGGTGGAGTCTGGGTTTTGTCCTGAGTGTGGCAGATGTAGTGCTGGAACGACCTGTTCAGACATAGAGTAGAATGTTATTGTTATAAGTGTGGTAAGTACACCCACATCATTTGCTACACAGTGAGTTCAGGCCTAGAAGGGACAAATGGGTTGGATGTTAACATAGTGAACTATCCCCATTGTGTTTGACTCATCTGCAAGACTTTGGGAGACATCAATTACATCAAGAGTTATTGGCTTCATCGTTTGCAGTACAGATATGCTTCATGATGACATAAGGGATGGACATGGCTTGTCCCAATAACTAGAACCAAACACAGTGTAGAGGTTACATGTGTATTAGTTAATTCCAAGTTCTAGGTGTGTACAATACAGGCATACACACTACTTGGTAGTACATTTAGCACCGATAATCGTGTGTGCTGTGTAGTGTAAATGGGTCCACAGCCATTTCATATCAGCTGGCTTATCTTCACGCGCCACTGTTTAAGTATTAGGACAATTGCGTGGATACTTAAAAACATTGCAATAAATATACAAGATTCATATTTACATGGTGAGTTAAAAATCATTGATAAATTCTTTCAATTCAAATTTTTCCAATATGACAGATAAAAGGTAATCAGATAGTTTCAGCTTTAAAATTAAAGATGCTATTGCACAAAAACATTTCAATTCATATATATGCCAATAAGTGACCAATCCGCCCCTGACGACCTAACAGTTAATATAGCCATCTGATAGTAACTTACACATATACATGATAAAACCTCAAATTCATGGTAAAGCAAAATTCAAATGATAAAATCTTTAGTGGCAAAATATTTCTAATGGTAGGAGGCAAGCAGAGGTCGCAGTTTTGAGGCTAAAAGAACACTCAAGGGAAGTATTCCAGTTCATTAATCGACCTTAGAGAGATTCAATAAGAGTTGATGGTTCAGCCCTTAATAGTATTATGGGGAACTCTATGTTGTTTCTAAAGGTTAACATGACTGTTGAATTGCTTTTTATATCAAATATACTGGACGATTTTCATGTTCTTTTAGTCTTTGCTCCACTTTTAGCAGAAATTTGACAAAACGGCAATTTAACTGCATGTCACCTGGGTCAAAGCAGGCTAAGATAACCTGTCTTCTTGTTCGTATTCCTCTTTGGTTAAAAGCCTTCGTTAACAGTTGCTTCCTTTCTGCCATTACAGTATTACAGGAGCAGACCAAATGCAACATGTCCTCCTTGCAACTCCCGCAGCGGCGACAAGTGACAGGTAGGTTACCGCGTTGCCAAGGTGCCTTGTGTTCTTTGACTGGTAGTAACCCCAGCCGGTATCTTAAGAACTGCTGCTTAATAAAAACTGGATAACTGGTGGCAAAATAATCTTGTGGCGAGATAGACTTGTAATTGTTTAATGTCATCCACCCATGTGCCCTTTGTGCTAGTGTAGCTTTATCTTCTGTAGCTGATTGAATTTTAAGAGACTTCTTTACCAAACGCTTAAAGGCCTGTAGGTCAATTGACATTTCCCAAAGCTGGGCAAGACCTGTACGTGCTAGGGACTCTTGCAGATACTCTCTGCGTGGTGATGTATGACGCTGCTGTAAATCGTCCCACAACATGTAATTCAAAGTATTCAATTCAGCTTTCCTGATTTATTCCAGCATATTATATATGAGCAGCGCCTGGCTAGTGATTGCTTGACCAGTCCGAATTCTAGCCTCATCTAAGCTGGGGAGGTGTAACTTGGCAAGGAGAATATAATTCTATAAGCTTGGGAGACTGCATTATCCAGCGTGGTTGCATCCTGCCCTCTTAAAGCCTCACTTCCATATGATATTGTTGGAAGGAGTTTTGCTCTTACAACTTCCATTAGTGGGGACAAAACAGGTCCAGCTACCTTTTTCTTCACGTTTTTAAAAGCTGCAGCTAAAACCAAGCCTTTCTTTTTGATTGCCTCCTTCTGTGCATGAAAGTTCCCTTTATTATCGATAATTACTCCGAGGTATTTGTATTCAACTGCGTTTTTCAACTGCTCTTTACCCATGAACCAAGCCTGTGTTTGTGTTTTCTTGGCGTTGTAGCACATGGTTTTCGTTTTGCCGTAATTGATCTGCAGGCCGTTGGTTTGCGAATAGGTCCAAGTTCTAGGTGTGTACAATACAGGCATGCACACTACTTGGTAGTAGATTTAGCACCGGTAATCATGTGTGCTGTGTAGTGTAAATGGGTCCACAGCCATTTCATATCAGCTGGCTTATCTTCACGCGCTACTGAAATTTCAGTTCCACACTTGATACACTTTATGGGGTCACTCATTTCCTCTTTCTTTTTATTTATAGAGACCAGGGGAAGGTCAGGCTGAGTAGGCAGACATGTGCCTGAGCAGAGCAGTGTGTGTAAGGAGCTCTGTCCATTTCACGTGTGGATCAGTGGTGACATGGCTGACAAGTGAGTGAGGACAAACAACACCGGTACCTCCTGTTAAGTGTTCAAGCAACAGGGCCTCGTAGCAGTTATAGTCATTTCAATCTCTCCTACACCGTATATATATATATATATATATGTGTGTGTGTATGTATATATTTTTTTTCACAATGGGTGCCTCCTTACGTGCAATTGCCTGCACGTCAGTAAATCCATCAACAACATCCCACAAGAGTCAGGTGCACTCTCGGGTTTCTTGAATCCATTTATTGATCCAACAGACATGTTTTAGCAATTTGTGCATTTCTAAATGTTGGTTTGCGGTAACACGTAACAGTTCTCACATTACTGATTTTTAAAAGCGTCTTGGCTCACTCCCATTGGATGGTGCATTGGTTGCCATCGACAAGGGATTTCTTGTCCTCCACCACTTACTAGGCCTGCAGTTGCCATGATTGAATAGGTATTAAGGCATTGTGCAGTTCATATATCAAACCTGTGGGCTCAATAAAACTTTAGTAGATGTTCAATGCTGAGTTCCAGGCTCACAATGTACTTCAATACATCTCATGCATGCACGCTGATTTTAGTATGTTTCAAATACAGGAGTGATCTCACCAGGTATCTACGTGTCCTTTACTCTCCTTGTCGGCCACTACTGCTGCTACAGGTCTTACATCTTCAATAAGGTCCCTACCTGCCAACAACATCCAGTGTTTCTCTCTGCAGGAGTTGAAACCGTGCTTTGAGCATTCTTGCGACTCTTCGTTTGCCTCCTGGTCATAGGGGGAATGTGGGCAATTAAGTCCCTACTAAGCAGCAATAGTCCGGCGTCCCATGCTGCGCAAGTGGAAAAAGCACTTTAAGCACACTTGCGACTCCTCCCCTGCTTTCTGGTCACAGGGGAATTGTGGGCAATGAAGTCCTCACCAAGCTGCAACAGTCAGGAGTCCCGCACTGTGGCAGTGAAAACACACACGTTAAGCACACTTGTGGCTCCTTCCCTGGCTCCTGGTCAAAGGGGGAATGTGGACAATGCTGGCCCCACCAGGCAGCAAAAGTCTGACATGAGCAGCATTCCAATGCAGCCGAGGGATGTGTGTGGAGAGGAGTTGGCCTAACGGCTAGAGCGGTCGACCTCGAAGCTGGGGAACTGGGTTTGAGTCTCGGCAATGACACTGAACATCCTGTTATTCTGGGCAAATCACTTAATCTCTCCGTGCCTACCAAAAATGAATGTGTCCTCATGTAACGCAACTGGTGCTATGTAAAGCACTCTGATACCCGATACCTTCCGGTCAAGTTTGCGCTATATAAAACTCTATAAAATAAAATAAAAAAAAATAAAAAATGGGCAAACTCAATTAAATAAAATATATATAAGGTCCTTTTGGTAGGGTGAAAAAATTGGGTTACTGGCTGAGAGGGGATGAAACCCTACTAAAGCAACAACCACAATTCTTGTCAGGGTGAAGTCACAAGCAAACCCCAGGTTAACCTGTGCTCAGCCCTCTTGTAGCTTGGCACAGAGCTTAACTTAGAGATGTGTTAAGTATTTATGCAGCACTTCAAACTTTAACGCAGTGAAAACACACCACAAAATGATCCCATAGCAAATGAGAAAAATTAAGCAAAATTCAATCAATAAATCAAGACTAAAATGGCAAAAATTCTATCAGTAGAACCGGAGATATACAAATTTAAAGATGTAAGTGAAAATAGCACGAAAATGCTTAAAGCGTCACTTGCAGGGTTCACTGACAAAATATCGATGTAAAAAATATAGAAGTAAAAAATATCGATGAAAAAATATAGAATGCAAAAATTTCGAATCCCTAACTTAAACAGGTATGTACAAAAATATCGAGAAAAGAAAATATCGATGCAAAAAATATAGTTGCACTAAAATATCGAATTTTATATATATATATAAAATAAAATAATAAAATGAATCTAAAACAGTGAGATTTAATATAAATGTAAAAAAATATAATAAATAAACGTAATTAAAAAAGTTAAACACACATACATAATAATTCATATATATTTACTTTAAAACAATTAATAAACTATTTATTTTATAATTTTAAAACTACATAAAAATGTACAAATATATATATATATATATATATATATATATATATATATATATATATATATATATATATATATATATATATATATATATATAGTGAGAATATAACAATTAATATTCTCACTCCAGTTAGTTCAAAATTAAAAACAAACAACATTTTAACAACCAAAATATTTAAAAAACAAACTAAATAAAAAAATATAAATATGTTAAAAATTAAAATACAAATATATTTAATATTAATTTAAAAAAAACATATTATAATATTAAATACATATGACAAATACCTACAAATATTATAGTAAATAAAATAAAAAATGATTTCCAAACAAATAAATATATTATATATTTAATTAGAAATTATTTAGAAACAAAACATTAAGGGGCCGATTCCGATCTCGGCCGGTAGGGCTCCGAATCGGATTCGGCTTTACCGGATCCGATTCGGAGCCCTATTTCCCGACCGATTCGTACGCGCGTCCGGGCGAGCGAGTACGATGCGTATTCGCCGACCGACTCGTCCGGGCGTCCCGACCGCTCCGACCGACTCGATCCCGGGTCGAACCGCACCGACCGACTCGCTCGGACCCGACTCGCACCGCGCAATGGAGACGTTCCCCGGCCGGGTAAGTACGATGCGCGCCGCGAGCAGTCCGACCGAGCCGCGCACTCCGGCTCGAAAGAGCTGTCGGAGCCGTACTTTGGGGGTCCGTGTCGGACCCCCCTGTACGCGTAGCCGCGTGAGTCGCACACAGGGGGGACCCATGGGTCCCCCCTACCTGTGCGTGTATGGCGCGAATCGCTTCGTCGCGTACACGCTGTAGGGGGCGCACTTGTCCGTATCGCACCCATTGAGTCAATGGGAGCCCGCGTACGCGTTGTACGACAGGCTCCCATTGACTTCAATGGGAGTCCGACCGACTCGAGTCCGATGGCATACGTGCGCATCGTACTCGTTCGGTCGGACTGCACGGGTCCGATTCGGTCGGAAATCTCTCCGGGTCCGGCTCGGTCGGAGAGATTTCCGGCCCGAATCGGAATCGGCCCCTTAGTATTACATAAATTTACTTTTTTATTTCCTACCCTATAACACCACACAATTCACAACCCACATCTACATTTTAAAAAAAATTTACTTGCTTAACTAACATAATTAATTACCAATTAAAGAAATATTATTAATTAAAAAACAAATTAAAACTCAGAAAAATTATTTAACTTCCCACATTTACCCTTATAATCCCTACAACCCACAGCTAAAAGTAAAGTGTAAAAAAATTAATTACACAATTAAAACTTATTTTCAATTAAAAAACTAATAATATTTAACAACTAATTATAAAGTAAGTAAAATTAATTTACTCCCCACACTGTACCCCTATAACAACAAAACCCACACACAAAAAAATATAAACAAATACCCTAATTAAATATAAATTAATTGACAATTGCGCCTCTTACAGGCCACTGTCCCTCTTAAATCAGGACTATAAAATACTGGCTAAGGTATTGGCCACGCGTATCTCGCTCATAATTGGGCCGATCATATCCCCTCTCCAATCTGGATTCATGCTGAATCGGTCGACCTCGGTAAATTTGCGCACACTGTTCGCAGTCATCAATCAGAACAACCCCACACTCCCTGCTGCAGCGATATTATTAGATGCGGAAAAAGCATTTGATTCACTTGAGTGGGAATTCTTACATGCAGCATTAAGTAAACTCGGTTTTCCCCATAATTTCCGGTCTCTGGTCCGCCTATTATACGCCAACCCGGTCGCGCAACTACGCATAAATGGGGTACTATCTAGAAAATTTGCGTTGTCAAGGGGCACTCGGCAGGGATGCCCCCTTTCACTCCTGCTTTTTATCATCACGATGGATCCGCTGGTGCTGCATCTACAGGAGCAGCACCTTCAACGGGGAATAGGATTTCACCGGGGTCCCCTTCTCGCATCATTATATGCGGACGATATCCTGTTGTTCGTCCGGGAGCTGGCCCTAAATCTTCCGCCTATCATGAGAGAGGTGGTCCAGTTTGGAATCTTCTCCGAATTGGTTATTAACTGGAAAAAATCAGAAATATTTCCGCTAACAGACGCTACCACTCCCTTTACATTGAAGTTCCCGCTGCGTTGGTGCGATGAACCACCCCGATACCTCGGGGTAATCATTCACCGTATGGCCTCGGAGGTTGTGAGGCTTAACTATGGTCCAGCGATAGATCAGCTCTCCGGGCAGATAGAGCGTTGGATTGCATTGCCGCTATCTATAGCGGGTCGCAGTGCGATCATCAAGATGGTCGTTTTGCCCAGGTTTTTATATTTGTTTTTAAACATTCCCATCCCACTCACGGTGTCCTTCTTCAAAACACTCAGGGGCTCAACTGGGCGGGAGGGCAGGCGCGGGTGGGCTGGAAAACGCTCATTCACCCCTTCGAAAGTGGAGGGTTTGGAGTGCCCCAATTCTATTTGTATTATCTAGTGGCGCAGGCACACTACTACTTCTGGTACCATCCAGATGCGCGGCTGCAGTTCCTTAAACCTGAGCACACGGAGGCCCGTCCATACCCCCACTCCACCATCCTTCCGCGTGGACTTAGGAGTACACCGACCGAGATTCATACACTGCAAACTACGGGCTGGGCCTGGGAGCGCCTGCATAGGTATGTAGGGGCCGAACACCTGTATACTCCGCACATGCCCATGTTAGTCAACCCCTGGATAGCGCCCACGACAGAAACACTGACACAGCGGGCGCTTAACCGCTGTCGAATACAAACCATAGGAGATATGTTTAGGGATGGGCAATTATGTACAGTTGCTGATTTGACGGGGGATTGAGATGTAAACATGTTAGATCGTTTTTTAATGCATAGAACACGAGTAGCACTGCTCACTGCAATGCACCCTGAGACGGGGGAGCCTGCAGAATTCCCCCTACTGACCACAGTCATTACCATGCCGGATGGAGTGCACTTAGGGGCCGATTCCGATCTCGGTCGGTAGGCCCAATATTCCGACCGAGTCCGATTCATAGAGCCGATTTCCGACCGAATCGTACGCTTTCCGACCGACTCGGACACCTGCACGAACGAGCAAGTACGATGCGAATGTACGCGTGTATTCCGACCGACCGGTTCCCGGATCCAAACCGCTCCAACCGACTCATACGGACACGAATCGCACCACGCAATGGAGATGTTATCCGACCGAGCGAGTACGATGGACGCGTCAGACAGCCGGATCGAGTCGGAGCGTCTGGCTCGAAAAAGCTCCCGGAGCTGGACTTGGGGGGTCCGTGTCGGACCCCCCTGCACCCGTTGCCATACGAGTCGAATACAGGGGGGACCCAAGGGTCCCCCCTAAACGTGCATGTACGGTGCGAGTTGCACCGACGCGTACACGCTGTAGGGGGTGCACTTGTTTGCGATGTACCAATTCAGTCAATGGGAGCCTGTGTACGTGTCGTACGACCGGCTCCCATTGACTTCAATGGGAGTCCGACCGAATCGAGTCCGGCAGCATGCGGCCGCATCGTACTCGCTCGGTCGGACTGCAGGAGTCCGGCTCGGTCGGAAATCTCTCCGTATCCGGCTCGGTCGGAGAGTTTTCCGACCCAGATCGGAATCGGCCCCTTAGGGCCCGATTCTGATGCGGGTTGGAAAAGCTTCCCGACCGAGGGCCTGATTCTGATGCGGTTAGGAAGGCCTCCTAACGGCATTTGCTCCTTCCAAATCGGATCGGGAACGTGTCTTCCCGACCGAGGGCCCAATTCTGATGCGGTTAGGAACAAATGTTCCCATTGAAGTCAATGGGAGTTCAACCAAATCGTATCTGGAAGCATCCGGATGCATCCTACTCCGGCGGTCGGACTTTCCCGATCCGAGTGGGTCGGACACCATTTCCCAACCGATTCGGTCGGGAAGCTTTTCCAACCCGCATCAGAATCGGCCCCTTAGTGTCCAAATTATATCGCAGGTGCAGATCCTCCGACCACTCATGGGCGGTGGAGCCCGCGCAGCCTGGGAGAGAGACATAACGCAGCCCATGACGGAAAAGATGTGGTCCTATTGCTACGAGCAGACACGACTAGTGTCAAATAATTATAAGCATAAGCTCCTGCATTTCAAGTACCTACATAGGATTTATGTCACCCCGGTGCTGCTCGCAAGGATGGACAGTACAAAACCAGATTGCTGTCAGAGATGCGGGAGGGCACCTGCTGACTTCATACATTTAGCATGGAATTGCCCTGCTGTACTGGCATATTGGGAGGCGGTGTTTGGGCATCTTGAGCAAATGGTGGAGGTCGAGCTTCTGCACACACCCTTGCTGGCCCTATTGGGGTATGTGCGCCTATTAAGTCCGGCGATATGACGTTTTACCGCAATTGCATTGCTGCTGGCTAAAAGGCAGGTCTCTCTGAACTGGGGTGGGATCTCGGCACCTCTAGTGGGGGCTTGGCTCCGAGACATGATGTACTGCGACACGTCTAGCAACGTTTATGCATCCCTATTACCGCTATCCTCACGCCTGAAAAACATTTGGCAGCCACTCCGATCCTATTTGCTGCTGCACCCGGAATTAACTTACTAAAATGTATTGTATGGTGATGTAATTGTAGGGTTAGCCAACTGGTCCTGGGAATCAGGATCATTAGACTGTTTTTTGTTGCAAGAGCCTATATAGTTGTTTTATAGTTAGTTGAAATGGAACTAATGCTGATGTATGTGGCTATTTTTTGTTCCGACTTATCAGTGATCAGCTCATGTGATCCACATTGCGTCTACAATGTAACTCTTGTATGACTTTTTGAAAAAATGCAATAAAAACAAGTTAAAAAAAATATATATATAAATTAATTAATTAATATTAATGATCAACTCATTTTTAATTAATTAAACATAAATTTCTTCCCACCCTTTACCCCTATAAACCCCACAACCCACACCTAAAATGAATTACACAAATTCCATATTTAATTTTAAATTAATTAGTTAATATAAATTAACAACTAATTATTAATTAATTAAACATAAATTAATTCCCACCCTTTACCCCTATAAACCCCACAACCCGCACCTAACATTAATTACACAATTACCATAATTAATTATAAATTAATTAACGATCAATTAATAATTAATTACAAATAAACTACTTCCCACAATTAACACTCAAAATTAAATAAATAAAAAATTATCATTAATTTATTATAATTAAACTACTTCCCACCCTATTCCCCTATAAACCCACAACCCGCTACGGAACTAAAAAATTCAAAATTCAATTAAAATAAAATTCATAACAAACAATACTTATACAAAAAAACATACATCACATACATTTAAAACATAAACTAAAATACATAACACTAATTAAAAAATCAATATTTTAAGCATCTATATTTTTGCAAACAATATTAATGACTTCTATATTTTTAAAAATGATATTTCTTACCTTAAATTTTATATTCTTGACCACGATATTCTTGCTGTCGATATGTCTGAATCATGATATTTCCAACTTGATATTTGTGTAAGTCGACATTTCCAACTCGATATTCTGTCTCAACACCCACTTGTGGCTATCTGGTCAAGTGAGAGAAGGAGAAAGTCACAAGTTCAGGACAAACGCGATGGAGCTCGGGTCAAACATCGTTCAAGCAACAATGTTTTGGTGCCAATGGGCCTGTTCTTGGTTGTGAATGAGCACAAAAACTTCAATTCAGCTCCACTGTGGCCACACCAAAGGTCCAGGACCCGAGGAGCATCACTTGAAGGTCAGGGGCTGGCTCCAGGTGGTCTGGGTGCTGGTTCATGTGGTGGGGAGTCTATTATGTCCCTGTGGCTCTGAACAGGAGGCCAGCAAACTGGCCCTTGGAGTCACTCTGGGGGTACTGGGTTTAGATGCATGTCAAATCCCTCTGACTCAGACAGAAGGGTAGCAGGGAAGCAGGGCAGCAATATAACAAGGCAGCAGACAAGTAAGGCAGTAGTTCAGCAAGGCAGCAGTCCAGCAAAGTGGTAGCCCTTTCAACAGCACAATAGCCTTCTTCCTATCAGATTCTCCACAAGTCCAGAAGTGTACTGAGGAGATAGTGTCTGAGGTCCAATATTTACACCGGGAGCCTCCATTGAAGTGAGACATGCTTCCAGAGGTTTACCTTTGAGGTCAACAGGTTTCCTGCCTCCCCTGCTCTGGCTCCAGACTACCTATAGGGGGTATGCAGCCCTTTGTGTGGAGGCAGGACACAACCTATTCAAGTGTAAGTAGGGCTGTGCTTTGCTCACCCTCCCATCCTGCCACACTTAAGTTGTCTATTATGTGTGGCTGACTAGAAGGAATACACTAGGTCCAACTGTCTGCTACACCCAGTCATGGGAACCAGAGACAGGCTGTAGGCACAAAATTTCTCAGACAGGAAAATACCAACATTCTAAAAGTAGCATTTTCAAATAAAGTGTAGCTAAAAGTCAGACTTTACCAATAGAGATACATTTTCATTACAATTCCAAAGACAACAAACATGAGCTGGTACCTGTTGCCATTTGAGAGTTACAGTTTATTAAATGTAATAGGGCAACTGCAATGTTATTCTATGGGAGAGGAAGGCCTTGCAGTAGTGAAAGCTGAAATTCTGATTTTTTTACTACCAGGACATTTAAAACGTAAAAGTACATGTCCAACTTTTTAAAAGCATTGAACCCTGCCCTCTGGGCTGTCCAGGACCTACCATAAGGGTGACTGATATTTATAATGAAAAAAAAAGGGTTGCGCCTGCAAAAGGTTTATTTTGCCAGGTCGAACTGGCAGTTTAAAACTGCACACACAGACAATGGCAGGCCTACGGCATGTTTAAAGGGCTACGTAAGTGGGTGGTACAATCAGTGCTCCAGGCCCACTATTAGCATTTAATTTACAGGCACTCAGCACATTTAGTACCACTTTACAAGGGACTTATAAGTAAATTAAATATGCCAATTGGAAGCAAGCCAATATTAAAATGTTTTGAGAAGTGAGCACGCACACCTTAGCACTGGTTAGCAGTGGTAAACTGCACAGTGTCCTAAGGCCAGCGAAAGCGAGATCAGTGAAAATGGAGGAGGAAGGTTTGAAGAAATCCCACCCTAGGGCTGACAAGTCTATCATAGGGGTAGAGCCAAACTTCTAACAGATGCTTTCGGGCCTGCAGAAGCTAATATCCCCACCAGTGAAGCTGGTCAGACATCTTATATTTCAGTTTGATCATAAGTTTAGCTTAATCCAGACGATCTGAGCTGTTGTTTGTGCTATGCGCTTCAAAGCTATGCTAATGAGTAAAATAATGAATTACTTCGAGCTAGTAAGAGTATGGTTATTTTCACAATCATTGACTCTTGTCTGGATAATAGACGCGCCACTGATGCAGACCCGCCAAAATATTTACATCAATATAGCCAAGTCACAATCAAGCAGCCAGACCAGTTTTGAGTGCACTAAACTTTAGTCATATCAAACAGGTGCTCGGCAAAGTTAGCTATTGGTTGAATAGGTAAACGGCTGCTGATCAACTGCCCGTCTACTCCTCAACATACCTAAGTATACAAAGTACAAAAAAAACTGGCGCCACAAGCTTCTCTACATTTTTTACATGTTGGTGGAATTCACTCCCCCAAATAACTTCATCTATAAAGGGGCAGATTATTTTGTGAAAATCCCAAAATTCGTGGTATTTTGCTTCATACTTGAGCTATGTCAGGGCATACTAAGAGTAGCTGTCTTCCCTCAGGGTTGTGCACTCTACAAGAACCTAATTAACATAAACATATTTATTTATTTCATACAGCGCATCAATGCCTAGGGCACAAGGTGGCAGAGCACTGTACAGTATGACATAGAATAACAGTAAACAATCACAAAAAGTTCATTCAGACAAGGTTATGACATCTTTGTAGCACATGCTTTGGGAGATGATGTATGATAGTGAGGAACAGATTACTTAAGGTTCTTTAAGGATTGCAACATTAGATCCTTTTGAAGGTGGTGATTATAGAGACCCGAATGATATGTTCAAGCAGAGCATTCCAATATGTTGTTGCATTGCCAGAGTACATTGCTTGGTGTGGAAGACTTTCTGAGTCTGGGCGGGTTCAGTTTGAGCACAGATTTGCTTCTTTATGTTCTGCCAGAAAGCTCAAGCATTTGTGATAGGTGTTCATGTTTTTTCATATAATGTTTGTGGTTCTACACACCCAGTAGAGGTCCATAGAAAGTACTGATGTCAGGACCAGTGCAAAGTGTTGAAATATTTTTGTATTGTAAACCAAGTGGGCCACTTAATGGAGAAACGCAATGGACAGGGCAAGATGAAATTTATTTAGTCAGTTACAAATTTCCGTAGTCTATAAATGAAATTAATAGAGTACTGCTAACTTAAGGTCTTGCACAGGGAACGTTCTGAGATTACAGAGAACTTCTGCTTGGTCATTTCCAAGACATGGAGATCAAGGTGGAATACCTTGTCAAGTTTGAAGACTAGAGTGTTTGCTGAGGGGATTGTTTTTGGTGTGAGGCTCATATCCTTAAATTGACATGCTCACTGAGAAAGACGTTTATGTCATTTGGTTAAGGAGATAGCAAGAAATTCAGCCTTCTCAAGCTTCATTTTAACTTCATGCTCCTCATCCATTTCAAACCTTCATTAAGGGAGGAGGTAAGGGTCTGGCAGCTGTTGGGCCATGTAATTTCACTACATAGCTGAATATCATACACATAGGGGCCTATTCAGAAATGACATTTTGTAGTATGTTTAGTAGTAATACATTAGTGCTACTAACTTACTACAACCTGCTACTCACGTACCTTAGTGCGGAGGTCTACGCCACTGCTATTCCTGTGTTTTCCGTGAGGAGATCTCCACTCTGACTGTGGTCATCTTTGCACATGTAAGTATACATTTTAGTAGTAAATGCGGGAGGGACAGAGGGGACAGGCTGGAAAATGGGAATGACTAAAGGGGAGAAGTTAAGAAAGTAGTAAGGAGGGATTTAGGAAGGGTTAGGGAGGGACAAACATCCACCTACAAAAGAGTAAGCCCATTGCTATTCTGAAACTGTCCATCTATAGTTGCTCCAGACAACAAGGACCCAAAACAGTTCAGATCTGGAGTAAGGCCAATTACACACATGGGAAACCACTGGTACTGCAAGAGACTTCCGCAGAAAATAATAGAGGTAAGGACTGAAAAAAAAAACATAGGAACAAAAATTTAAATAAATTTAATTAGTCAAACTATTGAAAAAGAGACACTAAAATTAACGGTTTAAGATGGTCTACATATGAAACATAATCATTCAAAATTAACATTTATATTTATTAAAATAATGTAATAGTTTTAAATTAATTACATATAATTTTTAAACTGTTTTAATACATTCTAAAATTATATATATACATATATTTATATATAAATTTGTATACATTTTTAATTTACATTTTAGTTATTAATGTTGTGACCTTTTTATATTGTATTTCATTTGAAAAAATATATATAAAAATTAATTGACAATAATGAATAACAAGTAAATGTTTCGCATTTAAAAAAAAAAATGTAATAATCGTTGAAACTTTTTCCTATACTTTACCACAGGAGATCAGATTAGGAGGTCTCCGCCAAGTGTACAGAAAGTCAAAAATTGTCGTAAAGTCACTACCTGCAGAAACTTTATGATCATATTTTTTTTTTACTAACTTCAGCCCTACTGCAGGGGGTGGGGGCATGTAAGTATACACATTTGTGTAACTTCCCTCTCTTAATTGGTGAATAGCAAAGTATTACATTTACTCAAATACATAGAGTAAATTTACTTGTAGCAAATAATTTTTGTGAATAGGCCCCAACATGTTTAACATGATAACATTGTCTAGTGGTTGCATATAAAGGTTGAACAGCAGCGAGGTGAAAACAGAGACATGAGGTACTAAGCAAGGGACTTTTGCAGAAGTTAAGAAAGAATTTCCTATTGTGATTGTTGTTTCCCGACAGAAAGAGGATATAAACCATTCTAGCACTGTTCCTTCAATACCATTGCTTTGCTTGGTTTTTGAGTAGGGTAGTATGATCAACATTATTAAAGACTACTGATAAGTAAAAAATAAGCAGAGGCAGGAATTTCCTTCAATAAAAGACACTGAAAATCATCAAAAGTTCTAAGTCTGAAGGTTTCTGTGCTTTGGCCAAAACGATAACCATGTTGAAAATGGTCTAGCAGATGATTGCTACTGGTGTAGTTCTCCAAGGGGCTGGATATCTTCGAGAAACTCTTGAAAGGTGGGGTGGAGGAGTATGAAATAGCAATAGTTAGCACAAATATCTAAGGGGCCGATTCCGATTCAGGCCGGAAATCTCCCCGACCGAGCCGGATCCGGAGAGATTTCCGACCGAATCGGACCCTAGCAGTCCGACCGAACGAGTACGATGCGCACGTATGCTATCGGACTCGATTCGGTCAGACTCCCATTGAAGTCAATGGGAGCCAGTCGTACGACGCGTACACGGGCTCCCATTGACTCAATTGGCACGACACGAACAAGGGCGCCCCCTACAGCGTGTTCGCGTCGATGCGGGTCGCACCATGCATGCACGTGTAGGGGGAACCCATGGGTCCCCCCTGTGTGCGACTCGCGCACCTACGCTTCCAGGGGGGTCCGACACGGACCCCCAAAGTGCGGCTCCGACAGCTCCTTGGAGCCGGACTGCGCGAGTCGGTCGGAGCGGTCGAGGTGCGCATCGTACTTACCTGGCCGGGGAACGTCTCCATTGCGCGGTGCGCGTCGTCCCCGTGCGAGTCGGTCGGAGCGGTCGGGTCCTGCGAACGAGTCGGTCGGGGATTTCGTGACCTCACGCATCGTACTCGCTCGCCCGGACGCACGTACGACTCGGCCGGGAAATAGGGCTCCGAATCGGATCCGGTTAAGCCGAATCCGATTCGGTGCCCTACCGGCCGAAATCGGAATCGGCCCCTAAGTGTGTTTAATAGACCTCTTAAGGTGGAGAATTATACCCTATCTTATGCAGTCTGGCGAGATCCCTAGCTCAGGGAGGAGATGAAGACTAATGGCTGTAGGGTTGGTCCCTAGGTTACACCCAATGGGGCTCAAAAAGATTCAAATTATATATTGCCTGTAAATGGCTTTGAGTGCAAAATATTTTTTTTTTATTCATTCCAGGGCCCTTTACATAACCCAATCTACTTTTTCCTTCAACAAGATGTCATGGTCTATCTTATCAAATTTAATGTATAGTGTAGAGTTAGACCTGTCTCATTGTGGGGAGCAATGGCATTTGCTACAGCAGTTCCAGCCTCTCTCAGATGCCTGAATCTTGATTAGCATTTGGTTAGTTTGTTCCATAGGCATTTGTGGTTTTCTTATCCTATCTTTTTCAGGTGGTTTGCTGGGATAATGTAAGTCTATTCCTTCCTCGTCTGCCAGTTTTGAATCAATTGTAAATGACCAAACAATTTTGCTTTCCTGTGCATTGTCATTAGACACCTGATGCTTGTGCCAGTGTAGCTGCCACAGACCTATTTTGTGTTTGTGTTAAAAGGAAGCTGACATTAATTTGATGAGATAATAGTTCTATACCTTATTTTAGAAGAGGCTATACAATGTTGAGATAAGCAACCTTTGTAATTGAAATGTTTTGTAGCCAAATATGTGAAGGCATTATTAATCCTTTACATAATTGTTAATCTTCCCTCAAATTCTTCTTGAATGAGCACTTGATATAGTGTATCTCTCTGTAAACATTCTATGCTCTTTTGGTTGTGCTGTAGTTTTTGCTCATTTGGACCCTCTAATATTTCCAAAGTTTTTGCTTCTATCCATGGTACTAGAGAGTAATGTGGTTTGCTTTTAAATTGTGCTTTAGGTCAGGTAATTAAGGAAGCTTAGCCCTAACTACCTGTTTCTGACCATGTTTCCTTCCCCACTACCTTACCTGCAAGGAGGGTTGCTTAAATGAGGTAAAAAAACATATTTAAGCACATACCTTTCATGTAAATGGAATGGGGAATTGCTGAAGCAGGAAAGGTGGTTGGAGCTGTGGAGAAAAGGGAGCAGGCCGTGAGCTACACACAGACATTCAGGGCCCATGCTGCAAACAAGATGATAGACTGGTCCGAGAGAAAATGGCCCATACATCAGGAATCAAGTAGTTTAAGTAACGGTGCTGCAACTGCAGCTGAACTGTTATTCTAACAGCAAAGACTACTTGAAGTATGAGCCACCGCTATGCACGCAGGCAGTGCCACACATTAAGAAGAAAGCTTGAGAACGTTTTCTTGATCTAAAAGGCTGTCTCATTTGGGCTAGCTGATAAGGGGCTGTAGTTTCACATACACACATTACTAAGGGCCTGATTATGAGTGCAGAGGTCTTCCAACCGCCGCACTTGTGGTGGTGGTCCACCGCCTGCCGGATTATGATGTTCAAAGTAATATCAGCGATGGACAGTCACCCGCACCAGGGAACTGTCATTCCCTGGCAGTGGCACGGCAGAGGCCCAATGTAACATGCTGAGTGGGACTAGTGCAGTCTTGCTGAGCATATTGCAAGTTCCTTCACTGCCAGCCATTTAATGGCAGGCTCACTGCCTATAGGGCCCCCATGCTGCCCCGCCATGGGGATGCATTCAGGGGGCACAAGATGAGCTGAGTTGGTAACCGGAGCGCGGTGGTGGTGGGCGTGCTCCCTGTATTTACTGAGGGCGCTTCGGGGGGCTTGTCCCTTCACAGTGGACTGGCGTGCCCCAGGGGAGTGAAGCACCAAGGGAGCCATCGGGCGAGGAGATGGGCCTCCCCCCACATGGCAGGAGTGTGATTGGCAGTGTATGGAGACATGCAGGAGCAGGGCACTGTGTAACACGATATGCCCCACGAGTAATTGAGACCCCAGGCACAGTTGTAACGTAGCGGCCCAGCGAGAGTGACGGCCCAGCAGTAGAACGAATCCCGGCATCGTGAGTAAATCACCGGACTTGTGTGGATGCCCTGTGTGCTGGTCTGAGACCCCCGGGGCAGAGGGGAGCGGATTGAGCGGGCACTGTGCAGCGCACTTTGGGGCTGGAAGTAAGCCTGCGAAGCATATCCCAGCGCTGCACGCAGGTCCGAGTAGCAGTGAAGGCTATTGGCGAGGCCTGGATGACGTGACTGGGCAGTCCGGCACAGGGATTAGCTGGCGACCGGGTTACAGGCCCCTGGCCCTGCCGCTGAGCGAATAAGGAACCCCATGCAGCAGCAAACAGATGTAAAACCTAGGCATCTACAGGGGCAACACTGCAAGGCCTGGTGGGGCAAGACATATCTTCTGACCACAGAGATGAGAGGAGCTGCCTCCCTTAACCCAGGGCTGTGACTCGAAGGCTGTGTCAACCTACAGGGAACCTCTTCAAGAAGAGCTGCGTGGTCTCTGCGGTGACAGCGCAAAACAAGGCACACACAGACAAAGCGGAGGTGAGCAGTTGCCCCCCCGGGGAGGAGATCCGGCGATATTTGAGAAGCAATACACCCGAAGGGGAGATAGTCAGTCTGAATTCGAAATCAAGCTCCAGAAGATTCATAGCCCTAAATCGCTAAGAAGATGGTGCGGCCCAAACAGAGTGGAGCCGGTCAATCGAATCAAATAGATAAATATACAGTAACAATGAGCCAGGAGGGGAGCACCACCGGGGCAGAGGCACCGGAGAGGGAAGAGGAGCCCTCTCTGAGAGACATCACGCTGGCAATCAGAGAGCTGCGGGGCACATTAGAACCAACACAAGATTTTGTGACAGAGGAGGTAAATCTGCTCCGAGCCGACTTCCGGAAACTGGCGTCAAGGTATCTACCACAGAGGCAAGTCTAAAACAAAGCGCCTAGAAGACCAGGTGACCGCACTAACTAAAAAACCAGGCAGACATCCTGCCCAAGCTGGAAGATCAGAAGGGCAGAGCACGCCGCAACAATATCTGCGTATTGGGGTCCCAGAAGGAATGGAGGGACCGTCAGTAGACCTCTTCCTGGAAGATCTCATCTTGAACAAACTCAAGCTGAAGCGCCTGTCCAAGTTCTTTTCAGTGGCGGGATCGCACCAGGCATTGGGGCCGCGTCCACGCCCTGGGGCTCCCCCCCAAACAATTATAGCACAGATATGGCCAGAAGACAGACTCCTGGCGGACCCCATCCCCGAGAAAGCAACATCCACAATCTATCGTAAGCTCATGAATAATATGCCAGACCCTCTAAATACCTTCAGGGCAGCCTGGGATGATGATCTGGGCAATATAGACGACGAGGAGTGGTCGGGGGCGCTCCAAGGCCCTAGAGAAATAGCAATAAGATTGAGATTCCGGTTAGTGCAGCTTAAGGTGCTACACTGTACATATTATCCTCGCACCAAGTTGTTCAAATAGAGGAGGGCGCTGACGCCACTTTGTATTAGGGGTTGTCAACAGGAGGGCTCCTTCTTCCATATCCTATGGGAATGTCCCAATGTTATTGTTGCGAATATAAAGTGCTGACCTACCATTAGGTTGACGTTTTCTCTATACAATTTTATGAATACATCATTAAACCAGCACCACACCTCCATTGAATCAGAGAAAGCGACTATGAAAATATTTTGTTATTGTAAAAATGTATTATGGTTAGCTTGTTATTGGTTTGTTTATATTTATTTAGCAGTTGCATATTTTGTAAACAAGACATTATAGTTAGAGCGCTTTGCATTGTTGCTGTTTTATCACAGTCAGGATAAATATATTGAGGAGTGCTGGAAAATTAAGATAACTATTTAGGTGGCCTTCATTTAAGCATGAATATTAACACATTATTTATAATTAAAGATATACTCTAATAACATCTTAATTGATACAGGTGACATTTAAGGTCTGATTACATATAATAGTTATTTGATCAATTTGAGGAGACAATCAGGTTCCCAGCATGAGACGTACAATGAAGAAACTATTTAGTCGAATGCCTTATATGTCATGTTATCTGGGACTAGCTTTGCTGCTCTCAGCTGCTGCTGCAACTTTTTATGTTTAAAATGTTATATTAAAAAGAGAAAAACAATAGACAAATCTTTGACAAGCAATTCAGCAGTAGTATTATATAAACCTAAGCAGAATAGAGCCAAATGTTCAACAGGAAAGAGAGAGGAAATTAACCTTATTATAAAGAACATGTTAACCGACAAAGATCTAAGGAAAGTTTATGAGAAAGAGAAAGCAAGTGTGAAGAAAGAGAGGAGAGGACAGCAATAAGAGAAGAGCAATGAGAAAATTAGGATAAAGAAAATATATATTAATACAATTATCTGGTCATTGTGGATTCAAATCAATACCAAGAGCATAAGAGAAAAAAAACATGGTAAATGTACAACACTAATAGGAACAAGAATAGAACATAACCTTACTGTGAACTAGATTTACTGCATGCATGTATGGAGCAATATCTTGTAATGGGTTCCCACAATACTTCTTGTTTAACAAATAGAAAGGTAGACAGTAAATTGTGTCAGTCCAAATGATGGTTATGGCAGTTAGAGGTGATTACTTGTGAACCAATTTCGATCAAAAGATCTACTAATTTGCCATGCATTCTGCTACGAGACCAAAGATTACCCAAACTTCATAGAAATAAAGCAGTTATTGAAAATGGACTCCTAATACCCACAATACAGGTGTAAGAGACCACACTTAATCCCAAAATTGACAGAGCTTAGGATATGAAAAAATGATATGAAGGTAGTTACCAGAACATGCGTTACAGTGCCAGCAGATATCTTGTCGAAGCAATTTCAGTTTAAATAGATGTACCGGAGTATAGTACAGCCTGTTATAATAATACAATGTTTGAGTAAGGTTAGCAGGACATGCAATATTGTGATTCTGGTCCCATATTTTCTCCCAGAAAACTGTAGGGCAATTAGTTTGTAAGTCGGATTCCCAGATGAGTTTAATTTTAAATTTGGGTCTATTAGACAGAAGGTGTTTCAGTGTTTTATAAATAAGAGCAGCCTTAGAGGGAGTGGTGATGTATCTAGGGGAAATCTGCAGACCATGATCCTGAGTAGTAGAGGAAATAAATTAACTAAGTGTAATCGTGAGCAAAGGTTGCAGATAGTGGTATTGTTTGATACACTTGGGTAGTAAGTGGAAGGATGAGGAGAGGTTCTTGAAAGAAAAATAACACATTAGTGTGGAGAAGCAATTGAGAAAGTTTTAGCATACCCCTACTAGACCAATCATGCCAAAACAGTGATTTAACTTTCTTCAAAACTGAGTATCAGGATGGTCAGAAAAACAACCCTGACATTGTTTGATGCCAAATGCTTTGTGATAAACGGAACAAGCCAGGGAAAGGAACCCCATCAACAGATTTGGGTAACCTCAAGCACTGTAAAGAAATACAAGAATGTGTCCCATTTCAGAGGAAACGTGGGAGAAGTTTGTCAATGGCTACAAAATATTTCAAAGTAATATTAATAGCTAAGCTAACATCATAAAATAAAAATTAGAATTGGAAGTAACATCATTTTCATTGTATCCAGGTGACCCGACCATGAAAAAAATTATGGAGACCAGCCTTGGGTCGATTTAGTAATTTTAAAAAGAAAAACTTCCATATTAGATTTTGAGGTGTCTTTAAGATTATTACAATACCGGACCCCCAGGAATATTATTATTTGAGGATTCCAGGAAAAGCCCATTCCAGAGAAGGGGCTTTGAAACAGAATGTATTCAATGGTATCACTTCAGACTTTTCTGCATTAAGCTTATAACCAGATACCTCCAAATAAGCTTTTAACTCTTTAAAAAAAAAAATGGATGGGAAGATTCTCGCTTGGAAACATAAAAAAGGATGTCATCCGCGTTTGCTGTAAATTTAATATGTACATTGTTTACATGTTTACATGAAATCCAGATATATCATTAGAGTCCTTTAAACGATATAAAAAGGGTCAAAGCTAGAATGAGTAAAAGGGGTGATAAAGGGCAACCTTGCCGTACCTCGATATAGAGGGAAGTATGAAGATTAAACTCCATTAACCACAACAGAAGAGCCGGTTGAGGAGTAAAGTAAGGATATTTGTTGGAGAAATCGAGGGCCCAAACCATGCCAACGGAGAGCATGCATGGGGAATTGGCAGTTAAAGGCCTTTTCAGCATCTAAAGTAATCGTCGCCATAGAGTGCTTAAGCTTTGGGGCTTTACTTAGGATGTTAAGAAAGACATGTGAATTATTGATGACATTTCCACTTTTAATAAATCCTGATTGTTCAATACCCACAAGATTGGAAATGCACTCTTTAAGTCGAAGGGCTAAGGCTTTAGAACATATCTTACAATTGGTTACTATCAGAGATATAGAATGATAATTTTTGCATTGGGATATATCACAGTCCTTTTTTGGAATGAGCTAGATCATAGCTTCCATGAGGGAACCGGAGGAGTCATTCAACGAGAGGAAGTACTGAAGTAGTTTAAATGACTTAGGGAATAGTAACTTAGAAAAGTGTTGAAATAATTCAACAGTGATGCCATCTGGGCAAGGCGCTTTGCCCATGGGAAGGCATTTGAGAACTGTAAATAATTCTTCAATGCATAGTTGTTGCTCAAGAACAGATAAGTCCGTATGCATGAAATTATGCATTGTGGGGTGAGAGAAAAAGGACCCAATGGACTCCTCAAAAAGCTTGTGTTCAGGAGTGTATATGGCTTGATAATAGACTGCAAGCAACGAGCAATGTCATTGCCACAAAATAGGATATTGCCTGAAGAATTGGTAATTGATTTAATATATGATTTTTCCTTCCTGCTTTTCAGATAATTGGCTAATAGAATACCTGTTTTATTTTTGCCACCAAAGTATACAGCACTAATTTTAAAAAGTGTGCCAAATGCTCTGTCTGTGGTTGATTTATTAAATTGAATCTTAGAGACTACTAAAGCATCTAAGTCAGTGTTATTATTCTTAGAGGTATAAAAGTGTGTTCTAGTTGCTTGATGTTGGATAAATTGGAAGCAGATTCCTTTTCCATACCTTTCCGTTTATTAAAGACACAGTTAATAATGAAACCCCTAGAGGCTGTTTAAATGCATCCCATAAAGAATGAAATGAGATCTCCCCTGTGTCGTTATTTGCAAAAAAATCATGAACAAAAGCTTCATAAGGAGAAAGGAATACCTTATCTTATAGTAAGTTACTATTAAATCTCCAACCGGATTTGGAAGAATTATCCAGAAGGATATCTAGATCTGTACTAACAGGGCATGGTCCGAGATCAAGATGGGCCGTATCTCCGAATGATATAGGTGTTGGGGCAGGTTTTTACTAAGAAATAAATAGTTAATGCGTGTATGAGAATTGTGGGGAGCAGACTAGAAAGAAAATTCCTGTAGAGCTGTTTTAACTAGTCTCCAGGAATCAGATAAAGCGTTGTGCACACTGGTGTTCTTAAAAACGTGTGCTTTATGAGGGAGGAATTTAAAAGTTGAGTGTTTATCAAGGAAGGGGTCAACAATCTGATTCCAATTGCCTCCCAAAATGAAGTTTGAAGTGGAGTATTGTGTAATTTTTGGTGAAATATTGCTCCAGAAGTTTGGGTCAGGGTGTGTGGGGCCATAAACATTCATAATGGTACGTGCAACATCATACATTTTTAGTTGGACCAAAACACATCTACCCTCCTTGTCATTTTTCTGAGAAACCATTGAAATATTTAAACGTTTATGACACAAAATTGCCACTCCATTTTTATTTAGGGGAAAATAAAGCTCACCCACCCATTGTTTCTTGAGCATGGTAATATCTGCATCAGTGAAGTGGGTCTCTTGAAGTAATGCTAGATGACATTTTAATCTGGAGAGGTGATACAAGACATGTTGACCCCTGATAGGGTTTTTCAAACCTTAGAGGTTCCATGTTGTTATTTTAAATGGCATTTTAAAGGAAGTCATGAATTAGCATCAATATAATATGTAAACTACTTAATTGGAAGCATAATGAGTGTCCACTAGAGAAGCAAACATGGGTGAAGAGAGAGAAAGGAAAAGAGAATAGGCAAAAGAAAAAATAATGAGGGAAAGACCCCTGAAGGAAAATAGAAACAGGTAGGCAACACAGGAAGTGAAAAATTCATTGGTTGCAGAAATTACACTAGTGATGATAAAGATCATCCCGAGGGATGTGGAGAGTACGAGCACCTAAAGAAGATGGAACCAGGTTTGGCCATGGCAAAAAGGAAGGAATACAATGAACTTAGAAGAGAATGCGAAATTAGCACTAGGAAAGAACACAAAGGTGAAAAGGGTATATCACAATTTGATATACAAAAAAGGGAGGTGAAAACAGGAGAACAAATAATACAACATAGGAGTGATTTCAAAGATACAAGAATGAACTAGACCGTATCGAATGTTCATAGACTTTAGTTGAGGACTAAATCAAGAAAGCGTTTCCGTCTGTCAGCCGTTGCATTAGAAACATCCTACAAAATAAATATCTTGTGGCCAGACCAATGTAAGGGTCCAGCTTGTTTTGCAGCGAAAGAATGTGCATTAAGTCAGTGTGCTTCAGAAATAGAAAAATGATGCCCCTTGGTTTAGAATTAGATGCTGTAGCAGGAGGTTTGGGACCCAGGCAATAAACCTTTTCAATATTTAGAGTTGCGAGCCTGTAGATAATTGATGAAGGGGAGTGCTTTTGTAAAAAGAAATCATGTTAGAGCCCTCTGAGTTCTCCGGTATGCCATACAGTCACCAATTGTTCCTTCGATTCCTATTTTCTATATCGTCGGTGACCCTATTGACTTGCTCAATATCTTTTTTCAGCTGAGATACATCTGGAATAGAATTCTCTACCTCAATAATATGCTGCTCTATATCTAAAATACATTGGTCATGCATGGACCATTTCTCCTCAAAACGTGCAAGGGCAGATTTTGTTTCCACCACAAAAGGTTTTAGAGCTTAAAGTTCTTCCATAATATCCTCCAGCGTGAGACGAGGTGGTGATTTGTATGGAGAATCCATGTCTTTCTTAGGTCTTTTAACAGATGCTGGTGGCTTTTTATGGGCAGATGTGGAGGCTGTCGCAGACCAACCATACCAAAATTATTAGTGCCATCCATTCGAGCAGAGAAATTATCCAGGACAAAGTCCTGCTGACGATTCTTGTGGCAAATAGTGAGTTTAGATTAGATTGGCAGAGATATACCCTTCTGCCTCTGCTGTAGAGATCTGCCCATAAATGAGTATAAAGTTGCCAAAGTCAAGGGAGGATAAATTTAGTGACAGCAACCCCTAGGTATACAGAAAGTCCCTCCAGGCACACCAAAAGGAAAGAAACCACGGAGAAAACAAAGACAGATTCACCTTTGGAGACTAGAGCCATACCTTCCATAAATGTGTTACATGGGATGAGGTTTAACAAATACACAGGTACTAAATAATGACAGTCCATACAACAACAGCGCCATTGATGAGGAGATATGAGGCTCAAATCCTCAAGTATTAATAAAAATCTGAAAAGATAGTAATGCTCCTACAAAAAATGTTAGAAGAGTATCTGCATGAAAAACACTTCTTACTCTGCTCAGAATTGTAAAAATGGCAGAGGTTAAACAACGAAGGGAGACATCCTCACAACTCCACACTGAAGTGCAGAGCTCTCCTCAGAAGATGAAAATGGCGGCTCTCTCGATGCACACAGCACAGCGTGAGGAATAAAAATGCTGTTGCTACCAGTAAACTAGCTTAGATAGCAGGAGAGTGAAGCGCCCACCTTCTGACCACATAATCCAGTGGTTTGTAAAGAAAAATGGGCCGATAAAATGCCAGAGCCACATGGGGGCTCAGAACCCGGTGGTCATCTTGGTGGCGCCCGCGATGCGCTCCCCCACTGCCACAACTCATAACATCTACAAATAAGCAACACTGGAAAGGTAGGGTTTTAGCTCCCTTTTAGATAATTAATATGATGGGCTTGTTCTAATGTCAGCTGGGATGAACTGTCATATTTTGGGTGTATTTCCAGGTAAGGATATGGGCCATCTTTCTTAAGCATTACCCTGAGTGAATTAAGAATATGGACTATTTTTCTTAAGGGGTACTCTGAGTGAATCAAGGTGAGTTTTGGGAAATCCTACTGGAAAGAAGTTAGTCTAGTCAACAACAATATAGGTTTCGGAATACCACCTTGAAACCAGGAATTATTATGCACTCTTTGATAGAGGCCTTAGTTGGAATAATGCCCGTAAGTATTGATGTTTGACTGCAAGGTGAAGTATTTGTCACTGATGAAGTCCAAGGTACAGCCCAAGGTACAGCGGTAGGGTTTTTGTTAAGTACTGTCTTCTGCTTCATTTAGTTTTATACTGCTATGGAACTGTTGGGACTGTTGGGAAGGGAAATGAGGAGAAATGTTGACTTTAGCTCTTGGATTTCAATATTTCAAGTGATAGAGTGTCATCCAAGACTGGATCTTGCTCAGGGCCTGGAACATTACTTCAGTGTCTTTTAGGGAAAGAGATCTTCAAATAAAGCTGAAAATCCTCAGCATAGAAATGGTAAGAAATGTCAATTAGGTTTTAAAAGGGGAGGCCCATAGCTCAATGTAAAGGTTGAAGATCATAGGCAAAAGTATTGACTCTTGGGTGGCCCCTTGATGTAGCTTAGCTGTGCTTGAAAGAAAGTTACCTAATTTGTTTCTTTGACCACGGTTTTTAAAGAATGAAGAGGTGAGTACTGTGATAATAATATGTATTCTGTGCTTAAATATCTTCAGATGTGAAAAGTGTGTCATCATGTTAAATCACACTCATACAATCAGGTGGTCGAGCAGGTATAATTCCCATTTGTTCAAAATGTAAAACATGTCCTGAACTGTTTTTAAGGAGACTATTTCAGTTCTTCATCCGGTTCTGAAACCAGACTAAAGATCATCTGATTTGACACGTCAAATGGAAAGAGTGCTGGATTTCCAAATGTCTTTCTAATATGTTTGTCAGAAAAAGTAGGTTTAGAGACTGAACAGAAGTTAGGGGGCCATTAGGATGGCGGGCGGACTTGAGTCCGCCCGCCATCCCAGCGGTAACGGGACCGCCCGCCTGTCATGCGGCGGTCCCGCACCCCTAATTATGATGCGACCGCCACCGCGACGGTCGCATCTGACAATTCAACATTGCGGCGGGTGCTGCTGGCTGCAGCACCCGCCGCAATGTCAAATGGCCATGTTGTGCATTTCCATGCACAACGTGGCAGGCACCACGCTGTGCCTGCCACCATGTGCATGGAAATGGGGGGTATCATGGGTACCACCCCAGTGCACAACTGCCCCCCCCACAGAGGGGGCCCGCAACAGGCCCCCAAAGCCAGTCTCCGCCTGTCTTTTTGCGGCGGGTTATCCGCCACAAAAAGACAGGTGGAAGGGCTCATCCTAATCACTACGGCGGTGCCTGCACGGCACCGCCGCAATGATGCCCTGGTTCCGGGTTCCGCAGGGCGGGCGGAAAAGGACCGCCTTGCGGGACCATGGCAGACGGACTTTCCGTCCGCCATGGTACCAATGTGACGCCCACCACCATCCTAATTTGGCGGTGGGTGAATCACATTGTGATGGCGGGAGGATCGCCACTGCCGGCCCGGCGGTGCCGATCCTCCCGCCATCATAATAAGCCCCTTAGTTAGGTCATCTGGATCAATTCCTTGTGTTTCTTGCAAGTAATGTTATCTCTTCTATTTCAGGCATTTCCTTGAGATAGTGAGGTGTTGATAAGGTTCCGTCAGAACAGTGTAATCAAGCCATTGATCTGTTTGAGTAGGGAGGAGGAAATGAGTTCCAAGCAAATATATGGTGTGCAGTGCAAAGTTCTTCATCATTTATGCAGGAGGACCTGGGTGCTTAGACTTCTAGTTAATTATTTAATGGTTCTGATCTTTCAGTGTAATAGTGTGGGATAGTTATTGTTTACCTTATCTGTGAAGAAGGGAAATAATTATTCATATTTCTCTTTGGATGTGTTTGTCATCACTTCAGGAGGAGGAGGCATGGATTGCTCTTTGGACATGTTTGCCTGGTCTATTTATATGAAAGAGGGTTATACTAAAAAATTGTAGGTTTTGTATTTTTTTTTACTTCAGTAGTTGGTTTATGTTATTTGTTGATGGGTTTGCCACTGGATTATTTCTGTTTCTTTGAGGGCTTTCCCTACCCACTTGATGTTATGCCTGCTCATGCTACTCGCTCGTGTCCCACGGCGCATGTTAACCTTTGCATGTGCTGGAGTTGGTCTCATCGAGCTTATCCCTGCTCCCATAGCTACATACAGTTTTGCCTTCCTAGTGTCAAGATTGGGTAGTTTATGCATCTATGTGGTAGCATTAAAGTTTTGTTGCAGCGGATTCAAACCTGGCAAAAATAAGGCAGTATCTCAGACCATTGGCGATTACCTTACATGAATTCTTGGCAATTTCTAGATGGTCTGTAGACACCATAGGCCTTATCTTTCCAACATTTCTCCCAGTATACGGGACCAGAGTCTCCTTTTCTGCAGACCAATATAAGATGGCAGTAGAATCAGTAAACCCTATCCTTTCTGTAGGGTATATAAATGAAGTCCTGTAGAAGGAAATTGTGCTTGTTATATTTTCCTTGTGTTAATCCCCCCAACCATATTCTATTTTTTTTCCTTCATTTGTTCATTGCTTTCCTTGGGAATTCTGTCAGACTAGATCCAGCCATCTGCAGCTCCATCTTGACCATCAGTTTCTCCACTCTTAACCTTTAGGTTTGTACTCCATCATCTGGAAGGTTTTTTCTGACCTTCTGGCTTTTTTCTTCCTTTGGGGCTCATTCTGGAAGACATCAGTCATCCAGTGAGATACTGGTAATGGACGGCACTGTGGCTACTGGAAGGAGTTGCTCATATCACTTGCACAACTGCCGGAAAAAGAAGGATCCACAAGACCTGTACCCAGTTCTTGACACTTGAGTACTGTTGGAAACATTGTGTTACTTGTGGAATTTTTAGGGTTTTGGGCTATCACAGATACAGTCTTTATCTATTGATATACGTTTATTTACTTCTTGTGCAGGAGAAATGCACTGTAGGACATGGTCAATTTACTTCTTTTATGTATCTAGGTTTCTAAGGAGTTTGAACCATTCTTTTTGTCTTATTCTTTGGCCTATGTTAAAACATTTGTAGAGCTACATGTGAGGAGCATGAGGGGTTGATAGCAACAGTCTACCACCATATGTGAGTCTATTTTCTATCTCCTCTATTGTTCCATACAGTGCTCCAAAGTGGAGCACTGTGTAAATGTTGGAGTTATACAAAGTTAATGGCACTGCTATGTAGGAAGCAAGAGACACAGGGAGTTATTTGGGTCACACCAGCACAAGTTTAAGTCTCGGAGAAAGATTTCTGAAAGTGCTTTCAGTGAACAGTTCAATTAGTTGGTCTGAAATCTTTACATTTTCTCCAGAGATAAGATAGATTATTGCAGGTTGGTAGGAGTTGGTTCATATTTATCTTAATAGATAAGTGCCTAAATGTTGTGACTGATGCTTTATCACGTTTCTGCATCTCTGCATTTTATAGAGTCATTTAGGATGACTGCTGCTCAATCACAAATTCTTTCAGTTCTGTCTATAAAAAAAATAAAGCATTCATACAGGGCCAACAGGTGTAAAATTTCTTCAGATGCTTCGGTTTGCCATGCTTCTATTCAGAACGTGATGTCCCTGTTGTTTGTATTTGTATGTTGCTTCCATAATGCTGGGCTGATGAGTCCTGACTGTTTTGCCATTTCAACAATGTGCTTTTCTCCGATTTTGGAGAAGGGGAACCTCCCTGAGAGCTTGTTGTGGCCACAATGGTTGTATTCTCTCAGCAGGAATTCAATGTTATTTTACCTTGAGAAGTGTAATGGTCCTGATATTGTGAGTTCTTTGTTGCTACGTGATCTAGACTTAACATTGGAATAGTTGGAGAGTATTGGAAATTGAGTTACTGGTTGAGTGGAAGGAAACCATACTAAAGCAGCAAAAACAGTCTCTGTCATGGTGAGATGCAAGCAACCCCCAAATGAACCTCTGCCCAACCCTCTGCTAGCTTGGCACAGAAGTAGTCAGGCTTAACACAATGTATTAAGTATGTATGCAGCACTTCAAACATTAATAAAGGGAAAACGCAACACAATGAAAAATCCCACACAAATTTGGAAAAATAGAGCATAATTTAATAAACTGAGACCAAAACAACAAAAATTCAATCAGTAGAACCGGAGATATGCAATTTTACATTTTAGGTATAAATAGTGCCTAAAAGCACAAGCCGCCAACCGTGGTTACCTGATCGTGCCGCAGCAGAAGAAAATCACAAGTACAGGCCGACCACAATGGAGCACAAACAGGATCAAGGGACATGGTTAGGCCAATCGAACAAGAGCACCTTAAATCCTGGTTGCAATTGAACAAGAGTACCTTAAATCCTGGTTGCAGAGCATTATGAGATCCCACGTCAAGGATGAATTGCACAACAGCGGTTCCAAGGAGCTGTGAGGTTGTGATACAAGGTCCTGCATCATCGAGGATGCCATTGATGATGGGCTTGCGATGCAAACTCCTGCGAAGAAGATACATCACACACTGGTGGTCCCATAGAATTTGGGGGGCTCGCTAAGCAGAATCCTGCTTCTTCAACAAGGATGGCATTGATGGGGGGCTTGAGATGCCAAAGCCTGCATCAAGGATGCATGGCGCATCAGTCGTTCTGGGAAAGCTGTGGTGGTGATGCAAAGTCCTGTGTCGGGGATGTTTTGCGCAGCGGTTCTGATCCAGAGTTTTGCAAGGCAATGCGTATCTCTCTGTTGCTTCTGCTGGGACCACACATGGGCTGGCAGAGCACTTTCAGGCCAGCAGAGCAGCAAGGCAGCAGGGCAACAGGGCAACAGAGTAGCAGTCCTTCTTTAAGAGCAGCACATCAGTCCTTCTGAGTCTTCCACAGGTGTAATGAAGACTGGGGTCTGAGAGTCTAATATTTATACCTGGTGCCAACTTTGAAGTAGGAGAAGGTTCTGGAGGTTTCCACCTCAGAGGTGTTTGGAATGTCCTGCCTCCCTGCACAGGCCCCAGCTTTTCTTGGGTCACAAATTACGAGTTTCATACCCTTTGAGAGATTGCCGAGGCTGAATCTTTGTGATGTGCAAGTGTGGTAGATGACAGCTCCTTTCCCTCATCAAGTCAGAGATGGCCCATCCTACGAACACCTATTGACCTTTGTCTCACTGTCTGAGAGCAATACACAAAGACCAACTGCCAGCTACACCTAGATATGTGACCAAGGAGTCAAGCTGCGGACACTAAATTGTTGGGACAAGACAATGCCAACTTTCAAATAGTGTAAATTGTGAAGTGTTGCCCATCTCCGCCAGGAGTATTTCTAAAACATGTATAATAAATTTCCAAATAAGAAATAATTAAATGATGTAGACCATCTTATTCGTGATTTTGGTCTTAGTCTGTTCAATAATTGACAGCCAAATAAAATGGTCAGCTAGATATTTCACTTTTTTGTAATTTATTGGCCCAATCTAGCTGTGTGGTACAGCCCCCCCCTTTTTCGTATTGTATAACTTTCTAAAAGTGGCATTTTCAGAACTGTGACTTAAAATCTGACTTTGCCAATAATGAGGTTTTTCAATTCTTTCGACACCAAACTTGATATTCCTACCTGCTCCAAATTGAAAGTTATTACTTATTAAATGTAATAAGTTAACCCAATGTTATCCTATGGGATAGGCAGACGTTGCAGCTGTGAAAAATGTATTTAAGAGCTTTTCACTACCAGGACAGGTAAACGTTAAAAGTACATGTCCAACTTTTTAAATGCACTGCATCCTGCCCACTAGTCTGTTTTGGGCCTACCCTAGGGGTGACAGGAGTATTACAAAGGGAGGTTTTAGCATATTTTGACAGGTCAAAATATTAGTTTTAAACTGCACACACAGGGATCAATGGCATGCCTGAGACAAGTTTAAATGCTACTTAAGTGGGTGGTACAACATGTGCTCCAGACCCACTAGTAGCATTTAATTTGCAGGCCCTGGGTATATGTAGTACTGCTTTACTAGGGACTTACAAGTAAATTAAAAGTGCCAATTGGTTGTAAGCCAATTTTACCATGTTAAGTGACAGAGCACAAGCTCTTTAGCACTGGTTATCAGTTGTAAATTGCACATCGTTCTAAGGCAAACAAAAACTAGATCAGCACAAATGAAGGAGTACAGCAAAAAGTTTGTGGGAAGACCACCCTAAGGCTGTCAGGTCTAACAGAGGGACTGATGTTTTATTGTTGGGGATAGTGGTTAAGGGAATTTTCAAGTGTGGCTAGTATGAAGTATCTATGAATAATGTCAGACTACTGCACTTGTTGTCCTAATGAGGGGGTCCATTGTGGAAGGAATGATATTACTGTTGTAGCTTATCATTGCCTTCACAAGGTCAGGTGACGTTAAGATGGAGATACAGATGCCAGAGAAAGGAGGAGAAGGGAATTGCATAGCAGGAGTGTGTGTTGAGTGTGATAGAAATGGGTACATATGCATACTGGTAGCGTTTAATTAATAGTGTAGTGAAAAGCGTTTTGGTGGTTGAGACGATGAATAAGGGGATGTAAAGATCTGTTTAATAGAGAGGTCTAGCTATTGGGATTGCAAGGTCTGAGGATATAAAGGCGAATTACTGGTAGACGTCATGGAGTCTGGTTGGGTACGAGAGGTATAATGTTAATCTTCATTGGAAGACAGACCCTGACAGTTATGTGTCCCAAGGTATGGCTTGCCAATCAAGCTATTTGGTGCTTTATTCAAGTTTAGAAGGGAGGGTGAAATGTAAGTTGAAATCTTTGCTTGGTTCTTACATTCTGTTTGGGTGAAGGGGTAGCAGCCTAATGGGTCTGTAATTGGGTCTGGTTGGACTGATAGTGCCTGGGGATATGGGTTGGTTCTTTAGTACTAGTTTTTTTTTGATGTTCTGAAACACTAGAATTAGTGGTCTGCAATGAGTGTTTCAGGATAGTTGCGAATTCACCTTTTCTGCACTTCACCCCAGATATGTGGCCTTTTTCTGGGTCCTATTTTTTCTGGTATTCCATGCCACAGTGCTTTTGTTCTGCAACTGATTCACCCAATTTGTTTATTTAACTTTTTTGAAAGATCAATGTAAATGACAGAGAAAAAGCACATTTGGCATGAAAGTTAAAATATCATATATGTGCTGCAGTGGTTACTTACAACACCGACATGCAGCAAAAGAGTACAGGTCTGCCAGGAGCACAAAGTGGCTGGGATGCAATCTAAAAGTACTAGAGTGACACATGGCTATGAAAAGTGCCTTCACCATGTAGAAAAAACTATTTTTATATATTAGTAAGTCACACCTAAAGGGTACCTTGTAAGCCCAAAAGTTAGGGCACCTAGTATATAAAAAGTGCCATACTGTATATTTAAAAGTGGTGCCCTCAGAGAGATTGAATGCCTGAAAACTCTTTTATTTTTGAAAATCTGTTTTATTGTCATTTTAATTATATCAAGAATTTCCTCATTCCACCACATATTATACATTATTTATATATATCTCGGTATTCAAGAGTACACAATCTCTGCCGCTGCATGTATCATTGTAATCTAACAATTTTGTTTCCACCTCGTTTAGTCCATAAATCACAACTCTTGCATCGAGTACCATTACAATTTGCGGTTTTTATCTATTTGTTTCTCATGTAATCTTCGTTTTTCCAGGTCTGTCTGTAGTCTCTGGTGTGTAGCCCGCACTGAACCTTGATTTTTTGTGTATCGTTTCCCTTAGATTTTCTCTATGTACTTAACAACTCTATAACAAAGAACATTAATTTGTCTCTGCCTTACGTTCGTCCCCCGGGGCCCCTCATATTCACCCCAATCGGTGAACATTAGCTTCCGTATTATTTGATATTACTGTAATCAATCGGGAGCGGGGGAGGAGGAGAGGGGGCGAGGCACCCATGGACCTCCCGCTTCTGTGCTATAGGTAAATTCTGTGACATGTCTCTTCCTGTTTTGTTTCCTTTCCTGGTAACATCCTAGTTGCCTGTTTGGTTTTCACCAGTTATACTCTGGGGCGGGATAGGGGGTTTCTCGTCCTCATCTACTATTGAGTGTCTTCCTTCGTGTTGTCCCGCCTCATTGGCTTCCCTTGCCTCCCATATCTCAATATCTCCGCCCAGGGTTCTGCCAGGGGTTTTCGCCTTTTTATTATCCTGTCTTCTCCTATCAGGGCCCTTTCCTCCACCCTAGCCCAGCTCGCGAGCTCTTGTTCCCAGATGTCTACCTTGGGGTTTCTCTTTGATTTCCACTTGCAGGCTATTTGTCTCTTTGCAAGTATTAAGGCCAGATCCACGAACCTATGTCCCAATTTCTTAGCTTTGGGTCTGGGGTATAGCCCTAGGAGGCACATTTCTGGATTACAATCCAGCTTGCGGGCCAAAACCTCATTCAGTGTCTCCACTATCTTTAGCCAGTACTCCTGGACTCCCCTGCAGTCCCACATCATGTGCTTCAGGTTAGCGTCTATTTCGTCACATCGTGGGCAAACCGATTCAGTGATCCCATATATTACGTTAATCCTATGGGAGTGAAGTAGGTCATGTGTAATATGTTGAACTGTATGAGTTTAAAATGAGTTTCTGGACACCTTGCCGATGTGTTCCAAGGATTTATTTCACTCTCTCTCATAGAGGGACCTATTAACCAGTTCCTCCCACTTCCCCTGTGTGTGCGTCTGGTTTGTCGTCGTTAGTTCCATAATTGCTATGTACAGCCTTTTCACTAGATGTCTGGCCGTTCCCAGGGTTATCATGGCCTGCAATACTGGATGTGTGTCTGGTTTGTGCGTCCCTATGCCCCAGAGTCTCGCCATGGCTCTTCTGACTGCATGATAGTTTAAGAATTGCCCTGGGCCTAGGTCGTGATATTCTAGGAACTGCTGTAGGGGCAGGATTTCCCCATCCTGATAGCAATCTCAGACTGCATATACTCCGGCATCTCTCCAGGCTCTCAGCTGGCCCCGCGTAGAGGTGCCCTCTTCACCTATTCTGGGATGCCCGCTATGCGGAGGTCCGGCGCATATAGTGGCAACTGCGTGGCTTGCTTTATACATTTGTCCCAGCATTTCAGAGCTACTTCTAGCAGTGCTCTTTTATTTACAATCTTGGGTTTGTGTCTCAACATTCTGGGTAGGAGAATTTCCTGAGGGGACTGAGCAGCCAGCGGTAGTGACTCCTGCCCTAGTCCCTCCAGCCATTGGGCCAGCCACTGGAGCTGCGCTGCCAGATAATACGCCTCAAAGTCCGGGGCCCCCAGTCCCCCCATGGACACTGGGTGTTGCAACACCTTTAATGAGACTCTATGCCTGCCCCCGTCCCATATCAGGTCTCTCAACAAAATGTCCAGCTCCCTGAACCATTTCTTTGGGATCACCACCGGTAGGTTTACGAAATAATACAGTCATTTTGGCAGAATTACCATTTTGGAGAGTGCCAATCTCGCCATAACAGACAATCTAAGCGACCGCCAGAATGTCACATTCGTCTTCAATGCTCGGATCGCCCTTCCTAGGTTGCCCTCTAGTAGGTCCACCTGGTTATGGAATATCTGTATCCCTAAATATTTTATGGAAATTGGTTTCCACGTCAGTCCCTCTGGCAGGTCTGGAGGGCTGATCATTGTGGGCATACTGGGAAGATCTGTGTCTTCCTGTTATTAATTTTGAGTCCCGAACGTTTGGAGAATTCTTCTATGATTTGGAACACGGAATGTAGATCCGCCCCTCCATCTCTGATATAAAGCAGGATGTCATCTGCATATAGTGAGATCTTATGCACCGAACCGTCTACGGGGATCCCGTATCTCCCTCCCATCTGCCTGAAGTGTCCCGCCACGGCCTCCATAGCTAAGGCAAAGAGCAGTGGGCAGAGCGGGCATCCCTGCCTCGTGCCCTTATAAATGGGGTAGGACTTTGACCCAGTCCACCCGAACGTACCCTTGCCGATGGGCTCGAGTAGAGCAGTCTCACCCAGTTCAGCCACCTGTCTCCCAATCCCTGTCCTTCCATCACTTTCAAAAGGAAATCCCATCGTAGGGAGTCGAAGGCCTTCTCTAGATCCACAGCTGCAACCACTGCGTTGGGGAACTGTTCCATGTCCGAGTGAAACAACACGTGGTATAGTCTCCTCATGTTGCTCGAGGTCGACCTGGTCGGGATGAACCCGTTTTGGTCCCCGTGCACTAGTCCTCGCATATGTGGCATCAACCTGGAAGCCAAGACCTTACTTAATATCTTAAAATCAAGGTTCAACATCGCCAAAGGCCTAAAATCTGCCATTCTCGGTGTGTCTGACTTAGTTTTTAGTAGTGGGATCACAAGTGCTTCTCTGGTGGACCCTGGATATTGCCTTCTCTGTAAGGAGGCTGCATATAATTTTACCAGGTGCGGGGCTAGGGTAGTTGCGTATGTACAGTAGGATTCTGCTGGGAGACCATCCGGTCCCGGAGTTTTCCCTCTGGCCATCTCCTTAATTGCTGCTCTGATCTCATATGCCTTAATCTCCGCCCCTAAATCCTTTTGCGCCACTCGGTCTATCTTCCTGAGCTCCACCTTACCCAAATACACAGTAAAGTCGGTCTCCTGTATGTCGCTGGGCGCTGCATATAATGCCATATAATAATCTCTGAAGGAGTCATTAATTCGTTTGGGCGAGAAGAGTAGCTGTCCTCCTGTCACCCGTAAGGACGGGATGGGGGACCCCCCTGTCTCTGGAGGGATCAGCCAAGCTAATAGTCTCCCCGCTTTCCCCCCTCAACATGTTGTTTTTCCCGATAGGTGCATAGGTCTAGCACTCTCAGCCTCTCCCATGTTTCGTTATAAGTACTTTTCAGGTCTTATATGGCCTTCTTGGTGTCTGCGTCATGTTCTATAAAACGCCTGTATCTGTGTTTCTAATGATAGGAGTTCGCTATTTAGTTCCCTTCGGGCCCCTACTTTCTGGCCCATGCATTGCCCCCTGATGACCACCTTAAAGGCGTCCCATTCCATCATAGGGGTACTGGCAGTGTCCTGGTTTGTCTCGAAGTATTGGGATATCGCATCAGAGAGCCCTTGCCTAAAGCTATCGTCCACTAAGAGTCCCGGGTCTAGCCTCCACAGGGGGACAGCAGCTCTCTCTGGGGTGGGAGCAAATCTTAACAGGAGGGGGCTATGATCTGATAACGACCTCCGCAGATGTTCCGAATCCTTCATGGTAGTCGCTAATTGCAGAGAGCTAAGAAACATGTCTAATCTGGTGTGGAGTTCATAGAGTGGCGAATAGTAGGAGTATTCCCTATTTTGGGCCTGGTGTAGCTGCCACACATCCATCAGCTCCCACTTGGACATCCAGCTACGCAGGCCCATGGCTGTCGCAGCTGCCGTCGTGCCGTTCAAGGTAGGCCTAGATCTGTCCATATCTAGGTTTATCACACAGTTGAAGTCACCCCTAATATTACTTCACCTGCCGCAACTTCTGAGAGGGGGCCCGACAAACGCTGGAGGAACTGCGTCTGATCAAGATTCGGGGCGTATAGGCTTCCGATTGTAACCTCTCGTCCATTCAGTCTCCCTTTCAATAGTACATATCGCCCCTCTTTGTCTATGATTGTGTGCGTGGCCTGGAATGGAGTTCTAGGCTTAACCCAGATCAATGTTCCTCTAGCGTATGCTGAATAAGTTGTCGCGAATAGCTGGCCTCGCCATCTGCGTTTGAGCCTATGGGCTTCCTCTGTGGTCAGGTGGGTTTCCTGTAACATTACTATGTGAGCCCCCCTTCGCCTAAGATAGCTGAATATGTTATATCTTTTGGCGAGAGATCCCATTCCTGTGATATTCCAGGAAATCAACCTAAACTCATCTGCTCCTGCCATTTGTGATATCGCTTTAAGCTCCCCCCTTACCCCTCCACCCCCCACCCCAGCATGCAGGAGGAGGAACCCATCAAGGCAGACAACAAACTCAAACATTACACAACCCACACCCAAGAGCGGACCGGCAACGGCCAGCTGCCCAAAACTGGAACCAAACATTACCATTCGTAGAACACCACCTTCAGCTTCTGAGGCGGGACACTCTGATGAGGGGGTGGAGATCAGAGGGATATAAAGATCACCAGATGTCGTGGATAGTTAGAAAAGAAAAAAGATCAGTAGAAAGGAGTGGGCAAGTGTTTCTCCTCCGTCCCCGTTCTGCCATTCGTGTGGGAGGCCGGTCATTGCCCGCCCCAGGAGGTCATTGTAGCCGTGATAAGTTGAAGTCCGAGCTCCTGGTCACTTGGGAGATGATCCCCTGTGTACTGTCCGTTCATATGATATCGTCCGCCGATCTTGGGGTAATGTCCGGCAGTTCCGTGGCAGTCTCTGCATTAGCTTCTGAGTCCGATGACGAGCCTGTATTCTTTCCAGAGGCCTGCGATGATACCAGTGACGCAACAGCCTGCAGAGCGGCTCTCCTGTCTTGTTGCAACGGTGATATCGTTGGTTTTTTCAGCACACTCGATTTCTTGAGTCTTTTTTGTTTTTGGACGTCTGTGCGTTTCGGCCTGCGAGGGCCACGTTGCGGTTTAGGCAATGGAGCCCCTCTCCTGTATGCCTCCAGCCAAGTCCAGTCTTTGGCAAAAGTGAGTAGAACCATCCAATATGATTCAAAGCTTTGCCGGAAAGATCAATGAATATTTCAGGTCTGCTTCGCGCAACGCCTTCTGTACTGCAATGAAGGATGCTCGCTGCGCCTGTACTTGGGCCGTGAAGTCTGGGAACATTGATACTTTACAGTTTTCTAGTGTGTAGGGCCCATTAGTTCTAGATTGTTGAAGTATAGAGTCTCTATCTTTAAAGTGTAGCAATTTGGCTACCACCGGTCTTGGCGGGCGACCTGGGCAGGGGGCTGACCCGGCACTCGGTGGGCTCTTTCTGTCCGTAGGCAGTATCTCTTGCATCCATGTTTCTAGGAACGATGTCTGCCCCCTCAGTCCCTTCAGGAACACCTATTATTCATATGTTACTCCTCCTATTACTTACTTCTGCATCTTCAGCCCTGTAGTCCAGTTCAGCCACTCTGGCTGTGAGTTCGTTCAGGCGGAGTTCATCTTGTTTCCGCTCAGGGACTAGTACCTCCACTGTGTGCTCCACTTCCTTAACTCGATCAGCCAATTTCTGGTGTTCAGCTCGCAGCAGACCCAGCTCCACCAATACTGCCCCTATATCCTACTGGAGGGCCGCCTTAGTATCTGCTATGGCAGCCAGGACTTTATCTAGGTGCTGATGCAGCGCTAGGTCCGTGGTTGTCAGATCTCCGCCATTGGCATCCGGCGGTGGCCAGAGAGGGCTCCCTCGTGGGCGGCTGGGTTGCTCCTGTCTTGCTCTTCAGTTTGGGCATGGTCTCTTGGGGCTCGCCAGATCAGTGCTCTGGGTTTCCTCGGGCCACAAAAGAGTTATCTCTCTCGGGTCACCAATAGGCGTGCCGTCTCTGCGGGTCGGTTATAGCTCGAGCAGCGTACGGCTCTCCCACTGATCTGGGCCTGGGGCCCTCAGACCTATTCCGATTGCAGTAGCTTCGCTCGAGTATTCGGGCCGGGCTTTAGTGGTAAATTGTCTATCAGTTTCCTTGTGCTAGCCCACTGTCTTGCTTTGCTGTTCGTTGTCCGTAGGTCCCCGCTTAGCCCAGAGTGCAGGCCTTACGTATGCCTCAGCCTTGGCTTTCGTATTATGTCGCCTCCTTCCTTGTTTTCCCCACCTGGGAGCTCGATGGGCTGCAGTGGCTGAATGCCCCGTCAGGAGTCTGGGCAATTCATTGTAGGGCTTTCATTCCCCTCCTGTATCAATGGTGTGGCCCTCTGTGGGTATGGCGCTGTGTCTCGTGCCTCCAACTCCAAGTTTGCGCCTCTTCTAGGCCTGCGGCAGTCCAGCGCTCTTTTATCTTATGACCCTGTCACCAGCGGGGGTTCCGCCCTCACAGGGTTATGCGGAGTCTTCAGTATTTATTAAGAGGGGCCAAGTGCTTTTATTGTGGTCCGTGTCTTCTTCGCCTGTACTGCGCCTGCGGAGCCTGGTACCCTATGACACAGGGGGGCCCCCCCACTTCTCTCTGGAGGGAATCGTTAATCAGGCTTGAGACTCCTGTCCTTGCTTCGTGCTCTTGTGTGGAGTGATCCAGTTGTCTCACTCTCCTCCCTGTGGCAGCCCTCTTTCGTTTGTCATGGGCTCCGGGCTGAGGACGTCGCAGCCTCCTACCTCGTAGGTCGCCCAATTCGCTCTGCAGTTCTGGGCGGCGCGCCTCTCCTCTTCTGAGGCCTCCGTTATTTCGGTGCGTCTCTACAAGGCCCTAATGTCCCACAGCTCCAAGCTCAGAGCCTCTCCTCCGCCATCTTGGTGTCGGGCTCGCACTTCCACTGCATTCGATTGATTGTGCCGAAGGCTGCGTCGCGCCTCGGGCCGCCGGCTCTCCTAGCCCCCGTCTACCTCTCTCCGCCTTCTCGCTGTAGGAGAGGGTCTCGGAGCGCCTCAGTCTTGTTTGTTTGTCTGCTCTGATCCCTCGTTCCCTGCTCAGGTTGTTGCTTCGCCCTCGCACTGTCCACGGCCTGCTGTGCCACCGGCCCTGGCCTGGAATTCGATCGCTGTGTTATCTCCCTCCGCTTCCGATTTCTTACTGCTTTTCGCACTCAACTCAGTATGGAGCTTCGGTAAGTAAAGTCTGCTCTCCGTGGCAGGCTATTCCACTCCAAATCAGGGTTATTTCCAGGATTATAGTCGGGCCAGGACAGAGCTCGACGTCGTCCATGATGCCGCTCCCGGCCACGCCCCAATGCCTGAAAACTCTTTGATAGGATATGTACTACATTTCCCGTAGAACAGTGGTAGGTGTGATTAAAATATCACATTTTCTATTTCCACCTGCAAAATGCTATAAAAGTATGTCAGAGTTATTTCTTACTCAATTTTAAAACCCAGTTTTAATAGCGAATGCAGATGTTTGATAACTTAAATAAAAGGTAAATTTATAAGATTGTCTTAGACTGCCAGAGCCAGAGCTAGGTTAAAACCAGTTCTACAACTCATCACACATCCAGAGCTGTAATACACAGAGCTAACAACCCTAACAATCATGCCATATTGAAACGGGCTCCTGGTTAATTTTGTAAAGACAAATCCCTGCAAAAAGCAGTAGTGGGACTGTGAGAAAATAGACAGAATTGGGCAGTGGAAATTCATCAATCACTGACCAGTGCATAGGATAAATAACACTTCAACCACCCCCTTTTCAGAACATTCCTGGACATAGGATGACTCCACCTGAACAAAAAGGCCTCACATTTGTTCAAGGACCTTCCTGGCAATATATATATGTTACATACAAGCAGGGCATAATTGAGGGTGAACATGAATGCACTAATTCATCGAAGTCTGCCTGTGAAAGGTTTAGGGCCTAGAGAGCTAACTAACTGTTTGAATGTAATGCTAACAAATCTGTGCAGGATCCCAATGTTTTATTTAAAACTCCATTTTATCAGAAGCCATGTTAATAAAAGAAGGGAACTAAAAATGCTCTGCTCTTCAAATGTTGACATTTCACATGTAGAGATTAACGAAATAGGGTATCTGACCTTGCATGTATTTGACTTGGGAAGAAGCAAGAAGAGATACATGTGCTTGCTTTTATCTGCTTCTGGACAAGAAGCATAGTCTGTGATCCAAAGGGACAACACAAGAGGTAAGCAAAAGTTTCTCCTCCCCTCTCCATAAAAAATAATTAGAGTTTACAGTAGGAAAGGATGCTGGTTCACTGGCAAAATTGCAAAACCAATAATATCGTGGGCCAAAAATATGGAGTACAAAAATATTGTTCTCCGATACTTATAAAGTAAATATCAAAACTATCCCCAAAAAAATATCGTTATACACTTAGGGGTCCATTACGATGACTGGCGGATGCATCTCCGCTATGCTGGCGGTGGGAGGAAACGCTGTTATCTGCCCGTGAGCAGCGGTGCACCCGTCCGCCATATTACAATGGCCAAACACAGCCCATTGTCCGTCCGCCGCGGTGCTACGTGCACCGCCATCAAAACGCGCCCGCTTCCACGGCGGAGACAACCAATCGAGAGCCACCGCCGTGCGGGATGACGTCCCTCCCTCCGTACAAATTAGGATGCGCGAAACAGCCAGGCCCACCGCAGCGGAGAAACCGGCCATTCTGAGCATACAGAAGCACCATAGCGGAGCGCTAAATCGATACCCGGAGCCGACCGCCATGGACCCTGCACTACACGTCTTCCCGGCGCTGTCCATGATACACCTACAGCAAGCCATGGACCGTCGAGGACGCCGACGCAGGTACGCCATCACACAACTCCGATAACAAACACAACCCACAAATCCATGTCCAATGTAAGGTGCCTGCCCCCACCAGACACCTTTGTGGGGACAGGAACACAACCACAGGTGTAGCCACACATGTCCACCTGCCACAAGGCCACCCCTCCACACCCAGGCCACCATGTCCGCGACCCTGAAATAATGCCCAGTTCACGTGACCGCAGCGGTGAATCCGCGAGAAAAAATGCACACAATGTAGTAGGCTGGGCCAGCGCTAGGCAGGGGCAGTGCCCAAAGTACACAGGGCAACACCGCCACACTCCACACACTAGGCCCACCCACACCATGAAGGGACATGCCACGTGATCTCCCTGTGCCCCCACATGCCCAAAAAGCAGCCAGGTGAACACACACACTACACCACACAACAAACATCTAGGGAGACAGCCTCATCAGGTGTGGCTGCAGAGTAACACACAGCGTACAAGCACTGGGCCAGGGGAACACACACACCACAACAACACCACACTCATGGCAAGTAAACTGAGTCCAAGCACAAATTAAACACACACAGACAATGAACAAACACACCAATGGACACACAGCCTGCCAAGTCACACAGACATACCCCTCACTGACACACAGCAACAAACACAGACCACATGCCAACAGCAATGTAGGACAACAAATAGGCAACTCAAAGTGAGGTGCACACAAATGGAATGGCAAGGAGCTGAACACCAAAAATGTGTACATCACATGCAAGGGAAGGAACACATTACATCCACCCCCGCCCAAAAATACACACATGGCAGTCACAGTGAGTGAAGTCAAACCACAGTCACCTCACTGCAACAACTCAGAGAGACAGCAAGGCAAACCATGAATAGGCACAGGGATGAAAGGAAGGGTATGAAGTCCAACCCTGATCAGCCACACATCTGAATCCAAATACATCACAGGAGTATGTCAGCAGCACAACACACAGGGCCCATTGCAACACTCCATGACAGTCAAACACAAGTATGAACCTTCACACAACCCCCACACCCATCACACCAGCAGCACACAACACCAGTGACAAACACACAGAAGCTTGCCAATAATATCCAGTCAAGACACTGACAATCAAACACACCCCCTGGGTGGTATCCACAAACATCACACACACACACACACAGGTATGGCAGTACCACTGTACGCACAAAAACAACAGTCAAACACAGAACACAATCAAAACACACACACAGAACTACTACAACAACAGACAAGACCTGTGCATCTAAACAGTGCAAATCCAATGGGAGCACAGACACAACAGGAGTACACAACCACATCAGTGATGAAAAACGCACAGACAGCATACCACAACACATATAAGAAGTGCATCCACTAAAAACAATAATGGAGAACAAAAGGCAGAAATGGGCCCACATTGACACATAGACAGAAATACCACAACACCCATCCACTCAAAATGGTGTCACAGTGTACCACATGTCTGCACATGCACAACCATGACCACAGACACATCAAATGTGAGAGGAGAAAACACCAAGGATGCACATAAAACAAGCACGGCAACCACAATAGACCTCAGTCCATGTGACAGACACACAAGTAAGGCACACCACAATGGCAACACACCTGAATCAAACACAACAACAACACACACACACTGACAGGAAAATAGAACACCACACACAGAGCAACTGTCAACTGCATGACACAACACAAACACTGCACACAGCCACATCAGTCACAACACATGCACAGGCAAAGATATCAACATGCTACAACAGCCAAACATCAGGGGGTGCACAACAGGCAAGGACAAGGCAACATCAACTCACAGCACTGCATGCACACCAAGCCTGTGTGTGCACAACACACATACCAGTTACAAACAGAGATGAGTGACACACCATGAACACACACAACAACAATCTAAACATCACACACACGCCAACACACCCAGGAAGTCAATCAGTCCCCAGCAAACCCACATACTACCAAGCCAACACACAGATGCAGAAGTCTGGGACACAAAAGTTGAAACAACATGATCAGAGGAAACAAGACATTGGCAATGTTGAAGTGGAAAATAGAGCATGTGTCACAGTAAACAATACCCACACAGTAACCCTTTATTTAGCAAGGACACTGACAAGGCGGACAACAGGAGTAAATATCTTCTTTTTATTTATATTTCACACAGTCATGCAGCAAAAGTCAGACAAGAGCAAGGCCAGTGGCCAGGACACAGTGCAGGTGAGGTACATGAGAAGCTGCACAGGCAAAGGGCAAACAGCAGTGAACAGCAAGGCCAGTGGCCAGATCACAGTGCAGGTGAGGTGCATGAGAAGCTGCACAGGCAAGTCTAGGACATCAGTCGACAACAAGGCCAGTGGCCAGTCCAAAGTGCAGGTGAGGTACATGAGAAGCTGCACAGGCAAGGGGCAAACAGCAGTGAACAACAAGGCCAGTGGCCAGGACACAGTGCAGGTGAGGTACATGAGAAGCTGCACAGGCAAGTCTAGGACATCAGTCAACAACAAGGCCAGTGGCCAGTCCAAATTGCAGGTGAGGTACATGAGACGATGCACAGGCAAGGGGCAAACAGCAGTGAACAGCAAGGCCAGTGGCCACTCCAAAGTGCAGGTGAGGTACATGAGAAGCTGCACAGGCAAGGGGCAAACAGCATTGAACAGCAAGGCCAGTGGCCAGTCCAAAGTGCAGGTGAGGTACATGAGATCCTGCACAGGCAAGGGGCAAACAGCAGTGAACAACAAGGCCAGAACACAGTGCAGGTGAGGTACATGAGAAGCTGCACAGGCAAGTCTAGGACATCAGTCGACAACAAGGCCAGTGGCCAGTCCAAAGTGCAGGTGAGGTACATGAGATCCTGCACAGGCAAGGGGCATACAGCAGTGAACAGCAAGGCCAGTGGCCAGTCCAAAGTGCAGGCGAGGTACATGAGAAGCTGCACAGGCAAGGGGCAAACAGCAAGGAACAGCAAGGCCAGTGGCCAGGACACAGTGCATGTGAGGTACATGAGAAGCTGCACAGGCAAGTCTAGGACATAAGTCGACAACAAGGCCAGTGGCCAGTCCAAAGTGCAGGTGAGGTACATGAGAAGCTGCACAGGCAAGGGGCAAACAGCAGTGAACAACAAGGCCAGTGGCCAGTCCAAAGTGCAGGTGAGGTACATGAGAAGCTGCACAGGAAAGGGGCAAACAGCAGTGAACAGCAAAGCCAGTGGCCAGTCCAAAGTGCAGGTGAGGTACATAAGAAGCTGCACAGGCAAGGGGCAAACAGCAGTGAACAACAAGGCCAGTGGCCAGGACACAGTGCAGGTGAGGTACATGAGAAGCTGCACAGGCAAGTCTAGGACATCAGTCGACAACAAGGCCAGTGGCCAGTCCAAAGTGCAGGTGAGGTACATGAGATCCTGCACAGGCAAGGGGCAAACAGCAGTGAACAACAAGGCCAGTGGCCAGGACACAGTGCAGGTGAGGTACATGAGAAGCTGCACAGGCAAGGGGCACACAGCAGTGAACAACAAGGCCAGTGGCCAGGACACAGTGCAGATGAGGTATATGAGAAGCTGCACAGGCAAGGGGCAAACAGCAGTGAACAGCAAGGCCAGTGGCCACTCCAAAGTGCAGAGTGAGTACATGACATCCAGCACTGGGAATGTGTGGTACAGTACCCTGCCATGGTCAGCAACACACTCAGGGCGTCAAAAATGGGCAGTCCATGGTACCACTGTGGGAGAGACATGTGTGTGAGGGTGACCAACACTCAGACTTGGCTGGCAGTATGACTGGGAGGTGACTGTCTGTCGGGGCCAGTTGGGGTACTGGCTCGGGGAGAGAGAGGCCCAGCTGGGGTAGAGCCATCAGTGTTCTGGGAAGCCTGAGGGCTGCTGGGTCCAGGTGTGGTAGAGCCAGCAGTGGTTTGGGAAGCCGGAGGGCTGCTAGGACCAGGTGGGGTGGTGGCACGTGGAGGTGGACTCATGCTTGCACGAGACCCAGTGTGTGTGGGAGAAGTTGGAGGGGTTCCCTTCCACTTCTTGGGGATTTGATATGGCTTCCCTGTCGTGGGATTAATGCCAAGTGGGGTGTATACAACAGGCACACTCGTCACAAAAGCTGGCTCATGTGCAGATGCTGGTCCCCCCTCTGGGGACGTGCTGGATTCTTTGGGACGCTTGGCCCCGGATTGCCTCGGCCCCTGCATCACCTGTTTACCCGGTGTCACCCCTACAGCGGCCTCCTTCCCCTGCTTCACAGGGCTCTGGATGGGAGTAGATGTTGTGGGTGAACTTGCCTTGGAGCTCTTCTTACGTGTACCCTTAGCAGGCACCTGTTTGTCACTGGGCACGGAAACTCTGTGCTTGTCTCTGCAAGACACATTTGGGACAGGTGAGTCCTTGGCTGGGGATGCCTCTGAGGCATGTGAGCCTGAGGCCTGCTCCTTGCCATCCTTGCCCTGGGTGTGGCCTGAAGTGCTTTTGCCTCTGCGCTCTGGTGTGGGTTTACCTTTCTGTGGGGATGGTGTCTGCGGCCTGGACTGCTTGGACTGCTGCTGCCGTGTGCTGCGTGTGCTGTATCTGTCCCTTGATGTCTGGGGTGTGTGGTCACTATCATCAGATGCGGCCACTGGCAGGGTGGTGGGCCTAGGGATTGGAGCTGGACTATGGGATTGGGCAAGTTGAATGGCTGCTGTCACTGCAGAGGAGAGAGACTGTACAGTCCGGTGTAGCCCACCCACGTCGGAATGAACGCCCTCCATGTAAGCCACCACCTGTGCCAATTTTTTGTCATGGTCCAGGAAGGCATTGAGGAGAGCTGTCTGACCCACACACAGCTGGCGCAAAATCTCCACAGACTCAGCACTGATGGCAGCAGGGGGGGACAGGGGCAGGGGTAGCGGTGCCTGGGGTGAAGGACACTCTTCCCTTTTTCGTGGTGCGAACACGGGCAGCAACAGTGGGAGTAGCAGGGAGGGTGGGCACTGAACGCTGTGTGGTGGACGAGGAGGCAGAGTCCCCGTTTACCTCGGCAGAAAACATAGAAGCGTCACTGCCGTCGTCAGATGACGTAGAGGTCTGCGTCTCTGGCTGTGAGTCCTCTAGAAGACTACGGTCCCCCTCTGATGCGCTGGTGACATCCGTGTCACTATGCTGGTGTGCAGCAGTTGTGCTTGATGCCTCACCACTGGTGTCCATCCCCTGTCCTTCCGTGCCCATGTGAGATGCTGCATGAGAGAGAGATAGAGGTCGGATCAGTACATTTGCATCAAGATTACAAATATATGCAAGGGAAGCATCACTAATGATGAACAATCATCCATGTTGGACAACACCATGGGCAGTAACACTGTGCAACCTCAATCCAAACATCGAAATTACCGTGGCATAATGCAAACATGGCATAATTCACCCATGTGATGGACACACAGCCAATTAGCCTGTTGGTGGCTTCAGCTAACCAGACACACATATCCCTCTGTGCACACCTAGGGCCCTGAGGGGGTAAAAGATTCTGATCACAACATGTTGCCACTGTCACATCTTGAGCCAGCAGAAGTGTCCAACACAGAGACAGACTCAAACATATCCGCACACAATGGCCATGAGCACATGCCATCCACCATGTCGTATCTTGGGGCACAACTACAGTTGCACATTGTTGTTAGATGTGTAGCCAGCACAAATCTGACGTCAGGCAATGCACACATTGATGATGGCACACTCAGATCATGCACTCTGCTTGACCCTGACCTTGGGATGTCCGTGACGACACCAATGAAGATGATACCAGAAGGCCACAACTACAAATATGAACTCAAGGGCCATTACACCAATGACATGGGAAGGTACATGTTGGGGGAATGCATGACTACTGCACCCAACACCGCGGCCACTTACACGCCATTGCATCACACTAGCAACATCACAGCCCTGCACTGGCCCAGGCTTGGAGCACATGCAGCCAAACAACACCCAAAGTCACACTCACAGAATACTCACCACCAGCTTGCTGCTGATGCCCCTTCAGACGTGCATCCAGTTCAGGCTGTGTCACAGCTAAAATGCGTGCCATTAGTGGTGTCATTCTGCGCCGCGCCAACCTGCCGGACCGAGGGATCAGCCCCAGTGTCATCTCGGCCACGTTCCTGCTCAGCCGGCAGATGTCATCCCACCTCTTGTGACAGTGGGAGCGACGTCGTTTGGAGACACCCAGTACACGCACCTTGCATGCAATAGCCCTCCACACGGCCTTGCGCTGGTTGACTTTGAGCTGCAGACATGGGAGACAAGAGGGTGCAATAATCAGTGTAACCTACCACCATTTCACAGTGCAGGAGCATGACACAGACTCATATCAACTTCAGCCATAACTTCAGCAGAGACAACAAATCTGCGACATTCAAACACCATCATGTGTGAAATACACATTAATGCATGCAGGTATGAGGGTGGACGCAGTACATGACTATCTCAAAGCCATGCAGGATGCCAGCAGAGAGCAAAATTTGTATGCTGACCACATCTACTGCAAGTTTCTGGGAATACCAAGACATGCAGAACATTACTACATATGTCACTGTGAATACTCACTGTGCCCAACACTGCGCAGCCCTCAAAGCACTTGCCCTTAAACTGCCACACTGTGTCATGGATGTCACATTGAGGGACATGACCTCACAAACGCAAACCCTCATCACAAGGCCTGTCGTTTGCAATCTACACCTCTGCAATGGCTCATTGACGGAGAGTCAAGAGGAAAAGCACAGATTTGACACTCTGTACATTCAGTGTTGTGTCACTGTCTGATTGGGCAGTTAATGTGCAGGCCAGTTGGGGTCACACAGAGGTCCAACGTGGGGCATCTCATCTTTTACATGGAGGGACTATTTGGAAACACAAACAGTGCCAACACATGCGAGTATGTGCACATGCTGGTGGTGATGGAAGGGTCTGGGCACAAGAATGTTGGAATGTACAGTGTCATAGGTGATTGACCAACAAGAGTGTCACCCTGGGGGACTGAGGTCCTGAGCATAGTGCAGAACTAGAGATGAGGCACATATTGAGTCAGAAACAATGCCCTCACTACCCTCTGGACAACGACACTAGCTAAGGCCACAGATGGGCCTGTGAAGGACATCAGGGACACACAAAGACATTCAGACTGAAAATCACTGTCCTGACTCCTGAATTGAAAAGGTGCAGCCACACTGTATGTCTGACAAGACATCACATTTCCCTCACATCTGGATGTGCAGGCAGGCAAACGTGTGGAATAGGCTTAACACACCTTCCCCCTGGAAACAGCATGCTAGGCAGTGCATTGTCTTGTGGTTTGTGGCCTCCTGGCCTGCCTGGATACGTTGGCATAGGCCTGGCTGCCATGATGACTTTTGCGCACGTAACTCTTAGCCGTTGTTCTGTCGCCCTCTGCTCCTGCCAAGTTATTTTACAACTGTCTGCATTTTCTGTTTCTCACCTTTTCTCCTGTTCCCTTTGGGCTCAGTCTGAACAACAGTTACAAGGTCGAAAAACACGTCCCTGGTTCTTGCTGATGTGGCCAGTCCCTCACACCTAGACATAACACTATGTACAGCTGCCATGGGGAAATTGGTGGGCTATTATTATTGCATTTTTCCCTCTTGAGAGGGACTTGAAGAAAACCTTTCCAGGGAGAAGAGCTGTAATTGTCTGCTGATGTAGTTCTTGCATCTAGAGACTGAGGTATGGGGGTTCGCTTGTCAAAGCCCAGAGGTCTTCTATTTTTATAATACAAAAGCTACTAGCACGGGGAGGGTGGTAAGGTCATTCAGCCCTCTATCCACTGCTTTATGAAATGCTTTCCCCGTTAGTATTCTATGGAGTTGTAACTATGCTGATTATATTATTCTTATGCATTATGCTGATAGTACTGTCACGTGTACTGTATCTTAGAGCACGTATGTTGAAATAAACATTTTAACCTATACTGTGTCTCTTCTTACGCATGTTGTGGACAGGTATGAGTGAGTGACGAAAGGGTGTTCTTGCTACTGCGAGTCCTGAGAGAGAGATACCGTGTTCTGGGTTGTCTAATCATTGGTACATTGTTGCTAATGGGACGCTAAGGCTAGTTGGGTTGGGGTTTTAGGTGCTAAGGTTTATGTTTGGCTCACCACTATATTCCGAGGTCCTATTATCCTGTGCATAGCTCTGTGTGTGTGCAGAATCCCTATAACATGGCGCGACCAACGAGTGGGGCTGCTTATCTGCGAGACGCTTGAGTAGTGCTTGTGCTTGTCCACAACAACCCTCACGGACGCTTCCGGAAGCGTGTGTGACGGTAATACCTCCTATATTGACGTTTTTGTAGGTTCTTTCAAGCTTGAAGTTATTAAAAGGTTTCTTAATCGAACCCTCTATTGTGCTGCCTACTGTTAGGTTGTCGAACAACCCCGATCGTAATGGCGGGTGTAAACATAACGGCACATAGCCGCACAGCGCTCCGTGATCACTTAAGGGTGTATGGAGTGCCGGACACGGGAGTCGAACTGATCTTTGTGGTTCAAGCCAATCCGGCTTTCCACTTTGAAGTATTCTACTCTTGGGTCACCTTTCCAGCGGTGGAAGCGAACGATAATCAGTTCCATGAATATGAACCCACCGTTGTTCCTGCTGCCTATAGACCTTATACTAATCTTGAAGTACCGCTCATGGCTTGGCAGCACCGTGTGTGGTTTGATGGCGCCCTCCCACAACCGGTAACAACGGTTCATTTAGGCCCCTTGTCTATTGACGGGGCCACTTGGCCTGTTTTGGCCGGGTACACCCCACATCCGCGATATATGCAGATACCAGTCGCTGACCTGCGCAATATGTATTCGGCTTTGGTGCGAGTGCATCGCGCTTTAGTGCAATATGTTACAGGCAACATCCAGGGGGCCCCACCTGGAGTTGCAGCCATCCAGCTGCTGCGGGCGGAGTGACCATAAGTCCCGTCATGGTGAACTCCGTGATGGGCAAACGTCCACAAAATAAGGATGATTTTCCTTATTGGCTTGCAGAAAAATTTGACCAGTTGGAGGCAGTTTTTCCAAATACAACACCGGTGGATAAACATAGAATTCTTACAATTAGTTTGCCAAAAGACTTAATCCCCGAGTTGACAGCATGCAACAACTGGGGTAGGGTATTCGCAGCAGTTTATTCGAAGTGTTTCGGCACTCCTTCCATGACGGTTCTCCCCTCTGTAATTAAAAAAGTACAGGATGAACATGGCCCTGAAGCGGCTGTGGAATTAGGGATGAGACTGGTGGGAGTGTTCGAAGTAGTAGCTGAGCTGATCCTTGCGAATGTCAAGGGCGATGCAGTGAACTTTCAAGTAGCTAATGCTTTGGCTTTGGTCCCGGAATTGGACAAGCCACGCGAATTACTGAAAATTATAACCCAAGCTTATAAAACTATTGGCCGAAATAGCCTGGGCAATAAGCCTTTTGCAAAACAGCAAACACAATCGCAACAACAACAACAACCTAAAACTCAATCTGAAAAGGATGAGAAACCAGTTTTTACTAAAAAGAGCTGGAGGTTGAAAAAACAGGGTAAGCAACAAAAGTAGCCGGGGTCGCGAGGCGCATCCCCGGCTTCTGTCTCTTCTGAACGCACATATGATTTGCGCGATAGAGCGAGAATTAAATCTCCGGATAGGTTTCAGATCCCTGATACGCGTTCTCCTCGTTCTTCACAGGCACAGACAACTTCACAAGCCAGTGGAGGGGATCGCCAGGATAGAGGAAGGGGTCGAGAGGCTCCCCAGGGACCAGATCAACCTCAACAACAAGTCAGAGGGAAAGCAGAAGACTTTCAACGTTCTCGCCCACAATTTCATAAGAAGAAAGTTGCCGCTGTAACAGCGAAATATGCCACAGACAGTGAGAACGAGACTCCTGAATTGGACGTGGGCAGTAACCCTCCCAGACAGCGCCGCGGAAGTTACCATAGTGCGGGAGGCGCTACGTCCTCATATGGAGGCGACAGCAACTGAAACATTCATTACTGTTGAAACAGCCGACACCAGAGTGGCACCCCCTGACAGACTATTTAATATCGCCATTCAAATTGAAGGTGATATACAGCGTGTAATTAAAGGGATTTTTTGGGAAAATCTGACCTCTTCATATGACATTTTGTTAGCGGAGGCGGATTGGCCACCCCCATTCGTACTTGCTGCGCGTAAAGGGGAGGAGGTAATCCTTCCAAGCTTTTCTCGACATGTCCCAAAGGACAAAGCGGAGGCTCTTGCAGCTGAGTGGGCTGTGTCCGTGGCTCCAGCGTTATACCGCAACCACGTGGGTTGGGATGAAGATTCTCCCCCCCATGAGATACCTTTACGGTCCCTACCGCAGCCGCAACCCCAATATCCCATTAAACGTGAAGCCAAAGGCCCCGTTTCTGAAATTCTGACTCAGTTAGAATATCAGGGAGTAATAGAAACATGCGTATCACCCATGAATAATCCCCTTTTCGCGGTTTCTAAACCCGATGGATCGTACCGCCTAGTATTGGATTACCGGCATTTGAACTCTCATTGTCGGACCTTTGCTGTGCAAAATACCCACAGTTCTGCGCTTGTAGACAGTCTTGTTCGTAAAAAGTATAAAACGACACTTGACTTATCCAATGGATTTTACACGCACAACTTAGCCATGGAGTGTAGCCAATGGAGCGCTTTCACCTCCGGTGGTAAACAATTCAAATTAAGGCGACTCCCTATGGGCTACAAAAACAGTCCAGGTGTGTTCGCAGCCCGTGTTGTCTCTTTGTTAGACGGCATAGACCAAGATGCATGTTCGTACGTCGATGATATTTATCTGACAGACGACGAGTTATACCTGCATCTTTCCAGAGTGGACCGCATTATTCTCGAGTTTGCGGTATTAGGTTATAAGTTTAACTTTGCCAAATCACACATTGCTGAATTAACAGTTTTGTTTTTGGGCTACGAGCTCAACAATGAAGGTAAGGGCTTAGCCCCCCACTTTTTGGAAAAATGTGCACTTTTGTGCCCTCCTACTACTCTGAAAAAACTTCAGTCTTTGCTGGGTTTCTTAAACTTCGGGCGTACTTATATTCCCGAATACGCCCAGCGTATCAAGCCATTGTATGCCTTGATACAACCAAACTTTTCGAAGTCTTGTTGGCTTCCGGAGCATTCCTCCATTCTGCAGTCTTTGCAGACAGACCTTCTTGAGTCTAAATACTTGTTGACGCGTGATAACCACACAAACCTGGTGATCAGAATAATTCCGGGGGCAGTGGGTTTCACGTACTTAACCTTTAACGAAGGTGACACAGTACCGATCGCGTACAAGTCACATCTATACACTTCCGCAGAAATGCGCTTTTCATCTGTGGAGAAAGTTCTGACTGCAGTGCAGATGGCGATTCTAAAGGAACGCGCACTGGCACAGGGAAAGCGCATTCTGGTGGTAACACCATATCCTGCCCTAGAGGCATTGACAAAGGCGAGTGTCCTGAACTCTAAGTCGCTGCACCCCCGTTGGATTCAATGGGCAACCTCTTTGACGTCTCCGGATGTCACTTTCATCTTTGATTCATCTCTACAGACTCAGGAATTTTTACAGTATGAATTCGTTCATCCTCCTCCTCTGTCATTGCTCCCGCTTGAGGATTACGACTGCGTGATCTACACCGATGGTTGGGCACAACCGGCCACGGGGTCCAAACATGCTTATTCTGCCACATGTGCTATTGTTGCAGGTACATTCGTGAACGGAAAGTTCAAATCCACTGTGGTGCACACTCAGGCACTCGGGGACAGTACTGCACAATTGGCCGAGCTGCGCGCATTGGTGCTCGCGCTTGAGTTCGCTACTCCGGATGTGACCACTCTAATTGTATGCGATTCTTACTACTGTGTTCAATCTTACAATGACAATCTGTTCTTTTGGTCGCAAAATGACTATAGAGACGCTAAAGGTAGCACAATTAAGCATAAAATGCTTTGGGTTCGGGTGGCAGAATTGAGACAACGTCTGCCACTTACACAGGTGGTTCACACCCTTGGCCATCAGCGGGTGGGCGCACACGCTGTTGGTAACGGTTTGGCAGACGAAGCGGCCAAATCAGCAGTAGTCACGTGTTCAGTGGCAGCAGTTACTAGATCCATGTCTAAAATTGATACTGATATTTTGGCAGCTATTGCTGCAACACAGGAAGGTGCTAATTACCCTAGGGGTTTTCCTTCCAAATATTCTTATCAGTTAGGTCCCGAACAGGCTCCCTATGTAACAATACCCGACGTTGGTGATCGGCTGATCCCCAACGCGGACCGCAGACTTTCCTTGATAACGGCTGCACACGAAGGCATGGCTTCGGCTCATGCTGGAGTGTCTGCGACCGTTTCCATCTTGCAGCAGCGGTACTGGTGGCGTGGTTTATATAAAGACACCCGTACTTGTGTGCTTTCTTGTGATGTGTGTCAACAGATTAAGCCTTCTACGGTTACACGACCACCACAGACCTCGCTCTACATTTCTAACAGACCCTTTGGGTGTGTTTACTTGGATCACTGCGGTCCATTTTCTTCAGACACTGCCTATAAATATATCTTAGTGGCAGTGGACTCGTGCACACGTTTCATCTGGGTCTGGCCACAACGGAGTGCTGACGCTCGAAATGTCATCAGGGATTTGCGTATCTTTGTGGGAATCTTCGCTTGCGGTACCTTCCATTCTGACCAAGGTCCAGCGTTTGCCTCTAAGGTGTACAAGGACGCAATGGGTTCACTGGGGGTACGGGTGAAGTTTTCGTCTCCATACAGACCTGAGGGTAATTCAATTGTGGAGCGAATGAACCGTGATTTAAAGCAATCCTTGACAGCTAGGGTCTTAGGTACTGGCAGGAACTGGCTGGCCCACTTGTATACCGTACAACGTGCACTTAATAATCTCCCTAGAAGATCTCTGGGTGGGCGGACCCCATACGAAATGCTCTTTGGCATACAAATGTTTGTGCCTGACCTTGATGGTCTAGACATGGCGGCGCAATCCGCCATCTTTGATGTAGATAACCATTCTACTATGTTACAGGACTTACAAGAAGCCCGAGACAAACTTGCAATCGCACATTTACCCTCAGCCACAGACCCTGCATTGCAGATTCCGGTTGCCGGCTGGCTTCCGAAGATTGGCGACCTGGTTCGAGAGAAGGTGGAGAACAAGAAAGAATTCGGCCCCTCTTATCGTGCACCGGTTCCAGTCCTGGGTTTGAAGGGAACACGTACAGTCATCTTACCACCGCTTCCTGGTCGCAAGGAGAACAGATACATCTCAGTGGAAAATGTCAAGCTACAACAACTGGCCGATCCTAAATAGTGTTACACCAGCGGTCTCTTGTCCTGCAATTTACCGGACTTGTGTTCGAGGCCCTACTGCCCGAACGTTCACTGATGTTACAATTGAGATGATTGATTTGCCTGAAAGTATACTCGAACCTCCAGTTACCCCCTGCATTGACGAGAACGAGTATACCTATCCCGAAACAGAATCTGTGGCTCACTTACCAACAATGCCACTGAGCCCGACACGTTATTCCTTTGACTCGGATTCTACCACGTCGATTGTCCCGTCCAAGTTCAGTATTTTTGTATCCTGGTTTAGAGACAATTTTTAGATTCCCCCTTGGACATACATTTGGTTGGTACTTTTATTGATTTTTTTGTTCATGTCCATTGGCTTTGTCACAGTGTTTTTTCTACTGATCAATGGTCACTATTTACCTGAACGCTCTGCTGTGAACAGTGTTGCTGGAACTTTGGCTCCACATTCCTCATCTCACATCATGAAGCGTGACCACACATTAGTGAACATTTCAGCTTTTCCAGTTGCTGATGGCATCGTATGGGATGCGGTAAATTTTCAAATTCATGGACCTACAGAAGTTATTAATGTACCGAATGTCCTTCGAGTTTCCATGGGTGATGTAGTAAAAAGTAATATTCATTCTGATGATTGGGATGTGCATGCAGTTGAAGCATTGTTTGCTGATTTGAAATATTATGCTTCATTTAATGCTGAGGATTTGTATATGAATTCTGCGAATTATGCCGATTTATACTGTTACCAGCATTGGGGCAACCATTTTGTCCATAAACTGAGTGCACTACGTAGCCCTGTGACCTACACTCAATGGGAACATTGCCAAAACCCTTTATCGGGTAGCTCCCGGACTCTTAGAAATAAATTTACTTATTTCACTGATTTTAATAGATCGAACCCTGGGTCCTATTATTTCAAATTACCCGCCCCATTCACACAGAAATTCATGTTGACCCACACCAAATTGCTTTATTCGAGTTCCTTTTTAAAGGCCTTAGCTGTGGGTGGTTATGAATATTGGACGGAAACGGTGGATTTGAAGTCAATCTGGGGCTCCAAGCCTTGGCAGGTAGCCTGCCTAATCCCAGCCCAAATGGTGTTTTTGAATGCTTCGGTCTATCAGACTACGTGTTGGGGTCTGGCTACCACAAAACAGATGAATGCACCATCAATTCCATCCCTGTCTTCCACTCTAAACCACAGCTCGCACTTTAATATGTCCCTTTCGACTTTACAGGTGTTGTTTCAGAACAATTCGTTTAATATTTCTACGCTTGTTCAGTCACCTTGGTTGTCTTGGCCCATATCTTCTAACGAGTGCCAACTGCGTTTTCATGACACAGTTTCTGGCTATACTCAGGACAAGCCCGATGCTAGTTTTTCTAACTCCCGTACTGTCACCACCTATTCTGTTGGTAAATTATGTAAACAATGGTTGCAACATTCTACCCTAGACTCTGTTAAACAACATTTGTCCCTCCTTTCAGGCAATATTGATCTGTCCGACTTTATATTGGGACCTCGTGGTCCAAGACCGAAGAGGTTCATTTATGAAGCTTATAATGAACTCTGGAAGCTATCGCAAATGGAGGCTGCTTCCCGTTTACGGGAAATAGACCAAGCAAATTTGGAAAAGGTGCTTGCTGTTGTAGACAATAGTATTAATACTCTGTCTTCCCGCATTTACACGTTGGAGAATATTGTGTCCTCTGTTGTTGATATTGTACAAGATGATGTTTCTGTGTTGTATCATGGTCAGAATCAATTACGTTCAGTTATGCAATTTGCGTGGACTTTGCAAACACTTAAGTTGGGTAAGGTTCCTTGGCACTTATTGAACACCACTGCCTTATTTCTGCCTTTTAATTTAACTGACAAACAGCAGTTCATGTCCATGAAAGATGCAGTTTACACTCTGTTACATATCGAGAAAGTAGAGCCCTTACCATTCTCTGTAGCGGAAATAGATTCTGCTGTGTGGCTAGTTCATGGGGTTATCGCATTGCCTTTTTCCTTGTTTGAATTTAGTTCATTCATGAAACATTATCCTGTGGGCCGTTTCCAGCCTTTGGGTAGTGCCTTCCTGCATGAACTTTGGTCCCTCCTTTCATATATAAATGCCTTAGAGATGACAAGGAAGTTTTTCTCACGGGGGAGTCATGCGATTCAACAGTGGGACATTCCCTTGTTTGTAAACATATTAAATTGCACGGAGCTTGTAATGTTTCTGCTCCGAATCTTGCTTGTGTGTTAAGGGGCATTCCTGCTCCTGCTATTTCTCCTACCTTTACTTTGCTTACAAATGGTAGCTATTTGCTTTTAAATAACGACAACTGCTGTGGCATGCAGGCCGGCATCCCCTATATTGTTACTGTTTCGCACAGGGTTGTCTGCTGCAAGAATGTGCTTTTTCCATCCCCTCACGACATCATAGATAATTCTATTTGGCCTTCCATTCCTACTATGGAGGCGGATTTCAATAAACTTAGCAGAATACAGGCGCTATTATTGAACGAGGAGGTTATGCTCACTTCCGCCCGGGAGACATTTGTTCTCCAGGTGGCAAGTACCCACAGTGAAATACAGGCCCTTTTGAACACTAACCTCCCACAACATTTCGGTGAATTAATTCACCGTATTTTTAACGCATCTAACACGGTGGGTCTAGTGCGTTTTTTTAAAGTGGTGGGGTCCGGCCTAGTGTCCTCTTTCCAAACTATTTTTGGTGTGATACCGGCGTTTATTCATTCTATTTTTTCCAGCGTCTTTGGTGGCTTTCCATTAATCCTTGCTTTGGCGGCTGGTGTACTGCTGTTGATCTGCTTCCTTCGCAATGGCTGCTCCCCGATGGGCCCTTCTCGACCCCGGACGCCTACTGCTGCTCCGTGAGCGCATTCTATCTGGTTTCGGAGTTCTGCCGTTGGCGACACTGAGTGTGTCCTATACCCTTTCTTTCGCTTTGCGTGTTTCACTTGCGTGCAACCTGTGATGTCTTGCATTTGCTGCCCTTTCACCTGGGCCATGGATTATTGCCTCTCCAATACGTCGTTGTCTGTTCCGGATTTTGTTCGGTTGATGGGTCCCTTAGAGGCCCATGAACGGGACTGTTCCGTTGCAGGCTGCATGACGCGTGCGGCTGCACTGGGGATTTTGGCACAATGGGATATCTGGGCGGCTGCTCAGAATCTCCTACAACAAAGCTATATTGAATATCACGCAAGCTGTCCCGCATTGCTTTTGGATGCTCCGTCCTCTGAGGAGCATTCCTGCAGCTTTGACCTGTTGGACTGGATGGCGTCTACGTTTTCTGACGATTCCAATGATGTCCTCTTGGACGGTATAGCATTTTTCTGCACTTCCACGTTTTTGGATTGATTTGCCGTTCACTGTCCGTGAACTGCCTCGCTGACTGTCTTTTTGCTACCTTTCCCCGTTCGTTGTCCTCCATTAGGACTCCTTCCACTATGGACGCCTCTGTTCTGCTCAGGTGTTTTGAACTCTGTCTTCGTCCTTAGTCTTGGCCGATGGACTGTCCAGGGGAGGGTGTCTTGTGGTTTGTGGCCTCCTGGCCTGCCTGGATACGTTGGCATAGGCCTGGCTGCCATGATGACTTTTGCGCACGTAACTCTTAGCCGTTGTTCTGTCGCCCTCTGCTCCTGCCAAGTTATTTTACAACTGTCTGCATTTTCTGTTTCTCACCTTTTCTCCTGTTCCCTTTGGGCTCAGTCTGAACAACAGTTACAAGGTCGAAAAACACGTCCCTGGTTCTTGCTGATATGGCCAGTCCCTCGCACCTAGACATAACACTATGTACAGCTGCCATGGGGAAATTGGTGGGCTATTATTATTGCGTTTTTCCCTCTTGAGAGGGACTTGAAGAAAACCTTTCCAGGGAGAAGAGCTGTGATTGTCTGCTGATGTAGTTCTTGCATCTAGAGACTGAGGTATGGGGGTTCGCTTGTCAAAGCCCAGAGGTCTTCTATTTTTATAATACAAAAGCTACTAGCACGGGGAGGGTGGTAAGGTCATTCAACCCTCTATCCACTGCTTTATGAAATGCTTTCCCCGTTAGTATTCTATGAAGTTGTAACTATGCTGATTATATTATTCTTATGCATTATGCTGATAGTACTGTCACGTGTACTGTATCTTAGAGCACGTATGTTGAAATAAACATTTTAACCTATACTGTGTCTCTTCTTACGCATGTTGTGGGCAGGTATGAGTGAGTGACGAAAGGGTGTTTTTGCTACTGCGAGTCCTGAGAGAGAGAGAGAGATACCGTGTTCTGGGTTGTCTAATCATTGGTACATTGTTGCTAATGGGACGCTAAGGCTAGTTGGGTTGGGGTTTTAGGTGCTAAGGTTTATGTTTGGCTCACCACTATATTCCGAGGTCCTATTATCCTGTGCATAGCTCTGTGTGTGTGCAGAATCCCTATAACAGCATGACCCAACCCCACACTCTCACGCACATACTGCAGCAGATCAACTTCATGTGTGCCCCCCCTACACTCTCACTCACACCCTGAGATACTTACCACGACATTTGGAGCACCATATAGCCTTGGATACTGGGTGAGCACTTCGTCCACCAAAACCTCCAGTTCCTCGGGGGTGAAGGGAGTGGCACTGATCTTCTCAGTCCTCGCCATCACTGTGGGCAGGAGACAGCAGCAGCGGCAGTTGGTGGTGAGGGGTGTCAGGCAGCAGTCCCTGGAGGCAGCAGCAGGTGAGGGGTCTCAGGCAGCAGTCCCTGGAGGCAGCAGCAGGTGAGGGGTGTCAGGCAGCAGTCTCTGGAGGCAGCAGCAGGTGAGGGGTCTCAGGCAGCAGTCCCTGGAGGTAGCAGCAGGTGAGGGGTGTCAGGCAGCAGTCCCTGGAGGCAGCAGCAGGTGAGGGGTCTCAGGCAGCAGTCCCTGGAGGCAGCAGCGGGTGAGGGGTGTCAGGCAGCAGTCCCTGGAGGCAGCAGCAGGTGAGGGGTCACAGGCAGCAGTCCCTGGAGGCAGCAGCAGGTGAGGGCTCTCAGGCAGCAGGCTCAGTGAGCTGTGGCAATGTGTGGCTCCCTCACACACATATATAGCCCCCAGGGCTCGTGTCTGTGGTTCTAAGCTGCTGCAATTGGTGTTCAAGGTCTGCCTCATTCAAATCCATCCAATGACCGCCTCCGCGGTGGCGGAGCCCGCCTACCGCGATTTTCAAACTTGCATCAGGCAACCGCGATTGCGCTTCTCATTGGCTGGCAGGGCATGGTCCATGGCGGTGACACACCGCAGGGGACAGGCGTGCGGTACCGCGGTGGTGCATCTTTCAAGTGCATCCAATGAACGGCCCCGCGGTGGCGGAGCACGCCTACCGCGATTTTCAAACTTGCATCAGGCAACCGCGATTGCGCTTCCCATTGGCTGGCAGGCCATGGTCCATGGCGGTGACACACTGCAGGGGACAGGCGTGCGGTACCGCGGTGGTGCATCTTTCAAGTGCATCCGGTGACACACCGCTGGTGGCAGGCGGTAGCTACCGTGATTCCGGGCACATGCATTGCTATGAGTGACCGGGATCTGGGTGTCGGAGCATGCCATGAGTGACCGGGATCTGGGTGTTGGAGCATGCCAACCGCCATTAGACATGTGCATATGCCTATCAATCCCGCTATGGTGTTTTGGGCCATGGCGGTGACACACCGCTGGTGGCAGGCGGTAGCTACCCCGATTCTGGGCACATGCATTGCTATGAGTGACCGGGATCTGGGTGTCGGAGCATGGCAACCGCCATTAGACATGTGTATATGCCTATCAATCCCGCTATGGTGTCTTGGGCCATGGTGGTGACACACCGCTGGTGGCAGGCGGTAGCTACAGTGAGGGTGCAGCATGACATTGTTGACTATGGGCATGACAGTGTTGTTTGAGCACGTTTAAGGCACCAATGGACACACCGTGCTGTGTCAATGTAATGGGTCATATCTGTACTTCGAACAGAGGTCACTTACAAAATATCATGGCACTTGATGGAATTCAAATGGGCTATAGAAAGTAATGACAGCCTAAACGTCATATCTAACACCAAATGCCACACTGAAAGTACTAATGGGGCACATTACTCCTACACAATTTCATATGTGAGCCCACATTTACACACATTTTCATATCTCACCCCCAAAGTTATCCCCAATTTCATATCTGACCCCCAAATTTAGCCCCAATTTCATATCTGATCCCAATATTTACACACATGTCCATGTCTCACACAATATGTCACTATACAGTACATGATTGTACAAACATTTCAGCATTATTATCATGACTCACCACATGTGTCACACTGTTGTCTGTTTGGTATCACCTGTTACTGCCTTCATGTAATGTTATTGTTCGCAGTAGCAAATCCTACAGTATATGTCCACATGGACATGTGTGTGCTCTACATACTCAAGGATGTTAATTACATCACCGGCACACTTGGCATTCTGTACATCCTTATCATTTTTCACTTGTATCCCTGCCTATGGGTATGTTTTGTCTCCTTATCTGCCAAATGTCATCACCATTACTTGTGACATTGTGTCTGGTATGTGCTCATGTTGTTCGGCCTGTCATATGTGATTTTGTTACATGTATATTTCCACAGTTGTGAGTATGTTGATAGTAGATTTGATGTGTGTGGTGCGTTACGTTGGTACCCACCAAGGACAGGTGCATTGACCTTGTCCACATGAAGAATGTTGGCTTGTTGAGGGACTGTAGCCAAATGTGGGGCTGGTGCTCACTGACTGTTAAGTTTGACATGGCATCTGTGACCAGTGGAAGGTGACCCACAATTGGCCTGGACAGTTCAGCATTGCGTGTGCTTTCATGTGCAGTAAGTGTTTGCAGTTTTGGCAGGGCGCACAATTAGGACACGTGTGCAGTGATATTGAACTGACACGTGTGGATAAGCCTGCTATGGTGTGGTAGCCTTTCGGGGCACAAGCTGGTCCTGCGCTGTGTGGGTGAACTGATGGTGCTGTTGACTCAAGCTAATGATGGCATCCAAGACAGGTGAGATATACCTTGATAGGGCTGGCTGTGGCACCCATCTAACTCAGACTTTTGTTGTTCTAATGGTACCAGAGGCCAACAAGTGATGCACATCCAGCATCTTTGTCTGCAGAGGAATGTTGAGAGTCCGCTTTGTTGTTCCTGACAGGCTGTGTGGCATGTGGCTCAGGATGCTTTTGATAGTAGTCCTTTGGTACCTGTGTCATGCGATGACATCCCCTATTGTTATGTGCATGAGGCTGTTGTGTCTTCGGTATTTACTCAGTATGTTCATGCGCTGACTTTTAGGTGTAGTGGTGTGGCATTGTCCGGGTGGTGGTGTCGGTTGTTTCTGTGTCACTGTTGTGTGTCCAAGCAGCTGGAGTGTTAGCTCCATGGCAAATGTTGTACTTCAGTTGTGAGTCTGGGCAGTGCTAGCTTCATACTGCATGTCAGAGTGCAACTTTAGTGCAGATTGTCGTTTGTCTACAGTCCTTTTGGATCACGTACCTTATCCACTTTTTGTGTGCCACATTGACAATATGTGTGCCTGCTGATGATATTGTGCAGTTGTGTTGTTGTGTCTTGATTCACGTCAAGACTGCATGTGCATATGCTGTTCATTATTAGTCATTGACTGACTTTGAATTGTGTGTAACAGCATGTATGGCATGTCTACTGATGACAGTGGATATTGGCACAGGCTTGTGAATATGTCTGTGAGTGTCTCTAGACTTGTGTGGATTAGCATTGGCTCACATTCCATGCTGAGTCCTTCAGAACTGGATAAATTGTGTAGTTTATGTGTCCCCTGTCATGTTTGCACAAGAATGTGTGGCACGTACAGCAGACATTTCGAAGCCAGCAGTGTTTCTGTTTCACACATGTCCTGTATCATTTACTGCCCGTGCTGTTTGCACCAGATTCTGGAATGTGACTATTACCATTCACAGACACAGTTTCCATGTTTGTTGTTCTCACAGTGGTAATACTGAAGAACTGTAGTACAATGTGATCTCTATGTGTCACGACTATTGACTTGCACTGTATGTTGCATTGTGATGCCAGTCAATGTTTGCGCTGTGTGAATCAGAAGCTACGAAGTTGTGCACAACTCATGGTCTGTTGCAATGACGTGTCCCCTTTCATCTCACCTAGGAGGTGACCTAATGTGTATCGTCCTGTCACCCTGCTGGCTAACATTGAGGATGATGACGTGATACGCAGATTCCGTCTGGACCGCACGAACATCCAAGACCTGTGTGCCATGTTGGATCCTCACCTGCGGGCTGGCAGGACATACCCAACAGCATTGACAACCGAAACCAAGGTGATGTCGGCACTGCATTTCCTGGCTAGTGGGTCATTCCAGGAGACAGTGGGCATTGCAGGGGGGATGTCTCGGCCCACCTTCAGCATGGTGCTAAGGGATTTCCTGTTGGCCATGATGCGATACAAGGACCAATACATCAGTTTTCCAAGGCGTGCAGCTTTGGCGGATGTAAAGGCGGATTTTTATGCCCTTGGCCACATCACAAATGTTGTAGGTGCTACTGACTGCACACATGTTGGCCTGGTTCCACCACAGGCACGGGAACACATCTATCGGAATCGTAAACATTCCCATTCCATCAATGTGCAGGTGGTGTGCCAGGCCGATATGATCATATCGCATGTATGTGCCAAATTTCTGGGCTCTGGACATGATTCATACATCCTGCACAACAGCATTGTGTCCCAGCTGATGGCCAATCTACTTCCAGAGCGGGCATGGATTGTGGGTGAGTAGGCAGAGTCAAGTTGTGTGCTGTGTGTACCATGCTGTCCTCTGCCACAGTTGTATTACTGAATCGTTATGTTTATTTCACACCTAGGTGACTCTGCATATCCCAACAGACCGTGGTTGCTGAGCCCACTACGCTATCCTACGACACCGTCTGACGTCCGCTACAACAATGCCCATGGTAGAACACGTCGGGTGGTGGAGCGAACCTTTGGTTTCCTAAAATCGAGATTTCACTGCCTGGACCAGACCGAGGGCACTCATGTACTCACCGAAAAAGGTGTGTCAGATAGTGGTAGCATGCTGCATGCTGCACAACTTGGCCTTACGGAAAGGAATACCCATGATCCTGGACGATGATGACCAGCCAGGGCCCCCCCCCTGCGATCCCACAAATGTCCAGTGACGAGGATAGTGGTGAGGAGGAAGGTGTCAACCAGCGTCAGCAGCTCATCAACCGCTACTTCACTTGAAGGTGGGTGACGATGTACAACTGGTCCATTGTCTGTTGATGTAGATGTTTGGGTGGAGGTCTATGTGATCTTTGTGAGTGCATCCTGTTGTTGACTCAGTGCTGGCTGCCTGTGTGATGGATACAGGGTATGTAGGAACTGCTACAGGATGTCTATGTTGGTACTGCTGCACATTGTTATGTGTGCATATTGTTGTACAGTGAGGACATGTGTTGTGTGATGGCTGTGATGCCACCACCTGACTAGTGACTTTTGTTCTGTTGTCTTTTGCTAGGTCCCTTATGCCTTCCCTTGCCTACAGAGGATCCATGCTCCTGTGACATTGTAACCATGATAAACATTGCACATACTGTGATAAACATGGAGCAGACTCAACCACCTTTTTGCGTTTTTGTAGTTTATTTGCAATGGGTATCTATGAGAGGGAATTGGATATTTACATAAGTGTGAATGGTGAATCTATGAGTTGGCAGTGATGGTAGATGAGACAATCAAGTAGGCACCACATTGATGTGGTGACACAGTCCAACAGACGGATGCCATTTCCATGGCAGTGTGGGTAAGGACAGTGTTACAAGTCAATGGCAGGTTGAAGAGTGTTGCCATCATGGCTGGCTCCTTGACTGGCGTTTGGCAGGTGCTTTGCCACGGGTGAGTCCCAAGTTTTTCTTTGGACGGCCCCTCCTTCTTTTGGCAGGGAGGGCATCGTCTGCTATGCCACTGGGGTCTGAGGAGTCACCCCTCTCCGTGCCCGCAGGGGTGGATGATGAACTGTCATCCTGCGGGACAACGGGGGGAGGTAGAGGTGTGTGAAGTGGCACTGGCCTATCCCTCAGTACCGCCACTAACTGGCCCATGAGATCCACAATTTGTCTCATATGGTTGTCCATGGACCTCATCAGACGTTGGAGCTCCAGGGCATCTTCGTGGGCCTGGCCCATTTGTGCCTGGTCACAGTGTCCGGTGTTGTTGGAGTCCCACTTGTCCTCCCACCTGCCCTGCTATCACTGGCCTGTTGCCTCACCACTCTAGCCACACTCCTGCCCTCCACAGTTGTTGGTGTTGGCTGGGCAGCCTCTGTGGCTGGGCGAATGTTGCAGGCAAAGGTGGTAGTGGTGGTGGTGGCGGCACAGGTCGTTCCAGCAGGGGTCAGCGTTGTTGTTGTTGCTGATGGTGGGGGGGCAGTGGGGTCATGTGACCGGTTGCACCCTGGCACACCAGATGGGCCGTCTTGGAGCTCCTCATCCAAAGAGTCCAGGGACTCCGCATCCGAGTGTCCATGTTCCGGGGGAGGAGACTGGCTCTGCAAGTTGAGGTTGTTGTCCTCTGCAGTCAGTTGTTGGTCACCTGTGGAACAGAGAGTACATGGTCATTGACTTACAGCCATATGGCTTGCTGTGTTTGATGTCTCTTATTTACATGTTATGCAACACACAGTTACATATTTCATGAGCTGAATGTCTGCACAGTGTTGTTCGTCATGACATGATGTGGAGGTACATACATCTTGTTCCATGGTGTGACAAGTCATTGGATGCCATGGCCAACTTGACACTCTTTGTATGGGACTGATGAGTTGTCATATGACAACTGGCTGCCATGCTACTTGATGTGATGCATCGAGGATGATTACTCTTCCCGACAGATGTTACATATGCACATGTACTAGACATTGTCACATTGTTATCTCATGCATACCTTTGTAATGTTCTGTGCTTGTATTTATTTGCTTGACAGACCAAGCCTTTTTATTGTTACTAGGGTCCTTCATGCTCAGCAGCCATGGAATTTGCACATGTCATTCTGTGCAGGGCATATTTGGTCCCTGATTTGCTTACACATGGGTTTAGTTGAGTCACAGTTCTGTTTCTGTCACAGTTACATATGCATCGCTGTCTGCATTCTATCAAATGGTATGTAATTGGGGTGTATTTTGTTGTGAGGTGTGGCATTGTGTTTGCATTAGCTCAATGCTTTCGTTGAAGAATGGTGGGGTGCATGCACTGGCTGATTACCTGTACAGTTGGCATCTTTTGGGTGGACATTCCACCACATACTTCTGGGTGGGAGGGAGTGCTCCTTCATTCTGAGGGATGGGGCAGGGTGTGCCTGGTGGGAGTTGTGGTGCAGGCCTCCCTATTCCAAAGACACCTCCCTGGAAAGATGGCTACCTACCTGTTAGGTGAGGGTGAAGCACACAATGGCTGAGGCATGCTTCTGGGTGGGGGGAGTAGTCTATCCTGCTCAGCTGTGAGCCAAGGGGGCCTGGTGGGAGTTGTAGTGCTGGCCTCCCTATTCCAAAGACACCTCCCTGTGAAGATGGCTACCTACCTGTTAGGTGAGGGTGTAGCACACAATGGCTGAGGCATGCTTCTGGGTGGGGGGAGTAGTCCATCCTGCTCAGCTGTGGGCCAAGGGGGCCTGGTGGGAGTTGTAGTGCTGGCCTCCCTATTCCAAAGACACCTCCCTGGAAAGATGGCTACCTACCTGTTAGGTGAGGGTGTAGAACACAATGGCTGAGGCATGCTTCTGGGTGGGAGGGAGTGCTCCATCCTGCTCAGCTGTGGGACAAGGGGGCCTGGTGGGAGTTGTAGTGCTGGCCTCCCTATTCCAAAGACACCTCCCTGGAAAGATGGCTACCTACCTGTTAGGTGAGGGTGAAGCACACAATGGCTGAGGCATGCTTCTGGGTGGGAGGGAGTGCTCCATCCTGCTCAGCTGTGGGACAAGGGGGCCTGGTGGGAGTTGTAGTGCAGGCCTCCGTATTCCAAAGACACCTCCCTGGAAAGATGGCTACCTACCTGTTAGGCGAGGGTGAAGCACACAATGGCTGAGGAATGCTTTTGGGTAGGAGGGAGTGCTCCATCCTGCTCAGCTGTGGGACAAGGGGGCCTGGTGGGAGTTGTAGTGCAGACCTCCCTATTCCAAAGACACCTCCCTGGAAAGATGGCTACCTACCTGTTAGGTGAGGGTGAAGCACACAATGGCTGAGGCATGCTTCTGGTAGGAGGGAGTGCTCCATCCTGGTCAGCTGTGGGCCAAGGGGGCCTGGTGGGAGTTGTAGTGCTGGCCTCCCTATTCCAAAGACACCTCCCTGTGAAGATGGCTACCTACCTGTTAGGTGAGGGTGTAGCACACAATGGCTGAGGCATGCTTCTGGGTGGGGGGAGTAGTCCATCCTGCTCAGCTGTGGGCCAAGGGGGCCTGGTGGGAGTTGTAGTGCTGGCCTCCCTATTCCAAAGACACCTCCCTGGAAAGATGGCTACCTACCTGTTAGGTGAGGGTGTAGCACACAATGGCTGAGGCATGCTTCTGGGTGGGAGGGAGTAGTCCATCCTGCTCAGCTGTGGGACAAGGGGGCCTGGTGGGAGTTGTAGTGCTGGCCTCCCTATTCCAAAGACACCTCCCTGGAAAGATGGCTACCTACCTGTTACGTGAGGGTGTAGCACACAATGGCTGAGGCATGATTCTGGGTGGGAGGGAGTGCTCTATCCTGCTCAGCTGTGGGACAAGGGGGCCTGGTCAGAGTTGTAGTGCTGGCCTCCCTACTCCAAAGACACCTCCCTGGAAAGATGGTTACCTACCTGTTAGGTGAGGGTGAAGCACACAATGGCTGAGGCATGCTTCTGGGTGGGAGGGAGTGCTCCATCCTGCTCAGCTGTGGGACAAGGGGGCCTGGTGGGAGTTGTAGTGCAGGCCTCCCTATTCCAAAGACACCTCCCTGGAAAGATGGCTACCTACCTGTTAGGTGAGGGTGTAGCACACAGTGACTGCCACATGGTTGTGGGTGGGGGAGTAGTCCATCCTGCTCAGCTGTGGGACAAGGGGCCTGGTGGGAGTTGTAGTGCTGGCCTCCCTATTCCAAAGACACCTCCCTGGAAAGATGGCTACCTACCTGTTAGGTGAGGGTGTAGCACACAGTTACTGCCACATGGTTGTGGGTGGGGGGAGTAGTCCATCCTGCTCAGCTGTGGGTCAAGGGGGCCTGGTGGGAGTTGTAGTGCTGGCCTCCCTATTCCAAAGACACCTCCCTGGAAAGATGGCTACCTACCTGTTAGGTGAGGGTGTAGCACACAGTGACTGCCACATGGTTGTGGGTGGGGGAGTAGTCCATCCTGCTCAGCTGTGGGCCAAGGGGGCCTGGTGGGAGTTGTAGTGCTGGCCTCCCTATTCCAAAGACACCACCCTGGAAAGATGGCTACCTACCTGTTAGGTGAGGGTGTAGCACACAATGACTGCCACATGGTTGTGGGTGGGGGGGTAGTCCATCCTGCTCAGCTGTGGGACAGGGGGCCTGGTGGGAGTTGTAGTGCTGTTTGCCTGGACACATACAACACAGTAGATGTGGTATACCTTTGTGATGTTTGAGGTGGTGTGGATGTAAAATCAGTGTGACCTGTGTGTGTTTTTGGGGTGCAGATGTGTGTACTTGTGCCTCAGGGATGTATCTTTGTAGTTGTGCAAGACAGTACATGGCAGTTTCATGGTATACATTAGTTGGTACTTACCAGCCTCCACTCCCCCGGGTATTCCTTAAAGACTCTCTGGATGCAGTATGGCAAGCACCTTCTCCTCCCACGCAGTGAACGGTTTTGGTGGGATGGAAGGGCCTCCACCAGTCGCATCAGCCAGCTCACGGTTCTTTGTCCTCCTCTTCTTGACAACACTCTTCAGGTCATGCCACCGCCTCATGATTTCATTCTTGTTGCGGGGCACATTCCCTACTGCATTGACCTTGCCAACTATCCTTGCCCACATGGTTGTCCTTGTGGCTAATGGTGTCTGTTGGACCATGCTGTCAAAAAGTTGTGGTTCTACTCTGATTATCTCATCTACCATTACTGTCAACTCAGTGTCAGTGAATTTTGGCATTTTGTGATGTGCCATGGTGTGTGCTGTGCTGATGTTTTGGGGTGCAGTTGTGAGGGTGGTGTAGGTGGTGTGTGTGTGTGTTGTTGTGCTGGTGAGATGTGTAGTGCTTTGACTATCCAATGTGCTGCAGGGTTGGGTTCCTTCAGGGTTTGAGTAGTGCAAAGGATTGTGGTCAGGGAAGGGGCTGGTTTTATGCTCAGCTATGTGGGTGTGTCAAGATGGTGTAATGCAGTCAGGTGTGCTGTGTGGGTTGTCCTGTGATTTGTATATTTAAATTTGCCATGGGGGTGTGTCATTGGGATGTTTCAGGTTATTGAGGGGGCAGGGCTAGTTGCTTGTGTGCATTTGCTGGCCTTATAGTTGTTTTTTTTACTTGGCCGCCATTTTTTTTGCGGAGCATCCGCAGCGATGGCTGTGGTGCAGGGCTTCCGCCGTATCTCACATTCATTACTGTTCACGACCGCGGCGGACGGAGACAGCGGAACGTACCGCTGTGATATCGGGGATATCATAATATCATTGGCGGTCACTCTGCGTGTCTGGCGGCGGGTTGTTGTGTTTCCTCTATGTTACCTCCCGTTGCGGTTGCATTTTCACTTTCTCTGCCCTCTACGGGCGGTTTTTCGATGCCTCCTACTGCCGTGGACGGAATATTTTGGCGGTTGATCCTAATTTGGTCGGCGGGCTTTCCGCGGTACCTGCAGACGGTGATTTACCGCTACCATGGCGGTCGGAATTTTTTCCGTCCGCCATCGTAATGACCCTCTAATATCGAACACAATAATATTGCTTTTTAATATGAACATATTTATACATAGTAAACATTAAGAGGTCGATTACGATGCGGCTCGTAAAGGCTCCGACCGACGGTCACAGCCTTCCAGGCCACATCATAATCGGCCGTTCGGTTTTCTTTCCCACTGCTGCATTACAACGCTGGAGGTCGAAAGTAAACTGGACGGTCATTCCGTCTGGCTTAAGATGGGCTCATGGAGCCCATCGGCCAGTCGGAGCTGGCTTGTAATTCCAAAGGGCAAGCCTTTCCGCCCTTGGGATTACGATGCACGGTTTTGAACTTGGATCCAACCTGGCCTGTCCGACATGGAAACCATGTCGGAAAGCGTGTTTGGGGCCCCCAGCAGGGCCCCCTTGTGCGTGCGGCCTCCGGTTGGGGGCCGAGTGGGCACCTATGGTGCTCCCCTGTTGACCCCTGCACCTTGTGGCAGGCACCTTGAGGTGCCAGCCACGGGGTGCAGGGATGAACAACACCTCCCATTTCTCAATGAGAGCTTGTGTTACGGCCGGTTTACGGCTGTAACACGAGCTCCCATTGAGAAATGGGAGTATCGGTCGCATTGTAATTAGCTGGTCAGGACTGCCGCCCGGAGGTCAGTCGGTCCCAGGACAGAAATGGTGTCCGGCAGACGCAAGTACGCCCGACATCGTAATCAGGCCCTAAATTTATAAACACTAAACAGTAGAATAATGTAAATAAAGTATATTTAAATAATTTAAAAGTATATATACATTTTATACTTTATATAAAACTCATATATATATTTTTATATATATATATATATATATATATTTATATAAATATATATATATTTATATGTATAGTTATTTAAACATGTATAATTTAAAACTATTATTAAAATAATAATTATGTATGTTACAATTTACAAACATTTTGAAAACATATTTTTTTTGTATTAATATAAATATATATATATATATATATATATATATATGTCCCAAAAACAAGGTTACCCCTGGGGTGCCTCCACCCCAGGGGTAACCTTGTTTTTGGAATATATATATATATATATATATATATATATATATATATTCACTGAAAAAACCATAGGTTTTAGGGACAGTTATAGTTAGTTGGACATTTCACTCGTACAAAACCCGTGAAATTCCCCCGTTATAGTTAGTTCAGCTAACTATAACTCGCGCCCCCGCAATGCACTGCTGATGACGTCACATATTACATCACTCATGACATGGTCAGTTCCAAAACTGCACACTTAGAAGAATTTCCAAGTGAAACCAGTCAATGTTAGCCTATGGAAGGAAATTCAAGTTACTGGTAAGTACGGTTAGAATTACTTTTCAGGATCAGTACTGGGCTGAAAGATGCAGCACTGAGGTCTCTCCTGATAACAGGTGAGTAAATTGTAATTCGTAGTTCGGCTGATTTTAGAGGAATATTATAAAGTTTCAAAAATCGACACTTAGAAGAATTTCCAAGTGAAACCAGTCAATGATATCCTATGGAAGGAAATTCAAGTTACTGGTAAGTACGGTTAAAATTACTTTTCAGGATCAGTACTGGGCTCAAAGATGCAGCACTGAGGTCTCTCCTGATAACAGGTGAGAAAATAGGAATTCGTAGTTCGGCTGATTTTAGAGGAATATTTGCACAATGGTGAAGGGAGGGGGCGGGGCCTGAGGTGACATCTGTGCAAACGCGCCCCGTGGCGCGTTTTAAGTTGGGGGATTAAGGCCCCTTGAATCATGAGGGTCCCTGGGGTCCAACTAGCCCACCCTGTACCTCCAGTATGCGCCAGGGAGCTGCGTTGCAGAGAGGTGTTCAGAGGCCACGCCCCTTTTACACCTCTCTGCAACGCAGCTCTGTGGCGCTTTTGAAGTACATGGTGGGCTAGTTGGCCCCAGGGACCCTCAGGATTGAAGGGATTTAATTCCCCATCTTAAAACGCACCACGGGGCCTGTTTGCACACATGTCACCTGAAGCCCCGCCCCTCCCTACACCACTGTGCAAACGCGCCCGTGGCGCGTTTTAAGTTGGGGGATTAAGTCCCCTTCAATCCTGAGGGTCCCTGGAGTCCAACTAGCCCACCATGTACTTCTAAAAGCGCCACAGAGCTGCGTTGCAGAGAGGTGTAAAAGGGGCGTGGCCTCTGTACACCTCTCTCCAATGCAGCCCCTGGCGCATACTGGAGGTTCCTGGTGGGCTAGTTGGCCCCCAGGGACCCCCAGTATTCAAGGGGAATTACTTCCCCTTCTTAAAACGCGCCAGGGAGCGCCTTTGCAGAGTACTGCAGGGAGGGGGCGGGGCCTCCGGCACGATACCGCTCGTTTTTTTTTTCCTAGTTTTTTTTAATGGGAGGGGGCTGCATGGCCCCCTTCCCTGGCACACTTTGGCCCCGGGGACCCCATCCCCCGGGGCCTGAGCATTTATTTTTTTTTAAATTAAAAAAAAACGGGAAGGGGGCCGCATGGCCTCCCTTCCCTGGGCCTGTATTGGCCCCGGGACTCCATCCCCGAAACATGCCCTCAATTTTTATTTTTTTAATTTGGAGGGGGCTGCGTGGCCCCCCTCCTCAGGCCATTTAAGGCCCGGAGACCCCATCCCCCGGGGCCGGCCTTGCCCTTTTTTTTTTTTTTTTTTTTTTATTTGGGGAGGGGGCTGCGTGGCCCCTCCCTGGCCACTTATGGCCCCGGGCACCCCATCCCCGGGGCCTGGCCTCTAGTTGGGGACTGTGGGGGTCCCCAATCCCCCACAGTCCCGCCGGCTCCCCGTGTCCTACGGGAGCCGGCATTGCTTTTCCACATGGGGAGCAGCTAACATGCTGCTCCCCATGTGGAAAGCTAGTGGTTTGCATTTTGAAAGAGAGAGCAGGTTTCCTGCTCTCTCTTTCAAAATGCAAACCAAGTTTGCTATGACAGGACTGGAGCCGCGAGGCTCCCGTCCTGTCATAGCAAACTACAGTGTCCCGGGGGTAGGCACCCCGGGACACTGCAGGAGCCGGCCCTGGAGGGTGGCGGTCCCCAGGGCCATCAAGGGCTCCAGGAGGGGGGCCGCGCGGCCCCCCTCCCATCTAGTGCCCAGCCCCAGGGAGGTGGTGGTCCCCGGGGCTTTGGGGGTCCGTAACGGAGCCCCCCCACACAGGTCAAACATTTTTTTAAAAAAGAAGCCCCGGGGGGTGGCGGTCTCGGGGCTGCGGGAGGGCCAAGAGCCCTCCCGCACCATTATTTTTTGAAAGCCCCGGGGGGTGGCGGTCCCCGGGGCTTGGGGGGCCTTAGAGGCCCCCCGCATTAAATTTAACCCCCCCCACCATGCCCCCTGGACTTGGCCCACCCAAGGGCAAATTAACATCAAAGCGCGGGAGACGCGCTTCGATTTTTTTTTTTTTCGGCAGGATCCGCGCACCCTGAGCGCATCCTGCCGATTTAAAAAAAAAAATGCTGCTTTTTTCTGCCCAGGGGGTCCTTGTGGGACCCCCTGAGCAGGCCTAGGGGGTCAGGGTGTTTCTACCCTGCCCCCTTTGTGCGTTTTGCGCACTTTTTTTTACTGCTTTCTTGTTCCTCGGTTCTACCGAGGAACAAGATGGCTGCCAACACTTCCTGGTTTGGAGTGTTGACAGCCAATTAGCAGACAGCTCGTGATCGGGAGGGTGCGCGGATCCTCCGTGCCCATAGATATATATGTGCTTTTACTTTTGATTTTCTCAGCAACTACTGAATGGATTTACACCATTTAACAAAAAGGGTTCTTTCTGAACCAAGAACTACCTCTTTGCCAAATTTGGTGTAATTCCGTTCAGCAGTTCGGGCTGTAGCCGTGGCTAAAGTTTCCTATGGGAAAATGAATGGGGAAAACACGTTTTGGGACCCCTCTTTTTCTCGGCCCCCGCTTGACGAATCACCCCGAGACTTTCAGGGTAGGAGCGGACCGGAGCGGGCCATAAAGTTTGAAAATTTCGCGAAGATTCGTCAACAGGCAAGAGAGTTATTTCAAATAGAATGTCGCGGATTTCCTATGGAAAATAGGTCCTAACTATAACTATCTACTGGCGACCACCAGTAGATAATATATATATATATATATATACACAATAATTTACATACAGTAACAAATAAATTGGACAACATTCTTTAAAACATACTAATTTAATTACACCCAAAAAATTAAACAAAACAAAATAGCATTTCACTAAAAATATATTACATATTAGAAACATTAATAAAAAAAAATAATATAATGTGAAAAATACACTGAAACATCATAATAATATTAATGTAAACAATATAAACAATACTATAAAACTGTAGGAATTATACATATAATATTCCCACTCCAATGTCTGCAATAGTAGGGAAATCATTAGACTCAGGAGGGGAGCAAATTACTATTCCCACTACATTCACTACAACAGTAGGGATAGTGTTGAATTGCACAGGGGCAAAATGTACTGTTCCCACTCCAGTTAGTGTAACAGTAAGGAAAGCATTGGACTCAGGAGGGGTAAAATGTACTATTCCCACTCCAGTCAATGCAACAGTAGGGAATGTGTTGGATTACGGAGAGGTAAAATTTACTATTCCCTTTCCAGTCTTTGCAACAGTAGGGAAAGGGTTGGACTCAGGAGGGGTAAAATGTACTATTCCCACTACAGTCTGTGTAACAGTAGAGAAAGCGCTGAATAGCAAAGGGGTAACATTTGCTATTCCCATTCCAGTCTGTGCAACAGTAGAGAGAGAGCAGTTCACTTAAAACAAACAAAATATTTTAGCCACTACATTAAATAACAACAAATATAAAGATTTAAAATATATACATATTTTTTAATGAAAAAAAGTACACATGTTTCACAATATTTAATGAATATTTTAAATGAAAACAAATAATAATAACATAAGTAAAATACAGACAATATTTTCACAGTTATAACAACCAACAAATATAATGTTATTTACAATTAAAAAGCATAACACAATTAACACAACATAATAAATAACACACTTTTAAACAATAAATAAATATTTTTACATTTATTATTACTTCCTACCCTATATCTCCACAAAGTAAACAACACACACTGAAAATGTATCTTGAAATTATAATAATTAAAAGGTTTACATAATTTGTTATCAATTAAACAATTATTAGTAATTAACTAATAATAGAATCATTATGTTTAATTAACTTTCCACCCTTTATCCCTAGAAACCCAACAATGCGCACCTAATATATATTTAAAAGAATATCTTAATTACATTTGTTACATAAATAATTATCAATTAAACAATTAGCTAATAATAAATTATTTTTATTTAATGAACATCCCACCTGTTACCCTTACGAACACAACAACCCACACCTCATATATAATTAAAAAAATAATAATAATAACACAATTTATATAATTAATTATCAATTAAATATGTATTAATAATTAGCAATAATTATTATAATTAATTTCCTTCAAACTCTTTACCACTACAAAAACCACAACTCACATCAAAAATATCAATGAAAAATATAAATTACTTACACAATTTACATAATTAATTATCAATAAAAGAATTAATATCAATTAAAAATAATGATTGAATAATTATAATTACTTCCAACCCTACACCCCTTCAAACCCCACAACCAGCACCTAAAGCTTAACGTAATTTAAAGTAATTACACAATTAACATAATTAATAATCAATTAAATATTTGATATTAACTGATAATCAATTATTAATTATAATGAATTTACATCCCACCCTGTACCCCTATAAACCCCACAACCCGGTACGGCACTAATAATTCTATGTAATTCTATGTTGTAAATTTCAAATTATTTTGTAGTTCATTTTGTTCAGGAACCAGGGCAGGGCTCTGCAAATATCCTCTGTAGATGACATATTCTCTGACAGGTGCTCCTCGCACTCCTTGTCTAATGAGCATAACTCATCAGTCAATGGTGTGAGAGGCACCTTCCATTTTTTCTCCAAAGAGGGTACATTATGAATGTTTCCTCTAGAGCTTACGAGATCTAACTGGGTGCTCTTCTCAAAGTAGAAGGGATGACAATATGGCACGCAGTGAGGGCAACAAACCCAAGAGGCCATAAGCTGAGCAGATACAGATCCAACAGGTTTGTAAGGTATGCGAGGAAAAGTGTGACCACAACAAGCCCTGCTAAAAAACAAAATAAAAGACCAGAGACTCCTGACTCCTGCTCACTCATGGACTCAATCATACAGGACTCCTCCGGGCATGCAAGGACTAGAACTGCTCTCCAAGGACTCCTGTTTACAGGGACAGAAAAAACAATAGGACTCCTTACTCCAAGAGAGCCCAGCTGACCACAGATGAATGGGCCATGCAAGAGACCTGGCTTAATAAAAAACTGGTGCCTCGAAACCTATCCAAGGATCTATGAGCCACAGGACTGACTATACGACATTTTCCCACCAGATGGAGGAAACTGGGATATAAATAATTTTTATCACTTCTGGACATTGGAGGCAAGGTGCCAAGGATTGCCCACTCTAGGCAGGCAAGAAAAATGGTTCATCCTCCTCTGAGCTTTTTGCTGTGGTGAAAACAAGTTTAGTGAGATGTAGCATTAAAGGAGTCTGGATTGTGAAGTCCTACATGACCACAGCTTCAAGCCTTGCCCCCGTAGAGGGGTTTGACTTCCAAAAAAGAGCATGAAGGTAAAGCGCTGGACTGAGGCAAGGTGGCAAATCTATCTGCCTGACAAAGTACACTCATTGGTCACAAAATTCAACTTTGTCCCGCTCAGAGCATTTAACATCAATAACAACGGTCAGGAATTCATCAATGAAGTGCATAGCTGTCAAGTCGGAGGGGCAATGGATATTTGTGGTATCCGCTGGCTTGTCGGTTTCCTGGAACCATTTGGTACACCAAATGTAATTTATAGAATGTATCTTAAGGAGTAAATAGATTGTACCAAGTAATCTGCTGTCGGCTATAACATTCTCGTCTCTGCATTACTAAAATGTATTTCCTTTATGAAAAACCTAAGAGCCAGACATTGGTAGCCCAAAGGAGCACTAAACGTTGAAGTACATTGTGCACTTGAGGCTTAAAACCCATCACACAGAATCTAGTGGGGTCTGGAAAGACTTCAAGTTTCAGCAGTCATTTTGGAACCACTTCTATAAAGAATACAATGTTCAGGTTCTTGATCATTTGTATTGAGAATTGGAAGGGGAGGTCTTCGGTTCGTGTTCAGCTGCCGGCATCGCACTGTGTCCTCTTCCACCCAGAACTCTTCTTTAGCACTTCTGAGAAGATACATCCCTGAGCTAAGTGCTCAACTAGTGTGATTGTATGAATCTGGCAAGAGTATGTTGGAATACCCAGAATGGAGCTCTGGTTTTATTGTTGAATGTATATTGTCTAAACCACACTGGTTGCTGGTTGTGAGCATAAATAGAGAAGGCCTTTTTCATGAAAGTTTATATTTGATCTTGTATGAATGCAAACTGAAAAAGGTTTTGAAAATATAAACATATTATTGTTGATGAAAATTAGTGGAAAAAATTCCCACATTCAAATATGGTCAGAGAGTTGTTGTGAACTAACCACTTAATTAAATATTTGTGAACACTCCAAAAGTGTTGGCAAGAGATTTACAAATGTGAGGCTAAATTTTGAATGAATAGGAGAGCTTTGTTGTTTTTAGGATTTAACATAAATGAGGAACTTTTAGAAAACCTTTTTGTGAGTGTGACGTCTCACTGCAAATTAAAGACAGTCTGCTAATTATTCCAAGGGAATTTGAAATAACTGATGAAGGTCAATGAAAAAATGCAAGCCCATTGAGAAGCTGAATTACTGAAAGTTAAATTCTGCGTAAGTGATTACCTTGAGAGTGAAGTGAACAATGCTGTTCCCTTGCACTAGATTAAGAAGGGAAACGTTTACCAGAACCACATTCTCTTCTCAGGAATTCAATTCAGGATTCCTAAATTGGCAAAGTAGAACAAGTCCATTATTTGCTTATTTTCAGGTAGACTCTCCAAAAAGGTGGAAATAGGTTTAATGAGAAAAACAGGGAAGATCTATTTCACATATTCACTTTATTATTTTGCCATTTCTCTTTAAATGTATTATGTGTACCCGACTGCCTTTCCCTTGGGTTCATTCGACCTTTGTTGTGAGTACCAAAATCCAGCGGATATCATTTAGGCATGGAGGACTGTAGAGTCCTGTGCTGCCTGTACAACTACCAGAAAGAAGATCACATCAACTATTTGCAGCATGATACCAGCATTGTAAGCATCAACTTGATGACTTATCTGACTTTGAGAGGCCAAGACCGGCCACAGCCTTGATCCTTTCCTGGCTGGAAGACTTTGACTTTCATTTCAGAAACTAAAGTCCAAAAGTAAAAGCTGTGATCTGGACGACCCAATAATGAATGTACAGATGTGCAAAGTTTATCCTTTTGACATACGAGTAAAATATGTTAAATCACAAATATCTCCACAAAAATTTAACCGATTTAAACGAAACCACTGTTGGAAAGTGGATTATTAGTGGTAAATATGCATCTACCACTGGCAATAAGGGCACTAACATAGTCTAGGGCTCAGAATAGACACAGAAAATTATTCCCATTCTCAACACTTGGTAGCTTGGCTGCGAGCAGGCAGGCTTAACTTCAGAGACAGGTATGTAAAGCATTTAAAAACACTAATTCATTAAGATACAACACTCAATAAAAATCCGTCATGAAAAGGCTGACGGTGCAAGAACTCAAAATATGCTGAGCGGGACTGCGCCGGTCCCTGCTCAGCATATTGCATTGTGGCGCTCCTGTGCCAACACCAGGGAATGACTGTTCCCTGGCGCAGCAGGCGGCCACCGTTGATCCGACTTTGTAAGTCATAATCGGCAATATGGTGGACTGCCAATCCTACGCCACCGCAAAAAATGGGGATGCCCAGGGCACAGGATGACTTTGCAACAACCACTAAAAGGCAAGACACTGGCATTTTCTGTCTTTATGCAGATGTGTTGAAACACCGTCCATCAGTGTGTACTCACACAAAAAAAGGACTTGGATATGTTCTATACACCCCTAACATATTTTGCCAGGTTTACTTATGAACCCCTCCACCAACCAGTCTGTGTCAGATTTGCTTTGTGCGCAACTAATTAGGTTAGATTCAACAAACAGCTCAATAGCAACTTTAAACAATATTTAAATATTTAAAGTGCCTCTGTTCTGTAATGTATGCACACATATCTAATATCAAGGATAAAAAAAAGATTAGCACTGACGTATGCGGCCCATATCAACTTTCTCTTTTCCATAGAGATAGACGTGTTGAATCTTCCGGACTTGTTATTTTGCTCAGTATTTCCGCTCTTCCAGAAGCGATGCACATCTTGACATGGATGCACAATTTTTTTAAAAGTGTTTTGAAATATTTTCTTTCCAGCGCTAAAGCTGATCTGGGGAGACAGGTAGTGTTTCGGTGCCGCATAAAAGCCTGGCATTGTTCCCCGAGCCTCTCTGTGTACTCATCTAGGGCCCTTCACTTGAGAACAGAAGGCAGAAGGCTGCTTTGAAGTGTTTGCCCGCGTGAGACGCAAATGGTTTCTTCCTTCTCGCCTATCACTCTCAATTTCACAAGATAGCTCCTTCTGCGGAGTGGCGTGGTAAAAATATTTCTTTCGACTTATCTCGCGTACCTTTTTTTTATGTTTCTGCATGCTGTTTTTGAGACTGTTCAATGAAAAGGGGAATTTTGTTTTCATTATGACTCTGTCAATGTATACATTTTAAGTGCTGCCATTTCAGCGTCCCACAAAACATTGCCGCAGTGAAAATCACGTCTAATAGCACTGGGCAATTTAGATGCATTTGGGAGTGACATTGCTGCCGCTCCAGGCAATTGTGAAGGAATGTATCACTTATCAAAATGCTTTTCCAAATATTCTGTTTGTAAGCATTCGGCAGACCTACATATCACTGTCAATCTGAAATGTTCGCCTAAGTGCTGAAAAGAACTGCTATGAAATCGCTGATATTTACAATGTGTATATGTGACATCATTTTATGGAACTTTAAAATCTTCAGGGCTTGGGTAGAAAAGTACAATTTGTATTTTTACTCTTCTGCGTAGTTTATATTAGCAGCAAATATCGAACAACTTTGATCTTACAGTATCACCTATCAAAGCCAATGTTAAAAGCATAAAATAACATATCTTTTAGTTAGTGTCAGCTCTTATGTGCATATATAGTAGAGGAATATATATAATGTTTTCGTTTCCAGGATAACGAATTTGCTGTAGTAATAAGAACAGCGTACATGGCTATACGTTTCAAAATGTACTTTGGTATACTTACAGCATATCTCCATGCCCAATAAACTTTAGGCAAGCAGAGGGTTTGCAAAATTTGCATAGGCCATAATTTTGATTGATTGACATCATTTTTATTACTTTGATCTCTTTTTGGACCAATGCATGCATGTGCACGCCATGATTGGGTTTTACATTATTCAATTTTTAATAATAATAAATCCTTTTTTTAGTTATGTAGCGCTTCATAAGGCACTTCTTCCACTTCTAATCACTGTAAATAGCGGGTGTTACTATTACACTCAGTTTACTGACCTCGAGAGGACGAGGGTCTAAGTTGCCCTTTCCATGGTAAAACTTATGATCTCCAGGTTACAAGAATATCACTGAGAGCGTATATCCTACTAATCCAACCTACCATCTGTGATAATGATAAACCAACTCTATGGACAGCGGTTCCTGTGAGAAAATGGCCCTTGTCTGTTTCTCACACCCCCACACATTTTTTGCTCTATTGTATAGTTGGTTTTTAGACTCAGCACACTGGGGCACTACCATCCAATGCCCAATGTATGTGTTCTGACCCCTAAAACATATAAAAATTGGCTAATCCATCAATGGCATATGTACCTTTCCTGTAAGGCCATAGTAAATGGTGGTGGAACTACACCCATGGCATGGAAAGGTAAATGTCACCTGTGGACTGCAGCACTTATTGTGCCATCCACTGGCGTGATGGGGAAATCATGACTTCAGGCCTACCATTATAGCCTGACTGCTACAGTTTAAACTCTGCAGCTCGACCTGTCAAAATAACCATTTTGACAGAAGAAAAACTTTCTGTTTAATTATTAATAAGTCACATCCATACAGGCCTTCTAGGCAACAATGTAGTGTGCATTGTATATAAAAGTGGAACATGCAGAACTCTAATGTTACCATGTCCCATCATTTAAAACTCTCCAAAAAGATATTTTCACTGTAGAAGGCTCTGGCTGTCTTATGAGAAAGCTAGAGTCTAGATTAAAATATTAATTCTGCTTTTATTCAAGGTGTCTTTAGTCACAGCTATAGCCTCCTCCGGGGAGATATTAGTATATAGGGACTCAGGGGCGGATTTACAAGCCCCTTGCGACAACTTTACGCTTCCGTTGCGTCACTTCTGTGATGCAGCGGCGTCGGAAACAATGCGCCACGTTGCGACATATTTACAACGTGACGCATCTAGGGAGATGCGTCACGTTGTAAAGCCCTGCGCTACATTATACCTGCATCAGGTATAATGTATGCAGGGTGGGCGTTCCCACGTAGTATAGCCTCGTAAAAGTGATGCAGTGAAATCTACAAGATTTCACTGAGTCACTTTTACGACGCCACTGCGTCAAAACCTTGCGCCTGCTTGTAGCAGGCGTAAGGAGTGATGCAGCATGTTAGGAATAGGCATTCCTAACCATTGCTGGAGTTGCGTCGTACTTGCGACACGACTCCAGCAATGCGCTGCCCTTACGCCGACAAGATGCGCCACGCATCTGTCTATCCTTGCGCCACGGTGCGCCGCATCCATGGTGGCGCAAGGGTTTTTTTCCGTGTCGCAATTTAACTGGCGCATCCCTGCTAATATGCAGGGATGCGCCAGTTCTTGTAAATCTGCCCCTCAATGTCCATGGTGAGTCAGATCTCTACTGAGGGTTGAAAGTTAACCTTTCAAAGTTGGTGATGAACTTCATGGAAGACAATGAAGTCGCCCGCAAGTTTCAGTTGATTGACCTCCTGTGTGGCTACAAGAACAAAAGGTGCAAGAGGCCTATTTTCCGAAGTGCCCACCTGACCACTCGCAACTAGGCCTGGACTGATCCCTGCTGGTAGCCTCTGCTAGAGTAATCATTGACCCAGTCCTGTTGTAGCTGAGGTCCTGGAAATCTTGGTTGAAAATCTTGGCTGTGTCTAACTAGACTTCCCCTGCAATCTTTGCTGGTTCTAAGAATATATTTGAACTTCCAGACGTCTGGGACCAATCACCCAAGTCAATATGCCCAAGATGAAACTTCCCTTCTGCAGTAGCAGGTTTCTCCCTCTAGGAGCTTCTCGGTAGAAGCAAATCTATTTCATTAGGACCCTGGTGTGAACATTTCTGACCTCTAGAGGAATCTGGCCTCTAAAAAAGGGACTAAATCAGAACTTAGAAATCTTGACATGGCGAAGGTGTGAAAAGTATCAGGCCAATGAAAGGACTTCCCTGGGTGCAAAACGTAAACTTTTCCCACTCAAACGTCTCCCACGAAACCTTCAGCTTCATGTCTGCAATGGCTTTCTGACTCTGAGGGGAGTTCCTCAGTTTCAGCTTGCAATCTTGCCCCGTTGGCAGGGCCGGACTGAGAACAGAAACCGGCCCTGGCAAACTGCTCAGCCGCCCCTTCCTCCCCCCCTGGGGTGAAGGGGAGTGCAGCCGAGCAGTTTGCGAGGGCCGGTTTCGGCCGATTTTGTTACAGGGGGCCGATATTGCTGACCCCCGGTAACAAAAACGGCCCCCCAGGGGCCCAAAACCGACCCCCACCATGGGGCCCACCGGGGAAACGCCCGGTGCCCGCTACGGCCAGTCCGGCCCTGCCCGTTGGAGGATTTCAACTTCAATTTCAGAGACTAAATCCAAAGTTAAAATCTTTAACTGAGATGAACCTGCTTGGATTATCCAACCTGCCCTCTATCGCAGTCGGCCCATAATCATACCTAGGTCCTGGTGTACCATGAAAGGTGATTCCTGATTGGTACTTTAGATTTTAGTGGTGCCTTATTCTTAAATCTTTACAAATTCATATCTCCGGTTCCCCTTTTTGAACTTTTGTTTATTAAATGTTACTTTATTTTTAATACATTTGATGGTGATTTTTATTGTGTTGTGTTTTTTACTACGTTGTTAAGTTAAGCCTGTCTGCTCTGCACCATAGCTATCAGGGGCTGTGCTCAGGTATAAAGTACTGCAGCCTTTGCCTGGATCAAACAAGTTTGTGACTTTGTTAGCTGTAGTGGACTTCCAGCCAACTAATAATTCACTTTCTTACAGTTCCCATAAAGATTGTAATATATTATAGTACTTGTCACTGGAACACAATTACCTTTGATACCATGTCTTCCTGTCAAATGTTAGCTAACAGTTTAGCATAGTTATTTAGTTGTTTTAAATTTGCAAACAGCCATTCAAAAAATAGCTCACTGCCTTAACAAACAAAATTGTTGCATAATTTCTGCATAAATATTTATTTGAAAAATCAACCTCTCACTGCCAAACAGGGTCATGGCAGATGTTTAGAGTGAGAGAGAAATAATAAAGTTCACTAACACCAGCAATGGAAGAACAGCAAAACCTATGAGACAAGGAAAGACAACCTCAAGTAGAAGGATTATTTCTTTGAGACATCCCAACAGGCCAATGATTCTGTGAATTGTCAATTGGAGTGTGTTCCACATTATAGGTACCAATAGTCTAAACGTGTGCTCCATGCTGTCTCCTCTGCTCTCACCCAATTCAATGGCTCTCTTTTAATCACACGATTCTCATTTGCTTAGGGCAATCATGAAAAACCTTTATGCTTGCCCCAAGATGTCCAAGTCGAATGACATGAACATCAGGAAACCTGGCATATTGTTTGTGACAGAGCAGTTGTTAATTTTATTGCAGTGAACAAACAGTCCCAGAACCATGAATTGAGCTGGTTGTGTATTGGGATTCACATTTTGCTCATTACATTTACAGTGCAGTTCTGAGCCACACTTTTCCTCACCCCCCCCAGCTGTGAGCACAAGATCTAGGTACAATGCCACATGCTTTGCCAGTGCAACCAAAAGAGTAGGGAAGTGGCAAAAGTAGAAAGCAATAACAGCAGCTGCTAGCTCTCTACTTTTTATTGTATTGAATGTATTGTAGCAGTGCTTAATATGTAAAATAATGAATGCCTAAAGCGCTGCTCCGAAGCCTGACCGCCACTACTAAATTTCAGCGCACATACTACCAAGGCTGTGTAGTCCTGAATCCACCCCAGGCATCTTTACTGCACTGCCAGAAACACCCTCCGCTTTTTATCTCACTCCTGCAGGTCCCTGCTTTTGACCTTTGTAATGGAATTTCCGTCTTTCTATTCCTCATGGTGTCCTGTTTGTGTGTTTTACCTCTCTTGCTCTCAGGAAAAGTCTGACGAGAAAAATCAAGTGCTGGTCCCCAAAGAAAAGTGCCAGTGGTTCCCATCGGCAATCACTGGAACAAATTAAGCACTGATCAGTGCTTAATTTGTAAAAGATTTAGGGGCCGATTCTGATGCGGGTTGGAAAAGCTTCCCGACCGAATCGGTTGGGAAATGGTGTCCGACCCACTTGGATCGGGAAAGTCCGACCGGCGGAGTAGGATGCATCCGGATGCTTCCAGATACGATTTGGTTGAACTCCCATTGACTTCAATGGGAACATTTGTTCCTAACCGCATCAGAATTGGGCCCTCGGTCGGGAAGACACGTTCCCGATCCGATTTGGAAGGAGCAAATGCCGTTAGGAGGCCTTCCTAACCGCATCAGAATCAGGCCCTCGGTCGGGAAGCTTTTCCAACCCACATCAGAATCGGCCCCTAAGTCCCGGTGCTCAAAAACGGGATTTGAGGTGCCCTGTAATTTTGTATTTTATGTGTACTGGGTGCTTTCCCCACCACCTAAGAGCTAAAAGGTGCAATATCTAAGCACAGGCAGGGGCATATTCTCAAGGAGTTATTGCTGCGTTAGCAGCACTTTTCTGCAGCTAATGCGGCGATAATTTTATCGCTCTATTACCAAGCTGTCGCTAACAGCCGTTAGCGACAGTTTTTAGGCGAAAGCGTCCGTTTTAAAGATCGCCACTTCTGTTAGCGATAATTATATGCAGGAGAGGCGTTCCCGTGCAAAAACGCATGCAAACACCACTACTACATATTCACAAGGGGATCCTTGAACTTCTGAAGACCAAAAAAACTGGCTCTAACTGGAGTTAGAGCCAGTAACTTAAGACCAGAAAATAGCTGGTCTTAAAAATGGGGATAACACTTGGGGCCTTATCTCAGCAGGTTGTGGTGCTGGACAGCACTGCAAGCAATGTTGCAGCGCTGCCCTGTGACAAAACTACAGTGCAGGAATGCGCACCATCAATAAGATAGTGCGCATTCCTGGGCCCCAGTAATGAAAAGTGTTGCAGCGCTGCGACAAGACAGCGTTGCAACACTTCTCACTACGCCCTTCTTGTAACAGCATGGATGAGCTGTATTCACTGGACAGTGCTCCATGACGCAAGTAATGACAGATACGTCAGGAATCCTGACATATCTGTCGGCGCTAAAGTCACGCATTGCTGCAGTCGTGTCACAACCATGACGCAACTCCAGCAATGCATGGGGCCAGCCTATCCCTGTGGCACTGCGTCACCCTCACGCCTGCCATCAGGCAGGCGGAAGGTACTGACGCTGTGCCATTCATGAGGGGTGCCCGAATGACGGCGCTGTTGGAGATCCATCGGTGGTGGTCGCGCGCTGCGGTGTCATCGTTTGGAATCATTGGTGGAGTGTTGGTGCGGAGGGAGTTGACAAGACGCTCTTCGGTGGCCTTGATCCAGCTGCGAGGGGGTGCGATGATGGCAGTGGCGTCCGGTGGGCAAGGTGAAGATGTGATGTTACCAATGATGGTCCGACCAGGAGAGTTCGGTGTTGTGACTGTAGTTGAAGTTCCCGCTGGCGGAGGTGACGTGCTCGACCATATGTCCTGCTATGTGGCTTGTTGAGGTGACTTGCTGCTTGCGTCTGATGTAGGGGACCTTCCCCAGGAGGGGGTGGTGTCCTGGTCACTGGGGTTGTCCAGGTGGAACTTGAGTTCACCGAGTAGGATGTCGTCAGTGGATGGGAGACCCTGGGGTGCAATGAGGTCTACAATGGTATTGGAGAACGGGGGGCCATGGCCCGGGGGGCCTGCACATGAGGGTGCCGCAGAGGATGTGCTTGGGCTTGGTCCGGATCTGGGAGTTGAGGTGGTCCATGGTCACCCATGGGTCATTAGAGTGCGTGGTCAGTCGGAGTGTGCTTCTGTAGGTGATGGTAATGCCTCCTCCTTGATGGTCGGGGTGCTCCTTGCGGGCGATACTGCAGCCGTCAGTGATGGCGATGGCGATGTCTGGTCCAGAGCAGAGGTTGGTCCTGGCAGGCGAGGTGGCGTCCAGGGTTGATGGCGAGGAGTCTGTTGGCATCGTAGCGATGGAGTATCCAAGAGGAAGGCTCCTCGGTGCAGAGCGTGGTCCAGGGGCAGACGGACGCAAACGCCGTAGCCTATGGGTTGCCTTTGGCACGAGAGGCTACCATTCCAATGCAGGCAGTACATCGTCAACAACGCAACTCCATCAAGGCAGGTGCCTTTACATCGCATTTGATTACAACGCATTGTGAGGTCAGTAATGGGGTAATTTAATGTTTTTCAGGTGGGCATGGGTTTCATATGTAAAATATGGAATTTGGGGTGTGTTTTGGGTAAAATATGGAAATTGGGGTGTGTCTTGGGGTAAAATATTCAATTTGGGGGGTGTTTTGGGGTAAAATATGGAATTTGGGGGGTGTTTTGGGGTAAAATATGGAAATTGGGGTGTGTCTTGGGGTAAAATATTGAATTTGGGGTGTGTTTTGGGGTAAAATATGGAATTTGGCGTGTGCATTTGGGTCAAATTTGATTTTTGGGTGTGTTATGGGGGCTCAAAAAGGAATTCCAGGGTTCACGGTTGGGTTTGGGGTGCAAAGGCAAGTTTTGGGTTGCACTCACTGATGTGGGAATAGTGATATTGATGTCTCCGCTATGCAACCTCTACTCTACTGTTGCAATGTGCCTAGTATTAGTATTAACCCTGGGCAAAGCACTACGCTACGCTCGCGTAGTTTGCGAAGTTTGCGCTACTTCGCACAACGCGAATTGCACGTAGCACAGTGCAAACACGCGTAGCATAGCGTAGCGTAGTGCAGCGGTCATCTTTGCTTGCTCGTGGTCCTCAACGTCAAGTTGGCGACCGCGAGCAAGCAAAATGACATCCCGGCGAGACTTTTTCCTCGTTCGCGATCAGCAACATCAAGTTGCCGATCGCGAGCGTGGAAAATAAACCTCCCGGCGAGATTCTCAATGCGGGGAGGTCAGGTTTCTCATTGCGAGTGGTCGCGTATGCTCGCGACCGCTCGCGATGAGAAACTACCAGTCCGCGTTGAGAAAGCTGCCGCTCGAGTAAAAATCTACTCGAGCGGCAGTGAAAGACAGCTCGCACTGTGCAAGATGCCGTTTTCAATGATTGCACAGTGCGGACAAGCATCCGGCACTGTGCAATCATTGCGAACAGTGCACTACACAGTTCGCGTAGTGCTACGCGTAGCTCGCGTAGTGCGAACTGCACTTTGCGTAGCTTCGCGTAGCGCTACTTCGCGAACTACGCCCAGGCTTAATTAGTATGCATGGGAATGGAATGCGATGTTATGGCATGCGTCGCAACCACGTATGTGCCTTTGGCACACGGGTGGTACGCCCGCTGTGCATGGGCGCACAGCGGCCGCCGTTGAGAAGTGCTGGGGGGGCCTGGACAGCTGTGAGGTGGTAAACGTTGGAAAGAACACTGAATGGGGCGTGGACGCGGGGATGTGTGTGTGAGCGGGTGTTGTAAAAATTTTGATAAGGGAAGTCTTACCTCGAAGCCGGGTCCTGTGTCTTCGTTGCTCCTGCTCTCCTGCATCTGCTTCCAGGAACAGGAAGTAGGCAGCCAGGCTCCCTCCCCTGAGCCAATCACAACGCTGCGAGGCGGCGGTGGGATTGGTAATTGACAACGGGACAAGGCATGCAGCCAGGGGCTGGAGGGGTGGGCATGTTCTCCATGCAGGCTGTAATGCAGCCTGCATTACGAACAGGGAAGTGCTCATGACTGCTTTGGGCAGCCTGAGTGGGCCGACCAAACAGTCATTGCGCACTTGAGTGGGCATGCAAATCTGCCCATGCCTTGCCCCGTGCTTGGAGCAGTCCTACCCACCCTCCCACCCGCAAGTGAAACATAGCACGGTTACATCAGTAAGTTATCATCATGTGATTATTGTTCCTCCTCTGCACTGCTTGGAATCAGTGGGGCGACACTCTTCCGCCATAGCGGATGAGCCGACACTGGGGGTGCATCATCTAGGTGTGCTAGGCCTGGGGGACTCGACCCCCAGGCATCCTGCGATACGCGTCCCACCTTCTCCTTACCTGGACATTGACACCGTGGCGCAATCCGCTGTACTCTCTCCAAATCTGTGACTCAGCCAGCAGGAGCCTCAGCCAGCAGGAGCCTCAGCCAGGAGGGATTTCACAAGCCTGGGTACGGCAGTCGCCGACAAGTCCGCTGGTGGACCTCCCGATGCAGTTGATGCAGCAGGGCCACCTTAGGCGTGAAGTTGCAGCGCTTACGCCACACAAGTTCTGCGCAACTCAGGGGCCTCACCCTCCACAGCGTCCAGCCAGCCCAACATCATCCGGCCTGTGATGCAGAGAGGCGGCACCCACCGTTGGTAATCCCCTCCGTGCACCCCGGTGTAGTGGTGGATCGTAGTATGCGATGCAGACCTCCCTACGTTGGGGCGCAGGAGCGCCTCTACTATTGACAGCTCCAAGGTGCGCAAGGCGGTCTTCTCACACAGGTCAGCAACGTGTCTCCATGCGACCTGCCAGACTTCACCACCAGGTACAGGCGATCGTCGCGCGTCAATGTCTACCGCCACGGCTCATCGATTCCACAGCTCCTCCGCATCCCACTCCAGGCTCCAGACGCAGGTCCAGCGAGGCATCCAGGCTCCAGACGCAGGTCCAGCGAGGCATCCAGGCTCCAGACTCAGGTCCAGCGAGGCATCCAGGCTCCAGACGCAGGTCCAGTGAGGCATCCAGGCTCCAGGCTCAGGTCCAGCGAGGCATCCAGGCTCCAGATGCAGGTCTAGCGAGGCATCCAGACTCCAGACGCAGGTCCAGCGAGGCATCCAGGCTCCAGACGCAGGTCCAGCGAGGCATCCTGGCTCTCATCCTGGTCATCCTGGATGTTGGGTGGCTTGCAGGGGTTGTTGATGTGTGCTGCACTTTGCCCAGGCTGCTCCATTCTGCATTTTTTGTTTTTTATACCTATTTTCTATTGGATGTTGACTGATAGGCTATTTTTTGCATTTGAGACAAAACAAACTCACGTTGGGCTGGCTAACGTGAGTTTTTTTGCTGCTAATGGGCCTATCAGTAGTTTTCGCCGGCTAACGCCGGATTTCCTATCGCCTTCGCGCTGACGTTAGCAGCAGTTTTCACCGCCATTCCCTGAAACTATCGCCTGTTAGCGGCGTGTTGTGAATACGCCGCTAACACGGCGATAATTTCACGCGGTACACAGCGATAAGAAAACGCACACTAACTGAGGTTAGCAATAGTTTTCGCCGATTGTTGAGAATATCCCCCTCAATGTGCACTCCGCTCACAAGCGCTACTAATACTGTTTTGTGCGTATATTCTATCACCAGACGCAAGCGACCGGAATGCACATTTGTTAACTTCTGCGAGAGAAGCCTGATAGGAATGCACACGTGTGAAAACAGGGGTGGATGTCCGTTGCACAATAAATTCACTATGACAGAATGCCAAGCATGACCACTGACTGCAGGGACAAGACAGAGGTAGCGTGTAGTTTGACACAGCTTGAGTATCGAGAATCTTCTCTTAGCAGGCATGTGGGAGGAATCATGACTTTACGCAGTGGAGGAGGGGTAATAAAAGGTGTCTCACATCTCCTCAGGCAGGGTGAACTGAGCACTGTGCAGACTGCCCCCTGGGCAGGAAATAGTGTCACACACCAGACGGGTGCAGCATTGTTTAGGAACCATTAATCCTGTATGAAATTAAACAAGAGCTAGAGACAGCATTTTTTTGTAGTGTGTTAGCTGGAATCATGTGCGCTGATTACAGCATTACTTTTTTTTATTTTTTATTAAGTCAGATCACATACCCCATTGGGGATCCAATGGCCACATTAACTTTGTACAATCATTATTGTCATCTCAAAAGAAAAAGGGAAAGAACATGGTGTAACAGATGAGCAGGTGGAAAAAGAGAAATAAAAAAGAAGAGAGGGAAAAAAAGGAAAATTATACCTCCGGAAATACAAGCTATCGATGATAACAGGGTAGCAAATAAATGCATATGGAGGAACAAAAATACAGCTTCCACAGTCAGCATAAGTACATTCCATTTCCGCAACAAAAAATGCCCCAACATTACAAGCACTTAAGGGGCATCCCTCTACAGATCCCAATTAAACCGTGCCCATAGTCTATCAAACTCCTAAGGGACCGAGCACTCCTTACTTTAGCCAGAGCCTGTTCTGATTCATATATTTGTCGGATTAATACCCACCATTCAGTAGCCCGCGTGGGGACTACTGAAACCCAGGATCTAGCAATGCAAAGATGGCAGATGCTATGAGTGTAGACAGCAACTGTCTTAGCCCAATATCGATCTCCATTCTGCATCCCAACATTATCTCCATAGGGGTTCATATCCTAAACCTGCTGTAGCTAATTGACACACTTCTTCCCAGAATGCCTCCAAAGCGGGGCATGCTTATAACATGTGGAGGATTTCTGCTGCTTGACATCTGCACTTGGGCCAGCCAGTTTTATCTGGGTAAAGGTTTGCACCTCACCTCATAAGTTTGTCTGGCGTATTGTTTATCACGCAGACAGTCTTAAATTGCTGTAGCTTTAACTTGACAGAGTGCACAGTGCCCTCAACTGTCTCTAAAGCCCGATATATTTCTAATGGTAACACCTCCTGAGAGAGCACTTTGTTCTATGTAGCTGCCAGGCAAAGGCTATCATCACTCCTATGCTCACAGAACCCTTGATAGACAGTGCTATTCAATTATTTTTGACTAGCTTTGAGGATGTTAGATAAAATAGAAGGGGTTATAGTTCAGTTATCTCCTTGCCTTCTGCATAAAAATAATCCCTCAGCTGTAAATATTTATAGAAGTGGTAGCGTGGAAGGTCAAACAATTTGTAGCTAAGTAAAAGTGCATAGCCCATTCAGATCAAAGAGCTGCCCTACCGTCAGTATGCTGGATCTCTGCCATACTTCACTAGTCGAGTCATGAAACACCCCAGGAAAAGCCGGGTTGTCCCATAGCAGTGTGTTCCTGTGTATTAACTTTATAGAATATTTGGCACAACTTTCTCGCCAGATAGTTGCAGTGTCCTTGACAAACTTGAACCTTACCCACTTATAATAATTGGGGTCTGTTATTCTATAGAAGAAAAGCCTGCTCTCAGCATCAAGTGACAAATAGTAAATAAATGCGGACGAGTCCGGTTCCACTGGAGCAAGCACATTGCACAGATGGCTCGCAAAAGCTGCCCAAACTGTCTGACAAAATATCGACTACACAAATATCGACTACAGAAATATCGGAGGCGAAATATCGATGTCCAGAATATCGAACTCCTATCTACATTAAGGTAAGTACAAAAATATCGGAAAAAAAATATCGTTATCAAAAATATCGTTGTTAAAAATATCGTTTTTTTTAATGTTTAAAAAAAATGTAAAATAAACTAAATAATACATATAATTAAAAGAAACATAGTTAAAATAATTTTAAAATGTTTAAAATTATAACTAATACATATAATTTAAAAATAAATTAAACATATATACATATAAAATATAATACATATACTTACTTAATAATATTTACAAATAATTATTTTAATAACATACATTTTTAAAAAACATTATACAAATTAGAAATACATATATAAAAAAAACAATAATATAAATAAAAATAACAAAAATATATATAACAGATTAAAAAATTACAATATTTTTAATCTTTTTAAAAAAAATATACAGTACATTAACTAAAACAGTACAGAAAATATTGGATAGCGGAGGGAATAAAATTACTATTCCCACTCCACACACTGTAACAGTAGGGAAAGTGTTGGATAGCGTAAGGGTAAAAATTACTATTCCCACTCCAGTAAGTGCAACAGTAAGGAAAGTGTTGGATAGCGTAGGGGTAAAAATTACTATTCCCACTGCAGACAGTGCAGCAGTAGGGAAAGTGTTGGATAGCGTAGGAGTTAAAGTTACTATTCCCACTCCAGAGAGTGCAACAGTAGGGAAACTGTTGGATAGCAAAGGGGTTATAATTACTATTCCCACTCCAGAGAGTGCAACAGTAGAGAAAATATTAGATAGTGAAGGGGTTAAAATTACTATTCCCACTCCAGAGAGTGCAACAGTAAGGAAAATATTGGATAGTGAAGGGGTTAAAATTACTATTCCCACTCCAGAGAGTGCAACAGTAAGGAAAATGTTGGATAGCGTAGGGGTAAAAATTACTATTCCCACTTCAGACAGTGCAACAGTAGGGAAAGTATTGGATAGCGTAGGGGAAAAAATTACTATTCCCACTCCAGAGAGTGCAACAGTAGGGAAAGTATTGGATAGCGTAGTGGTAAAAATTACTATTCCCACTCCAGAGAGTGCAACAGTAGGGAAAATGTTGGATAGCGTAAGGGTAAAAATTGCTATTCCCACTCCAGAGAGTGCAACAGTAGGGAAAGTGTTGGATAGCGTAGGGGTAAAAATTACTATTCCCACTCCAGAGAGTGCAAAGGTAGGGAAAGTGTTGGATAGCGAAGGGGTTAAATTTACTATTCCCACTCCAGAGAGTGTAACTTTAGGGAAAGTGTTGGAAAGCAGAGGGTTAAAATTAACATAGTTATCAATTAAATAATATTTTTAATTAAATAACCAATTAATAATTAATTAATAATAAAATATTTATAAATACCAATAAATTATGTTATTAAAATTAAATTATTTGCCACCCTATTCCCCTATAAACCCACAACGCGCTCCTAAAATAAATTGACACAATTAATATAATTATCAATTAATAAATTAATAAAAATGATTTAGCAATTAAAAATTAATTAACAATAAATTATGTATCAATACCAATAAATAAAAAATAATAATTACTTTATTATAACTAAATTACTTGCCACTATATTCCCCTATTAACCCACAACCCACTCCTAAAATAATTTAAAACAATAAATATAATAAATTAATCAATTAATAAAAAATGTATTACCAATTAATAATTAATTAACAATAAATTATTGATCAATACCAATAAATAAAAATTTATAATTACTTTATTATAAATAATTGACTTCCCACTCTATTCCCCTATAAACCCACAACCCACTCCTAAAAAACATTAACACAATTAATATAATTATCAATTGATCAATTAATAAAAATTAATTACCAATTAATAATTAATTAACAATAAATTAATTATCAATACCAATAAATAAATTACAAAAATTACTTTATTATAATAAATTACTTCCCACCCTAGTCCCCTATAAACCCACAACCCGCTCCTAAAATAAATTAACACAATTAATGTAATTATCAATTAATCAATTTATAAAAATGTATTACCAATTAATAATTAATTAACAATAAATTATTTATGAATACCAAAATATAAAAAATAATAATTACTTTATTATAATTAAATTACTTCCCACCCTATTCCCCTATAAACCCACAACCCGCTACGGAACTAAAACACCAAATTTAATTAAAAATTAATTAATAATTTCTAAAAATTAATATTTAATTTACTATAATTAAATTACTTCCCACCCTATTCCCCTATAAACCCACAACCCGCTACGGTACTAAAACGCAAAATTTACTTTAAAAAAAATTACTAACTTCTAAAAATGTAATACATATATTTAAAAAATAAAACAATACTTAATAAAAAATATAGAACACATACATATAAAATACATACTAAAATACATAACACTAATATATACATCGATATTATAAACAACAATATTTTTGCAAACGATATTACTGACTTCGATATTAATAAAAACGATATTTCTTACCTTCAGGTCGATATTCTGGTCACCGATATTCTTGATGTCGATATTCTGTCCCTTCGATATTGCCAACCCGATATTTCTGTAGGTTGAAATTAAAAAGTTGATATTATGTCTGTGCACCCAAAAATATAGCCTAAAATCTGGAAACTGCAAGCCCCCCTGTCGGTGCAATAATTTTAGTAAACTTATAGAATGCCCCGCTCACCAATACGCCCAAATAAAACGGCTTAAAGCCCCCTCTAGCTTTTTAAAAACACATTTGGAACCTTTAATGGTAAAGCCGGAAAAGATACAAACATTTTGACAGGGTATTCAATTTTATAACATTACAACTACCTATAATGCTTATTGAAAGCTTGTTCCAGAACTGCAGTTTTAAACTCACTAACTTTAACAGGGGCTCATAGTTTAATTTAAAAATCTTGTCTAGCTTAGCACTCAATTTAACTCCCAAACAAGTAACTGTATTTGCTACCCCCAGTATTGGTATAGCTGACTCAAATTTCCCAACCTCCTCTACTATACAGTTCATAGCCTTTCTTGGTTCATCAGAGTATATTGCCACATCATCCACATATGCACTGACCTTCAATTCACTTTCCCCGGAGACCATATGCCTGAACCCATCATTCTTCTGCAGTGACAACAGAAAAGACTCTAAACACAATGCAAATGCCAGGGGAGAGAGCAGGCACCCCTGTCGTGTGCCCCAATATATCTTAAAGGTGATGAAGATATGCCCACATATATCAATTTAGCAACGGGGAACTTATACAAAGGCTGCACCCATTTGCAAAATCATTTCCCAAGCCCAAATGCCCCCATCATTCCCCATAGAAATTTCCAGGTTACTCGATCAAAAGCCAATGATAGCAAGTTTTGTGCCCAATCTGTATGCGATATTGAAAGCAGTGATTGCATTGTTAATTTGGCTTGTGATGTCCCTGCCTGGAATGAAGCCATGTTGTTGCTTGAATAATAATTCTGGGTCTATTAAAATAAAGCGAGGCAACCCGGTTAGCCAAGACTTTAGGAAAAATCTTAGCATCAGCATTAATAAGAGAGATAGGTCTATATAAACCCATTCCCTCTGGCGGTTTGCCCTTCTTCACAAATATTGCTATCTTGGTCATAATCCAAGTATCTGAAACTTTTATCAATTTCATCTATATACTGTGTTACCCTTAAAAGTGGTGGAATTATGATATCCTTTATTGTTTTTTAAAATTCCATGGGGATTAAATCATCGCCTGCCACTTTACTCAAGGTCAGAGTTGTGATTGCAGACTCTCACTCCCCAGCAGTGATATCCTTATTTCATAATACTGCCTTTGATGTATGTTGCTACTTCTACCATGCAAGAGATTGGAGGTTGGCCATATAGTTCTTGATAAAATAAAGAGAACTGTTCAGCGATGGCTTGAGGGAGGGTATAAACCATACCATCACTACCTTTGATGTTCTGAATCAGGCACCTGGCCTTTCTGCCCGATATCTGATGGGCCACTACTCGACCAACCTGTATTCATACTAAAGAGCCTTATTTTTGGCATAGGTGGCCACAATTTTCTCCCTAAGATTTTGGCTTAATTGAGATCATTGTTAATAAGCTGCATATACAGGGCTTGCTTATCACTATGCCCTGCTCAAATTGCTGCTGCGTGAGATACTTCCAGTTGTAAAACCTCCTGGGCCAGTTGATTAACCCTATTTTGTCCATTCCTATTTTGAGTATGAATAAAATACCCCAAATAAAAGCTTTGAATGTGTCCCACACCACCAAAGGTGAAGCTGCCCCCAAATTATCCTCCAGAAATTCTACAAGAGAACTTGCCACAACCTTGCAATATTCTAAGATGCTGAGAAGGAATCTTGGAAATGAAAACTGAAGGCATCGACCCCAGCCCTTGAAAAAATTATACCTATTATAATAGGGTTGTGGTCTCATGACACTTTAGGGCATACCTCCATCTCAACATCCCCAAAATTCCCCCATTTAACAAATATCATGTCAATTCTAGAACAGTGTTTGTGTGGGGATGAATAATACATATACCTGGGTATTGTGGGATACAGTGCCCTCCAGGCATCCGTAAGCCTATGTAACTGAGTGAGTTCAAAGATGGAAGCCCATGTCTTTACCATTCGTGGAGAGGCAAAATGGCTAGTTGTATCTGTAGCATAATTGAGCACACAGTTGAAGTCTCCCATTACCAATATTTCACTGGGCAAATCCGATAATTCCAAACAGAGCTGATTCAACATCTCGGATTCCTCAACGTTCAGCCCATAAGCTGCACATATTACATATTTCTGACCATCCATCAGAAGTTGAGCAATCGCCCATCTACCCCTAGCATCAGATGCAGCCCTCAAATTCATACACTCCAAACACTTATCTGCCAATATAGCAACCCCTTTAATAGAGGCAGCCTGTGACGTGGTCATCAACAGATTGTAGCCCATTTGTTTATATAAATGTCTATCCTTAAAAGCCAAATGTGTCTCAGTTAACGCAATTATAAGCAGGTTATACATTTTAATCTCCTCCCATACCAATTTTTGTTTATTAGGAAAAGTGAGGCAGCTACATTCCAGCACATACATTTTAGTCTAGTCATTGTTGCGTTAACCCTACTTTTCGCCATCCTACCCTGCCCTGAAAGGCCATGGCCTTATACACTTCCATCAATTTTGGGATAAGTTCTCTGTATAAACTGTCTCATTTTCTCCCCCTCAAGCACCCCCATCTGCCAAATGAAAACATTCTCTTGCATGTATCTTGAAGAAAAAACACCTCCCCCACCCCATATCATCCCATGACTGGCACAGGACCCACTCCCCATCTCTGGCTAGGGAACCCTTCCCCACCTTTTGGGCTGTAGATTGTTGAACCAGCCCAAAGAGACAGACACCTCTCCATCCCCCAGGCACTCGCCAACCAACAAATTTACCCTGTGGAAAAGCAATAGAGGAGTAAGAAAAAGAAAGAGAGCCCAACCCAGACCGCAGTGTACCAGCAGCCAATCCCTAGTTGAAGAAAAACATTATTTCGCAAAACGTTATTCTGCAAGATCAAAGACAAAAGGAGCAATTATTAATGCTGCTGAGGGGTGTCTTAGCATCCAGTTCGATGAAGCACATCCAAATCTGCCCATTATGAATTACTTTAAGCCTTGTTGGTTCATGCAGAAAGACTTGAACCCCCACCATCTTCAGTTGATGAAGTTTCCATTGCCCGTCCATTGTAGTTTTACTATGGTCTGAGCGGACAAAAATTGACATAGCCTCTACTGTCACTGGCAGAGCAGGACGGGCTTGCATGAAAATCGCCTGTCTGAGCAGAAAATTGCCTATATAGACTAGGATTGGACACGGATGCACAGAACGAGATCTTCAACTTTAGACCGCACCAAAGTCAGCCGATGGTCTTGATGCTCAATGGATTTAGCAGTCGCTGATCCAACTTCCTCTGCATCCGCAACCCTTTGCTGTAGTTACCTTGCTAGTGACCTCCGCTGTTGACTGTTGAATTGCCACACTGTCTGCCCTTACTTGCGCATAGTGCTGCTGCGCCTCTGCCCGCTGGGCCTGCAAAAGCTGTAGGATTGCCCTGAGAGATGGCTCCTGAGTTTCATTATGAACTGGAGAGTCTTCTAGCACCCCAGAAGTGGAGAAACTGGAGGAATGACTACAGACAAAACTGAGGTGAATATCCTGGGGAGGGCCAGCATCTGATCCAGGCCTATCCACTAGTGCCAGCTCTGCACCTTGGGGCCTTCCTCTCCCTTAGCTGACAGCAAAGCCTCTATACTGGCTGTAGACAAGACAGACACAATTGCTTTTACATCGCACTTCGACATTACCCAATCTCATAATGGGCTACTTTTAAAACCACTATTAACATTAACAGTGGGATTCTAAGCCCGAGCAGCTTTGTTTTTACCAACCTGCAGTCCCTTCGGTGCTCCATTCTGTTTTTTGGGATTGTCCAAACATTTGAGGACCATCGCCAGATCGATAACACACTTTCCACCACCTCTATGACCCCCAGGCTTGTGTTCGCTACAGAATCTACCTCCTCCTCCCCTCCAAAGAGCAGACTGCGTTAGATGATGCAGATACTTAAAAGATAAGATAAAGATAAAATATATTTGTAAAGCGCTCAATTGCCGCGGCGTCTTGGTGCTAGTGAACGTGTGATAGTGAGCTGTTCTGTTTGATCCTTCACCTAGTTAGAGGGAAACAGCCAGGATTTGAGCAATTTCCTAAAATGCTGTCTGTTTGACTGCAACCTCATAGCCACTGGCATCTTGTTCCATAGTTTAGCTGCACAATGGGATAGGGTCCTACCTCCCCATCTTGCTCTATGGACTTTGGGAATTTGTACGAGACCCACGTTTGTGGATCTGAGATTTCTCGTAGGTGCATACCATACAAACAGTTTCTGCATATCCACCGCCCCTCCTCCGTATAGTGCCTTATGAACCAAACAGATGGCCTTAAATTCCACTCGGTTCTGAATCGGGAGCCAATGTAGTGACCAAATACTAGCAGAAGTGCAGTGACCTTTAGGGATGTTTAATAGTAATCGTGCCGCAGCATTTTGTAGAGATTGTAATTTGGTCATCTGCGCCTTGTCAATGCCCATAAAGAGTGCAATGCAGTAGTCTATTTTCGAAAGGATAAGGGCTACTACTACAGTTTTCCTAAGTTCCTGTGGGATGAAGGGTAGAATCTTGCGTAAAATCTTCAATAAAAAGAAACAGGAGGACGTTAGGCGGTTGACCTAGCCTGAGAAATTTAGCTGATTGTCTAGGATCACTCCTAAATTTCTGGCCTTAGCTGTCGGGCAAGGACACTCACCCGCCTCTGTTGGCCACCATGTTTGGTTCCATTGCCAAATTCCATGATCTCCGTTTTATCCGTGTTAATTTTAAGAACATTTTTACTCATCCAGCTCATGATTTCAGTCATACAGTTGTGGAAGCAGATGGCAGTAGCCTCCGGATGTTTAGATACGGATATGACAATCTGAGAGTCATCCGCATATGAGACCAGCGTGAAACCATGCTCTCTGATAAGTCTGGCCAGCGGAGTTACATAGATATTGAATAGGGTCGGTGATAAAGCCGATCCCTGCGGTACCCCGCACAGGAGATGGAAAACGCCAGATTGTAGATTGTCCCAGTGTATACTCTGCTCCCTAGACGCAAGAAAGGAGGAGAGGAGGGCCAGAGCCGCCTCCTTAATCCCCACAGCCTCCAGCCGCCGCACTAACACCATATGATTCACGGTGTCAAATGCTGCTGATAAGTCTAGTAGGATAAGGATGGCTCTGCCCCCCGTCCACCTGTCTGCGATTCTCCTCCGTGGCCATTATCAGAGCCGACCCTGTCAAATGACGTGGTTGAAAGCCATGCTGACTGGAGTCTAGCAAGTTATTGGAATCCAGATGTTGAGTTAGCTCACTATTTACTGCTTTTTCAAGAATTTTGGCTGCTATTGGCAGACATGATATTGGTCGATAATTTTTGACCTCACTCGGGTCCAAGGCGGGCTTTTTCAGAATCGGCCTGATACAGGCTTTTTTCCAAGCACAGGGAAAGATACCTGCTTTAACTACTTCTTCTGCTAGAGAAAGAGGGATGTTTCTTATTGCATTGTTATTGAGTATTTGTGACACCACAGTAGAACCAATAGTTTCCAACTCAACTGCTCAGACTCATCCCTTAGCAGCGCAGCAGGTGTCTCAAAGGCACTCACAGTCTTATCCTGTCCTGTCTTTTCCATTATTTCCACTGGAGATGAAGCCTCTGCAGTTCCACATGACTTAGAGGGTAGCCTGGACTTCCACCTCCTGAGACTCACTAAGCATAGACTGTAGTGTGCTGCTACAGTGTTGCACTTCTGTCGGGCTCCTCAACTCCTCGGGATCGGAACGATGCTCTTAAGTGGTCCACCTCTCGATAGCTTCAAGTCTGAGTGCTATTATAGCACAGATCAGTGAAGCGATCAAGCGAGGGAAGGAAAGGGAGGGGACAGCGGGGAAGGAGACCTGTAATGACACGAAACAAAAGGCATCAATAAACATCTACTAACACATGACTCTCCTCTTTCCTGTAATTATTGGGAACATGGACATATAAACTACCTGTAAAGAAAAATAATGATGGGTTCCGTCTAGTTGATCCAGCTCAACATGTATTCCCCGCGAACAAAAAGCGGGTAAGTGTCAGACCCAGCGTGAACAAGGTATCATATTTAGGCACTACAGAAAAGAAGAGGTCACATTAACATACATATGCCTGTGTGTCTCTCTCTATTTGTATGGCATCATCAATTTTCCATGTTGAAACAATAAACGTATATACACATACCCGTGTTCCCTTCGAGCCTTGCTTCACAGGGGACATAAGAGACCGAACCTGGCTCTACCACGTTCCCCTGCTAGTAGAATACATAAGGCAAAATAAAGTTTAAAAGGACCCAATTTCATGAGTGGAAATATTCTTCAATGTATATCTTCTAGCGTAGCTACTGATCACTGCTCGGTAAGCTATCGCAATTCTGTAAGTTCTCACCCAACCGGGTAACTGCCTATCATGACTTATATAATTACTCTTCAAATCATAGAAAGTTTTTTGGAATCCAATATAGAAGTTCCCCTCCGCATGAGTCAAAGGATGTCTTTAACTCTCCAACGTAAGGGAAACGCGTTGTACCAGTGCCCACTGAACAAACATACATCCAGGAAATGGCTAGTAGTCAGAGTGTACCTCACACCTACTACACCCTGTACTGATATTCCTACAACTCGCAAGAAACCACATACGTGTGTCTCACCAACGAGGAGGAACATCTAGCACCATGAAATCAATAGGCGTGTCCAAAGAGACTCACACCCAACAATGGAATTTAGCCGATACAATTTCCCAAGAGCGGTTCCAATGTACAGTAGAGCATACCCTCTTTCCGGATCGGACTATCAGGCTAACATGATTGACTGAGGTGGTGCAGCCGCACCCTTACCGGACCCGAACAGGTTCTTGCTCCAGACTGAGTCCCGTACTGGGGCTCCGAAACTCGAACTCCTCACCGGGATATCCAAAATGCGTCCCTGCACCAGGCGCGAATAGTCGAGCTCCGTGTTGGGGCTCAAATTCCCAACAGTAGCGGATAAACGCTAAGCGAGCCTCCGCTCGCTACCAATCAAGAATACTCGGCAGCGCCGCTGGGACGGAAGTGCGTATAAATCCCTTCGGTTACCCTGCGTGCGCGACGTGCTGCCGCTGGGATTCATGGGACATGTAGTTCCTAGATTCCTGAGGCGTATCAGCGCCCGCGCCGAATCGCCAGTAATATGACAGGGCTCAATGCTGGTTCTGACAGTACATCCCCCTTATGGGGAGCCCTGTCATACTTTCTGCAGCGGATGTTTTTTGTGATAAGCAGCAATCAGTCTTGGAGCGTGTATACCACAGGCGGGTTCCCATGAATTTTCTTCTGGCCCATACCCTTTCCATGCTACCAAATACCATCTTTGTTTGCCTCTCTTTTTGGTGTCTAGGATCTTAGAGACCTCATATTCTCTCTCATTATCAACCCAGATGGGAATAGGCGTCTTCTTTACAGGCGTAACGGAGGGCTTAAGCAAAGATACGTGGAACACAGGGTGAATACGCAAAGATGCAGGCAGGGCTAATTTCACTGCCACTGGATTGATACATTTTACAACTTTATAGGGTCCGATGTATTTGGGGCTGAACACTGAGTTCTTCTTGAACTGGATGTTTTTTGTGGACAGCCATACTACATCCCCTATTTTATATACAGGACTTGGTCTGCGATGTTTGTCTGCCCCTCTTTTGTAGTTTTCCTTTGCTATTTGTAACTGTTTTTGTGTTTCCCGTAATGTTTCCTGAATGTGGGTAACTCTATTGTGTACTTCAGGTAGGTTAACCTCAGAACAGGGGTGCAAAAGGGAAGGAACCTTGGATGAAACCCATAAGTAGTATAGAAGGGAGTGGTTTTTGTGGACCTGTGTTTGGCGCTATTATAGGCCACTTCTGCTAACCATAAGTGATCCACCCATGCGTCTGTATTGGAATCAACATAACAGCGCAAGTACTGCTTGAGTGTTTGGTTAACTCTTTCAGTTTGCCCATCAGTCTGAGGATGAAAGCTAGTTGATAGGGCTACCTGAACCTGTAGAGCAGAACACCACACCTTCCAAAAATGAGCTGTGAATTGTGTACCTCTGTCGGACACGATTTTCCTCGGGAGACCGTGTAACCTAACGACATGTAATAATAGAAGCCTTGCGAGTTGGCCTGCTGTGGGTAATTGACGACAGGCAATGAAATGCCCCATCTTCATAAGGTAATCCACCACGACTAGGACCGTGGTACAACCCTGATCTTTGGGGAGGCCTACTATAAAATCTATGGAAATATTCTCCCAGGGAACAGTAGGTGTAGGTAGAGGCTGGAGCAGCCCTTGGGATTTAGCGTGGTTGGTTTTCATTTGCATGCAGGTTTCGCATGCTTTGATCCATATAGCGAGGTCTTTTCTAATGCTAGGCCACCAGAATTGTCTTCCTGCTCGTTCCAAAGTCTTTTCTAGCCCGTGATGCCCAGCGCTAGGTACTTCATGACACCAACGGAAGACCTGCTTCTGTAACGCTGTCGTGGGCACTAGAATCAGTTGTCCTTTAACGAAGACGCCTTGTTTCCCCTTCCATTCTGTATGATATTTTAGCCATGTTCTCCATTTGCAGGTCCGAGTTCCTCTTGCCACTTCTTGTAGGAAGGTAGTGGTTTGTATGGCACAAACTACTCTCTGTGGAGGAATGATAGCATGTTCTTGGTGTTCTTCCTCCTCTCTGATAGATTCTTGTCTAGTAAGGGCATCTGCTTTTTTGTTCTCCTTTCCTGGTCTGAATGTTACAATGAAATCGAATTCTTCAAAAAACAACATCCAACGCAGTTGTCTGGGTGTTAGATGCCTGGCTGAACGCATAAACTGCAGGTTTCGGTGGTCAGTGTATACTGTCACCGTTTCTTTAGCTCCTAGCAAAAAATGACGCCATTCAGAAAAGGCCGCTTTAATAGCCAGCAGCTCTTTTTCGGCTATTGTGTAGTTTTTCTCTGCTTCGTTCAGTTTCCGAGACATGAACGCAATAGGATGCATCTGTCCTGTGGTTTCGTTTCGTTGCGATAAAACTGCCCCAATGGCCACTTCGGAAGCGTCTGCCTCTACGATGTAGGGTTTGTCGGGATTGGGATGTACCAAAACAGGAGCTGATACGAAGGCATTCTTTAATTCCTCGAAAGCACGTTGGGCTTCTTCTGACCATAAGAACTTGTTCTTCTTACGTAACAGCTTTGTAATGGGGCTCACTGTTTTAGAGAACTGGTTGATAAATCTTCTATAGAAGTTTGCGAACCCCAAAAAGCATTGTACATCTCGAACATTCTGTGGCTCTGGCCATTCCTTCACAGCTTGCACCTTCCTTTCCGCCATTACTTGCCCTCCAGGCGTAAGCATGACTCCCAAGAACTCCACTATGTCAACGTGAAATTCACACTTGCTAAGCTTGCAGTAAAGGTTATTGTTTCTCAACGCCTGTAAAACCGTGCTGACATGGTGTACATGTTGTTCTTCGGAAGACGAATAGACCAATATATCATCGATATATACAACCACATATCTGTCCATGAATTCGCGTAACACTTCGTTTAGGAAGAACTGAAACGCTGCTGGTGCATTACAGAGGCCGAAGGGCATCACTAGGTATTTGTACAACCCATACCGAGTTTTAAAAGCTGTTTTCCACTCGTCTCCGGTCCTCATCCTGACCAGATGGTAAGCCCCCTTGAGATCCAACTTAGTATATATCACGGCTTTCTTCACCTGTTCCAACAAAACAGGTATCAACGGTAGCGGATAGCGGTTTTTGATGGTTATATCGTTTAATGCCCTGAAATCGATACACGTGCGGAGCTCTCCGTTGGCCTTAGGAATGAAAAATAAAGGAGAGGCTGCGGGGGACTTAGAGGGGCGTATAAAACCTAATTCCAAGTATTTCTCTAGGTATTGACGGAGGTGCTCATTCTCTTTTTCTGTAAGAGCATAAATCCTCCCACAGGGTACCGCAGCTCCCGAGATGAGGTCGATTTGACAATCGTATTGTCGATGAGGTGGTAGGGTTTCAGCCTGTATTTCACTAAAGACGTCCTGGTACGTGGAATACTGATCAGGTAATACTATGTTTTTCTCAGCAGCGGTGGCGATCCAATGACGTGCAGATAGAGCTTGTGAGGGTCCTTCATGCTGACAAAAACAATGGTTACTACAAAATTCGGAGTTGAAATGTAACGTTTTGTTTCTCCAGTTTATCGTCGGATTATGTTTTTGTAACCATGGGAGACCTAAGATAATCCCGTGTTGGGGAGATTTAATGACATTGAAGTCCATGCGTTCCCAGTGTTCCTGATTGTACATAACTTCCAACTGGTTGGATACATAGCAAATGGGTCCTGATTCTAAGGCCCGCCCATCCACTGCTATCACAGTTTCTGGAATGGGTTTTTTGAGCAACCCTACTCCCATTGTCTTGGCTACGGTTTCATCCATGAAAGTCCCCGTCGCTCCAGAATCAACCAAGGCCTGGGACTCCTTCCACTCCTCCCCGATCTTCATCCTGATGGTAATATAAAAGAAGTGTTTCTTGTCTACAGCACTCAAAGAGGGTAGGTATGTGTTGCTCGAGGGTTCCCCTCCACTTACTCTCGAGCCTCCTAGTTTTCCGTATCCTTTTTGGTAGCGCTGACCCCGTTTCTCCTGAATCCTCCTCTGTTGGTTTGGGGTTTTTGTAAGCAATCTCGGACAAAATGCCCCTTTTTCCCACAATAGAGGCATAGACCATTCTTCCTACGCGTTTCCCTCTCCTCGGAGGTCAGAGATGCTCTCACCGTGCCTATCTCCATTGGTTCATGATTGGTTCGCGGGGGTTCCCCTGAACGTGGGCGTTCGTATCTTGGAGGTAGCCGTTCCTTTCTCCGGGTATCGCCCTTTCTATCACTCATTCGGTGTTCCAGTCTCAACGTCAGGTTGATGAGAGCATTACAAGAGGTCGGTTGTGGATCAATCTGAGCAATTATATCCTTCAGCTCATCCCTCAGCCCCTGATAATATATCGCAAACTGCTTTTCCTCGGGCCATTTGGTTTCTGCCACTAACCGTCTGAAAGTGGTTAGGTATACCACCAGTTCTTTACTACCTTGTCGAAGCTCAAGCAATTCTCGGTCTGCGGAAAGAGTGTGGGTTCTTCGATCAAAAATGTTCTCGAATTCCTCCCTGAATGCCTCCCAATCATAAAGGAGAGGATCATCCCTCTGCACTAACGGGACCGCACATAAAGCTGCATCTCCCGCCAGATAAGATATGAGGAACGCCACCCGTTCCTGGTTAGTGGTGAATGCCTTGGCCTTGCAATTAAAATGTAACATGATTTGAGTAAGAAACACTTGAATCTTATTAGTGTCTCCATAATACCTTTCCGGGGGTGCTAATGGGATGGGTGAAGGCACTTCTACTGTAATAGGAGGGGGTTGGTACGGAAAGACCCCCCCGACGTCAAAAGGGTTTCGCTGCATGCGATCCACCTTGGCCTGTAATGCTGCGGTTTCTAGCCTAGAAGCTGACAGTTCTTGTTGGACCACCTGTAATGCAGCCAACACATCCTCAAGAGTAGCCATAATCGAGCAGAGGATTCGATCAGGAGGAGTTAAATCCGTGGGCCGAGTATTCTGTCGGGCTCCTCAACTCCTCGGGATCGGAACGATGCTCTTAAGTGGTCCACCTCTCGATAGCTTCAAGTCTGAGTGCTATTATAGCACAGATCAGTGAAGCGATCAAGCGAGGGAAGGAAAGGGAGGGGACAGCGGGGAAGGAGACCTGTAATGACACGAAACAAAAGGCATCAATAAACATCTACTAACACATGACTCTCCTCTTTCCTGTAATTATTGGGAACATGGACATATAAACTACCTGTAAAGAAAAATAATGATGGGTTCCGTCTAGTTGATCCAGCTCAACATGTATTCCCCGCGAACAAAAAGCGGGTAAGTGTCAGACCCAGCGTGAACAAGGTATCATATTTAGGCACTACAGAAAAGAAGAGGTCACATTAACATACATATGTCTGTGTGTCTCTCTCTATTTGTATGGCATCATCAATTTTCCATGTTGAAACAATAAACGTATATACACATACCCGTGTTCCCTTCGAGCCTTGCTTCACATGGGACATAAGAGACCGAACCTGGCTCTACCACGTTCCCCTGCTAGTAGAATACATAAGGCAAAATAAAGTTTAAAAGGACCCAATTTCATGAGTGGAAATATTCTTCAATGTATATCTTCTAGCGTAGCTACTGATCACTGCTCGGTAAGCTATCGCAATTCTGTAAGTTCTCACCCAACCGGGTAACTGCCTATCATGACTTATATAATTACTCTTCAAATCATAGAAAGTTTTTGGAATCCAATATAGAAGTTCCCCTCCGCATGAGTCAAAGGATGTCTTTAACTCTCCAACGTAAGGGAAACGCGTTGTACCAGTGCCCACTGAACAAACATACATCCAGGAAATGGCTAGCAGTCACAGTGTACCTCACACCTATTACACCCTGTACTGATATTCCTACAACTCGCAAGAAACCACATACGTGTGTCTCACCAACGAGGAGGAACATCTAGCACCATGAAATCAATAGGCGTGTCCAAAGAGACTCACACCCAACAATGGAATTTAGCCGATACAATTTCCCAAGAGCGGTTCCAATGTACAGTAGAGCATACCCTCTTTCCGGATCGGACTATCAGGCTAACATGATTGACTGAGGTGGTGCAGCGGCACCCTTACCGGACCCGAACAGGTTCTTGCTCCAGACTGAGTCCCGTACTGGGGCTCCGAAACTCGAACTCCTCACCGGGATATCCAAAATGTGTCCCTGCACCAGGCGCGAATAGTCGAGCTCCGTGTTGGGGCTCCAATTCCCAACAGTAGCGGATAAACGCTAAGCGAGCCTCCACTCGCTACCAATCAAGAATACTCGGCAGCGCCGCTGGGACGGAAGTGCGTATAAATCCCTTCCGTTACCCTGCGTGCGCGACGTGCTGCCGCTGGGATTCATGGGACATGTAGTTCCTAGATTCCCGAGGCGTATCAGCGCCCGCGCCGAATCGCCAGTAATATGACAGGGCTCAATGCTGGTTCTGACAACTACAGAGGTCACTGGCATGGCTGCTGTACCGTGTTGCTTTCTGTATGCTGTTTTGTGGCCGGTGCTGTTGGTGATGCAAATTCTCCCTATGGGAGTTGATGCCATTAGAGCGTCTACCAGAGAGGTCCCCTCCCCGGCAGCTATAGACTCCCTGGAACATCCCAACAACTTCAGTATCGGCCTTGGGAGGTGGTGTCAGGAGATGAGCAGAATGCACTGCTGGCAGCCTCCAGCAGGCTTACTTCAGCCTGTGCCACTTCACGGGCTCCACGCCCCCACGGAGCACACCAGATGCTGTGGCACCATGTTCATGCCAGGGAACCAGGACTGATACGAATGCCAAGAGCCTGAGCTTGCAGCCTGCGTGAGGCACAAAGGAAACGCTGCATTGTATCGGCGGCTCAAATAGCAGAGCTGCCACATATGTTAAACTCGTCAACAGTCTCTTTTCCTTAGCAGAGGGTGCTGAACAACAGTTGAGCAGGTCAGATGGCACTCAAGAAGTTGAGTGGGAGGGGCCAGATACTTGTTGCAGGATCAGCCCACCATCTTCCCCTGCCTTGCAGCCCTTCTGCCTGTAGGTAGCGGGCGATTACAACATTCCTCTTGTAAATTAAGACAAGATACATTGGGTAGATGGGCCCATATGTGTTTATTATCTTTTGCATTTTCACGATGTTTGCAAACATTATGATCAGAATTCTTATAATGACTGATTGTGATAATTGGAAACTGTGTACATGGCACGTTTTTCTTGAACTCTACTGGTGTAGTTGTCATCAGGCTTTCTTGTCACAATTTCTGAACATTTCTTTTTGAAAGAGTGGCACTTGGCAAGATTGAGAATACATTCTCATTGTCACCTTTCCCAAAGAAAATACCCGCCATTTTTTCAAGTCTGAAGATTCTGCAAAGGCACAGACATGATACTCAAATGGTACTGTCTATAAAATCTTCTATATTCATTTTCTCATGGCCTTTCTGCATTTACTGTAATTTTCATTCATGGATCATTAAGGCAGCTGTCAAACACATTTTAAAGTGATTTATTTTGATATTTGCTGTTTACCAGGACGTGCCGCACAACAAAGGCATATGTCTTACATTTTACTTACACAGCACCCAGCCCATAGGGCTAACTAGAGCCTACCTTAGGATTGACCTATATGTAGTAAAAGAGGAGTTTAAGATTTGGCAAGCACTTTAAATGCCAACTCACTGGGGCAGTAAACTATGCGCACAGGCCCTGCAGTGGCAGAAGCATGAAACAGGTTTGAAAGGCTACTTCTGTGGGTGGCTCAAGCAGCACTGCAGGCCCACTAGTAACATTTAATTAACAGGCCCTGGATATATAGGGTACCGCTGTACAAGGAACATATACGTAAATTAAACATGCCAAACAGATATAGACCAATCATACCAAGTTTACAGGAGATAGCACATGCACTTTAGCACTGATCAGCAGTGGTAAAGTGCCCAGAGTCATAAAGCCAACAAAAACAGGTCAGAAAAAATACAGGAGGAAGGCAAAAAGTTTGGAGATTACCCCTCAAAAAGGGCTAGGTCCAACAGTGATGTGCCTAGTGTGATGCACAGAATTCCTTATTGATAGTTATGAATTTCACTACGTTGTCGCAAATATTATTTTTAAAAGTTATTTCTGAAAAAAATGAACAATATTTTGGGCACTAGGGTGGCTCTAATAAGATAATTTTGTGTTCATTGTGTGCATGTGACAGCTACATACGGATGCCGAGTTTCAGGTTGCTGAGAAACACCCTGTTGCCTTCATCTGTGAAGTGCACTCCATCACTTCTATAGATTTCATGTATGTCAAAACACAGGTTGTTGTTGTAGATAGAGCCCATGTTATGGTCTCTGAGGACTGCAGAAACACTTTTATTAACATATTTCCTGGCTTTGTCCATCTGTGGACAGAACTGATTAGACCATTTCCATTTCTGCCTTTGGCATATGTTGAAGTACACCAAGACAGTGTGAGGGAAAAGTGTCATTAATTGTGCAAATATATCCTTCATTAGGATTTCCAGTCCTACTCCAGTCAGTGTGTCTAGGTCATTGCCACCACAGTTTACAATCATGAGGTCAGGGGTTTGGGAATCAATAATGCTTTTAACCAAAGGCAGCAATTGATGCCACTACATCCCTCTCTGGCCAACCTAAGTAATGTCCACACCTGCCAAACCCAAGTCCCTGTAAATACCACTTTTTCAAGCAGCCTCTCTAGCCACAATCTACACTCTTACCATTTTTAAGTGATACAGCAATAGCAGACAGGAGAAGGCTGGAGCTGAATGAGTCAGTTTGGAAAATGAAAGGCAGTCAAAATGGAGGTTTACTTCTGGTTTAAAAAAAAAACAGCCAATTGGATGCTGTGAATAGGGAGGTGAATAACAATTAGGTAGTGTCTTAAAAGCTTGTAGATCTCGAAAATGGCCGCGCTTGAGTGAAGCTCCGCACTCCGCAAAGCCCAAATCCATGGGCCGTAATCCGTACATAAATCCGGACCTACATCTAGGGTGAAACCCGGATTATCACCCCAGGAGCCCCCCAAACCGCAGGAACGTCGGTCTGGCAGTCTGGCGTTGAAAGGAAGCTGAAAGTTCGAGCGTAAGAGGAGCGCACTATGCCGTGAGGTAGGCCAGGTGCGCGCGGCCCGCCTACAATGGAAGGCAGAGATGGGGAAGCTGTACTTGAGGACCGGTGGCTGAATATGCAACCCAGGCCTAGGAGGGGGCCAGAGACGAGTGCAGCGGCAGCCCAGGGGCCCGGGGTGGCAACGTGCAGACAGGCTCAAGGACGTGAAGTAAGCGGCAGGGGGGTGCACAACAGTGGGAGGCCTACCGGAGAGCCGAAAATAAGAACGGAGCTGGCCGGCTCCCGGGCTGACAATTGCAGGCAGAGAAACGATCCTCAGACCCTAAACCTCAGGGGGAGATATCGTCCAGCTAGTAGGCGCCTGCGATTGGAAGTGAAGGGGGCACGGTAACATTGACGACTGGCCGGAGAGCCGTAAATAAAAACAGAGACGGCCTGCTCCCAGTCTGATCATTGCAGGCAAAGAAGCGATCCTCGGGCCCTAACCATCCAGGGGGAGGATACTCCACCTGACGGGTGCCTGCAATTGGAAGAGAAGGGGGCTCAACAATATTGACTCAGGCCCGACGACCGGCCGCAGAGCTGTCAATAAGAACGGAGGCGGCCTGCTCCCAGACTGATCTTTGCAGGCAGAGAAGCGATCCTCCGGCCCTAAACATCAACGGGAGACATAGTCAAGCAGGCAGGTGCCTGCAGCTGAGATAGGAGGGGGCACAAGACTGCTGAGTCGGGCCTAACGGACTGGACCGGGAAAGTGCAGGAAACAGGGCGAGCAATCGTAGGGAGCAGCATAGAGCTCGGAGCCTCAGAGAGACCGAGTCTCCAGTAGAAGGAGCAGCAGAGAGTTGAAGCGTAGCCAACACCTGGGGTAGGGCACATTACAGCAGAGGAAACGACCGGTCAAGATGTGGGATAGCTCCTACAACACAACGAGGGTAGAATCCCGAAGTGTCAGGGAAAGCGAAAGGAGTACAGAAAGGAAGCGGAGGGCCCCTCCCCCCCCGGGCAGCTGAACAATACAGGATGGTGAAATTCAAGGTTTCCTCAGCCATACAAACTAATAAGATGGACAATTACGCAATTGCGAAAACACCTGAGAGGCACTATAGAGTCAAAGATAGACACAGTCACCATTGAAGTGAATCTTATGAGAGCAGATTTCCGGAAAACTACTGACAAGGAAGGGAATATAGCTCAGCTGCAGACCACGACAGAACAATTGGAGGAACAAGTCCAACAATTGAAGCAACAACAAAGCATGATGGCGGCAAAGCTCGAGGACCTGGAGGGGCGCGCAAGATGCAACAACATAAGAGTGGTGAGTGTTCCGGAGGGAATGGAGTGCCAGAGTGTGGACCTCTTCCTGGAGGACATCATATTGAATCAGCTGCGAGCCAAAAAATTGTGTACTCACTTCACGATGGAACAAGCGCACAGAGCCCCCATTCCAAAACCAAGACCAGGTGCGCCAGCACGGACAATAATCGCAAGGCTCCTAAACTACAGGGATCGGGACACGATCGTACAAGCAGCACAAATACATGGCGACCTTCATCATGAAAATGTGACGATGCGCTTCTTTCTGGACTTTAACCTGCAGGTCCAAAAGATGAGGCGCAATTTTGAGGCAGTTAAAAGAGAACTGAGTAAAAAGGACATTAAGTACATGATGTTGTATCCGGCTAAGTTAAAAATATTGGCGGAAGGGAAATTCTGGCTTTTCGCCACTCCCGAAGAGGCCTCGGAGTGGTTGGAGGGATGGAGAGTTGTGACATCAAAGACTCCTAAGGCGAGAGAACAACAGACCCACGCAGGGCCAGATGGAGACGACAGAACGGCTAAAAATCTGGGAGAGGAGGCAAACACTCTACCAATGGTGACTGAATTGAACCTTGAGGACTCCATGAAATAATGACTAATGATGACTAAGTGAGACCGGTGAGACGGTTCAAGAGAGGGGGTGGGGGATCATGGGAGGGGGACCAGAAAGAGATGAAAAATACTACCTAGATGTAAAGAAATGGACAAGCCTGCGATAAATGGGCATGATGTAGCATTGTAGTAGCGGGCGCTAGCTCATCCCAGCATGGCGCAGTTTAGAAATGGCTCTATGCAAGTTTGAGGGGCGGGTGGTTCTATACCTGTCCAGCAGGGTAGCAGGGTGGGGGGTCACAAGTTGTGGGAGATAGAAAGCCACGTTGGGCAAGGTTACCCTTTTGTTACATTGTTTATGCTTAGACACCTAAGATATGGGTCCACACGAATGAACAGCACAGCAGGCCATGGGCACTTCAATCGGTCTGAACCACCAGGCAGACGACACCTCTCACATGACTGTAGAGGAACATGTGTAAGTATCATAGAGGGGGGTCGAGCTCACTGTATCATGGAATTTCACAAGATATGGTTTTAAAAAATTTAACGTGGAATGTCAATGGGCTGGGTAGTAAAATAAAGTGAACGCTGGTGCTGCAGTACCTGCGACGGCACAGCCCAGACATTGTGTTACTCCAGGAGACGCATCTGAAAGAAAATCACTGTAAGGCGTTAGACAATGGGGGTACAAGCTTCTAGCACACGCGGGATACACCTCTGGTTCTAGAGGGGTGGGGATACTGGTCAGGACAGCGCTCCCATTCATACTAGGTAAGAGCTGGTGCGACAATATGGGCAGATGCATCGCTTTAACAGGTACCTGGGAGGGCAGAATACTAAACATATGCTTCGTGTACGTTCCCCTAAGATTACATACAGACACCCTCCCAACACTAGGAGATATCATACTTGGGATGCCTGTGGGAACGTTGATTTTGGGTGGTGACAAGAATTCAGTTATGGATCCGGGGTTGGACAAACTATCGGGGGCAGCGGGATCAGGAGGTAGAGAGCCCCTGGAGGGATTTATAGTAGCAATGGGGCTGACAGATTTATGGAGGGCACATAATCCCCAGAATCGTCAATATACACACTCCTCGGTAGCACATAACAGCCATTCCAGGATAGACTACTTGTTTACACTCTAGACGCAGACAGGCCAGTTTAGGGGAGCGTCCCAAAAGGCACCAGGGATCTCAGATCATTCCCCGGTGGAGGTCCAGCTACTGGGGCATATGCGAAACAAGGGGTTGCCACCGAGATAGAACCCATGGTATTTCAGGGACAAACAGAGCAAGGAGAAATTCCTGGAATGCACGACACAATATTTTCAAGAAAATTAAGGTTCAGTAGAGGGGCCAAGATGGATCAAAAAGAAGATGCAGTTATTCTATCGCTAGATGCGCAAATGGCATTTGATAGTGTGGAATGGGAATACATGTTCGAAATGTTGCACTGGCTGGGCTTTGGCCCTAAGTTTTGTGAATGGGTAAAACTATTATACCAAGATCCGAAGGCCAGAGTAAGGGTTGACGAGGTAGTCTCACGTCCTTTTCCACTCAGAAAAGGCACAAGACAAGGATGTCCACTTTCACCAATGATTTTTGCTTTGGATCTGGAACCGTTGGCAGTGTGTGGGAGGAATGATCCAATGCTATCAGGAATCGAGGGGGGAGGTGGGTGGGAGGACAGGATATCTCTATATGCGGACGATATACTGCTGTATTTGACTAATCCGTATAGTTCAGTGCACAGGGTGTTACAAATTTTCAAGCTGTTTGGGAGCTACTCGGGCTATACGATTAACTGGAACAAGTCTCTGATTTTTCCACTTAAGGGAAATATCCTCCAGCGGTTTACTGAAACAAACATAAGTTTACATATCTTGGCATTCAAATTTCGCTGATTGACGACAAATTTCTGGTGGACAATCTACACCCCCAACTACAGCGTCTAAAGAGTGACATAGATAACTGGAAAATGCTCCCCATATCACTAATGGGAAGGGCCGCGATTTTTTAAATGATGTCTCTGCCCAGACTACTCTATATCCTACAAAACACCCCCTATAGAATACCTACATCCATGTTCCAGGGTATTGATAGCAAGCTGCGTAGGCTTCTGTGGGATGGCGGCTGCGCAAGAATCGCACTTTGTAAACTACAAAGAGGGGTCTACAAGGGAGGGCTTGCGGTCCCAGACATCAGGAAATACTACAGGGCCTCACAACTGACAGTGATAAATGATTGGGCATTCACAGATCGCAATGACCCGGCTTTTAGGGGAGATCATTGGGCAATGGGACAGAGAGGGTACTTAGCAGCAATCTGTCGCAAAGGAGGAGGGAAACAGCTTCCACCACACCCACAATCGGTTGTACGGGCCTGGCCTGAAACCTCTAGATACCTATGATGGAAAGGAAGATTCACGGGGAGGACACCTTTATGGGACAGCAACATGCTCCGGGAGGTTGGGGCACTCTCTGGTTTCAAACAATGGGAATTGCTGGGGATAGAAAAATTGGGTGTCATTTGGAGAGGACAAGAACAAACAAAGTTTGAAGCACTACAAACTGAATTTAAACTGGCGAGCTCGGAAAGATACAAATATCTCCAATTGAGACACACCATGCACTGACACATCAGAGAGGGGAAAACGCCTCCGGAATATTCGCCACTAGAGGACAGATTGTTGATCGACCCCATGAGAGCCAAGGCAACCTCCCTAACGTATAAAAAAATCCTATATAACTCACCTAACCAGGTGGATCCTTTGAGGGGATCGTAGGAGATGGATGTAGGACTCCTCGAAGACGATGATTGGGAGGAGGCTGTTCAGAGCCCGAGAGAGATAGCAATAAGGGCCGATTTCGTCTTATTCAACTACGCATCTTACATAGGTCATACACATCCAGAACAAAGATACAGCACATGGGACTGGGTGCATCCAGGTATTGTGTGAGGGGTTGCGGGGAGGTTGGCTCCTTTTTCCACATAATCTGGGATTGTAGGAGGGTACATGCCTACTGGACGGAAGTAACACGAATAATGTCATGAGTCACAAACCTAGAGATCCCAGTTGAGCCACGTTGGCTTCTCCTATGTGTGACTGGCGAAGATAAATGGACTAAATACACATTAAAATAGCAGCAGTAGTGGCCAAAAGAAATATTGCCAGACTATGGGGATCTAATCGCTCGCCAGAATCAAGAGACTGGGAAGAAGACATGGACTGGTGTGCAAGTGCGGAGAAGGCAATACATCTAGCAAGAGGCTGCCCCAAAAAATGGGACAAAATATGGGGTCTGTGGCAGGTATATCGAGGACATTATGCAAATAAGGGGGTGGGGGGAGGGGCAATGAAGATATAGTCCAATATGAAAATTGTAAAAAGAGAGTTGTATCCACCTGAATGTCAATTGTAACAGTGGAAGTGGCAATTCATACATTTGTAATGATATACAAGTCATGATATGATGTACTGAGCATTGTGTAATAAAAAGATGTTTAAAAAAAAAGTAAGTTGATCTATGTAGCTGCTTTAAAAATAAAAAAGTGCAATGCAGAGTTGGATATCCTTTTTTTTCTGTACAGTAAACCCTACAGCACATTTTGCAACTAGTATGGTCCCTCTTGAATGTGCTGCGAAATTGTGACCTACTGGTTCTAATGGGTTGCTATGGAGACTGTGCTAAGAGTGCATTGGGGGAAGGGTATTTAAGAGAGAGTTCTCTGTTTTAAGAAATTGTTGTGTAACAAGGATTACATTTGTTAATGATGGCTTGTTAATAAAGTATATTGTACTCTTACAGTCATGAAAGTACCAAGCCAAATATGTTTTCCGACTACTGTTTTTTTTCGCGAAGATCGCAAATAAGTTGTGAATGTGCACAAAAACCCTTCCATTTTGGGCCTCTTTATAAAAAGTGCATGAAAGGCTTTAGATATAGCAACCATTCAGAAGTGGAGTTACAAAATAAAAAAAATGAAAGATATGTTTTTATTTGCTGTCTTCCGCACTATCAGAGGGTACAAAGTGGAAAAGGTTGCTATTAATAGCTTCGTATGAGAGTGGTGCCCCATTGTTATGCTTAGTTTTTACATTTTCTGAAATGATTGTATCTATCTGATAACAGGAAAAAAATATTTGATCAAGGAACTGAATTTTCAGGTATGTGAATTACACTTCATTTGAAGGGAAAAAAATGATTGATAAGGTGTGTGAGAATGTTAAGGGACAGTATGAAATCTTTAGAAAAATTATTCAAACTACATGAGATGATCTATGAGTGGTAGCGTGCGTGGTTTTGTATATTTATTAAAAGGCGAGTAAGGTGCTTTATGAGTGTATGAGTATGTAGCAAATTGTCTGATGTCAGACTAGGTATGTGAGAACTTTTTTCTCAATGTGCTGCACTGGAATTGTATATTCTATATCTGCTATTTTACTGCAAGTTTCAATTGTTATTAAAAAAACTGTATCTTAAGGTTTAAACTTATACTTAACAATGTATTAGAAGATGTGGAAACATTTACATCTCTATATGTGATGTGCAGTTCAGAAAGAATGTTTTTCTTTGAATTCTGGGATTTGTAGTCCTGTTTATTGTATTTTAAAAGAAGAGTACATGACTAAGAATTGAAAGAAAAAAACATGCATTATAGGTATAGATGACACATGAATCTGTGAAACTTGCCAGCTATCTATTAAATACCCTTTAGGGTAGGTATATGCCATCCCTAAAACTACTAACATACATGTTCACAAAAGGATAGTCCCACTCTCACCTAGTCAGACAGTTACAAAAGCATATATACATTTAGTCACTTACACAGAAACTACTTATACATGCATCGGACACATAGGTAGTTACAATCACAGCTATATAGGCCTCTGTTCCCTAACACAGGCACTGAGGTATTTCTTCAGCCACTTGCATACAGATTAAGAGAGCTAAAGAGGGACTAAAACAGATAGTCACATATCAGCACATTTTCTTAAACATCTCATGGCAGTGCTACAGGTGTATTCCTACACTCACTTAGATATGTTGCCAAGTACTGACATAATTGTAGGAAACTGGCTCTCTATATAGTGTACTAAAATGATGTTCACTGTGCAGAGAGTCCAGTTAGTCCCTTACTAGTTTACAGAGGCTAAACTACATAATACTGACACTCTATTTCTGGTAGTGTGGGTGAGCAGTTAGGCTAATCAGAGGGTAGTGCTAACCATTTGTTGTACTCACAGAGGCAATAAATGAGACACACACTCAAGAATAGCTCTGAGATCAATTTATAAAAACAATATCAATTTGTATGTATTTTCTAAGACCAAGAACTTTGATCTACAGTAATTACTTTAGGAGTTACAATTATTAAGAGTTCAGAAAATCACTTTTATGCACAATTACGCATCATTGAAGTCAATGGAGTAGAGCAGAAAAATGCATATAAAATCAGGCAAAGCTCTAACACAGTTCACCTTCTCCTTTTAGGTCGATAGCAGGACCAGGTCCAAAGTTCCCGTAGCAGAAGATCTGGAGCATCCCGGATTCGGCCGGGAGCAGGGTGCTGAAGGTGTTGGTAGCTGGTGCGCTTTGATGAAGGGGGTCACCTGGAAAGACACTGCACAGGAGGACTTGGAGGTAAGTCCAGTGGGTCCCACTCAAGGGAGGAGGTCACAAGGGTTGCAGGACTATGAGAGCACTACTGGTTCATTGATAACGGGGCCAGGTGCAGAACAAATGGGTCAGCCGGATTCTGTGCATCAAGAAGTCATCGCTGTCAGGAGCATGCAACTTGGAGAGGCAATTTCAGGACCGCTAGGCCACTCAGAATGTGGGTCTCAGGGGTCTCGACATCCCTCGACTCGCGCCTGCTTCTGGAATCGTTGGAGTCAGGAATGGACTCTTTGTCCTGCTGTTTGCTGAAGGGGGCCTGGTACCACATGTATTAGAACTGTGCAACTTCGGTAGGTCCTGGTGGGTCCAAATTTGGCGGGGAGACAGATCTGACCCTCCAGAGCTGCTGTACCTCTTTTGGTGTGGGTGCTGCTTCGATGTCATCGAGAGCAGCACCCCGACAAACCGGACTCAGCGGGATCAGTACCTGTGGTGTGCAGGTGAGTGATACACTCACTCCAAGGGAGGTTCTTGGTGATTTCTCGAAGGCTGGAGGAACTCCAGGGTTCTTGGAGATGTCACAGGTTCAGGACGCCACAGCAACTACTTGTTAGACTTGGCATCCTTGGCGTGGTTTCCCCTGACCTTTTGCTTCTACCTCCTGTATTTTTGATGCTGTGCTGGATTTCGTTTTAGCTGACTTAGATGCTTTGGGCACTTTCCCACTGCTGATCAGTGTCAAAGTGCAAGTGCTACCTGTGTAAATTGTTATCATGATTGGTTATCCATGATTGGCATATTTGATTTACTGGTAAGCCCCTAGTAAAGTGCACTGAGTGTGCCAGGGCCTGAAAAATCAAATGCTACGAGTGGGCTTGCAGCACTGATTTTGCCACCCACTCAAGTAGACTTTTTCAAATGTGACTCGGACCTGCCACTCCAGTGTCTGCCCATGCTGTTTTTAACTGCCATGTCGACCTGGTAAGTGCACCCACTTGCCAGGGCCAAACCTTCCCTTTCCTTACATGTATGGCACCCTTATGGTAAGCCCAAGGCACCCCCATGGGCAGGGTGCAGTAAATATAAAAGGTAGGACATGTGCTGGTGTGTTTCACATTTCCTGATAGTGAAATACTGCCTATTTAATTTTTCATTAATAAAAGGCTATCTGTCCCATAGGAGTTACTTTGTAACATCTTACAAATATAAATTTCCATTTGGACCAGATAGAGAAGTGGAGTTGAGGCTCTCTGAACTCAGAATTTAATAACACATCTTTTTAGGGAGATGGTTTTAAAATTGTGAGTTTAAAAATGCCACTTTTAGAAGGAGGCATTTTCTTATTTAACCATTCTGTGTGCCTCTGATGGCTTGTGTAATGACTGTCTGGTTTTGGAGTGACAGGGGCTGGGGATGTGCATTCACTGTAGACAGCCACAGGGGGGGTTGAGGGGTGTCCTGCCTTTCCTGGGTGACTCAGAGCTGATCTGAATAGACCTGGATTTTATTTAGAGTGGTGGGAGGAGTTTCACCTGTGCCTGAATAGGCCCTGTCTCCTTTGCGCAATGCTGTCTCCACCTCCTGTGGTCCTGCTGCACCAGAGAGGACAGAACAGGTTTGGGCTGGGCTCAGAGACCATTGTCACAAAGGGAACAAATAAAAAATGGGGTATAAGTAGTGGACCTTAAACCCCAAAGAATTAGATCACTTCTGGACTTAAGAGGAACCTTTGCCAAGGAAAACTGCTGGACAGTTGTGAGGAGGAGTACTGCCCCTTTGCTGTGTGCAGTTTGGGGTTGGCCTGCAGTTGCTGCTTCTGCCAAGGAAAAGACAAAGACTGGAACTTTTCCTAGAAACCTGCTTGAAGAAGAATCTCCAAGGGCTTGTGTGTGCTGGCCTCCTGTTCTGAAGTTTCAGGGACACAAAAACGTTACCCTCAGCTCACCTGAAGTCAATTGTAGGGACTTCTGACCTGCCAGGAGGTGCCTATTCCAGTTTTGGTCCTCTGGAGGTTGTTCCTGCTGCTGGGAGCTGGAAGAAACCTAAAGGAAGCAAGGAAAACAATCTCCGCCACCATAACGCTGCGTCCTGCACCGAGGCCCGGGCACGACGCACTGCACTGCCTGCACCGCAGCTACTACGCCCTTCGATGGCTGCAGACGCCTGCAGTTATCGGTCTTCCCAACACCAGCGCTGCCATCACCACCAGCGCCTGCATCCCGTTATCATGGATTAGATAACCGCTGGTGACTCCACGTATCTCCGACTTCACATTGAGTCACTGGAACCAACGCCTCACTGTCAACGCAACCGACTTCCCCTGTCCTAGACCCGGCACATCACCTCCTCGCAGACACAACGGCTTGCCTCCCCCATGGCAGCCAGGGAGCCGGCCTCGACCTTGGCACTGACGCCTTATCTCAGAGACGCCGTGCATCATCCAAGGCTTTGTTCCAAGGTACTGTTGTTAGGGTGTCCTGATGACTCCATGTCCGACGCCGCACACCTCGCAGTCGGCGCCGTACTTTGGATTATTGCCTGTCATGACATTGTAATAGCCCCAGGTGGAGCTATTTGTTTGCTACAAGTTCTATTTTTGAAATAACTGTTCTAACGTCGTATTTTACTACCTGCAAGTTGGATTTTTCTAAACTGGTGTGGTGTCCATTTGTGGTGTTTTCACTGTATTACTGTGTGTTTTGAGTACAAATACTTTACACATTGCCTTTGGGATAAGCCTGTCTGCTCGTGCCAAGTTACCAAGGACGTGAGCAGGGGTAATCTAAAGTGTGTATCCCCTTTACCCTGACTAGAAGAAAGGGTCCTTTTTGGACAAGGGTACCTACCTCTGCCAATTAGAGGCCTCCTTTTCTAACACTACAATTGTCGGGTCCTAGAGGCAAACACAAGGAGATGATGGACGGAGCGCTGAAACTTTTCAGACACTCACCCCCAGTCACAGATCTGGGTTGAATCCATGATCGTTCTTTAGTGCACATCGTCACCCCCAGTTCAGACACAGCCATATGCAAATCAGTCTTGACCCTGTGCCTCATGGGAACAGCCCAGCCCGAACTGCCAAGCCATGTCTTCCCTGGACCGGAAACAAGCATCCTGGGACCGGTTTCGGGCTAACAGCCCTCATCAGCCAGGCTAGCTTGAATCCAGTGGCAAAGTGAGCAAGGGACCCACGTCTGGGCATACCCTGCCAACTTAGGGCAAACAAAGCAAACACAAGGAGATGATGGACGGAGCGCTGAAACTTTTCAGACACCCACACCCAGTCACAGATCTGGGTTGAATCCATCATCGTTCTTTAGCTCACTTTGCCACCCCAGTTCAGACACAGCTATATGCAAATCAGTCTTGACCCTGTCCCTCATGGGAACAGTCCAGCCCAAACTGCCAAGCCATGTCTTCCCTGGACTGGAAACAAGCATCCTGGGACCGGTTTCGGGCTAACAGCCCTCATCAGCCAGGCTAGCTTGAATCCAGTGGCAAAGTGAGCAAGGGACCCACGTCTGGGCATACCCTGCCAACTTAGGGCGAACAAAGCAAACACAAGGAGATGATGGACGGAGCGCTGAAACTTTTCAGACACTCACCCCCAGTCACAGATCTGGGTTGAATCCATCATCGTTCTTTAGCTCACATCGCCACTCCTGTTCAGACACAGCTATATGCAAATCAGTCTTGACCCTGTGCCTCATGGCAACAGTTCAGCCCGAACTGCCAAGCCATGTCTTCCCTGGACCGGAAACAAGCATCCTGGGACCGGTTTCGGGCTAACAGCCCTCATCAGCCAGGCTAGCTTGAATCCAGTGGCAAAGTGAGCAAGGGACCCACGTCTGGGCATAATCTGCCAACTTAGGGCGAACAAAGCAAACACAAGGAGATGATGGACGGAGCGCTGAAACTTTTCAGACACCCACCCCCAGTCACAGATCTGGGTTGAATCCATCATCGTTCTTTAGCTCACTTCACCACCCCAGTTCAGACACAGCTATATGCAAATCAGTCTTGACCCTGTGCCTCATGGGAACAGTCCAGCCCGAACTGCCAAGCCATGTCTTCCCTGGACCGGAAACAAGCATCCTGGGACCGGTTTCGGGCTAACAGCCCTCATCAGCCAGGCTAGCTTGATTCCAGTGGCAAAGTGAGCAAGGGACCCACGTCTGGGCATACCCTGCCAACTGAGGGCGAACAAAGCAAACACAAAGAGATGATGGACGGAGCGCTGAAACTTTTCAGACACTCACCCCCAGTCACAGATCTGGGTTGAATCCATCATCGTTCTTTAGCTCACTTCGCCACCCCAGTTCAGACACAGCTATATGCAAATCAGTCTTGACTGTGTGCCTCATGGGAACAGTCCAGCCCGAACTGCCCTAGAGGCACCAGGTAGAGTTTGGCACCAATTTACTCTACAGCAGGGTTTCTTTTCTCGGCAGCAGGTCTTCTTGTCCATTGAATCTAAGTTTCCTGGTCTAGAGGTGCCATCTAAATACTAGATTTAGTGGTGCTAAAGGGAGCAACAGGTAGTAGCCAATGGGCTATTCACCTTTAGGGTGTCCACAACCTCTAAGTGACCACTTCCTGTGGGAAGGGGCACTACCTAGTCCTGAGAGATTATTTTTCCACCATCCCAAGATGGTGGATTTTCAGGAGAGGGGTTCACATCGTCTGCCACACCTGACGGTTGGTGCTGGCTGAATGTGGACACTCCTTCTCATCTAACTAATTTTCCTACCTGTCCTCCCTCCAAATGTGGAGCAGGACAGGGGGTTGGCATCCCTCACTATCTGTGGAAGCCTGGGCGGAACTTCAAAGGTGGCAGCGCCTTTAAAGTTTCCCGCTCTGGAGGCCATTATGGCCAGGAGGAGGTGTGAACCACCTCCGCCCAGAGCAGGCTTTGTTTCTGGCCTCTGAGAGCGTGGGCTCTCACCCCATGAGGTCAGAAACATGTCTGGTGGTGGCAGGCTGGCTATGACTAGTCAGAGACCACACCAGTGCTTCATAGGTTTTCAGGGGACCCTCTAAAATGTCTCCTGTGTGCATTTATTAATAAATCCAACACTGGCATCAGTGAGGATTTATTAAGACAAGATGTTTGGTACCAAATATCTTAGGGTACAGTGAAGCCATCATGGAGCTAGTAAACTCATATTGACAAGAATGCAGCCCATGTGCTCTTTATGACTTCCCTGTGCACTTACAATATCCAAGAATCTTTCAGATATTGCAGGGTAATATCTGCTCATGCTGATATGTCCTCACATGGGGTATAGTGCACCCTGCCTTTGGCTGTAAGGAGTGCAGTAGGAGTGACTTGCCTATATCTCATGCAGTGTATGAGGGCATGGCACATGTTGACCCTTCGGTTTTCTGTGCACCAAGACACGCAGCCTGCAGTGGCAGTTTGCATGGTCTTGGGGAGGGATCTCTGGGGTTGCACAATTTGTGCTGCAGCCCCAGTGGACCCTCTTTAGTACCCATGCCCTAGCTACCAGGGGTACAATTTACTAGGAGCTTACAGGGGTGGCTGAAGTTGTGACAATCATGGTAGAATTTTAGAGAATAAACACTGGTACTGGGACGACAGTTAGCTAATAGTGGTGCTCGCCATCTCTGATCTGGTTTTAGGTTTTGTCTCTTTCCTGTGCCTCACAGTGGGGGAGATGGCTCCTGTCACCCCCAATACTCACACCTGTTGATTCTCTAGGATTTCCGTGCACTGGTGTTTATGCAGGGCAGTATAATAGTGTGTTTATATATAGCTAACTGTCGTCCTTCCTCCTGGTCAACCTATGTAAGCTTTGTCAGCCAATCCTGACATTTTCTGTGGGCTGTTGATGGGGTAGAGTTAGAGATCTCACCATCTAATATGATTAAGTACCTGTTCATCTACCCAGATGATACCCATGTTATGACACCCAGATCATCATAATCTCCTTGACTGAGTTCACCTGTTATGGCTACCCGATCACGGTTCCCTAACTATGAGTCTCTATTGCCAATTGTGTAGTAATGATATGCAGACGAATGGTGGCAATTCATTTTTTAAAGATAAATCCCACTAAATGCAGTTGCCTTTTTCGTACAAAATTCTCCTTTATGGAACATTAAACTATGGCCAGGCTGCATAAGATCTTGCCCTAATCATGAGGACAGTCTTTCAATTGACAGCCAGATCACTATAGTATCCACAACTTTTTTTACCACCTTAAGTGCCTAAAACACATGTTCCCATTCTTTGAGCCTTCACAGCATTCAAAATGTTCATCCAATTTAGGCTAGATATTGACAACCGTGTGCAGCTAGTCCTCCAAAATGCAAAATGGAGAGGTGTGGTGCAGCGGCCAGGGCAGCTGACTTCGGAGCACAGGGCTCACGGTTCAATCCCCGGCTCCAGCGGCAGCTCAACTCAGCACCATGTGACTCTGGGCAATAGCTCACTTAATTTCCACGACGGCCCCCAGTGCCTTGAGACCCGTAAGGGTGAGTAGTTCGCGCTTTACAAATACGGATTTACATTTACATTCCTGCTGCATCTTTTGTTTGTTGAATTACCACAGCCAGAGGTATGCCATATCTGAGTAAGTACAGTCATATGTTGCTGGCCTTGGCAATCTACATTGCATTCGATAGGCTCAGCTGTTTTGTTTCGGGTTTTTATATATTGTTCACTTTATTTTCCACTGAGACAGGCCTCATTTTCTTGCATGATAATTTGATATTTAACCTCCTTCCATGGATTTTTTGATAATAACATGCCCTTTGCGATTGCCAAATAGCTAATTTTACCGATTCGCTATTTGGGAATAACAAAATGCTATGCATGTAGGAATCACAAAACATTTTGCGCTTCCTTAACATTACCAAATAGCAATTCGGAAATTGCGAATCGCTATCAGGTAATGTGACTCCATTCATTCCTATGGGCCTACAGGCCCATAGGAATGAATCGTATTGCATTCTTGGTAATTGCAAATAGCGAATGCAAATCTAAGGGTACCCGGGGGCCTAAAGCCCCCCTGAAGCCCCCCTCAACAAAAGGTAAGTGTGCACATGTAAAGCACACACATATTCTAAGGGCATGTGTGCTCTACATGGCACTTTGAAAAATGAATTTTTGTGCATTATTCAAAGCATGCACATCTTACCATCAACTTGAAGTTGATGGTAATTAGCGTTTCCTAAATGCACAGTTCGCATTTAGGAAAGGCTACATGCATCGGCGTTAGGGAATCGCAAATTGTGATTCCCTAAATGGATTCGCAGTCTAGGTTATGGCAAAAAATTGTGATTACCTAAATTGCGAGTGCCAAAACCTACATGCATAAGAAAAGGAAAAAGGCTTGATGCATGTGCTCCCTTATCCCTAAAACCAGAAAGGTCAGGACTGGTGATCAACCTTTCTGAGTAGTAGCAGCAACTCAGTGGAATCAACTTTGTAGCTTAGACTTCATAAATGTCCTAATCTTCCATAAGCTACTAAAAACAGACTTACTGAAAGTATGTGACTTATTCAAATTACATCACAACTTTAATCATCGAAAAGTTATGCTGAGATGTTGATTCGCTCCTCATGAACTAGTTCTTCGTGAGCATGGCACACATTAGATACTAGGTTAGAGGGAGCACTGCCTACACTTGCTGATATTATGGCTCTAGGGAAATACAAATGGACATGATTCTGAAAATAACCATGTATTTTACATCGCAGGCAGCTGAACATTTGTATCCTGGCTCTCATTTCACATGTTCCCATTCCTTTTCCATATATTCTGTGACTATGCAGCACCTGTCCTTACTGAAATTCCTTGTGCCTGTACCAATATTCATGGTGCTAGAGCTAATGTTTGGTGTAGATGGTGACCAACCGAACCAAATCGTGAGTTGTCAGAGGAGATCTGCCAATTCCTTTTTTTATTTTTTGCTATAATTCTTTATTGAAAACAGATCCTTGTCAACATATACATATGATAGTAAAGAGCTTGGATTACTCCGAAGGAAGTTTAAAAGACACCTAAAGAGAAACCAAGCGTGACACCTCTGACATGTGTAATCACACACAGTCCACTTGCCAACAAGGTCAAAAATTGGAAGTTATTGTAGAGATATAAGCTACCTGAAGCACTGTTCGCATTTCGTAAGGGCAAAAATGTCCATCAGCATCTGGTTAGAGCTGACAGGGGCTGTGAGAAAATAAAGACAGATCTGTCATCAATGCTAGCATTACCTCCCATCAGTGTGTGTAGGTTCGAATGAAACACAAAAGAACCATCCATCAATGGGAAGCCTAAAAAACTGCTGTAATTTTCCAACTGCAGCATGAAAGATAGAGTGTACTGTATCACATGTAAATGTAATATTCACTATGTAAGTCAAACTACTCAGGAAGTCAGGAAGAGAATCATAAAATATATAACTCATATTAGGGGCAAAACAATGGGTGCTCCTCTGGTAGGACTTTACATAGATTGTAACCATACAGAAAATGAAATAACAAGGGTGGTATTGGAAGTGTGGATACAGGACCCTAGAGGAGGACCACTTGAAAGACAACTAGCTCGCCAAGAGGCAAAAATGATGGAATATTTTGGCAGTGCACAACATGGTCTTAATGAACATTATGTCCTTTTTGCAATAATACAGTGATTTGATATGCATTAAGACCTGGCCAGAGACCAAAGGGGTTGCCATCTAGCCACAAATATCACAGTTGATGAATGTTAAATGATCAAGGTATCCTGAATACATTGATCAGCTTACGGAATACAGGACATTGTGTTGTACCATGGAGGCTGAAGGAATCAGCCAAGGATGTATAGGATATTTCAAGCATTGTAGTTCACTCTAAGGGGCATATTATCAAGGGCAGTATCGCCACTTTAGCGGCACTTTTTGCCGCTAAAGCGGCGATATTTTTATCGCCATATTAGCAAGCTGTCGCTAACAGCTGTTAGTGACAGCTTTATGGCGAAAGCGGACGTTTTCTTACCGCTTTGCATGTCAGCGATAATTATCGCTAATGACATGCAAAGTAGGCGTTCCCAACTAAAAGCGACTGCAAACAGTCGCAAGCACAACTTCCCCCTATTACCAATGCCCCGAAGCGATAAAATAATTTGCGCTAACCGCGATTATCGCTGGAATCTAACACCTCTTTAAAACTTGACTTAACCATTCTAGTCAATGGGAGGTGGATTGTAAGGTTAAGTCCTCACCTGCCTATTAGCAAGCTTTTCATTAGTGCACGGAATTTATCGCTGGATTTCGCGCGCTATTGCTGGGTTTCGCCGCTATCGCTGGATTTTCTATCGCCTTGGAGATAAGCGTTGATAATAACGCATTATCTCCGTGATGTAATCCAGCGTTAGCCGGCGATAAAAAAAACAGCGCTAAGTGCGCTTTGCGATAATTATCGCACATCCTTGGTAATATGCCCCTAAGATGCTTCTTTGCAGACATTTTAAAGATAAAAGGACTCTATTCCTGTATATTTGTAGTACGCTTAATTGTTGAATCAGGCATGTACATACAACATTTCTCATGCCTTGCAATAGATGTTCTCTTTGAGCAGTTGCTGCACGGGTGCAGTAGTGAAGGTCATTCCATCAGGCCAAAGTCCAAGTCATTTGACAAGTTCTTGAACAATAATTGATTTCCGGAACGAATTGATACAGTTTTGGGATCACCCCTTGGGGCTTGTGCATATCGCAAGGATTTCAACATTTGTCAGATCAGAACTCCATTTGACTTACCTTATAGCTTGTGGTAAGCTGTTTTAGGTATACCTGATTAGCATTCTCTCATCTTTAATGGAAGAGTGAGGCGCACGGTCTGGCAAATTTGAGAGGACACGTTATATAAGTAGGGATATCCATTACTGAGTTCTTCCTTTTCCACTGCTTCTGACCTGAGACTAAATTGCACAAGCAGTTGGGTATAATGCTTGATTCCGTTTAAAGATGATGCCCATGTTGGCCTACTTTGACGTTTACTTCCAGATGCTCGGCCAGTTGCTGGAAGTAGATTTGACGCAAGTAAAGATGGTGTCCTCATCAGTGCTACCTTTAGAAAGGCATCCACAAGACTGGCCACATACACTTACAACAGGTATGCAAAGATAGGGATTCTCATCCAGGCATGTTCTGAAATAACAAAATGACATCTTGTGATGCAATTTCTCTTACATTATATTGTGTTACAGTTCAGAAGTGGATGTTCTGACTCAGAGAGGCGGTCGTCTAAACGATTTCACACTTGCTAGGATAATTGCCAGGAGTCTTTTTGAGGTGTCCCACTTGGTTTCTCTTCAGGTGTCAATATATAGGATAAAACAAACTCTTTTCAAGGCTGTGCTCAGCAATTTCTGTGACATATCAATTTTGCATGAAGGTCATCACATTAGAATTGTGGCATGATATTAGGCAATCAAATTGGTATTACGGCGAACGGTTACTTACCTTTGTAAAAAGCCACTTTAATACCACTTTGGGGCGAGGCATTGTAATAAACCCATCCTTTTTGCCCTGATCACCCCCATTTTTTATCTGATACTGGTGGTTACTGACTCTGATTGTGCCGTGGGCTCTGCTAGTCAGGCCCAGGGCAGTGCTCTGTTAAAAATCTATACGGTAATTAGGTGTAATTGCAATTGGTATGACAATCTACCTGTAAGCCCCTAGTTTATGGTAGGGCATGTAGTTTTAGAGGTCCAGCAGATTTAATGCACTTAAGTATGCACTGCTGTGTTGCCTGCTGTCATTTTAAAAGTCACCCCAGCTTTGCAGGCTGCTTTTAAAACAAAACTATGTCTATTTCGACTTTGGAATTAATGGTACTCCAAAGTCTTAAACTACTGTATTCTTTCATATACATCACCCCTATGGTCACCCCTATGGTCTATCCTATGTGCCCCAAGGGTTGGGTGCTATGTTAAAATAAGCAGGGACATTATAAAATATGTTTTATAAGCCATGCTGAGGGAAAGATCACCAATGCAGTTTTCCCTATTGTGGTGCATTAGCTCCAAAGGCTAACATGGGAAGGCTTTATTAAACTTTAATAAATTCTAACTATTTGACAGGAGTGAGCTAAAATAATAAATGAAATTGTATCAATAATAGAATGAATCCAACAACTTGTCAAGGGGAGTGTTAGGGAAAGTTAGCCACATCTGTAATTTGGGTTAGCCAGACCTTAAGCTACAGGAGAGATTTTCTCCATTTTGGATTTTATGGAACAGTGCATTCTGAGACAAGAATTTGCCACACTTCAGGGGAAGTGGTCATCATTGAAAGTGGCCCCCGCACCCCATTGATCAGGGGTGCCCCTCTGCTTGCCAGCCCAGAAGCCTGAATACATATGAGAGAGCTGCCAAGCAACTCAGATCCTTGCCTGGAAGAAACAAGAAGAAGAAGGACTGCCATGCTGAAGCCTTGCCCTGCACCAAGAGGACCTCACTCTGAAGGACTGCACCTGCTGCACACTTTAAGCATCAGCAAAAGAAGGACTTTGCCTGATTCTAAACATTTGAGGTGTGGACTCCCTGAAAGCAACAGGTAAAAGAGCTCCACCTGCATCATCTAGGCCAAGAAGAACCCAGCTAAACTGTGTTCAGTGGACTTTGAAGGATTTGCCCAGATGCATTGTGGGTCTTGTAGTTCCAATGTTCCAAGGAGCAACTCAGAGATCCTAGAACCTTGGATTGGTGTTGGAGACACTTCTAGAGCCCAAAGGACCTTCTTAAAGAAGATCCAGAAGTTTGGAATCATGTGGAGATTTTTTTTAAAAAAGCTTCATATGTTGATCGACCCATCATCGGGAGTCAAGCCGGTGACGTCGAACTGTGACTCGATTTGATATCCAGGTTTGCACTGCTGAAGCTCTGAAGCTTTTCATCATCGAACAAGACTTTCAGGAGTTGACCGAGGCATCATTGAACTGCATACAGGCCTGAAGAGGAGAGCCGCTTGGCGTCAAGAGAAAAAGCTCCCAAGAAGTGACTAAGTCAGAAGGAAAAAACTTGACTGGGCCCTACCGCTCACTGTATCTGATCCAGAGTCAAAGTTGAAAAATATTGCCAACAACGATGGAGAGCAGGTCTGATACAAGAAGTGAATAGGGCTTAGACCTAGGAGAAATTTTGGAGAAAAGTAATGAGAAGGTAAAGTTCAGCGGGCCAAGGCAGCAGGCGGAGTCTGAGGAGGGAGCGTTGCCATCGGGGCACTGCTGTACGATGTCACCATGACTATTTCTATGTTTGGACTTAGTTACTTTTTTGGAAGATAAAAATCTCCAGCAGGACAAGGCAGGTGGTTGTAGCCGACGATATTTCGAGGAGGCTGGATACCTCTTTGATAAAAGCCCACTGAAAAGGATTTGTTGCTGGGGAAAAGCCTGTAGCAGGAGCAGCAGCGAAGTCAGACTGAACGCAATGCAACTTGGGCAGATAGACTAGTAGGTTGGTCCCAGTCTTCTCTTGGCTCTCAAATCAGTTTTTAGCCCAACTTTATCCAATTCCCAAACTTTGGAATTTAGCTATCTGGGCAACTTTAGCACCACCATCAAGTGCCCAGGAAAGTAGGGGCACCATTTGGAGGGTTAGGACTCGATCAGGCTGGTTGCAGGACCAAGATGGTGGGAGCCTGTCATGTCCATGTGGCCCTGAACAGGAGGCCAGCAAACTAGCCATTGGAGTCACTCTGGTATTCTGGGTTCAGGCAAAGAAGAAGGGCTCAAGCAGCAGGGCAGGCCTCTGGGGGTTCAAGACAGGCTCCAGGCAGAAAAGCAGTCGTTCCAGATGCAGCAAGGCAGTGGAGTACACAGCAGGCCACAGAAGCAGGCAGTCCTCTGAAAGTGCTTCCGCAGGTACAAAAAGTGAACTGAAGATTGGGGCTGAAATCCCTATTTTTGTACCTGGTGCCTTCTTTGAAGTAGGAAAAGTTTCTATAGATTTCTCTCTGAAAAGCTTGTAGTTTCCTGACTTCCCTGCCCTGGCTGCAGGAACAATGCAGTGGTGTCAAGCCCTTGAGGTGAAACAAGAGCACAGCCTATTCAGTTGCAAGAGAGGCTGAGACATGCTCCTCCACTCATACTGTCAGCAGATGGCCCATTGAGGCACATTTAATGCCTTTATTATGTGACTGTCCAGGAAGAAGTCCCAAAGTCTAACTGCCAACTACATCTACTCTAGTGACCTAGGACAGGCTTCAGGCAGGGGTGGATGATGACAAGTTTATGTGGTGGGGCGAATATTTTGACCCACGTTTGCACTGTGTGGCCAACGGGCCTGTAAATCAAATGCTAATAGTGGGCCTGCAGCACAGATTGTGCCACCCCCATGTGTAGCCCTGCGAACATGTCTCAGGCCTGCCACTGCAGTGACTGCAAGTCCAGTTTTAAACTGCCATGTCGAACTGGCAAGTGTACCCACTTGCCAGGCCCAAATCTTCCCTTTTACTACGTGCAAGGCACCCCTAAATTAGACCCAAGGTAGCCCAGTGGGCAATGCTGCAGTGTTTGTGAAAGGTAGGGCATGTACTGGTGTGTTTTACATGTCATGATAGTGAAATACTGCCAATTAGATTTTTCACTATTGCAAGGACTATCTCTCCCGTAGGTCATCATTGGAGCTGCCAAGGTAATACCTTCCAAGTGTAACTTTAAATTGGGAAGAGATAGAGTTTTGGAGTTTGGGTTCCTTGAACTCAGGATTAAAAACCATATCATCCTGTGAAGGTGGTTTTTAAATTGTGTGTTTGAAAATGCCACTTTTAAAAAGTGGGCATTTTCTTGTGTTACCATCCTTTGTGTCTGCCTGCCGGTGGAATCCACATCTAGTTTAGACTGACAGTTGGGCTGTTTATGCATTCACTAAGGAGAGTCACACAAACGGAGCTGAGGTGTGCCCTGCATATCCTGATTACCCATCCCCAGGCTGATGGGCCTTCCTGAGCTCGAGTGGTGGAAGGAGTTGTCACTGACACCTGATTAGGGCTGTGCCTGTCCTCACACAACACTGTCTTCACCCTCCTGTAGTGTGTCCGGAGCAAGTACAGGGCAAGGCTGGATCTGTGCACTACAAAGACTATCCTTTGAATTATGCCTACTTCAAAGGGAAAATGAGGTATAAGTATTGGACCTGTAAACCCACATTTTGGCATCACTTCTGGATCAAGAGAAGATTCTGCCCTGAAGAAGAGCTGGAACTGCTGTAGGAGGACAACTGCCACTCTGCTTGCTGTTGTGTTGTACTGGCCTGCTGCTTGCTGCTTCTGTCTCGGGCAGTAGAAGACTGCACTTTACTTTCTTATTCTAGTTGCCAAGGTTCTCCAAGGGCATGTGTGTGCTTGCCTCCTCTTAAGAAGTCTCAGGGACACAAAAGACAGCTGGTGCTGCTGGACTCTGCCATCGGTGAGTCCTATCCTTGCCTAAGGTGCGTCTCTCCAGTCCAAGGGTCTCAGAAGTGGGTTCTGCAGCTGATGTCTGCAAGAACCAGTGGGAAGCAATGCAAAGGATTATGAAGCCTCTCGGAACCGACACCAGACGATGCGAAGCATTGCGAAGTCCCGCCCTACAGCTGACAGTTCCTCGGGGCCAACGTCTGACAACCCAAAGCCCTGCAAAGCCCCGCCATGCAGCCTCTTGGACCCAATGCTGGATGACGTGAAGTCTCACCAAGTCTCACCAAGTCCCGCTGCACAGCTGACAGCTTCTCTGGACTGATGCCAGACGACACGATGCCCTGAAAAGCCTTGCCGCGCAGCCTCCCAGAACCGGTGACGCAAAGCCTCACAAAGTGACACATCACCTCCAGTGCTTAACACATTCATCAATGGAGGCCCACAGCACAGACAGAAACCAGTGCTTGGCTTCCCCTCGCAGTAAGAAATTCAGTGTGCAGAAGAACGGAAACATCCATTCCCCTGGGAATAAGGAATATATGCAAATCTTGTGTTTTTTGATGCATCCCTCCTCTGCAGCTTTTTTTCACCTCGTATTTTGCCACATCAAAGGTACTTAGTGCGAAAATCAATGCATCCATAGAGTTCTATGGACTAAACTTGCTTAAAGCTTTAAAAAGATATATCTCTGCATACGTATGTTGGATTTTTGTTATTTTGGTCTTGTTTGGTTTAGATAAAGACTGGTTATTTTTCTAAACTGGTGTGGTGTCCATTTTAGTGTTTTCACTGTGTTACTGTGTGTTTTATGTACAAATGCTTTTCACATTGCCTCTGAGATAAGCCTGACTGCTTGTACCAAGGTATTAAGGGGGTGAAAAGGGTTACCTTGTGTGTGTAACTTCCTTACCCTGTCTAGGAGGAAGGGTCCCTACTTGGACAGGGTGCCATCACTGCAAACTAGAGATCCCATTTCTAACATTCTAAAAGTGACAATTTCATCGATACCAAACATGAAATGCTCATCTGTCCCCAATCAAAAGTTAGCACTTATTAAATGTATAAGGCAAACCAGTGTTATCCTATGGCACATGCAGGCCTCACAGTACTGAAAAACGAATTTAGGATTTTTTTACTACTGGTATACATAAAACTTAAGAGTACATTTTAAACATTTTAATTACAATGGATGCTGGGTACAAAGGGGCTTCTATTGGGTGACTTACTATGGGGGGAATTTAAGGCTTGGCAAGCGGGTTATATTGCAGCTTAAAAACTGTATTTATACTACTGTGGAAGGCCTGGTAAATATTTTAAAGGCCTACTTAAGTGGGTGGCACAATCAGTGCTGCAGGCCTACTAGTAGCAATTAATTTACAAGCCCTGGCTATATGCTAAATGCTATACCATTTCTACAAGGGACTAATAAGTACATTTAATGTGCCAATTAGGTGTAAACTAGTTTTACCATGTTTAGGGGAGTGAGCACAAGCACCTTAGCACTGGTTAGCTGTCGTAAATTCCAAAGTGTCCTACGAGTCCTAAGGCCAACAAAATGGTGGGAAAGAGCCAAAATGTTTGGGGGAAGAACATTCTATGGAGTACATTTCTAACACAGCTGTCATATATTACCCACAAGGAGGCATTCCGAATTGGCAAAGATTTACTGACATTACAACTTGTAACCCTCTCTGATAAAATCAGGTGATTGCTGCTGGTAATCTTGCATGGGGGGGTCACCAACATAATCTTGTCTGATGTCTACTTTATTATAACACTAATAATATTAATACACTGCTGGGGATGTTTTTCATTGAGTATAAGTAGCTCTTCACACAGAAAAGGTTGGAGACCCTGATTTAGAGCTTCCACCCAGTAACCGATTATTAAATACATTGGGCCCAATTCACAAAGGTAAAATGAGATGAAAGTCTAACTTTACTACTTTCGGTATTCACTACTCGTAAATGTCAGTTTATGAATACCAAAAGTCCAAATGCCCTTTGTGAATACCAAAAGTCGTAAAGTTAGACTTTCGTCTCAGTTTACCTTTGTGAATCGGGCCCATTGATTGGATTTTCATCAACAAGGAGAAGCCACTAAAGTGACTAGACAGCTGCGTCACAGTCTTCATGCAGACCAAAGAAAGATAACATTTGTTTTTGCACACCTCTAAGAAAACAGATATGTGAGGACTGTAATTTCATGCAAGGACACAACAGTGTATAATGTAATATGTTTAATGTACAAATCCGATTAAATACTATGATTACATTGTGAAGATGCCAACCATTCTCTTGAAATGTGTACAAACAGGGGCGAAGGTGATGATATACATTAAGCAGGTTTGGTATTTGTCCCTTAATTGACTTATATATAATACCCAGACCTGAAAAAAGAGTGATGTATGTTACTGCAGATGTTGGCAAAACATACTCATGAAAGTGTCCACAATATGAATTACAGTTGTAGATATATTTCAGTGAGGGAACGCTTTGGAATTATTGACTTGCATAGACATATTTTTTACACGTGTGCTCCTGCTGTGTTTGCAGAGTTTCAAATATGATTATGTTAATTTACAGTTTGCAGATTTCTACATGTTTTTGTGAATTAATTCCTAAGCATTGAATGCAAGAATCTCTTACTCTCTACAACATGAGTGATATCATGGGATCCCTGGACACACAACATCTCAGATGCATATGCAAAACCCGCGTCTGCATCCATGCACCTGCACCCATTTAATTAACACAAACTCTACAAAGAGTATTACGGGATGTCATTTAGAACGCGGACGATGCACTCAGATGGTGATCTGACGCATTGTTTTGCTGTGGTTTGCTAAACAATTAGATGCATTTCCTCACTCCGTTGCAAATCCACTTTGATAAGATGCAGACACAGCATTATTCAGTGATAATGTCTTTCTGCGAATCGTACTACTTTCCAGAGTGCAGAATAGCTAAAACAGCTGTCATCTTTAAAATATTGTTTAGGCTACTGGTGAGAGAGATGTTTTTGTTGGAAAAATATAAAAACATGAATGTGCATTATGGCGACTAGCAGTGATGTGCGTGAGGAAACACACGACTGAAGAGATAGCACTCGTTGAAAACTGACTCTGGCCCGTAACCATTGCACTACAGTTGATTGCACTGAAGTTGACTGTGGCGACAGGAAGCGAGGAGAGAGGTAAGAACAGGCATGAACAGCAGTCACCCAGCAGCTCTCAGTGGAAGCCCCTCCCCCATCGCCCTCCCCCGCACCACCAGATGGACAGAATGGAAGCACATTAGGTAGTCAGTTACTCGCCTCTGGGGTGCCAATGAAGGGCGTTATTCTTAGGGCCGATTCACAAACACATTAAGCGTCAGTAATGTATATTAGCGCATATACCTCTCTTTTTTAGGTCTCGCGCCTAGCATTGCAGTGCGCAGCCCTGCTCGCGCAGCGCGAGACCTCTAGAAAGGGCTTCAGAAAGCTAACCACACGCTCGTGCGTGTGGTTTTGCTTTCCGCGGCTGCCATTGGCTTTCGCGTGCTTTTTTTTCAAAAAACCAGCACGCCATTGGGCAAAGGCAGGCGCATGTCCCGCTTTTGTTCCGCCCATTCCCGTCGGTGGCCAGCAAACGCAGCAGCGCGCGTTCGCCTCGCTGCCGCGCTCCCTCCCCCCGCTCCTCTGTGGTGCGCGCGCACCACTGGTTTCGCGTTCGGCTCCTCTGTGGTGCGCGCGCACCACAGGTTTTTTTAAATGGTTCTGAAGAACAAGCACCCCGAGAAAGAAACATGCAACCTTGAACTGAACTCGAATGTCAACCCCACAAAACGTTAACATCGCCTGCTTGCTGAATACACCATTACATTTGTATGGCCAGGTGCCTCCCACGTTTGAAACGTGCACCCAATGTGGGTAAAACTGAAGGCACCACCTCGATGCGGACGTGAGGCTTCAAATTAACTTTATGCGACCGGTGATATCATGTCAGAGTCCGAGGACAAATCATTGTTTCCAGGAACGCCAAACCAATGGATTACGGTGAAATGAACCCAGACTACAACTCCCAGAATGCTTTAGGTGGTTGAAGGAAAAGGCCAGTACTGGACAATGGTGCCACTTACTCATACATGCAAAGCGCCCACAGTACATGTGCGATATCTTCAGTAAACCCTGGCTATTCTTAAACAAGCATTTTATAGGCTAAGACCTTTAGTTTCTCGTTGCAGATATCACCTAGAAATCTCATCAGGCAAAGCGTTGCTGTGTGGACTGCAAAGAGTACGGTAATTACAGGGCACGGGACACTTCGCAGCTGCACTGAGAGAAAACTGCATATGAACCCACGAGGGATGCAACGCGCCCAAGTCTCAGTGTAAAGAAGGTGTGCAGAAGTCAGGCCTGGTCAGAGGTATGCAATATCCCTGCCCACCTTGTAAGGTGTGCAGAAGCGAAGCCCGGGCAGAGGCGTGCAATATCCCTGCACATCTTGGAAGGCATGCAGCCGTTAGGCCCAGTCAGAGGTGTGCAATACCCCTGCACATCTTGGAAGGCGTGCAGCAGTGAGGCCCAGTCAGAGGCGTGCAATATCCCTGCACATCTTGGAAGGCATGCAGCAGTAAGGCCCAGACTTCAGAGGTGTGCAATATCCCTGCCCGGCTTGGAAGGTGTGCAGAAGCTAGGCCCAGTGAGAGGTATGCAATAACCCTGCCCGGCTTGGAAGGCGTGCATCAGTTAGAGCCCGAGGTGTGCAGCATCCCTTCACATCTAGTAAGGTGTGCAGCAGTGAGGCCTGGTCAGAGCTGTGCAATATCCCTGTTGAGTCTCAGCTACGCCGAAACGCACCCATTGTCAGATATTCGAAATTGTGCACCCTTCCAGGTGCAGAACATAGCTGTGAACTGGCCCAATCACCAGCCCTGGCATTTCACCACACAAAGCATGCTGGGACCCGTGGTTTACGTCTCCACATTGCAAGCAGGGGCTGCAAGTCCCAGCATGCTGCCTGCTTTTCGATAAAAAGGAGAATTGATGGGCCGAATGCAGCGCTTGTGACGCACAGCCAAGGCGCACGACTCAGAGGCTGGCTGTGAAGGACGCCATTTGACCATCGGTCGACGCAGGAAGGCGTACACTTGTTTATGTTGGCAGCCCCACCTTTGGAAGGCCGCTGTAAATAAGAATGACTGAAACCTGCCCTCGCAAGAGGCTGCGTGTCACAGACAGAGCTCAGACAGTCAGTCCTTCGTGAGGTACTGTACGTGTGCTCCAAGGGGTCCCAGGGAGGGCACCTCTTGAGCCAGAAGAAAGCGGTTCTCGCGATCAGCCCCGCAGGACTAGCCTCGGCCCGTGGGCACTGAATATGGAGCAGAATCCCAGCGCGCCCTCTCTGACCTGTAGGGTCCTGGCCAATTGATCTCATTGATCACCTCTCGGGGGTGCTTTCGCCAAGTGTGCCCTTGGAGGAGCGGGCACGGCGCAGCCTCGCCCTCTGATCCGGAGGCATTACCACTTCTAGGGACTATGCGTTCACTACAGGGTGCGTAGGGTCAGTCGGAGGGGGTGAGGGTCAGAGAGGGGGACTAACCTTGCCTAGGATGGGGGGCAGGGTGAGATATCCTGTTTACCTCACCGTTCTAAACTTGAACGGTGCACGTGAATGGGCTTGGATACATGCCAAGCTCCTTACGGGGGCCCCCTCTCTCTTCGTCATTGCAGGCACTGTTTCTGGTCCAGAACCTTTCATCCACACGTCATTCAGAGGTGCTGGTCCGATGAGTTCTATAGAAGCAAAACAAGACTACGACACCCATGATGCATTAGGCTATCGCACGGAAGCCCAGGACTGGAAGGATGTTCAGTCGTGGTCCCTGCCTGAGTGACCAATCTGCATGTACCTGTGATCTTGGCTTTTGATTTTTGATCATCCCACCCACTGACCCTGTGTTCACATGCTCACCTAGGCCCTGTCTTTGAAGATGATACGTTCTGGGCCTTGCTCACCCTCATGACAACAGAGGACTACCATCCCTGTCACGGGTTTCATGCGTGGAGGGAGGTGGCCATGTAGCATGTTTGGTGAAATATAGTGAACGGAACCGTTACCTGTGAGACATGCATGTGCACTTACAAGTATTCTTTCTACAGTTCTGCTGCTCAAAATGAACCCTGAACACCAACACCCTGTGTGTTGTGTGTACATTACACGTATGTGCTAGGATTGGTAGCATGCCATGCATGCTTGATACAGACCCGCGAGCTCCATTTTGGAAGCCCACAGCCCGGACCAGAATACAAGATGTAGTGGTTGCTTTTCTCTGATACATATATGTATTGCTGGCCTCTCCATACATGCCAACATTTTGATACTAGAAAGAGGGGGCTTTTGAAATCATAATGGAGGGGGACTTCATTTTTCCTCATTGACATACATTGAAGCAATGGCGATTTCAGCTGGGAGATAGCTAAAATTAAGACTTTTTGGCTTAAAAAAACATGAGTCTCCCGCCTATATCCGGTCTTTTGGCATGTATGCAGGCAGGGCCGGCTTTAGCGTTGGTGGCGCCCTGTGCGACATTGTTTGTTGGCGCCCTCTAATAACCACCACCGTTACAGATTTCCTCACTACCGCCCTTTTACAATGCCCCTCAAGTCTCCATAACCACTCTCTCTCAGATACGTTTAATTAGTTTTATAGCGCCGCTGCCACTCATACTATTGTAGGGTGTCAGAGCACTTTACATCACACACACTACACAGAGACAATCCATCATACATGTGTACATTAGTGTATAGGAAATGTTACATAAAACAGGACTACAAGGTACAGGTGTCAGGTCATCCATTCTGGTAGACAGTATAGTTTAACATTGCTTGGTCTGGAGAAGCACAAATTCTGAATTTAAAACTTAACGCCATGGTTGGGGGTTCTTTTTAATAATCAGAATTGATTTCTATCCAAATGAACCTGTTTTTCCAACATTAGGAAAATGAAAGACAGGATAAAATCATAACGTTCTAATCTATGCCTTGCAGTTTTTATGCAGCTCTTTGGTGACATGTTAGGATTATAATTTATAAACTAAGTCACAAAAGGTTCGCTCCGGAAAAAAACAGTAACCCACTCACCTATTTGTATTATATGCGCTTTGTGATCTCCATGGTACATGTTCTTTGCAGCAGGCCCATTAACTCTCTGCGCTACCTTACCACGAGTCAAAACTTCCAAAAGACAAACCTCCGATCTCTCTCGAAGAAGAAGAACATTAATCACCGCAGTTATCTTGACGTTTATGTTTTTGCCTGTACATTTCTGGAGGACAGGAATGCGGCAGCAGGTGCTTTTAAAACCACACAATACTTCCAAATAAGACGCCCCACCCGAAGTCAGCGCCCGGTGCGGTTGCACCGGTCGCACCGCCCTAGAGCCGGCCCTGTATGCAGGGCACAAGTCGGGGGTACATGCAGGTACATGGAGTCCACCCACTATTTTCACAGGGCGGACACCGTCCCCCCTACCAGGAACTTAGGCCCCACAGAAATATGCTGAACTTGTCCTGGTGTCATTTTCAGACACCGGGACACGTTCAGCAGCGCCTGTACATTGTCTGCTTTCCATTCCCAGCAGCAATGAGCAGGCAGCGAGGGAGCTTTTTTTAGGTCGAGCCTAGCAGCAGCACACATGCGCTGCTTGCTCTGCGAGGCATGCTGTATTGGAGTATGCACTGTAAGGCCCGCCCACTCTCCGCCTATATTTGTCATAGGCTTGTGTTATTGTCCTTCGTAAATGCTGGCTTCTGATTCGTGAACAGGCTTGTTAGTCCCTCTTTAGTACTGCCTTGTCTGCATTTGTTACCTCCCATAATGGACCTTTTACTTGGCTTGTTACACGGTCTGCATTATAAGTCGGTGAGCACTATTTTGTTTATTGACACTGATGGGGACAATGACGGCTGAGTTTTGTATTTGCAGCGCGCCCACACAGGACAATGGCGGCCGCTTTTCTTATGGAGCGCTATGCCGCTGTAACTTGCATGCTGAGCGCGGCGCCCGCTTTAGGAACTCCACGCTCAGTTTCAAAACATTTTTACACTTTCATGTTGTGCGCTGCGCCCACCTCAGGGACACCACACTCTTTTTTTTTCTCTTTTTTTAACTTTAATGGTGAGCCCGGTGCCCGTTTCATGGACACCGCGCTCTGCAATTCAATAGGTATCGCTTTTGCCAAAGTTTGAACTATTGGTATTGTAAATGACAATGCCTTCGCAGCCCTTCACTCATACATAATGCCATCTGCCTCCTTATCGCTCATACCTCACTCACAGTCCGCAGTGGCCATCACTTACACACAATGTCAGTCACCTCTATCATTCATACCTCAGGCACAGTCCAGAATGACTCTCCCTCACACATAATGCCATCTGCCTCCTTATCGCTCATACCTGAGTGTGTTTTTACAGGTGTGTGTATGTACTAGTGTCCGTCTGTGTGAATGTATGTGAGATGCTGGGCGCGATCAGGTGTGTGTTTGTATGTACTGGTGTGTGCGCACGTGTGAGTGTATTTGAGAGGCTGTGTGTATTTGGTGTGTGTTTGTATGTACTGGTGTGCGTCTGTGTGCAGGTGTGAATGAATGTGAAAGGCTGAGTGTTTTTACAGGTGTGTGTATGTACTAGTGTCTGCCTGTGTGAATGTATGTGAGATGCTGGGCGCGAGCAGGTGTGTGTTTCTACTTACTGGTGTGTGCGCAGGTGTGAGTGTATTTGAGAGGCTGTGTGTGTACAGGTGTGTATTTGGTGTGTGTTTGTATGTACTGGTGTGCGTCTGTGTGAAGGTATGAATAAATGTGAAAGGCTGAGTGTGTGTTTACAGGTGTGTGTGTGCATTGTGAATGTATGTGACAGACTGTGTGTACACTAACACTAATCCTTTTATGGGTTCCGGAGTAGCGTGCTACTCACCAGAAAAGCGCTTCAACACCCATCAGGGGTAACAAGTGCTATATGAATGCAAACCTTTCTTCCCCTTCTATCCCTCCGCTATCCTTCTCACTCCAAATAACTAACTAATATCCACCACTCAAATTACTTTCATATTTCACTATACTAATTCACCACAAATCCTTTATGGGTTTCCGGAGTAGCGTGCTTCAACACCCCATCAGGGGTAACAAGCGCTATATAAATACAAACCTTTTTTTCCTCTTCTATCTTTCTGCTATCCTTCCGAATCCAAATAACTGAGTAACCTATCCACCACTTAAAATTTACTTGCATGTTTCACTATACTAATTCGACACTAATCCTCTTTGTGTCCCGGAGTAGCGTGCTACTCGCCGAAAAAGTGCTTCGACGCCTCGTCAGGGGTAGTAAGCGCTATATAAATGCAATTACAATACAATGCAAGTTTGTTCCTGTGTACATTGCTCATACTTTTTTATTTCTTCTTAATGGAAAACTAACACGTGGGGATGTGTGTGCGTGTGTATATACAATGTACCTTTCTAATTAATTTTAATGGAGTTATGGATACTGTGCATTTGGTTCAACCTTTAAATAAATAAAAATAATATAAATATATTTTTTTATTATATGGATTTTCTTGTAACATTTGGATTGTGCTGTTTTGTGAAAACCTTAACCACGCAAAAACTTTACTTTCTAAACGTATCTAATACTTCTTTCTGCAATGTTTCAAGTCTAATGAACGCTGTAGGCCTTGCAAAGAGTATGTTAAGTGCTAAATAACGAAATAAGTACTTATGCAATAAAATACAATGTACCTTTCTATTTAATTTTAATGAAGTTATTGATACAGTGCATTTGGTTCAACCTACAAATAAATGTAAAAAAAAAAAATATATATATATATATATATATCCACAGTAAGCTCCTGCCGATTGCTGGGGACCCATGGGAGGTGGCAAATACACCGGCGGAGCGTGCCGGTAAATTAAATTCCAAGAAGTCGAATCACAAATGCTCTCAGGAACCACAGACTCACGGAAAATCCAAGGGTGTTTAATCAATATATATATATAGTTACGTGATTAATGTTTTAACAATACAAATGTTACATGAAAATCCATCTAAAAAAAAAAAAATTCCCAACACATAAATTTACATGTAAAAATTAAATGTCATAGCGAAATTGTTAAACTTGACATTACATATTCATCACTAGACATTGTTCGCTCTCAGAATCCCAAGTTTATTTGCACAGTTTATACCTAAAGGCGTCTGAACCTACCTAATATCAATCATCAGGGCTTTAAGTGGGCTGGGTCCGTCTGGGTCTCAGACCCGGAAGAATTTAAAACTGGCATTGAAGCGGGTCCCTGTTGGAGACTATAGTCATGTCCTAAACTTTACAGGCAAATACACTGAGTGATTTATTTTTATTTTTTGTATATTTTTATTGAAAATATTGATAGCAAGAACATAGATTAGGTCACATCCTTGGTTACGAAATTTCAAGTGAGAGGGAGCTATGGTAAGCCAAGGAAAAATATATAGTAAGGACACTGCAGTACAATAGTTGCGGGTGGGGGAGTTTCTTCCTTTACAAAAAAAAACACTGTTACAAATGGAAAGCAGTGTCTGCTGGGGGAGAGGATAAGCCTTTTGCCCAACTTAGACTTTACAAGTCCAGAACACACTGTCTGAGAGGCAACCACTGCACAACCATTTGGTCATATACTTGAAGAGCCCGTCTTCCGGGCTTTTTCATGATACCATTGTGGGTAGAAAAACCTGTTTTCACCGGAATTGCAGTAGTGTGTTTGAATTGTGCTGCCATCCTTCTTTCCTATTCACATTTCCCAAGGAGGAATCATTTAATGGGAAAACCACCTGGTTAGGAAGGAAAACGTGCATGAGTTGGTACCCAAGCACCAATACCTACGATTATTTCCACAATTAGAGTGCAAAACCCAGGGCTTTAAGTGGGCTTGGTCTCACCGGTGCTGAGCACCGGCAGTTTTTAAAAGGGGGCCTTGAAACGGGTCTCTATCGGGCTCTGTTTTGTTCCCTGGCACAAAGTAATATCCAAGTATTCCCCAAGCCTAGTTGTTAAAGATATGCTTCATGGCTACACACTTACACGGTCCACACATGCTTTCTTTATTTAAAAGTCGCTGCTTGTTTGTTTTACTTTTGGCCAGTCACTCTCCAACAGAGCATTTTGGCACTCCGACACCAACTGCTCCCTCCATCCTCCCTTAGTAGGTAACAGACATTGGCATTTACAATGCCAATAGCTCTAACTTAAAAAAATGCGAGACCTATTGCATTTCCAATGCGTGTTTCTTTTATTCTCCACAACGAAAAAAATATGCTTCCTTTTAGTAAAATTCCTTCCCACACATCCCATGAATTTGGGGCAGCAGAAGACGCACTGCGGTCTGGATCTCCCTGGAGGTGATGGTGCGCCGCTGGTTGTAGTGAGCCAGGCGGGAAGCCTCCCCAGCGATGCCCTCGAAGATGTTGTTGATGAAGGAGTTCATGATGCCCATGGCCTTGGAGGAGATACCGGTGTCCGGGTGCACCTGCTTCATCACTTTGTAAATGTAGATGGCATAGCTCTCCTTCCTGCTCCTCTTGTGCTTCTTCCCGTCCTTCTTGGGCGGCTTGGAGAGCGCTTTCTTGGAGTCCTTTATGGGAGCTGGCGCTGAGTTCAGGCATGGTCGACGCTCTTTTCACCGCTTGCTGTGGAGCCAAGAGAAATAAAGCAGCTGCGCCCGGCACTTGTATTTATAGGCTGGTCGTGTAAAGCAGCGGCTGCCCTGCTCTCCCTTCTCATTGGCAGACATAGGCAGGGCCCCCACTTCCTATTACAAAACGGTTCTGGTACTCTGATTGTTGGAACAAAAGCTTTCCTTCCTCCAATGGGAAGTTGTCTCAGGGCCTAGCTGGCAACCAAACAGACGCACCCGAAGTCTTTATATTACCGGGATACAGCGGCAGCAGCAGTACTATTCTATTTGTTGTGTGACCGAATCTCCGCAGCGCTCGCCATGTCTGGACGCGGAAAGCAAAGGAAGAAAGACCCGTGCTAAGGCCAAGACACACACTTCCAGAGCTGGGCTGCAGTTCAGCTCCTCACCGTTGCGGATGGCCAGCTAGAGGTGCCTGGGGATGATGCGGGTCTTCTTGTAGTTCCCACACCAGCAATAGGGCTCAGTATAACAGTGGTAGTCACAGGCCTCACTCTGTAGTGTGCCATTCAGTTCAGCAGTACGCCTCCCCCGGTCATAGGCTCAGCATCGGACATACAGTAACTCACTCTGTCTACAGATGTCACATCAGATGTAAACCTAACTCCAGCTGTAAAAATCAGCTCAGCAGAGTGCCTCAATGTAGGTACAGGGATCACCATTTCAGGTGCATTCATGCCCTTTGCTCTCATTTCGGGTTTCTTTAAACATGTAGGCCTAACTCGACCGCCTTCCTTCATTGTGTCACTATGTATTTATTATACTTAGTCTGCATATGTCTTCTCTAGCTAGGCACTTGGTAGTGAATGCACTTTGCCTGTCTGTGAAGCTATCAGAACACAGCCACCTTCTGATAAATGTGAGACTTGAACCAGGATTGTGGACCGTTGTTTGTAAAAGTCCCATAGCCGTTCCCGAGTTGTGGGTGACACTGTTGAGGGTATGCAGACATAATATCGAGTTTTAAATATCGATATGCCATAATATCGATGTTTAAATTTCGATGTGACAGAATATCGACCTGCAAGAATATCGTCAACAAGAATATCGACATGCAGGTAAGAAATATCGTTTTACTTTATATCGAAGTTAGTAATATCGGGCCCGATTCACAGAACTAACTTAAGACAAAATCCTAAACTTACTACCATTTTGGTACTCACAGAAGGCACTTACTCATGTTGGTATTCACAGAAGGCACTTACTCATTTTGGTATTCACAGAAGGCACTTACTCATCAATGAGTGGGAATTGTAAATTTTACCCACCTGCTATCCAATACTTACCCTACTGTTGCACTCACTGGAGTGGGAATAGTAATTTTTACCCCCCCCCCGCTACCCAACACTTTCCCTACTGTTGCACTCGCTGGAGTGGGAATAGTAATTTTTACCCACCCGCTATCCAACACTTTCTCTACTGTTGCACTCACTGGAGTGGGAATAGTAATTTTACCTCCCCACTATCCAACACTTTCCCTACTGTTGCCCTCACTGGAGTGGGAATAGTAATTTTTACCCACCCGCTATCCAACACTTTCCCTACTGTTGCACTCAGTGGAGTAGGAATAGTAAATTTTACCACTACGCTATCCAACACTTTCCCTACTGTTACACTTGTTGGAGTGGGAATATTAATATTTACCTCTCCGCTATCCAACACTTTCCCTACTGTTGCACTCACTGGAGTGGGAATAGTAATTTTTACCCTACGCTATCCAACACTTTCCCTACTGGTGCATTCACTGGAGTGGGAATAGTAATTTTTACCCTCCCGCTATCCAACACTTTCCCTACTGTTGCAATTACTGGAGTGGGAATAGTAATTTTAACCCTTCCGATATCCAACAATTTACCTTACTGTTACACTCCGTGGAGTGGGAATAGTAAATTATTCCCCTCCGCTATCCAACACTTTCCCTACTGTTGCACTCTCTGGAGTGGGAATAGTAATTTTATCCCCTACGCTATCCAACATTTTCCCTACTGTTATAGTTGATGTAGTTTAAAATATTTTTTTACAAATAAATATTAATTTTAATATTTTAATTTATTATATATATATATTTTATTTTTATATTTATATTACAGGTTTATGTATATATATATACGTATTTATAATTTTTATTATGTTTCTAACATTTTATAATTAAATAAAATAATTACTTATTAATAATATTAAGTTAATATATATGTATATGTACATTTTTTTAAATATGTATGTTTAATTTTTTATATATTACATTTCTTATTTACAATTTTTAACTTTTTTAAATAATTCTAACTGTGTTTTTATTAATTATATTTATTATTTAATTAATTTTATATTATTTTTAAGACATTTAAAAAAAACGATATTTTAAACAGCAATATTTTATACAACGATATTTTGGTTTCAATATTTTTTTACTTATCTTTGTAGAGATAGGATGTCGATATTCTGTCCATCGATATTCTGTACTCGATATTCTTGTAGGTCGATATTCGGTCCGTCGATATTCTGTCAGTGATCCACTGTTGAGGAGGCAGGTGCATGATGAAGGCCCCCTGGCCCCCGGGCCGGGGCTCCCTGGCATTGTTTCCACCCCCCGCTCAGCCGGTGGAGCCCTGTGTTACTTTTGCATGTTCCAGAACACGCTCCCTGCGGCGCCCAGAGCCCAATTGTGATGGAACAGGGCCCGCTCCCTGCAGGAAGCCCCTTCCGTCCGCGGCCTGCCGTTCCTGGCTACGGAACGCAAGAGTGTAACGGAGAAAAGGGACACAAGTTTTTCAGGCATAAAGGCATCAGCCATTGGGGGAGTGCAGAGTTTCCCAACTGATTAAAAGCCTGTGATAACGTGTTGAACTGAAACGGGTGCATGCACAGGAAAGGGCTGAAGCTGTGCTTGTTTTAATGTATACATGAAAGCGTGTTTTTAACTGATTCTGTTTTAAAACGTAGATAATCTGATGGTAGGAAACACAAAAGTCAGCTCAGAGCAGAGAGCTGAGTGTGTCTTGAACAGCCTCCTCTTCTCGGGACCAATCAGAGGCTAGCTCCTCCCTATATATTCACGGGGCTCCGGCTGGGAGGTAAATTTCTGTTCTGTGACAGTGCCAGCGCCGAGACGTGCCGTACAATGGCTGAAACTGCTCCAGCGGCCGCGGCTCCTCCAGCTGAAGTAGCCCCCAAGAAGAAGCAGAATAAAACTGCGGGGGCTTTCAAGACCAAGAAGCCTTCGGGTCCCAGGATTTCTGAGCTGATCTTGAAGGAAGTAACTCACTCTGTTTTTTGCAGTATCCATACATATGTAAATGTAAGAAATTACCATCTTTTGTGTGGTGTACCCCTAGATTTTTGCTATATCTGCTTTTTGCTTTGTGCATGTTACCCGGCTAACCACTAGTAAAATGCCTGTGCACCCCTTTTTAACATGGTTGAATCGGCATAAACGTAACTGGGATGTTTAACTTAACTATAAAACCCTAATATATGGTACCAGGGCCTGTAAGGTGAATGCAACCAGTGGACTGCAGGACCTATTGTGCTATCCACTACAGTGGCAGGGTAAACATGGCTTTAGTCCTTCCATTGTAGCATTACTAAAGCATTTTTTAAATTGCAATTCGACCTGTCAAAATAAACCCTTGTCACAGGTCTAAACCTTCCTTTTAAATAATAGTAAGTCACCACTAAGTAGGCCTTATAGGCCATAAAGCAGGGTGCATGGTATGTATAAGTAAGTTGTAAGGTTCAAAAAGGCACACGCACAAGTCTCTATCTTAGTTATACATTTGAACATGATATCTTTCTCTAAACTGTGCCTTTTATTAGGCCTTTCACTTACACAATACTATACGTAGAGATCATTCTGCTTGCAGCACATATCTTAGTAAGCATTTTATCATGTCGTTTGCACACTCTGTCCAAGGCTAGGAACATTTGAACGTGATGCCCTTGCATTTAGTTGTCCGGTTGGAGACAGCTCTGAGTCTCAAGACAAACAATCCCATAAGCACTGCACCTGACACAGTGCGATTGGAACCGTGTTTTTAATCTATGAACTGCCTATGAGCCAAATGCAGGAAAGGAGCACTTCTCTGGATTATCCTGGAACGCGGTGCACTGTGACCTAGAGACAGCCCTGCTCACTCTAGCATTCATGCTGCAAAGGATGGCAGCCTGCTCTAAACCAGATCAGTTTCCTGATACCTCATACACATGTATAGGGGGGTTTGTTGCCCCAAGAGATCTGGAAGAGGGCACTCCCACTATGCTCTTGCCAGTGTAGGTAGTATTAGATAGGAGCATTAGCATAAATATAACTATATAATCATATAATCACACAACTATGATATTATGGTTAAACTGTTTATCTGTTTCACCATTCTGGTAATGCTGGCTACAATGCTTTGTATCATCCTATTAATAATTGCAGCTCACACTTTTTACACAAGAACACAATTGTTTCAATAAATATTTGAAAAGCTAGATTGTATCTTTCTTGTGTCTCCATTTGGCATGCCTGAGTAACAATGAAATGGTAAATCTGTTTCCTTGATTCCTTTGGGGAATTAGAGTGGTCATGTTCTGAGGTTGCAGATACCAACTGGTACCCTGGAAAGGTAGGGGTTCAGGTGGAGCACTGAGCTAGTTAGGAATTAGGCTAACACTCTGATGATATCTGTGCACTCAGTCCCCATAATCTGATAGTTATGTTGTCCTACTTAATTCATAGGAAATGTATGGCAAAGGCATGTCGAAATGTAATGTTAAACATGTCCTTACAGAGACTGACACCCAGAAGCTATTTTACTGCAGCAAGGCTGCCTGCTCCATAGACAAACACTGGGATACACTATTACATTTAATAATGCTATCTGTTGCTAGTAAATACTGGAAATGTCATTCTTGGACTCTTTGAAATATTTATTAAAAGCCCAATTCACTGGTTAAGTTAGATTTGTAATGAATAGAATGGAAAAGGTACTTTCAGAGAGTTTCCATTTCCATGACTACAACTTCTGGGGGCTAAATTTCATTATCCAAGGGTCATACGGTTGACCCCCATTTACAAGCTACAGGCACACATCAAGCTATAAGAGTCCTTTCTTGAAGACTTCCAACTGATCAGTTCCAACTGGACCTGCCCTGGACCCTGCATGTGGCCTCTGCTGGAATGAGTCCTGACCCTGAGTCCTGACCCTGAAGTTCCTATGTCCCAGGTTTTATGGGGTGGTAGGAGAAGTCCACCCAGACTCAGCAATGGGTTCCACTCAGCATGCCACCTCAGTTTGGACCCATCCATATACAAATGGGTTATTGCCAGTAGTTAGACTTATTACAAGCAGTTTCCCATCACCTTTTTTGTGTTTCATGTACCACCCCAAGTGGCATGGGTATGCCGAGATGTGTGTCCCATGCTCGCTGTGTCACTGGAAACAAGCTATACCTGGCTGATGAGCCCATAGCTAGGGCAAAACCGGTCCTGGTTTGCTTCTGTTCCGGGTTAGGGAGGAGCTGGCTTTGCAGTTCGGGCTGGAATGTTCCCATGAGGAACAGGGTCAAGACTGATTTGTTTATGGCTGGGTCCAAACAGTGGTGGCATGGTGAGCAAAACAACGATGGGATGGAGTGCTATCCCGAGCTATTGCCTGTGGTTAGACTTATTGCAAGCAGCCTGCCAGCACCTTTTGTGTGTTACATGGCAGCAAGTGGTGCCTGATTCCTTGGAGTGCCGGATCTACAAAAACCGACTTCGCTGGAAATGTTGCCCTACACTGGGCTTTAGGTCAGACTGGAGGGCCATCAGTGTTTAATATTGTTATTGGCAGGATGAAGTACTCATTCCTTTCTATTTAATTCCCTGCAGAAGGGTGATCATTTCTAGTAGCCAGGTACTTGAAGGTGAATTGTGCCTTCTAGAATTAGCGCCAAATACAGAAACAAATGCAAGGCAGCTCTTGTAAATTTTGTTAGAATGTAAAAATTTTAGCAGAAGAAGGCAAAAGGCACACAACTGCTCCCAATACTGGACAGAGAAAAGTGCCAGCAAATATTCTGAAGTCTAGAGGTATGACAACATACATCCCTAGTTTTATCAAAGTTGGACTATTGTAATGCCTTATATATTAACATGCAGTCCAATCAACTCAGAAGACTACAATCGGTACAAAATGCCGCCGCCAGATTAGTGCTAGACATTCCCAAACACCAGTCCATTAGGGCTGGGATTCAAGAGTTACATTGGCTACCAGTCGCTCAGCGCGTGAAATTCAAGGCACTTTGTATCGCACACAAGGCACTTTACAGAGAAGGCCCACAGTTTCTTTGGCACGTTTTTAGCTGGTACTCTCCTAGCAGACCATTACGGTCGGCCAATGCTTTCCTAATGCCCACCTCCAGAGTCAAAAAGATGAACTGGGGAGGGAGGAGTTTCAGACATAGTACTATCAGGACATGGAACTCTCTTCCGCTTTTACTCAGAAAGATTTCATCCCTGTTTGAATTTAGGAAACACCTTAAAACTTGGCTTTTTAAAAATTAGCTTCCCTCTTACAGCATCGGACCATAAGCGCCTAGACATCTAAGGGTATTAGTGCGCTATATAAATTGTTATAACATAACATAACATCCGAGGAGAAAATGTAAGAAAAATATCTGAGACAAAACCCTTAGCAAGGGAAGTGGTGGATGGATGAATAAATAGGCTTCAAGTGCGTTGGGGCAAACATTAACTAAACCCATGCTTCTTAATATAAGGGATAGGCAAGACATAATGTCAGAGGAAATGTTCAACAGCCATCTTAGATTGGCCACAAAGGTATGTGTTAGACTGAAAGACAGCCATTGTGAGTTTTTAAGTCTGAGACTTCTGGCTCAGTCCACACCATGCTGGAAGAAGAGCTGCTCCGAGTGAGACATCCCAAAAGCGTTCACAACGTGAGGACATTTCTGACCTGCGGCAGCAAGGTCTTGGGGTAGTGCCACATTAGGCAATCAGAGGCCAAATTGCAGCACAGGCTTTTAATATGTCGCCACCAGGACCGGTGCCACCAGAACCAGACACAACACCTGCGAGCACCCAGGCCAGAGGCCAGAGGCCTGTTTCCAGATGGCCAGTCTTTTGTGGGTTCTAGTGCCATTTCCCAATTCTTTTTACTACAATGGCGGAAAGAAAGATTCAGATGTATTTGAAAAGACCGATTTAATAGAGCCCACTGTGGAAAAGATTGAATAAACAGTGGAGTTTGGAACAATAACAAGAAGGAGTTGGAAACCAGTTGACAGCGTTGGAGCAGCAAATGATGAAGAATACCGCTAGGATAGAGGAATTCGACTCATTTTTATGTGAATGCTATGAAGTCTTAATTAAGTTTGAAGACAAGATCGAGATAATGTTTGACGAGGCACTGAAATCTAGGAGCAGGGCGTGCCTCCAGAGATATCAATGAATGCTCTACCTGAGCGCTTTGCAGACATGCCTTCTGATTTACTGGATTTGCAGTGCTGTTAGTAGAGTGACTGTGCAGGCTTTCAGGTTCTCCAGCAAAGGTACAAAACCTATGATATCCTCCGGTTGCACACTGATGTTTGTGGTACTTCTACAGACTTCAAAGACAATATTCTGTGAGCCATCATGGAGAAAAAATTACTGTGAAACTAGAGGAGTACCACTTATTCTTTTTCCCTGAATTAAAATGTTTTGGTTTTGTTTACCTTTCATGAATAGATTATTGATAAAAACAAAGAACGATGATCAGGACAAGTGGAAGCACATGATTATGTGGCTGCAGTCTTTACGGCATAATCATGGATTATCCATACTTGCAACATAATTTTCAAATTAAAAAAACATTTGGGGCATATTAACAAGGGCCGGCGATAAATATCGCAAAGCGCGCTTAGCGCTTGCATATTTATCGCCGGCTATATCTGGAATTTATCGCCCGGTTAGCGCGTTATCAACAACGCGGATCGCTGTGGCGATAAAAATTCCAGAGATAGTGTGGATATCGCCGTTTTCCATGGTGGAAAACGGCGATATCCTAGATGATAGGGCCTGTGGTCTTAGCCACAGAATCCACCCCCCATGTTAAGTATGCCTTAGTCAGGAATTTAACAGACGTTAAATTCCTGCGTTAAGTCATACTTAACGCGATTTTCAAAATCGCTACCCTTCCTTGTTAATATCGCAAAGCTGCCTTCGCGATATTTTCCCTGGTTGGTTTCACAGCCACGCCTACTTTGCATCTCAATAGCGATGCAAAGTTAGGCGTGCTGGAAACGGGCGCTAAGTCAGCAAAACACGCGATAGCGTGTCTTTGCTGATAAGGCGATTAAATTATCGCCGCTTTTCGCCCGAAAACGGATGCAAAAGCGGCGATAATTTCATAGCACCGCCTTGATAATATGCCCCATTTGTTTCTAACTCAAATGGATCATAATAATACTGCTGGAGAATATTCTTAATGATGACAACAACTTGCCTTTTCTTGCCACACAATATAAATAACTCTGCCTCATAATTTAATCCTTCATTGCCACGTAATCCTTTTCATCCTGACAATAATAAATCTCTGCAGAGTGAGTTGGAGGCTGTCATTATGATGATGAAATCTTATTTTTATTGGTCCTTTTGAAATATGGATTTTGATACCACTGTATTCTGTGGAATGTAAGTACCCTAGCATGCAGCGGCGGAGGACCGTCGCCCCACTGCCTCAGAGCCAGCAGCTAAAAAATAAAGCCATATTTTACTATTGTTTTATTTTTCAGCTGCTGGCTGAGCCAGCGTTTGCAGGGGGGGTGCTGGGCCATGGGAGGGCGGAGTAGGAGTGGTAGATGTGCACTTTTAAGCGTGCATGGCAGTTTGGCTGGCCGTTTTAGGCCGACCAAATTTACATGCGCACTTAGGTTTCACCAGCCCAGCTGTATTGCAAAGCTGGGTTGGAGAAACAGCACGGACTTCCTGTGCCTAGGCGAGCATTCATCCAGCCGGTTCAGGGCAATCCCACTCTGTTCTCATGCTTGAGAGCAGCACGGGGGTTGTATGGGAAGTCGTGATCCCGTCTCAGGGTCCAGGAATTGGCAGCAGAGAAGCGTGAGGCAGCCAGCAGCACCAGGTAAGTGTTTTTATTATTAACCCCCCGCAGCACACTCACCCCGCGTGCTTCCAGCCGGCACCCTTCCACCCCGCCCCCTCCGCCCGCTGCTAAGATGTAATATATATATATTTCTAAGGGCATCCACCCACAGAGGTACCTACAACCCACACTAAAAAAAATGCATACATCAACATATTTTATTCAGATGAATGATATACTGGCAAAACATAGAAAGTTAATAACGTATCACTTTAAATCTAAAAGAATAAACAACATAGTATAAAAAAACAGGAATATTCTCATGACTGATCCTACAAATAACACATAAGTAAGGGAGATGCAATGAGGTAAACAAGCCACACTAAAAAATGATGCATACATCAAAATATTTTATTCAGATGCATGATATACTGGTAAACATAAAAAGTTAATAACCTATCTCTTTAAATCTTAACGAATAAAAGACATAGTATAAAAAATGAACAACTTACCTGGAAATAGCATATGTGAGTGAGAATCATATGAAGCAAGCTGGCTCTTACCACTGAGCAGTGCTTAAATTGAGTCGGTGGTTGACAGTGAGGGCCACAGGCACTTGTTTTTGGGGACCAGCACTTATTTTCCCTCATCAGATATTCCCTGACATCAGAAGAGGGAAAAAAACACAAATCGCAAAGACGGAGGATGACCAAGACTGAAAAACCTTCACAAGGGTGGAAAGCAAGAATGTGCACGAATTGGATGAGGCCTCAGGGAGTGTCTGAAAGTGAATTTAAGAGGCTACTATTTAATTGCTCCAGCCACTGGCTTCTGAGCAGGAGCTTCGTGCACTGGCACTCTTTTATTTCCAAATTAAGCACTGCCTTTGAGTAAGAATGAAGAAGGGAATCAGACAAATTTGGGCATTTTTTGCTTGCACAAACTGAAAAATTTAAGGAATAGTGGGACAGAAAAACATCTGCTGTTCTGTTTTGGAAAAGAAAGGTCTTCATAAGAAAATACATCACATGTAAAACTGATCATGTACTTTACATCTTGTAGTTTACATTCAGGTGAAATTAATATAACAACAGTGTAATTTGCAATATATGGGGAGTTTCGGGTTATGCTTGTTAAGTGAAGTTCACAAAATTAAATTAATGGCAAATCTATAGCATAGGAGCGTGGGAATAACACCAGATTATGAGCAGAAGTTGTATGTGGCACATGTGGTTTTCATGCTATTTATTAGTGGAAAATATAATTGTAATTTTATTTTGTAAAGCACGCAATTACCCGAAGGTGTCTTAACGTTAGCGGTTCATCCCCAAAAGGCCATCAAAGACTAAGCAGGTCGCTAAAATTAATGGCGTGACTCAACAAAAAGCCAAGATTTTAGCTGCCTCCTAAATTGCAGCAGATTGGATTGGGAATGCAAAGTTAGAGACAGAGAAATCCAAAATGTACTAGCACAGAAGGAGAAAGTCCTGCCACCAAATCTTTTGGCTTTCTCCGCTCAAACAGGAAAGCCTGCGGCGGACCAGAAAGCCGAGAGGTCCAAATAAAATGCTGCAGCCAGCCTGGTCCTCAACCTCCCCCACTGCAGTCACATCACAGAACACCTTTGAGTACTCCACTGGCTCCCACTCAACAAAAGAATCACTTTCAAGCTCCTCACACACACCTACAATGCCCTCCACGAAGCAAGCACAGCATATGTGAACCACCATCTCTCATTTTGCGTACCCACCAGACACCTCCGCTCTGCCCAACTGGTCCTGGCCACCGTCCGACGGATCTACAAGACCAGAACCGGAGGAAGATCATTCTCCTACCTCACTGCCAAGACCTGGAGCACCCTGCCTCTGGACCTCAGGCAATCCCCGTCGCTGACTTAATTCAGGAAGGATCTCAAGACCTGGCTCTTCGACTGAACCCCAGTGACCAGACAGATCATCAGCCCCCCCCAAGGACCTTGAGACCCTCACGCGTGAGTATCCGCACTTTACAAACCCCTGATTGATTGATTGAGATACCAGTAAGTACAAATTTCTAAAATATTAGTGCCCCCAGTGGATTAAAATAAATTTAAAATAATCAGAAATAATCAGAAAGGCCAAAGCCAAAAAGAGAAACATACATGGAGTGAAAGCCTCACTACTTGCTATGACTGCTGTCCTCTGGTTCAACATGAATGGCATAATATATTTATGCTACAATACAGCGCTAAATGACAGATTTATATTTCACGTAAATACAGATTATTTCAGGTAATTTTCCCAAAATTTCACATTATATGCGAAAATAAATTATGCAAATTTCACAGACCATAAAATAAACAAATATTGGTCCAATTTTTCAGGAACAAACAACAATAATTCTAATGAACCATAGGTCAATATTTTTATGAAGCACACGAGGGTGGCAAGAGTCACTTAACATATTTTTGTAGGGGCACTTTAATACTCAGTATTGAGGTTGACAACAGATAAATTAAAGAGACACGGTCTGAGGCTTTCCGGGTCCGATCCCAGGTTTCACTTTCGACTGCCGCATTACGATGCAGGCGGTCAAAAGTGAAACCGGACGGTCATTCCAGCTGGATTCCGACATGCTCAAGGCTTGCCCGTAATCCCTATGGACGCTGTTTCCGCCGTAGGGATTAAGATGTCGGTTTCCAACAGGCTTTTCATGTCAGACTTTCCAACATGGAAAGCCTGCTGAAAAGCGACATTGAGGGCCCCTAGCAGGGCCCCCCTCATCCTGCGGCCTCTCGTTAGAGGCTAAGAGGGCACCCTTGGGGCCCCCCTACTAATCCCTGCACCGTGTGGCAGGCACCCGGAGGTGCCTGCTACGCGGTGCAGGGATAAACAGATTCTCCCATTTGTCTATGGGAGCTTGTGCTGCGGGCTGGTTTACGGCCGCAGCACAAGCTCCCATAGACAAATGGGAGTCTGCGACTGATTGTAATCGCGGCGTTGGTCGGTCCCGAGACCGCAACGATGTCGGGCGGGTGTAAGTGCACCCGACATCGTAAATAGGCCCCTAGGGGCAGATCTACAAGAAAGTGTCACAGCACGGCACTGCAAGCCTTTTGGCTGCGCCACGCTGCGGCACTTTCAGAGCACAGAAATGAGACATATTTACAATGATATGTCGCATTCCTGTGCTCTCCCCTGCGCTGGCGCATAAACAGCTGCCATGAGCCAGCGCAGGCACCCTTGCACCATGGTGCTAGGATGCCTGCGTCATGTGGAGATTGTTTTTGTGCAAGAAGGGGCACCTTCCTGCACGAAAACAATCACTACAGGCATTTTCCTCTTTCAATGTGTGCTGTAGAATGCAGCACGCATTGAAAGAGGAAAAAAACGAGGAGAAATGAAAACATTTCTCCTCGTTGCGCCTCGCTATGCCACCCTGAATCATCCTGACGCATTTCCAGGTTTACGATTCCTCGTAAATCTGGAAATGTGTCTGGTTCCATGGGTGTTGCGTGGGAACACCCACAGCAATACCCATGGAATGCCCCTTTCACGCAAAGTGCTGCGTGCAAAGGGGCCGTCTTTACAAGGACAGGAAAAGCCACGCAGGGTGGCTTTTCCTGTCCTTGTAAATATGGGGCAGAGAAATGCGCTGCCAGTGTGTCACAAAAAGTGACGTACTGGCAGCGCAAGGGGCTTGTAAATCTGCCCCCCAGTGTTTTGGTCATTTTATGGTTGGAAATGAAAGAACCTGGGGGCATATTACCAAGGGCAGTATCGCCACTTTAGCGGCACTTTTTGCCGATAAAGCGGTGATATTTTTATCGCCCTATTAGCAAGCTGTCGCTAACAGCTGTTAGCGACAGCTTAATGGCGATGGATTGTAAGGTTAAGTCAAGTTTTTATCAGGTGTTAAATTCCAGCGATAATCGCGGTTAGCGCGACTTTTTTTATCGCTTCGCGGGCATTGCTAATAGAGGGAAGTTGTGTTTGCGACTGTTTGCAGTCGCTTTAGTTGGGAACGCCTACTTTGCATGTCGTTAGCGATAATTATCGCTGACATGCAAAGCGGCAACAAAACGGCCGCTATCGCCATTAAGCTGTCACTAACAGCTGTTAGCGACAGCTTGCTAATAGGGCGATAAAAATATTGCCGCTTTATCGGCAAAAAGTGCCGCTAAAGTGGCGATACTGCCCTTGGTAATATGCCCCCTAATGTTTTTAACATGGGTGAGGAGTTTACCACTCACTTACATGAAGAATGTGCAATATTCATGTATGTAACTTTCCATGATAGCTGTGTAGTATACCAAAGACATGATGCAAGGTTTACACATGTATAAAGAAGTGGCTGTACCTTATTTTACTCTTCTCAATGCAATGGTTGAAATTTGTTTTTGTTTCTTTAGAGCGGTAATGCCCAGTAGTGGCAAAATTAAGTTAATTCAATACTACAATGTGATGGTGGAGAATGCTGTTCTCCATCGAATAACATGCAATGATAAATGATAAAGTGACCACACGGGTGTGATGTTATTATGACATATTACATATGCCCAATAGGGCAATGTTATGCTTCTATGATATAGAGAACTGGTTGTGGGAAATAATACATTCTATTACGAATTATGAAATGACAGCTAAGTGTAATGATACAATGCCCAACTGCACATGATCTATTAAATAATCTGGTCATGTTCATGAAAAGCAATATTAGCTATGAATGATTTGTGATGAAATGTCTGTTGAAGTAATTTAAAACAATTGCATATATGTAAATATAATGAGATTGTAGTTCTAAACGTCAATGAGAATTCTGAAATATACGGAAAATGAATTTTAGATGTATGGAAAAATAATTATGAAAAAGTATCAGCAGCAGTGGGCATACTGACATATCACAATGTTTATGCATACTTCCACTGATCGGAAGAATGATGGCTCTCTGAAAATTGTTCTGGGGGATACCGAAACGCATCACATGATATTCCACAATTTAAAAGGAACAAAGAAGGAAATAAACATATTTTGATGTATGCATAACTTAAGTGTGATTAATTACTGCCAAGCCGAAGCACTCCCTTCCCAGGACAGTGGTAATGTGTATCGTGTTTTCAGAAAATAATTCTAACAAGCTTTTTCTTGCTTACAGGAAGTGATAATTAGAAACAAGAAGAAAGTATAAAGCTAAATAATGTGATCAATGTGTGTGTTTATAACATAACCTTGTAGGCAATGCATTAAACATATTCCCTCATTTAGTGTTCGGGTGAGGTTGGATTCATGCAGCCTTGTCTTTTTACTGTAAATAAATCCCATTACATGTATTCAATTATATTTATTTGTGTGCTATTTTAGTTCATATCAAGTTTATTAGGAGCTGTAATTTGAATGTGATTAAAATACACTTAATTAAGTACAGCAAAGACACATGAAGGCTTTATTGATTCTTGGGTTGTTTGTGCCTGCTGGAGCTAGTACAATTATTGTATAAAATACAGTCTGCCATGTCAGTAGTCCTTAAGTAAGGAAAATTAGAACTATGTACAGCTTTACACTACGGGGCTGTCCATCATTGGTACGTGGACGTTCCCATGCAACCATCCATGCATTTTAACACAAAGCCCTTTCTACTAAAATTTGTAGAAAGGGCTTTGTGCCAAAAACACACCGTACTGAGGCAGACACAAAGTTGGAAGTTTTTTTTCTCCAAACTTTTCAAGCTTTGCATGTGTGCTGTACTGTGCCACACACATACAAAGTTGGACAAGTTTTAAACTATTTCTAAGACTAGTTGTTAGGTCTCGCCTAGCGCAGCGCGCATGCGTTGCCCTAGGAGAGGGCTCTTGGAATCACTTCAGACTTCCAAGAGCCTTCTCCGTGTGGGTGTGCCTCCTCCCACACATCCCATTGGCCTTTGCATGTGGCTTTCAATAATTGAAAGCACGCAAATGTCCAAAGACGGGTGCATGTCCCGCCTTTCCTCAAAACTTTCACTCCCATGGCCTAGGGGTCTCGGGAGCGCGCAGGGTGCCATCTGTTCTGGGTCAGGTTTCTAATTAGCTTTCACTTTCGCGTGCAGCGGCGGGCACGATGGCAGCTGCATTCCTTACAGCGCGCGCGCGCATGAATTAGTGCTTCCTGCAGCCGGCCACTCGACCCCCTGCTGCCCAGTCCTGCAGCTCAGCAGAGATCAGTTTCTTTTAAAGCGATTCTCCAACCTGGGGCCCTACAGAGGGAGGATTCCTCGCTGTCAGAGTGAGGCACGCCTGCTGGACTTTCCTTCCCCGATCCATCATGAGAGTACCTCTGGAGCCCTCCACTACAGAGCCCCCTTTGTGGTAGTCCCCCCTGCGCGGGTCCTTCACGTGTTCTTTGTGACAGCTCAGTCAGTGCCCTCTTTCCAGGGCGCACTCAGGACGTCCGGCAGCAGCGACTCCTTGGCACACTGCACTCCCTACCTGCGCTCTCGATGACAGCGGCTCCCCCAGCACCTCCAGGTTACTGTGACAGTGGCTGCCCCCGGTGACACTTTCATTCTCTTACTTCAGCTTTCCCGACACTCGCCTCCGGGACCTGGGCGCTGCCACAGGCCGGTGAAGCGGTGCTGAGCCCCCCAATGGCGGGGTGGAGAGTACCTGCGTGCCCATTCAGCCCGCGGCAGAGGTGGGTGGCGGGAACAAAGATGACACCAGGGGCGAGGAGGAGCAGCGCAGCCTGAACCTCACCGAGGGGCCGGCCGTCACCTACCGGGACTTCGTGAGCCGCAGCTACGTGCAGCTGATGAGCGTGAACCAGCACTCGGTGAACGCTCTCAACTGGAGGCGCCTCTACCTCAGCCGCGCCAAGCTCAAGGCTTCCAGCTGCACCTCGGCGCTGCTCTCTGGGTTCGCCATGGTGAGGGTCTGAACGTCTGTCCGTCCGTCTGTCTTTGCGTGTCTACACTTGGCCGTCTCTGTGTGTATCTCCAATTATGTGTTCTCCCTGAACTACCTCTCTCACAGCTTATGTCACTGTCATCCATGAGTGTACGTTCGTATCGCTGTTTGTCGCCCACTGTCTTTCCGCCACTCTCTTTAGCTCATTTTATAAATGTGCTCTCACTGATCAGCACTATCTGACAGTACGACTGTTGAGAGGCGTAACACAGGCCTCTGTAGTCCCTGCGCTGCGTGGGGGTGGGTAGGGGTGTGCTTTTAGGGAGTCTCCATCCCATTCAAGCCCCCCCCCATTGAGCCAAGACCAATGAATATCTGTGAGTTATGGGAGACTGAGGGGTGCGGGGGGCTTATCACAATCTGCAGGAGAGCCCCATCAGTTTGCCTTACAACACTGACTGTTAGGTGTGTATGTCAGTCGTTGACTGTCCCAGTGTTTGCGCCTCTGTCAATCTATAGCTGTGTATCTCTGTGTTTCTTAGTAAAAAATGTAATATAGCTCAATGGACTTATGCGTCCTTTGTATAATTCTGTGTGTTAACATGATGGTTACTGGTTCCAATCCTGGTGCTGTCACTCAGCTTTTAATACTTCTGAGGTCAGTAAAATGAGTACTATCGAGGTGGGTCATCAGGGCTACTGGAAATCTGCAATTTTGCGCCCTGACGTTTTTTTGCCTGATTATGGATTTGCTGCATTTGCCACATAATCCATCATCTGCTACGTAATCTGTAAATGTTTACAAAGAAAATCTTTCTAGATCAAACAGATCAAAAGTTACTAAAAGCAAAGTAACTTGTTGCCTCTTGCTTATTGCTGGATTTGGGTGCTAAACTAGTTCTAATGAGGTGAAACCTTTGCCCAGAAAGTGTTATTCCCTGTAAAAATTTCAAAATAAAGCTATTGCTATATGTATTGTAATTGCATTTATATAGCGCTTACTACCCCTGACGAGGCATCGAAGCTGCATTATGCTGCTTAATTGTCTTTTCTTGCTGCATAATTTAGTCAAACATGCAACATAATTTGGTCCTTCACTACTGCATAATCCCAGAGGCCCTCGTCATGAATAACAACTGTTTTCAACGCCTAGAGATCCGAGACACTGTAGAGAGTGCTACACAAAGTATAGAAATTATTCTTTGTCTGTTCCTGCAAATCTCAGTGCTTTTTCAGCTTCAACTCTTTCTATCTATTCTTCTGTGTATAGGTTCACTCCTCTTTTCACTTTAAATGTTCCATGAAAGCACCCAGGCCTCCCGCCCTGTGCTATTGAACTAGGTTGGTGCAAAAAGAGTAGCTACATTCATTTCAGGGGCAGCCCTTAGGGTACGGAGGTGGGTATCCTTCTGGGGTCCCCTATTACCTCAAGGATACATTATCTGTGATATAAGAGACTTATGGGCCCCTCTCCATATTCTGTAGGGGACCCCTCATGTTTTTTTTAATTATACAAATGATTCATATATATCTGTTAATGTCCATCCCTGTATATTCGTGACTGCGCGACCAAGGTGTACCTGTGGGTCAGTACACATCTGTTGTGTTTATCCCTGTGTCTGTCTATGAGTATCTCTGTCTGCCTGTCCAAGCACATCTCTATGCTTGCCTGTCTTTGGTATCTTTGTCTGCCAATCATATGTACTTGGTACTCTCAGAGTTACAGCCACATTTACATCTCCTACCTATGATAACGATCTTTACAAGGAGGCAACATTTCTCTTCATTGTGCCACTGCAGACTCCCATTCAAACACATCTAGTAACTATTGGGACGTTTCACACCACTCCAGACTTGTTGGCGGCTACAATTGGTCCTGTTGTAGAAGCAAGGTGTTAATGCATTTCAAACACATTCAACTAGAAGGGTAGCCTAAAAGCAACATTGTCCTTTCAGCCAACTACGATTTGCGTGGCCGCGTGCGCTTCTTTACATTTCTCTACTTAATCTCCCCTGCCTGTGTCACCCTCGCCCTCCTTTGTCAACCGTCTCCTCCTAAACAACTTTGTCCATCTTTCACCATTTCTCTCTTTCTTTGTCTCACTTTAAATCTCTGCGTTTCACTATTTCTCTACACTAATTTATAGAGCCTATCTCACTGCCCTTGTCTTGCTTTTTGCTGTCTATCCCTATCTCACTGTCCATATCTCGCTCTCGCTGTCTCTATAAACAACTTTCTATATTGCTCATCTGTGTTTCGTTTTCCATACGTTTTTCCCTCTTCATATTTTTCTGTCTATCAGCCACCATTTATGCAAACAAGCATTGGCATAGCCAATAGGTCTCGCCTTTGGGACCTTATAAGTATTTAGTTATGCAGCACAATATCCTTGGTGCAACAACATCAACTGTTGCATGGCTAAACACTTATAAGGTCCCAAAGGTGAGACCTATTGGCTATGCCAATGCTTGTTTTTCACTGGAATGGAATCCTTCTAATACAAAAGGCAAGACATCAAGTAGACTTTCCTACACTATGGTACAAGGGTGATAGAATGGTGCAAGGCAGCCTAAATTGGGCATGTACTAGGGGAGAGAGCAACAGTGCCATAAATGTTATTGCTGCCCTGTCGTCCAATAATGCAGGGTACCATCTTTAGTTGCTGTGCTTTTTTGCAAGACTTCTTAGTACATTTGCCCCTTAGATGTTTTCGCTATCCCGATCTTTTATTGTACCCAATGCTTTTGTCATTTCCCTATGCAGAGTGTTAGACTCAGACAAATTAAAATTACACCCACACTGTACACTCCCTGACAATGGAGAGTGGCTGACTGTTTGTGGCAAGTGAGGTATACGCAGGGGCATATATCTTTTAATAGATAGGTGTATATTAACCTTTTAAAAAAAAATAATCTGTGCATCCTCCTATAACTGTGAAAACTTACATATCAATTTATATTTTGTGATTGTGCATACAGTGATCCGCATGCAGACTTCAAGAAGATGGTGATGATGATGAGATTTGGAGAGTATTCAGTTGCCCCTACAAGATTCCATGCAAAAGAAACAATTGATGGACGGAATGCTGGACAATGCAAACATTCACCCCCAGTCACAAGGGTCTGGGTTAAATCCATCATTCTTTTGCTCACCACACCACCCCAGTTTGGACCCAGCCATATGCAAATCAGTCTTGACCCTGTTCCTTGTGGGAACAGTCCAGCCCGAACTGCCAAGCCAGGTCCTCCCTGGACCGGAAACAAGCATCCTGGTCATCAGCCAGACTAGCTTGAATCCAGTGGTGTAGTGAGCACGGGACTCACGTCTGGGCATACCCTTCCCACTTAGGGCGACATATGCAAAAGAAACAATTGATGGACGGAATGCTGGACAATGCAAACATTCACCCCCAGTCACAAGGATCTGGGTTAAATCCATCATTCTTTTGCTCACCACACCACCCCAGTTTGGACCCAGCCATATGCAAATCAGTCTTGACCATGTTCCTTGTGGGAACAGTCCAGCCCGAACTGCCAAGCCAGGTCCTCCCTGGACCGGAATCAAGAATCCTGGTCATCAGCCGGACTAGCTTGAATCCAGTGGTGTAGTGAGCATGGGACCCACGTCTGGGCATACCCTTCCCACTTAGGGCGACATATGCAAAAGAAACAATTGATGGACGGAATGCTGGACAATGCAAACATTCACCCCCAGTCACAAGGACCTGGGTTAAATCCATCATTCTTTTGCTCACCACACCACCCCAGTTTGGACCCAGCCATATGCAAATCAGTCTTGACCCTTTTCCTTGTGGAAACAGTCCAGCTCAAACTGCCAAGCCAGGTCCTCCCTGGACCGGAAACAAGCATCCTGGTCATCAGCCAGACTAGCTTGAATCCAGTGGTGTAGTGAGCACGGGACCCACGTCTGGGCATACCCTTCCCACTTAGGGCGACATATGCAAAAGAAACAATTGATGGACGGAATGCTGGACAATGCAAACATTCACCCCCAGTCACAAGGATCTGGGTTAAATCCATCATTCTTTTGCTCACCACACCACCCCAGTTTGGACCCAGCCATATGCAAATCAGTCTTGACCCTGTTCCTTGTGCGAACAGTCCAGCCAGAACTGCCAAGCCAGGTCCTACCTGGACCGGAAACAAGCATCCTGGTCATCAGCCAGACTAGCTTGAATCCAGTGGTGTAGTGAGCACAGGACCCACGTCTGGGCATACCCTTCCCACTTAGGGCGACATATGCAAAAGAAACAATTGATGGATGGAATGCTGGACAATGCAAACATTCACCCCCAGTCACAAGGATCTGGGTTAAATCCATCATTCTTTTGCTCACCACACCACCCCAGTTTGGACCCAGACATATGCAAATCAGTGATGTCATCTGAGATGTCATCAGTGATGTCATCAGTGATGTCACTGACCATGTCATGAATGATGTAATATGTGACGTCATCAGCAGTGCATTGCGGGGGCACGAATTATAGTTAGCTCAACTAACTATAGCGGCCGAATTTGTCTGGTTTTGTACAAGTTTTGTACAAATGAAATGTCCAACTAACTATAACGTCCCTGAAACCTGTGGATTTTTCAGTGAATTTCAAAGGTTTTTTAAATGCTAATTTCTAACTATGCCTACAGAGGTAGGACATGTGCAGAAAGAGGAACAAAGGTGCAGAAAGAAGCAAGAGAAATGCAGAAAGAGGCAACAGAAGTCCAGAAAGATGAAGAAAAGTGCAGAAAGAAGCAAGAGATATGCAGAAAGAACCAACAGAGGTGCAAAAAGAGGCCTTGTTGCAAAGTCATCCTGTGCCCCCAACTTTTTGCTGACTGCTACTGGTGGTAACTGACTCTGACTAACCAGGCCCGGAGCCTGTGCTATGCTGAAAGACATTTAGAATACAGTGAAAATACCTACATACACTAGGGTACACTATGGGTTGGGGTACCCCTGTGATTGGCATTACCTCCCCTGTAAGGCCCTAGTACATAATAGGGCAGCGGGATTAAAACTACCTCTAAGTCAGAGGTGCAGAAAGAGGAAAGAGAAGTACAGAAAGAAGCAACAGAGGTGCCAAAAGAGGCAAGAGAGGTACAGAAAGCAAGCAAGTGAAGTGCAGAAAGGGGCAAGTAAGGTGCAGAAAGGGGCAAGAGATCTGCAGAAAAAAGCAACAGAGGTGCAGAAAGGGGCAATAGATCTGCAGAAAAAAGCAACAGAGGTGAAAAAGGAGGCAGGAGAGGTGCAGAAATAAGTAGGATAGGTGTACAAAGAGGCAAGACAAGTACAGAAAGAGGCAGGAGGGGTGCAGAAAGAAGGAAGAGAAGTGCAGAAAGGAGCAACAGAGGTACAGAAAGAGGCAAGAGAGGTGCAGAAACAGGTAGGAAAGGTGCAGAAAGGGAACAAGGGTGCAAAAAGAGGCAGGAGAGGTGCAGAGAGAGGGAAGAGGGGTACAGAAAGAGGCAAGAGGGGTGCAGAAAGAAGCAAGTGAGCTGCAGAAAGAGGCAAGATAACTGCAGAAAGAGGCAAGAGAGTTGCAGAAACAGGCAAAAAGGGTGCAGAAAGAGGGACCAGGTGTGCAGACAAAGGCAAGAGAGGTGCAGAAAGAGGGAAGAGGGGTACAGAAAGAGGCAAGAGGGATGCAGAAATTTGCAAAAGAGGTGCAGAAAGAAGCAAGAGCAGTGCAGAAAGAACCAACAGAGGTGCAACAAGAGGCAGGAGGGGTGTAGAAAAAAGTAGGAGAGGTGCACAAAGAGGCAAGACAAGTACAGAAAGAGGCAAGAGGGGTGCAGAAAGAAGGAAGAGAGGTGCAAAAATAAGCAAGAAGGTGCAGAAACAGGTAGGAAAGGTGCAGGAAGAAAACAAAGGTGCAAAAAGTGGCTAGTGAGGTGCAGAAGGAGGCAAGAGAACTGCAGAAAGAGGCAAGAGAGTTGCAGAAACAGGCAAAAGGGGTGCAGAAAGAGAAAACATGTGTGTAGACAGAGGCAAGAGAGGTGCAGAAAGTGGGAACAGGGGTGCAGAAAGATGCAAGAGAGGTTCAGAAAGAGAAAAAAGGGTGCAAAAATAGGCAAGAGGGGAGCATAAAGAAGCAAGTGAGGTGCAGAAAGAGGCAAGAGAATTGCTGAAATAAGCAACAGAGGTGTGGAAAGAAGCAAGAAAAGTGCATAAAGAGGCAAGTGAGGTGCAAAAAGAGGCAAGAGAGGTGCAGAAAGAAGCAAGTGAGGTGCAAAAAGAGGGAACAGGGGTGCAGAAAGATGCAGGAGAGGTGCAGAAACAAGCAGGAAAGGTGCATAAAGAGGCAAGAGCGGTGCAGAAACAGGTAGGAAAGGTGCAGAAAGAGGGAACAGGGGTGCAGAAAGACGCAAGAGAGGTGCAGAAAGAGAAAAAAGGGTGAAAAAATAGGCAAGAGGAGTGCAGAAAGAAGCAAGTGAGGTGCAGAAAGAGGCAATAGAGGTGCAGAAAGATGCAAGAGAGATACAGAAACAAGCACGATAAGTACAGAAAGAGGCCAGAGAATTGCTGAAAGAAGCAACAGAGGTGTGGAAAGAAGCAAGAGAAGTGCAGAAAGAGGCAAGTGAGGAGCAGAAAGTGGCAAGAGAGGTGCAGAAAATGGCAAGAGAACAGCAGAAAGAGGCAAGAGGGATGCAAAAAAGGCAAGAAGGGTGCAGAAAGAAGCAAGAGAGGTGCAGAAAGAAGCAAGAGAGGTGCAGAAAGAGGCAAGTGAGGTGCAGAAGGAGGCAAGAGAACTGCAGAAAGAGGCAAGTGAGTTGCAGAAACAGGGAAAAGGGGTGCAGAAAGAGGGAACAGGTGTGCAGACAGAGGCAAGAGAGGTGCAGAAAGAGGGAAGATGGGTACAGAAAGAAGAGAGTGAGGTTCAGAAAAAGGCAAGAGAGGTGCAGAAAGAGGCAATAGAAGTGCAGAAAGAGGCACGTGAGGTACAGAAGGAGTCAAGAGAACTGCAGAAAGAGAAAAGAGAGTTGCAGACACAGGAAAAGGGGTGAAAAAACAACGAACAGAGGTGCAAAAAGAGGCAAGAGGGGTGCAGAAAGAGGTAGGAGAGATGCACAAATTGGCAAGAGAGGTACAGAAAGAGGCAGGAGGGGGTGCAGAAAGAAGGAAGAGAAGTGCAGAAAAAAGCAACTGAGGTGCACAAAGAGGCAACAGAGGTGCAGAACGAAGCAAGAGAGTTGCAGAAACAGGCAGGAAAGATGCAGAAAGAGGGAACAAGGGTGCAAAAGGAGGCAAGAGAGGTGCAGAAAGAGGCAAGAGGGGTGCAGAAAGAAGCAAGTGAGGTGCACAAAGAGGCAACAGAGGTGCAGAACGACGCAAGAGAAGTGCAGAAACAAACAAGAGAAGTGCAGAAAGAGGCAATTGAGATGCAGAAAGAAGCAAGAGCAGTGCAGAAAGAACCAACAGAGGTGCAAAAAGAGGCAAGAGGGGTGCAGAAAGAGTTAGGAGACGTGCACAAAGAGGCAAGAAAAGTACAGAAAGAGGCAGGAGGGGTACAGAAAGAAGGAAGAGAAGTGGAGAAAGAGGCAAGAGAATTGCTGAAAGAAGCAACAGTGGTATAGAAAGAAGCAAGAGAAGTGCAGAAAGAGGCAACTAAGGTGCAGAAAGAAGAAAGAGCAGTGCAGAAAGAACCAACAGAGGTGCAAAAAATAGGCAAGAGGGGTGCAGAAAAAGGTAGGAGAGGTGCAGAAAGAGGCAAGACAAGTACGTAAAGAGGCAGGAGGCATGCAGAAAGAAGGAAGAGAAGTGCATAAATAAGCAACAGGTGCTGAAAGAGGCACGATGGGTGCAGAAAGAGGAAGAGAAGTGCAGAAAGAAGAAACAGAGGTACAGAAAGAGGCAAGAGAGGTGCAGAAACAGGCAGGAAAGGTGCAGAAAGAGGGAACAGGGGTGCAGAAAGACACAAGAGAGGTGCAGAAAGAGAAAAAAGTGGTTCAGAAAGACGCAAGAGAGGTACAGAAACAAGCAAGAGAAGTGCAGAAAGAGGCAAGTGAGGTGCAGAAAGAGGCAAGAGAGGTGCAGAAAATGACAAGAGAACAGCAGAAAGAGGCAAGAGGGATGCTAAAAAGGGAAGAAGGGTGCAGAAAGAAGCAAGAGTGGTGCAGAAAGAAGGAAGAGAAGTGCAGAAAGAATCAAGAGAGGTGCAGAAAGAGGGAAGACAAGTGCAGAAAGAGACAACAGGGGTGCAGAAAGAGACATCAGGGGTGCGGAAAGAAGCAAGAGAGGTGCAGAAAGAGGCAATAGAAGTGCAGAAAGAGGCAAGTGAGGTGCAGAAGGAGGGAAGAGAACTGCAGAAAGAGGCAAGAGAGTTGCAGAAACAGGCAAAAGGGGTGCAGCAAGAGGGAACAGGTGTGCTGAGAGAGTCAAGAGAGGTGCAGAAAGAGGGAAGTGGGGTATAGAAAGAAGAGAGTGAGGTTCAGAAAGAGGCAAGAGAGGTGCAGAAAGAGGCAATAGAAGTGCAGAAAGAGGCAAGTGAGGTGCAGAAGGAGGCAAGAGAACTACAGAAAGAGGCAGAGAGTTGCAGAAACAGGCAAAAGGGGTGCAAAACAAACCAACAGAGGTGCAAAAAGAGGCGAGAGGGTGCAGAAAGGGGGAAGAGAAGTGCAGAAAGAGGCAAGTGAAGTACAGAAAGAAGACAGTGAGGTGCATAAAGAAGCAAGAGAGGTACAGAAAGAGGCAAGTGAGGTGCAGAAGGAGGCAAGAGAACTGCAGAAAGAGGCAAGTGAGTTGCAGAAACAGGCAAAAGGGGTGCAGAAAAAGGGAACAGGTGTGCAGACAGAGGCAAGAGAGGTGCAGAAAGAGGGAAGATGGGTACAGAAAGAAGAGAGTGAGGTTCAGAAAAAGGCAAGAGAGGTGAAGAAAGAGGCAATAGAAGTGCAGACAGAGGCAAGTGAGGTACAGAAGGAGGCAAGAGAACTGCAGAAAGAGGCAAGAGAGTTGCAGACACAGGAAAAAGGGTGAAAAAACAACGAACAAAGGTGCAAAAAGAGGCAAGAGGGGTGCAGAAAGAGGTAGGTGAGATACACAAATTGGCAAGAGAGGTACAGAAAGAGGCAGGAGGGGTGCAGAAAGAAGGAAGAGAAGTGCAGAAAGAAGCAACTGAGGTGCTGAAAGAGGCGCGAAGGGTGCAGAAAGAGGCAAGAGAAGTACAGAACAAAGCAACAGAGGTACAGAAAGAAGCAAGAGAGTTGCAGAAACAGGCAGGAAAGACGCAAGAGAGGTACAGAAACAAGCACAATAAGTACAGAAAGAGGCCAGAGAATTGCTGAAAGAAGCAACAGAGGTGTGGAAAGAAGCAAGAGAAGTGCAGAAAGAGGCAAGTGAGCTGCAGAAAGAGGCAAGAGAGGTGCATAAAATGGCAAGAGAACAGCAGAAAGAGGCAAGAGGGATGCAAAAAAGGGAAGAAGGGTGCAGAAAGAAGCAAGAGAGGTGCAGAAAGAGGCAAGTGAGGTGCAGAAGGAGGCAAGAGAACTGCAGAAAGAGGCAAGTGAGTTGCAGAAACAGGCAAAAGGGGTGCAGAAAGAGGGAACAGGTGTGCAGACAGAGGCAAGAGAGGTGCAGAAAGAGGGAAGATGGGTACAGAAAGAAGAGAGTGAGGTTCAGAAAAAGGCAAGAGAGGTGCAGAAAGAGGCAATAGAAGTGCAGAAAGAGGCAAGTGAGGTACAGAAGGAGGCAAGAGAACTGCAGAAAGAGGAAAGAGAGTTACAGACACAGGAAAAGGGGTGAAAAAACAATGAACAGAGGTGCAAAAAGAGGCAAGAGGGGTGCAGAAAGAGGTAGTAGAGATGCACAAATTGGCAAGAGAGGTACAGAAAGAGGCAGGAGGGGTGCAGAAAGAAGGAAGAGAAGTGCAGAAAGAAGCAACTGAGGTGCTGAAAGAGGCGCGAAGGGTGCAGAAAGAGGCAAGAGAAGTACAGAACGAAGCAACAGAGGTACAGAAAGAAGCAAGAGAGTTGCAGAAACAGGCAGGAAAGATGCAGAAAGAGGCAAGACAAGTACGTAAAGAGGCAGGAGGCATGCAGAAAGAAGGAAGAGAAGTGCATAAATAAGCAACAGGTGCTGAAAGAGGCACGATGGGTGCAGAAAGAGGAAGAGAAGTGCAGAAAGAAGAAACAGAGGTACAGAAAGAGGCAAGAGAGGTGCAGAAACAGGCAGGAAAGGTGCAGAAAGAGGGAACAGGGGTGCAGAAAGACACAAGAGAGGTGCAGAAAGAGAAAAAGTGGTTCAGAAAGACGCAAGAGAGGTACAGAAACAAGCAAGAGAAGTGCAGAAAGAGGCAAGTGAGGTGCAGAAAGAGGCAAGAGAGGTGCAGAAAATGACAAGAGAACAGCAGAAAGAGGCAAGAGGGATGCTAAAAAGGGAAGAAGGGTGCAGAAAGAAGCAAGAGTGGTGCAGAAAGAAGGAAGAGAAGTGCAGAAAGAATCAAGAGAGGTGCAGAAAGAGGGAAGACAAGTGCAGAAAGAGACAACAGGGGTGCAGAAAGAGACATCAGGGGTGCGGAAAGAAGCAAGAGAGGTGCAGAAAGAGGCAATAGAAGTGCAGAAAGAGGCAAGTGAGGTGCAGAAGGAGGGAAGAGAACTGCAGAAAGAGGCAAGAGAGTTGCAGAAACAGGCAAAAGGGGTGCAGCAAGAGGGAACAGGTGTGCTGAGAGAGTCAAGAGAGGTGCAGAAAGAGGGAAGTGGGGTATAGAAAGAAGCAGAGTGAGGTTCAGAAAGAGGCAAGAGAGGTGCAGAAAGAGGCAATAGAAGTGCAGAAAGAGGCAAGTGAGGTGCAGAAGGAGGCAAGAGAACTACAGAAAGAGGCAGAGAGTTGCAGAAACAGGCAAAAGGGGTGCAAAACGAACCAACAGAGGTGCAAAAATAGGCGAGAGGGGTGCAGAAAGGGGGAAGAGAAGTGCAGAAAGAGGCAAGTGAAGTACAGAAAGAAGACAGTGAGGTGCATAAAGAAGCAAGAGAGGTACAGAAAGAGGCAAGTGAGGTGCAGAAGGAGGCAAGAGAACTGCAGAAAGAGGCAAGTGAGTTGCAGAAACAGGCAAAAGGGGTGCAGAAAAAGGGAACAGGTGTGCAGACAGAGGCAAGAGAGTGCAGAAAGAGGGAAGATGGGTACAGAAAGAAGAGAGTGAGGTTCAGAAAAAGGCAAGAGAGGTGAAGAAAGAGGCAATAGAAGTGCAGACAGAGGCAAGTGAGGTACAGAAGGAGGCAAGAGAACTGCAGAAAGAGGCAAGAGAGTTGCAGACACAGGAAAAAGGGTGAAAAGAACAACGAACAAAGGTGCAAAAAGAGGCAAGAGGGGTGCAGAAAGAGGTAGGTGAGATGCACAAATTGGCAAGAGAGGTACAGAAAGAGGCAGGAGGGGTGCAGAAAGAAGGAAGAGAAGTGCAGAAAGAAGCAACTGAGGTGCTGAAAGAGGCGCGAAGGGTGCAGAAAGAGGCAAGAGAAGTACAGAACAAAGCAACAGAGGTACAGAAAGAAGCAAGAGAGTTGCAGAAACAGGCAGGAAAGGTGCAGAAAGACGCAAGAGAGGTACAGAAACAAGCACGATAAGTACAGAAAGAGGCCAGAGAATTGCTGAAAGAAGCAACAGAGGTGTGGAAAGAAGCAAGAGAAGTGCAGAAAGAGGCAAGTGAGCTGCAGAAAGAGGCAAGAGAGGTGCATAAAATGGCAAGAGAACAGCAGAAAGAGGCAAGAGGGATGCAAAAAAGGGAAGAAGGGTGCAGAAAGAAGCAAGAGAGGTGCAGAAAGAGGCAAGTGAGGTGCAGAAGGAGGCAAGAGAACTGCAGAAAGAGGCAAGTGAGTTGCAGAAACAGGCAAAGAGGTGCAGAAAGAGGGAACAGGTGTGCAGACAGAGGCAAGAGAGGTGCAGAAAGAGGGAAGATGGGTACAGAAAGAAGAGAGTGAGGTTCAGAAAAAGGCAAGAGAGGTGCAGAAAGAGGCAATAGAAGTGCAGAAAGAGGCAAGTGAGGTACAGAAGGAGGCAAGAGAACTGCAGAAAGAGGAAAGAGAGTTACAGACACAGGAAAAGGGTGAAAAAACAATGAACAGAGGTGCAAAAAGAGGCAAGAGGGGTGCAGAAAGAGGTAGTAGAGATGCACAAATTGGCAAGAGAGGTACAGAAAGAGGCAGGAGGGGTGCAGAAAGAAGGAAGAGAAGTGCAGAAAGAAGCAACTGAGGTGCTGAAAGAGGCACGAAGGATGCAGAAAGAGGCAAGAGAAGTACAGAACGAAGCAACAGAGGTACAGAAAGAAGCAAGAGAGTTGCAGAAACAGGCAGGAAAGGTGCAGAAAGAGGGAACAAGGGTGCAAAAGGAGGCAAGAGAGGTGCAGAAAGAGGCAAGAGGGGTGCAGAAAAAGCAAGTGAGGTGCACAAAGAGGCAACAGAGGTGCAGAAAGACGCAAGAGAAGTGCAGAAACAAACAAGAGAAGTGCAGAAAGAGGCAAGTGAGGTGCAGAAAGAAACAAGATCAGTGCAGAAGGAACCAACAGAGGTGCAAAAAGAGGTAAGAGGGGAGCAGAAAGATTTAGGAGAGGTGCACTAAGAGGCAAAACAAGTACAGAAAGAGGCAGGAGGGGTACAGAAAGAAGGAAGAGAAGTGGAGAAAGAGGCAAGAGAATTGCTGAAAGAAGCAACAGTGGGATAGAAAGAAGCTAGAGAAGTGCAGAAAGAGGCAAGTAAGGTGCAGAAAGAAGCAAGAGCAGTGCAGAAAGAACCAACAGAGGTGCAAAAAATAGGCAAGAGGGGTGCAGAAAAAGGTAGGAGAGGTGCACAAAGAGGCAAGGCAAGTACGGAAAGAGGCAGGAGGCATGCAGAAAGAAGGAAGAGAAGTGCATAAACAAGCAACAGAGTGCTGAAAGAGGCACAATGGGTGCAGAAAGAGGAAGAGAAGTGCAGAAAGAAGAGAGTGAGGTTCAGAAAGAGGCAAGAGAGGTGCAGAAAGAGGCAATAGAAGTGCAGAAAGAGGCAAGTGAGGTGCAGAAGGAGGCAAGAGAACTACAGAAATGAGGCAGAGAGTTGCAGAAACAGGCAAAAGGAGTGCAGAAAGAGCCAACAGAGGTGCAGAAAGAGGCGAGAGGGGTGCAGAAAGGGGGAAGAGAAGTGCAGAAAGAGGCAAGTGAAGTGCAGAAAGAAAGCAGTGAGGTGCAGAAAGAAGCAAGAGAGGTGCAGAAAGAGGCAAGTGAGGTACAGAAGGAGGCAAGAGAACTGCAGAAAGAGGCAAGAGAGTTGCAGAAACAGGCAAAAGGAGTGAAAAAACAACGCAACAGAGGTGCAAAAAGAGGCAAGAGGGGTGCAGAAAGAGGTAGGAGAGATGCACAAATTGGCAAGAGAGGTACAGAAAGAGGCAGGAGGGGTGCAGAAAGAAGGAAGAGAAGTGCAGAAAGAAGCAACTGAGGTGCTGTAAGAGGCACGAAGGTGCAGAAAGAGGCAAGAGAAGTGCAGAAACGAAGCAACAGAGGTACAGAAAGAAGCAAGAGAGTTGCAGAAACAGGCAGGAAAGGTGCAGAAAGAGGGAACAAGGGTGCAAAAGGAGGCAAGAGAGGTACAGAAAGAGGCAAGAGGGGTGCAGAAAGAAGCAAGTGAGGTGCACAAAGAGGCAACAGAGGTGCAGAAAGACGCAAGAGAAGTGCAGAAAGAACCAACAGAGGTGCAAAAAGAGGCAAGAGGGGTGCAGAAAGAGTTAGAGAGGTGCACAAAGAGGCAAGAAAAGTACAGAAAGAGGCAGGAGGGGTACAGAAAGAAAGCAAGAGAAGTGGAGAAAGAGGCAAGAGAAAACTGAAAGAAGCAACAGGGGTATAGAAAGAAGCAAGAGAAGTGCAGAAAGAGGCAAGTAAGGTGCAGAAAGAAGCAAGAGCAGTGCAGAAAGAACCAACAGAGGTGCAAAAATAGGCAAGAGGGGTGCAGAAAAGGTAGGAGAGGTGCACAAATTGGCAAGAGAGGTACAGAAAGAGGCAGGAGAGGTGCAGAAAGACGAAAGAGAAGTGCAGAAAGAAGCAACTGAGGTGCTGAAAGAGGCAAAGGGTGCAGAAAGAGGCAAGAGAAGTACAGAACGAAGCAACAGAGGTATAGAAAGAAGCAAGAGAGTTGCAGAAACAGGCAGAAAGGTGCAGAAAGACGCAAGAGAGGTACAGAAACAAGCACGATAAGTACAGAAAGAGGCCAGAGAATTGCTGAAAGAAGCAACAGAGGTGTGGAAAGAAGCAAGAGAAGTGCATAAAGAGGCAAGTGAGGTGCAGAAAGAGGCAAGAGAGGTGCAGAAAATGGCAAGAGAAGCAGCAGAAAGAGGCAAGAGGGATGCAAAAAAGGGAAGAAGGGTGCAGAAAGAAGCAAGAGAGGTGCAGAAAGAAGCAAGAGAGGTGCAGAAAGAGGCAAGTGAGGTGCAGAAGGAGGCAAGAGAACTGCAGAAAGAGGCAAGTGAGTTGCAGAAACAGGCAAAAGGGGTGCAGAAAGAGGGAACAGGTGTGCAGACAGAGGCAAGAGAGGTGCAGAAAGAGGGAAGATGGGTACAGAAAGAAGAGAGTGAGGTTCAGAAAAAGGCAAGAGAGGTGCAGAAAGAGGCAATAGAAGTGCAGAAAGAGGCAAGTGAGGTACAGAAGGAGGCAAGAGAACTGCAGAAAGAGGAAAGAGAGTTGCAGACACAGGAAAAGAGGAGTGCAAAAACAATGAACAGAGGTGCAAAAAGAGGCAAGAGGGGTGCAGAAAGAGGTAGGAGAGATGCACAAATTAGGCAAGAGAGGTACAGAAAGAGGCAGGAGGGGTGCAGAAAGAAGGAAGAGAAGTGCAGAAAGAAGCAACTGAGGTGCTGAAAGAGGCACGAAGAGTGCAGAAAGAGGCAAGAGAAGTACAGAACGAAGCAACAGAGGTACAGAAAGATGCAAGAGAGTTGCAGAAACAGGCAGGAAAGGTGCAGAAAGAGGGAACAAGGGTGCAAAAGGAGGCAAGAGAGGTGCAGAAAGAGGCAAGAGGGGTGCAGAAAAAAGCAAGTGAGGTGCACAAAGAGGCAACAGAGGTGCAAAAAGAGGCAAGAGGGGATCAGAAAGAGTTGAGAGAGGTGCACTAAGAGGCAAAACAAGTACAGAAAGAGGCAGGAGGGAGTACAGAAAGAAGGAAGAGAAGTGCAGAAAGAGGCAAGAGAATTGCTGGAAAGAAGCAACAGTGGTGTAGAAAGAAGCTAGAGAAGTGCAGAAAGAGGCAAGTGAGATGCAGAAAGAAGCAAGAGCAGTGCAGAAAGAACCAACAGAGGTGCAAGAAAGAGGCAAGAGGGGTGCAGAAAAAGGTAGGAGAGGTGCACAAAGAGGCAAGACAAGTACGGAAAGAGGCAGGAGGCAGTGCAGAAAGAAGGAAGAGAAGTGCATAAATAAGCAACAGGTGCTAGAAAGAGGCACAGATGGGTGCAGAAAGAGGATGAGAAGTGCAGAAAGAAGAGAGTGAGGTTCAGAAAGAGGCAAGAGAGGTGCAGAAAGAGGCAATAGAAGTGCAGAAAGAGGCAAGTGAGGTGCAGAAGGAGGCAAGAGAACTACAGAATGAGGCAGAGAGTTGCAGAAACAGGCAAAAGGAGTGCAAAAAGAGCAAACAGAGGTGCAAAAAGATGCGAGAGGGGTGCAGAAAGAGGGAAGAGAAGTGCAGAAAGAGGCAAGTGAAGTACAGAAAGAAGGCAGTGAGGTGCAGAAAGAAGCAAGAGAGGTGCAGAAAGAGGCAAGTGAGTTTCAGACACAGGCAAAAGGGTGCAGAAAACAACGAACAGAGGTGCAAAAAGAAGGCAAGAGGGGTGCAGAAAGAGGTAGGAGAGATGCACAAATTGGCAAGAGAGGTACAGAAAGAGGCAGGAGGGTGCAGAAAGAAGGAAGAGTAGTGCAGAAAGAAGCAACTGAGGTGCTGTAAGAGGCACGAAGAGGTGCAGAAAGAGGCAAAAGAAGTACAGAAAAAAGCAACAGAGGTACAGAAAGAAGCAAGAGAGGTGCAGAAACAGGCAGGAAAGGTGCAGAAAGAGGGAACAAGGGTGCAAAAGGAGGCAAGAGAGGTACAGAAAGAGGCAAGAGGGGTGCAGAAAGAAGCAAGTGAGGTGCACAAAGAGGCAACAGAGGTGCAGAAAGACGCAAGAGAAGTGCAGAAAGAACCAACAGAGGTGCAAAAGAGGCAAGAGAGGTGCAGAAAGAGTTAAGAGAGGTGCACAAAGAGGCAAGAAAGTACAGAAAGAGGCAGGAGGTACAGAAAGAAAGAAGAGAAGTGGAGAAAGAGGCAAGAGAAAGACTGAAAGAAGCAACAGGGGTATAGAAAGAAGCAAGAGAAGTGCAGAAAGAGGCAAGTAAGGTGCAGAAAGAAGCAAGAGCAGTGCAGAAAGAACCAACAGAGGTGCAAAAAATAGGCAAGAGGGGTGCAGAAAAAGGTAGGAGAGGTGCACAAAGAGGCAAGACAAGTACGGAAATAGGCAGGAGGCATGCAGAAAGAAGGAAGAGAAGTGCAGAAATAAGCAACAGGTGCTGAAAGAGGCACGATGGGTGCAGAAAGAGGAAGAGAAGTGCAGAAAGAAGAAACAGACGTACAGAAAGAGGCAAGAGAGGTGCAGAAACAGGCAGGAAAGGTGCAGAAAGAGGGAACAGGGGTGCAGAAAGATGCAAGAGAGGTGCAGAAAGAGAAACAAGTGGTTCAGAAAGACGCAAGAGAGGTACAGAAACAAGCAAGAGAAGTGAAGAAAGAGGCAAGTGAGGTGCAGAAAGAGGCAAGAGAGGTGCAGAAAATGACAAGAGAAAAGCAGAAAGAGGCAAGAGGGATGAAAAAAAGGGAAGAAGTGTGCAGAAAGAAGCAAGAGTGGTGCAGAAAGAAGGAAGCAAAGTGCAGAAAGAATCAAGAGAGGTGCAGAAAGAGGCAATAGAAGTGCAGAAAGAGGCAAGTGAGGTGCAGAAGGAGGCAAGAGAACTACAGAATGAGGCAGAGAGTTGCAGAAACAGGCAAAAGGAGTGCAGAAAGAGCCAACAGAGGTGCAGAAAGAGGCAAGAGAGGTGCAGAAAGAGGGAAGAGAAGTGCAGAAAGAGGCAAGTGAAGTGCAGAAAGAAGGCAGTGAGGTGCAGAAAGAAGCAAGAGAGGTGCAGAAAGAGGCAAGTGAGGTACAGAAGGAGGCAAGAGAACTGCAGAAAGAGGCAAGAGAGTTGCAGACACAGGAAAAAGGGTGAAAAACAACGAACAGAGGTGCAGAAAGAGGCAAGAGAGGTGCAGAAAGAGGTAGGAGAGATGCACAAATTGGCAAGAGAGGTACAGAAAGAGGCAGGAGAGGTGCAGAAAGAAGGAAGAGTAGTGCAGAAAGAAGCAACTGAGGTGCTGAAAGAGGCACGAAGGTGCAGAAAGAGGCAAGAGAAGTACAGAACGAAGCAACAGAGGTACAGAAAGAAGGAAGAGAGTTGCAGAAACAGGCAGGAAAGGTGCAGAAAGAGGGAACAAGGGTGCAAAAGGAGGCAAGAGAGGTACAGAAAGAGGCAAGAGGGGTGCAGAAAGAAGCAAGTGAGGTGCACAAAGAGGCAACAGAGGTGCAGAAAGACGCAAGAGAAGTGCAGAAAGAACCAACAGAGGTGCAAAAAGAGGCAAGAGGGGTGCAGAAAGAGTTAGGAGAGGTGCACAAAGAGGCAAGAAAAGTACAGAAAGAGGCAGGAGGGGTACAGAAAGAAAGAAGAGAAGTGGAGAAAGAGGCAAGAGAAAAACTGAAAGAAGCAACAGGGGTATAGAAAGAAGCAAGAGAAGTGCAGAAAGAGGCAAGTAAGGTGCAGAAAGAAGCAAGAGCAGTGCAGAAAGAACCAACAGAGGTGCAAAAAATAGGCAAGAGGGGTGCAGAAAAAGGTAGGAGAGGTGCACAAAGAGGCAAGACAAGTACGGAAATAGGCAGGAGGCGTGCAGAAAGAAGGAAGAGAAGTGCAGAAATAAGCAACAGGTGCTGAAAGAGGCACGATGGGTGCAGAAAGAGGAAGAGAAGTGCAGAAAGAAGAAACAGACGTACAGAAAGAGGCAAGAGAGGTGCAGAAACAGGCAGGAAAGGTGCAGAAAGAGGGAACAGGGGTGCAGAAAGATGCAAAAGAGGTGCAGAAAGAGAAACAAGTGGTTCAGAAAGACGCAAGAGAGGTACAGAAACAAGCAAGAGAAGTGCAGAAAGAGGCAAGTGAGGTGCAGAAAGAGGCAGGAGAGGTGCAGAAAATGACAAGAGAAGAGCAGAAAGAGGCAAGAGGGATGCAAAAAGGGAAGAAGAGGTGCAGAAAGAAGCAAGAGAGGTGCAGAAAGAAGGAAGCGAAGTGCAGAAAGAAGCAAGAGAGGTGCAGAAAGAGGGAAGACAAGTGCAGAAAGAGACAACAGGGGTGCAGAAAGAGACATCAGGGGTGCAGAAAGAAGCAAGAGAGGTGCAGAAAGAGGCAATAGAAGTGCAGAAAGAGGCAAGTGAGGTGCAGAAGGAGGGAAGAGAACTGCAGAAAAGGCTAGAGAGTTGCAGAAACAGGCAAAAGGGGTGCAGCAAGAGGGAACAGGTGTGCTGAGAGAGACAAGAGAGGTGCAGAAAGAGGAAATATATGTACAGAAAGAAGAGAGTGAGGTTCAGAAAGAGGCAAGAGAGGTGCAGAAAGAGGCAATAGAAGTGCTTAAAGAAGCAAGTGAGGTGCAGAAGGAGGCAAGAGAACTACAGAAAGAGGCAGAGAGTTGCAGAAACAGGCAAAAGGGGTGCAGCAAGAGGGAACAGGTGTGCTGAGAGAGTCAAGAGAGGTGCAGAAAGAGGGAAGTGGGGTATAGAAAGAAGAGAGTGAGGTTCAGAAAGAGGCAAGAGAGGTGCAGAAAGAGGCAATAGAAGTGCAGAAAGAGGCAAGTGAGGTGCAGAAGGAGGCAAGAGAACTACAGAAAGAGGGAGAGAGTTGCAGAAACAGCTAAAGGGGTGCAATACGAACCAACAGAGGTGCAAAAAGAGGCGAGAGGGGTGCAGAAAGGGGGAAGAGAGGTGCAGAAAGAGGCAAGTGAAGTACAGAAAGAAGACAGTGAGGGGTGCAGAAAGAAGCAAGAGAGGTACAGAAAGAGGCAAGTGAGGTGCAGAAGGAGGCAAGAGAACTGCAGAAAGAGGCAAGTGAGTTGCATAAACAGGCAAAAGGGGTGCAGAAAAAGGGAACAGGTGTGCAGACAGAGGCAAGAGAGGTGCAGAAAGAGGGAAGATGTGTACAGAAAGAAGAGAGTGAGGTTCAGAAAGAGGCAAGAGAGGTGAAGAAAGAGGCAATGAGAAGTGCAGACAGAGGCAAGTGAGGTACAGAAGGAGGCAAGAGAACTGCAGAAAGAGGCAAGAGAGTTGCAGACACAGGAAAAAGGGTGAAAAAACAACGAACAAAGGTGCAAAAAGAGGAAAGAGGGGTGCAGAAAGAGGTAGGAGAGATGCACAAATTGGCAAGAGAGGTACAGAAAGAGACAGGAGGGGTGCAGAAAGAAGGAAGAGAAGTGCAGAAAGAAGCAACTGAGGTGCTGAAAGAGGCACGAAGGGTGCAGAAAGAGGCAAGAGAAGTACAGAACAAAGCAACAGAGGTACAGAAAGAAGCAAGAGAGTTGCAGAAACAGGCAGGAAAGGTGCAGAAAGACGCAAGAGAGGTACAGAAACAAGCACGATAAGTACAGAATGAGGCCAGAGAATTGCTGAAAGAAGCAACAGAGGTATGGAAAGAAGCAAGAGAAGTGCAGAAAGAGGCAAGTGAGGTGCAGAAAGAGGCAAGAGAGGTGCATAAAATGGCAAGAGAACAGCAGAAAGAGGCAAGAGGGATGCAAAAAGGGAAGAAGGGTGCAGAAAGAAGCAAGAGAGGTGCAGAAAGAGGCAAGTGAGGTGCAGAAGGAGGCAAGAGAACTGCAGAAAGAGGCAAGTGAGTTGCAGAAACAGGCAAAAGGGGTGCAGAAAGAGGAACAGGTGTGCAGACAGAGGCAAGAGAGGTGCAGAAAGAGGGAAGATGGGTACAGAAAGAAGAGAGTGAGGTTCAGAAAAAGGCAAGAGAGGTGCAGAAAGAGGCAATAGAAGTGCAGAAAGAGGCAAGTGAGGTACAGAAGGAGGCAAGAGAACTGCAGAAAGAGGAAAGAGAGTTGCAGACACAGGCAAAAGGGGTGCAAAAACAATGAACAGAGGTGCAAAAAGAGGCAAGAGGGGTGCAGAAAGAGGTAGGAGAGATGCACAAATTGGCAAGAGAGGTACAGAAAGAGGCAGGAGGGGTGCAGAAAGAAGGAAGAGAAGTGCAGAAAGAAGCAACTGAGGTGCTGAAAGAGGTGCGAAGGATGCAGAAAGAGGCAAGAGAAGTACAGAACGAAGCAAGAGAGTTGCAGAAACAGGCAGGAAAGGTGCAGAAAGAGGGAACAAGGGTGCAAAAAGGAGGCAAGAGAGGTGCAGAAAGAGGCAAGAGGGGTGCAGAAAAAGCAAGTGAGGTGCACAAAGAGGCAACAGAGGTGCAGAAAGACGCAAGAGAAGTGCAGAAACAAACAAGAGAAGTGCAGAAAGAGGCAAGTGAGGTGCAGAAAGAAGCAAGATCAGTGCAGAAGGAACCAACAGAGGTGCAAAAAGAGGCAAGAGGGGAGCAGAAAGATTTAGGAGAGGTGCACTAAGAGGCAAAACAAGTACAGAAAGAGGCAGGAGGGGTACAGAAAGAAGGAAGAGAAGTGGAGAAAGAGGCAAGAGAATTGCTGAAAGAAGCAACAGTGGTATAGAAAGAAGCTAGAGAAGTGCAGAAAGAGGCAAGTAAGATGCAGAAAGAAGCAAGAGCAGTGCAGAAAGAACCAACAGAGGTGCAACAAATAGGCAAGAGGGGTGCAGAAAAAGGTAGGAGAGGTGCATAAAGAGGCAAGACAAGTACGGAAAGAGGCAGGAGGTATGCAGAAAGAAGGAAGAGAAGTGCATAAATAAGCAACAGGTGCTGAAAGAGGCACAATGGGTGCAGAAAGAGGAACAGAAGTGCAGAAAGAAGAGAGTGAGGTTCAGAAAGAGGCAAGAGAGGTGCAGAAAGAGGCAATAGAAGTGCAGAAAGAGGCAAGTGAGGTGCAGAAGGAGGCAAGAGAACTACAGAATGAGGCAGAGAGTTGCAGAAACAGGCAAAAGGAGTGCAAAAAGAGCCAACAGAGGTGCAAAAAGAGGCGAGAGGGGTGCAGAAAGGGGGAAGAGAAGTGCAGAAAGAGGCAAGTGAAGTGCAGAAAGAAGGCAGTGAGGTGCAGAAAGAAGCAAGAGAGGTGCAGAAAGAGGCAAGTGAGGTACAGAAGGAGGCAAGAGAACTGCAGTAAGAGGCAAGAGAGTTGCAGACACAGGAAAAGGGTGAAAAACAACGAACAGAGGTGCAAAAAGAGGCAAGAGGGGTGCAGAAAGAGGTAGGAGAGATGCACAAATTGGCAAGAGAGGTACAGAAAGAGGCAGGAGAGGTGCAGAAAGAAGGAAGAGAAGTGCAGAAAGAAGCAACTGAGGTGCTGTAAGAGGCACGAAGGGTGCAGAAAGAGGCAAGAGAAGTACAGAACGAAGCAACAGAGGTACAGAAAGAAGCAAGAGAGTTGCAGAAACAGGCAGGAAAGGTGCAGAAAGAGGGAACAAGGGTGCAAAAGGAGGCAAGAGAGGTACAGAAAGAGGCAAGAGGGGTGCAGAAAGAAGCAAGTGAGGTGCACAAAGAGGCAACAGAGGTGCAGAAAGACGCAAGAGAAGTGCAGAAAGAACCAACAGAGGTGCAAAAAGAGGCAAGAGGGGTGCAGAAAGAGTTAGGAGAGGTGCACAAAGAGGCAAGAAAAGTACAGAAAGAGGCAGGAGGGGTACAGAAAGAAAGAAGAGAAGTGGAGAAAGAGGCAAGAGAAAAACTGAAAGAAGCAACAGGGGTATAGAAAGAAGCAAGAGAAGTGCAGAAAGAGGCAAGTAAGGTGCAGAAAGAAGCAAGAGCAGTGCAGAAAGAACCAACAGAGGTGCAAAAATAGGCAAGAGGGGTGCAGAAAAAGGTAGGAGAGGTGCACAAATTGGCAAGAGAGGTACAGAAAGAGGCAGGAGGGGTGCAGAAAGAAGGAAGAGAAGTGCAGAAAGAAGCAACTGAGGTGCTGAAAGAGGCGCGAAGGGTGCAGAAAGAGGCAAGAGAAGTACAGAACGAAGCAACAGAGGTATAGAAAGAAGCAAGAGAGTTGCAGAAACAGGCAGGAAAGGTGCAGAAAGACGCAAGAGAGGTACAGAAACAAGCACGATAAGTACAGAAAGAGGCCAGAGAATTGCTGAAAGAAGCAACAGAGGTGTGGAAAGAAGCAAGAGAAGTGCAGAAAGAGGCAAGTGAGGTGCAGAAAGAGGCAAGAGAGGTGCAGAAAATGGCAAGAGAACAGCAGAAAGAGGCAAGAGGGATGCAAAAAAGGGAAGAAGGGTGCAGAAAGAAGCAAGAGAGGTGCAGAAAGAAGCAAGAGAGGTGCAGAAAGAGGCAAGTGAGGTGCAGAAGGAGGCAAGAGAACTGCAGAAAGAGGCAAGTGAGTTGCAGAAACAGGCAAAAGGGGTGCAGAAAGAGGGAACAGGTGTGCAGACAGAGGCAAGAGAGGTGCAGAAAGAGGAAGATGGGTACAGAAAGAAGAGAGTGAGGTTCAGAAAAAGGCAAGAGAGGTGCAGAAAGAGGCAATAGAAGTGCAGAAAGAGGCAGGTGAGGTACAGAAGGAGGCAAGAGAACTGCAGAAAGAGGAAAGAGAGTTGCAGACACAGGAAAAGGGGTGAAAAAACAATGAACAGAGGTGCAAAAAGAGGCAAGAGGGGTGCAGAAAGAGGTAGGAGAGATGCACAAATTGGCAAGAGAGGTACAGAAAGAGGCAGGAGGGGTGCAGAAAGAAGGAAGAGAAGTGCAGAAAGAAGCAACTGAGGTGCTGAAAGAGGCGCGAAGGGTGCAGAAAGAGGCAAGAGAAGTACAGAACAAAGCAACAGAGGTACAGAAAGAAGCAAGAGAGTTGCAGAAACAGGCAGGAAAGGTGCAGAAAGAGGGAACAAGGGTGCAAAAGGAGGCAAGAGAGGTGCAGAAAGAGGCAAGAGGGGTGCAGAAAAAGCAAGTGAGGTGCACAAAGAGGCAACAGAGGTGCAGAAAGACGCAAGAGAAGTGCAGAAACAAGCAAGAGAAGTGCAGAAAGAGGCAAGTGAGGTGCAGAAAGAAGCAAGATCAGTGCAGAAGGAACCAACAGAGGTGCAAAAAGAGGCAAGAGGGGATCAGAAAGATTTAGGAGAGGTGCACTAAGAGGCAAAACAAGTACAGAAAGAGGCAGGAGGGGTACAGAAAGAAGGAAGAGAAGTGGAGAAAGAGGCAAGAGAATTGCTGAAAGAAGCAACAGTGGTATAGAAAGAAGCTAGAGAAGTGCAGAAAGAGGCAAGTAAGGTGCAGAAAGAAGCAAGAGCAGTGCAGAAAGAACCAACAGAGGTGCAAAAATAGGCAAGAGGGGTGCAGAAAAAGGTAGGAGAGGTGCACAAAGAGGCAAGACAAGTACGGAAAGAGGCAGGAGGCATGCAGAAAGAAGGAAGAGAAGTGCATAAATAAGCAACAGGTGCTGAAAGAGGCACAATGGGTGCAGAAAGAGGAAGAGAAGTGCAGAAAGAAGAGAGTGAGGTTCAGAAAGAGGCAAGAGAGGTGCAGAAAGAGGCAATAGAAGTGCAGAAAGAGGCAAGTGAGGTGCAGAAGGAGGCAAGAGAACTACAGAATGAGGCAGAGAGTTGCAGAAACAGGCAAAAGGAGTGCAAAAAGAGCCAACAGAGGTGCAAAAAGAGGCGAGAGGGGTGCAGAAAGGGGGAAGAGAAGTGCAGAAAGAGGCAAGTGAAGTGCAGAAAGAAGGCAGTGAGGTGCAGAAAGAAGCAAGAGAGGTGCAGAAAGAGGCAAGTGAGTTGCAGACACAGGAAAAAGGGTGAAAAAACAACGAACAGAGGTGCAAAAAGAGGCAAGAGGGGTGCAGAAAGAGGTAGGAGAGATGCACAAATTGGCAAGAGAGGTACAGAAAGAGGCAGGAGGGGTGCAGAAAGAAGGAAGAGTAGTGCAGAAAGAAGCAACTGAGGTGCTGTAAGAGGCACAAAGGGTGCAGAAAGAGGCAATAGAAGTACAGAACGAAGCAATAGAGGTACAGAAAGAAGCAAGAGAGTTGCAGAAACAGGCAGGAAAGGTGCAGAAAGAGGGAACAAGGGTGCAAAAGGAGGCAAGAGAGGTACAGAAAGAGGCAAGAGGGGTGCAGAAAGAAGCAAGTGAGGTGCACAAAGAGGCAACAGAGGTGCAGAAAGACGCAAGAGAAGTGCAGAAAGAACCAACAGAGGTGCAAAAAGAGGCAAGAGGGGTGCAGAAAGAGTTAGGAGAGGTACACAAAGAGGCAAGAAAAGTACAGAAAGAGGCAGGAGGGGTACAGAAAGAAAGAAGAGAAGTGGAGAAAGAGGCAAGAGAAAAACTGAAAGAAGCAACAGGGGTATAGAAAGAAGCAAGAGAAGTGCAGAAAGAGGCAAGTAAGGTGCAGAAAGAAGCAAGAGCAGTGCAGAAAGAACCAACAGAGGTGCAAAAAATAGGCAAGAGGGGTGCAGAAAAAGGTAGGAGTGGTGCACAAAGAGGCAAGACAAGTACGGAAATAGGCAGGAGGCGTGCAGAAAGAAGGAAGAGAAGTGCAGAAATAAGCAACAGGTGCTGAAAGAGGCACGATGGGTGCAGAAAGAGGAAGAGAAGTACAGAAAGAAGAAACAGACATACAGAAAGAGGCAAGAGAGGTGCAGAAACAGGCAGGAAAGGTGCAGAAAGAGGGAACAGGGGTGCAGAAAGATGCAAGAGAGGTGCAGAAAGAGAAACAAGTGGTTCAGAAAGACGCAAGAGAGGTACAGAAACAAGCAAGAGAAGTGCAGAAAGAGGCAAGTGAGGTGCAGAAAGAGGCAAGAGAGGTGCAGAAAATGACAAGAGAACAGCAGAAAGAGGCAAGAGGGATGAAAAAAAGGGAAGAAGTGTGCAGAAAGAAGCAAGAGTGGTGCAGAAAGAAGGAAGCAAAGTGCAGAAAGAATCAAGAGAGGTGCAGAAAGAGGGAAGACAAGTGCAGAAAGAGACAACAGGGTGCAGAAAGAGACATCAGGGGTGCAGAAAGAAGCAAGAGAGGTGCAGAAAGAGGCAATAGAAGTGCAGAAAGAGGCAAGTGAGGTACAGAAGGAGGCAAGAGAACTGCAGAAAGAGGAAAGAGAGTTGCTGAAAGAAGCAACAGAGGTGTGGAAAGAAGCAAGAGAAGTGCAGAAAGAGGCAAGTGAGGTGCAGAAAGAGGCAAGAGAGGTGCATAAAATGGCAAGAGAACAGCAGAAAGAGGCAAGAGGGATGCAAAAAAGGGAAGAAGGGTGCAGAAAGAAGCAAGAGAGGTGCAGAAAGAGGCAAGTGAGGTGCAGAAGGAGGCAAGAGAACTGCAGAAAGAGGCAAGTGAGTTGCAGAAACAGGCAAAAGGGGTGCAGAAAGAGGGAACAGGTGTGCAGACAGAGGCAAGAGAGGTGCAGAAAGAGGGAAGATGGGTACAGAAAGAAGAGAGTGAGGTTCAGAAAAAGGCAAGAGAGGTGCAGAAAGAGGCAATAGAAGTGCAGAAAGAGGCAAGTGAGGTACAGAAGGAGGCAAGAGAACTGCAGAAAGAGGAAAGAGAGTTGCAGACACAGGAAAAGGGGTGAAAAAACAATGAACAGAGGTGCAAAAAGAGGCAAGAGGGGTGCAGAAAGAGGTAGGAGAGATGCACAAATTGGCAAGAGAGGTACAGAAAGAGGCAGGAGGGGTGCAGAAAGAAGGAAGAGAAGTGCAGAAAGAAGCAACTGAGGTGCTGAAAGAGGTGCGAAGGATGCAGAAAGAGGCAAGAGAAGTACAGAACGAAGCAAGAGAGTTGCAGAAACAGGCAGGAAAGGTGCAGAAAGAGGGAACAAGGGTGCAAAAGGAGGCAAGAGAGGTGCAGAAAGAGGCAAGAGGGGTGCAGAAAAAGCAAGTGAGGTGCACAAAGAGGCAACAGAGGTGCAGAAAGACGCAAGAGAAGTGCAGAAACAAACAAGAGAAGTGCAGAAAGAGGCAAGTGAGGTGCAGAAAGAAGCAAGATCAGTGCAGAAGGAACCAACAGAGGTGCAAAAAGAGGCAAGAGGGGAGCAGAAAGATTTAGGAGAGGTGCACTAAGAGGCAAAACAAGTACATAAAGAGGCAGGAGGGGTACAGAAAGAAGGAAGAGAAGTGGAGAAAGAGGCAAGAGAATTGCTGGAAAGAAGCAACAGTGGTATAGAAAGAAGCTAGAGAAGTGCAGAAAGAGGCAAGTAAGATGCAGAAAGAAGCAAGAGCAGTGCAGAAAGAACCAACAGAGGTGCAACAAATAGGCAAGAGGGGTGCAGAAAAAGGTAGGAGAGGTGCATAAAGAGGCAAGACAAGTACGGAAAGAGGCAGGAGGTATGCAAAAAGAAGGAAGAGAAGTGCATAAATAAGCAACAGGTGCTGAAAGAGGCACAATGGGTGCAGAAAGAGGAAGAGAAGTGCAGAAAGAAGAGAGTGAGGTTTAGAAAGAGGCAAGAGAGGTGCAGAAAGAGGCAATAGAAGTGCAGAAAGAGGCAAGTGAGGTGCAGAAGGAGGCAAGAGAACTACAGAATGAGGCAGAGAGTTGCAGAAACAGGCAAAAGGAGTGCAGAAAGAGCCAACAGAGGTGCAAAAAGAGGCGAGAGAGGTGCAGAAAGGGGGAAGAGAAGTGCAGAAAGAGGCAAGTGAAGTGCAGAAAGAAGGCAGTGAGGTGCAGAAAGAAGCAAGAGAGGTGCAGAAAGAGGCAAGTGAGGTACAGAAGGAGGCAAGAGAACTGCAGTAAGAGGCAAGAGAGTTGCAGACACAGGAAGAAGGGTGAAAAACAACGAACAGAGGTGCAAAAAGAGGCAAGAGGGGTGCAGAAAGAGGTAGGAGAGATGCACAAATTGGCAAGAGAGGTACAGAAAGAGGCAGGAGGGGTGCAGAAAGAAGGAAGAGTAGTGCAGAAAGAAGCAACTGAGGTGCTGTAAGAGGCACGAAGGGTGCAGAAAGAGGCAAGAGAAGTACAGAACGAAGCAACAGAGGTATAGAAAGAAGCAAGAGAGTTGCAGAAACAGGCAGGAAAGGTGCAGAAAGAGGGAACAAGTGTGCAAAAGGAGGCAAGAGAGGTACAGAAAGAGGCAAGAGGGGTGCAGAAAGAAGCAAGTGAGGTGCACAAAGAGGCAACAGAGGTGCAGAAAGACGCAAGAGAAGTGCAGAAAGAACCAACAGAGGTGCAAAAAGAGGCAAGAGGGGTGCAGAAAGAGTTAGGAGAGGTGCACAAAGAGGCAAGAAAAGTACAGAAAGAGGCAGGAGGGGTACAGAAAGAAAGAAGAGAAGTGGAGAAAGAGGCAAGAGAAAAACTGAAAGAAGCAACAGGGGTATAGAAAGAAGCAAGAGAAGTGCAGAAAGAGGCAAGTAAGGTGCAGAAAGAAGCAAGAGCAGTGCAGAAAGAACCAACAGAGGTGCAAAAATAGGCAAGAGGGGTGCAGAAAAAGGTAGGAGAGGTGCACAAATTGGCAAGAGAGGTACAGAAAGAGGCAGGAGGGGTGCAGAAAGAAGGAAGAGAAGTGCAGAAAGAAGCAACTGAGGTGCTGAAAGAGGCGCGAAGGGTGCAGAAAGAGGCAAGAGAAGTACAGAACGAAGCAACAGAGGTATAGAAAGAAGCAAGAGAGTTGCAGAAACAGGCAGGAAAGGTGCAGAAAGACGCAAGAGAGGTACAGAAACAAGCACGATAAGTACAGAAAGAGGCCAGAGAATTGCTGAAAGAAGCAACAGAGGTGTGGAAAGAAGCAAGAGAAGTGCAGAAAGAGGCAAGTGAGGTGCAGAAAGAGGCAAGAGAGGTGCAGAAAATGGAAATAGAACAGCAGAAAGAGGCAAGAGGGATGCAAAAAAGGGAAGAAGGGTGCAGAAAGAAGCAAGAGAGGTGCAGAAAGAAGCAAGAGAGGTGCAGAAAGAGGCAAGTGAGGTGCAGAAGGAGGCAAGAGAACTGCAGAAAGAGGCAAGTGAGTTGCAGAAACAGGCAAAAGGGGTGCAGAAAGAGGGAACAGGTGTGCAGACAGAGGCAAGAGAGGTGCAGAAAGAGGGAAGATGGGTACAGAAAGAAGAGAGTGAGGTTCAGAAAAAGGCAAGAGAGGTGCAGAAAGAGGCAATAGAAGTGCAGAAAGAGGCAGGTGAGGTACAGAAGGAGGCAAGAGAACTGCAGAAAGAGGAAAGAGAGTTGCAGACACAGGAAAAGGGGTGAAAAACAATGAACAGAGGTGCAAAAAGAGGCAAGAGGGGTGCAGAAAGAGGTAGGAGAGATGCACAAATTGGCAAGAGAGGTACAGAAAGAGGCAGGAGGGGTGCAGAAAGAAGGAAGAGAAGTGCAGAAAGAAGCAACTGAGGTGCTGAAAGAGGCGCGAAGGGTGCAGAAAGAGGCAAGAGAAGTACAGAACGAAGCAACAGAGGTACAGAAAGAAGCAAGAGAGTTGCAGAAACAGGCAGGAAAGGTGCAGAAAGAGGGAACAAGGGTGCAAAAGGAGGCAAGAGAGGTGCAGAAATAGGCAAGAGGGGTGCAGAAAAAAGCAAGTGAGGTGCACAAAGAGGCAACAGAGGTGCAGAAAGACGCAAGAGAAGTGCAGAAACAAACAAGAGAAGTGCAGAAAGAGGCAAGTGAGGTGCAGAAAGAAGCAAGATCAGTGCAGAAGGAACCAACAGAGGTGCAAAAAGAGGCAAGAGGGGATCAGAAAGATTTAGGAGAGGTGCACTAAGAGGCAAAACAAGTACAGAAAGAGGCAGGAGGGGTACAGAAAGAAGGAAGAGAAGTGGAGAAAGAGGCAAGAGAATTGCTGAAAGAAGCAACAGTGGTATAGAAAGAAGCTAGAGAAGTGCAGAAAGAGGCAAGTAAGGTGCAGAAAGAAGCAAGAGCAGTGCAGAAAGAACCAACAGAGGTGCAAAAAATAGGCAAGAGGGGTGCAGAAAAAGGTAGGAGAGGTGCACAAAGAGGCAAGACAAGTACGGAAAGAGGCAGGAGGCATGCAGAAAGAAGGAAGAGAAGTGCATAAATAAGCAACAGGTGCTGAAAGAGGCACAATGGGTGCAGAAAGAGGAAGAGAAGTGCAGAAAGAAGAGAGTGAGGTTCAGAAAGAGGCAAGAGAGGTGCAGAAAGAGGCAATAGAAGTGCAGAAAGAGGCAAGTGAGGTGCAGAAGGAGGCAAGAGAACTACAGAATGAGGCAGAGAGTTGCAGAAACAGGCAAAAGGAGTGCAAAAAGAGCCAACAGAGGTGCAAAAAGAGGCGAGAGGGGTGCAGAAAGGGGGAAGAGAAGTGCAGAAAGAGGCAAGTGAAGTGCAGAAAGAAGGCAGTGAGGTGCAGAAAGAAGCAAGAGAGGTGCAGAAAGAGGCAAGTGAGTTGCAGACACAGGAAAAAGGGTGAAAAACAACGAACAGAGGTGCAGAAAGAGGCAAGAGGGGTGCAGAAAGAGGTAGGAGAGATGCACAAATTGGCAAGAGAGGTACAGAAAGAGGCAGGAGGGGTGCAGAAAGAAGGAAGAGTAGTGCAGAAAGAAGCAACTGAGGTGCTGTAAGAGGCACAAAGGGTGCAGAAAGAGGCAATAGAAGTACAGAACGAAGCAATAGAGGTACAGAAAGAAGCAAGAGAGTTGCAGAAACAGGCAGGAAAGGTGCAGAAAGAGGGAACAAGGGTGCAAAAGGAGGCAAGAGAGGTACAGAAAGAGGCAAGAGGGGTGCAGAAAGAAGCAAGTGAGGTGCACAAAGAGGCAACAGAGGTGCAGAAAGACGCAAGAGAAGTGCACAAAGAACTAACAGAGGTGCAAAAAGAGGCAAGAGGGGTGCAGAAAGAGTTAGGAGAGGTGCACAAAGAGGCAAGAAAAGTACAGAAAGAGGCAGGAGGGGTACAGAAAGAAAGAAGAGAAGTGGAGAAAGAGGCAAGAGAAAAACTGAAAGAAGCAACAGGGGTATAGAAAGAAGCAAGAGAAGTGCAGAAAGAGGCAAGTAAGGTGCAGAAAGAAGCAAGAGCAGTGCAGAAAGAACCAACAGAGGTGCAAAAATAGGCAAGAGGGGTGCAGAAAAGGTAGGAGTGGTGCACAAAGAGGCAAGACAAGTACGGAAATAGGCAGGAGGCGTGCAGAAAGAAGGAAGAGAAGTGCAGAAATAAGCAACAGGTGCTGAAAGAGGCACGATGGGTGCAGAAAGAGGAAGAGAAGTACAGAAAGAAGAAACAGACATACAGAAAGAGGCAAGAGAGGTGCAGAAACAGGCAGGAAAGGTGCAGAAAGAGGGAACAGGGGTGCAGAAAGATGCAAGAGAGGTGCAGAAAGAGAAACAAGTGGTTCAGAAAGACGCAAGAGAGGTACAGAAACAAGCAAGAGAAGTGCAGAAAGAGGCAAGTGAGGTGCAGAAAGAGGCAAGAGAGGTGCAGAAAATGACAAGAGAACAGCAGAAAGAGGCAAGAGGGATGAAAAAAAGGGAAGAAGTGTGCAGAAAGAAGCAAGAGTGGTGCAGAAAGAAGGAAGCAAAGTGCAGAAAGAATCAAGAGAGGTGCAGAAAGAGGGAAGACAAGTGCAGAAAGAGACAACAGGGGTGCAGAAAGAGACATCAGGGGTGCAGAAAGAAGCAAGAGAGGTGCAGAAAGAGGCAATAGAAGTGCAGAAAGAGGCAAGTGAGGTACAGAAGGAGGCAAGAGAACTGCAGAAAGAGGAAAGAGAGTTGCTGAAAGAAGCAACAGAGGTGTGGAAAGAAGCAAGAGAAGTGCAGAAAGAGGCAAGTGAGGTGCAGAAAGAGGCAAGAGAGGTGCATAAAATGGCAAGAGAACAGCAGAAAGAGGCAAGAGGGATGCAAAAAGGGAAGAAGGGTGCAGAAAGAAGCAAGAGAGGTGCAGAAAGAGGCAAGTGAGGTGCAGAAGGAGGCAAGAGAACTGCAGAAAGAGGCAAGTGAGTTGCAGAAACAGGCAAAAGGGGTGCAGAAAGAGGGAACAGGTGTGCAGACAGAGGCAAGAGAGGTGCAGAAAGAGGGAAGATGGGTACAGAAAGAAGAGAGTGAGGTTCAGAAAAAGGCAAGAGAGGTGCAGAAAGAGGCAATAGAAGTGCAGAAAGAGGCAAGTGAGGTACAGAAGGAGGCAAGAGAACTGCAGAAAGAGGAAAGAGAGTTGCAGACACAGGAAAAGGGGTGAAAAAACAATGAACAGAGGTACAGAAAGAGGCAGGAGGGGTGCAGAAAGAAGGAAGAGAAGTGCAGAAAGAAGCAACTGAGGTGCTGAAAGAGGTGCGAAGGATGCAGAAAGAGGCAAGAGAAGTACAGAACGAAGCAAGAGAGTTGCAGAAACAGGCAGGAAAGGTGCAGAAAGAGGGAACAAGGGTGCAAAAGGAGGCAAGAGAGGTGCAGAAAGAGGCAAGAGGGGTGCAGAAAAAAGCAAGTGAGGTGCACAAAGAGGCAACAGAGGTGCAGAAAGACGCAAGAGAAGTGCAGAAACAAACAAGAGAAGTGCAGAAAGAGGCAAGTGAGGTGCAGAAAGAAGCAAGATCAGTGCAGAAGGAACCAACAGAGGTGCAAAAAGAGGCAAGAGGGGAGCAGAAAGATTTAGGAGAGGTGCACTAAGAGGCAAAACAAGTACATAAAGAGGCAGGAGGGGTACAGAAAGAAGGAAGAGAAGTGGAGAAAGAGGCAAGAGAATTGCTGAAAGAAGCAACAGTGGTATAGAAAGAAGCTAGAGAAGTGCAGAAAGAGGCAAGTAAGATGCAGAAAGAAGCAAGAGCAGTGCAGAAAGAACCAACAGAGGTGCAACAAATAGGCAAGAGGGGTGCAGAAAAAGGTAGGAGAGGTGCATAAAGAGGCAAGACAAGTACGGAAAGAGGCAGGAGGTATGCAGAAAGAAGGAAGAGAAGTGCATAAATAAGCAACAGGTGCTGAAAGAGGCACAATGGGTGCAGAAAGAGGAAGAGAAGTGCAGAAAGAAGAGAGTGAGGTTCAGAAAGAGGCAAGAGAGATGCAGAAAGAGGCAATAGAAGTGCAGAAAGAGGCAAGTGAGGTGCAGAAGGAGGCAAGAGAACTACAGAATGAGGCAGAGAGTTGCAGAAACAGGCAAAAGGAGTGCAAAAAGAGCCAACAGAGGTGCAAAAAGAGGCGAGAGGGGTGCAGAAAGGGGGAAGAGAAGTGCAGAAAGAGGCAAGTGAAGTGCAGAAAGAAGGCAGTGAGGTGCAGAAAGAAGCAAGAGAGGTGCAGAAAGAGGCAAGTGAGGTACAGAAGGAGGCAAGAGAACTGCAGTAAGAGGCAAGAGAGTTGCAGACACAGGAAAAAGGGTGAAAAAACAATGAACAGAGGTGCAAAAAGAGGCAAGAGGGGTGCAGAAAGAGGTAGGAGAGATGCACAAATTGGCAAGAGAGGTACAGAAAGAGGCAGGAGGGGTGCAGAAAGAAGGAAGAGTAGTGCAGAAAGAAGCAACTGAGGTGCTGTAAGAGGCACGAAGGGTGCAGAAAGAGGCAAGAGAAGTACAGAACGAAGCAACAGAGGTACAGAAAGAAGCAAGAGAGTTGCAGAAACAGGCAGGAAAGGTGCAGAAAGAGGGAACAAGGGTGCAAAAGGAGGCAAGAGAGGTACAGAAAGAGGCAAGAGGGGTGCAGAAAGAAGCAAGTGAGGTGCACAAAGAGGCAACAGAGGTGCAGAAAGACGCAAGAGAAGTGCAGAAAGAACCAACAGAGGTGCAAAAAGAGGCAAGAGGGGTGCAGAAAGAGTTAGGAGAGGTGCACAAAGAGGCAAGAAAAGTACAGAAAGAGGCAGGAGGGGTACAGAAAGAAAGAAGAGAAGTGGAGAAAGAGGCAAGAGAAAAACTGAAAGAAGCAACAGGGGTATAGAAAGAAGCAAGAGAAGTGCAGAAAGAGGCAAGTAAGGTGCAGAAAGAAGCAAGAGCAGTGCAGAAAGAACCAACAGAGGTGCAAAAATAGGCAAGAGGGGTGCAGAAAAAGGTAGGAGAGGTGCACAAATTGGCAAGAGAGGTACAGAAAGAGGCAGGAGGGGTGCAGAAAGAAGGAAGAGAAGTGCAGAAAGAAGCAACTGAGGTGCTGAAAGAGGCGCAAAGGGTGCAGAAAGAGGCAAGAGAAGTACAGAACGAAGCAACAGAGGTATAGAAAGAAGCAAGAGAGTTGCAGAAACAGGCAGGAAAGGTGCAGAAAGACGCAAGAGAGGTACAGAAACAAGCACGATAAGTACAGAAAGAGGCCAGAGAATTGCTGAAAGAAGCAACAGAGGTGTGGAAAGAAGCAAGAGAAGTGCAGAAAGAGGCAAGTGAGGTGCAGAAAGAGGCAAGAGAGGTGCAGAAAATGGAAATAGAACAGCAGAAAGAGGCAAGAGGGATGCAAAAAAGGGAAGAAGGGTGCAGAAAGAAGCAAGAGAGGTGCAGAAACAAGCAAGTGAGGTGCAGAAGGAGGCAAGAGAACTGCAGAAAGAGGCAAGTGAGTTGCAGAAACAGGCAAAAGGGGTGCAGAAAGAGGGAACAGGTGTGCAGACAGAGGCAAGAGAGGTGCAGAAAGAGGGAAGATGGGTACAGAAAGAAGAGAGTGAGGTTCAGAAAAAGGCAAGAGAGGTGCAGAAAGAGGCAATAGAAGTGCAGAAAGAGGCAGGTGAGGTACAGAAGGAGGCAAGAGAACTGCAGAAAGAGGAAAGAGAGTTGCAGACACAGGAAAAGGGTGAAAAACAATGAACAGAGGTGCAAAAAGAGGCAAGAGGGGTGCAGAAAGAGGTAGGAGAGATGCACAAATTGGCAAGAGAGGTACAGAAAGAGGCAGGAGGGGTGCAGAAAGAAGGAAGAGAAGTGCAGAAAGAAGCAACTGAGGTGCTGAAAGAGGCGCAAAGGGTGCAGAAAGAGGCAAGAGAAGTACAGAACGAAGCAACAGAGGTACAGAAAGAAGCAAGAGAGTTGCAGAAACAGGCAGGAAAGGTGCAGAAAGAGGGAACAAGGGTGCAAAAGGAGGCAAGAGAGGTGCAGAAAGAGGCAAGAGGGGTGCAGAAAAAAGCAAGTGAGGTGCACAAAGAGGCAACAGAGGTGCAGAAAGACGCAAGAGAAGTGCAGAAACAAACAAGAGAAGTGCAGAAAGAGGCAAGTGAGGTGCAGAAAGAAGCAAGATCAGTGCAGAAGGAACCAACAGAGGTGCAAAAAGAGGCAAGAGGGGATCAGAAAGATTTAGGAGAGGTGCACTAAGAGGCAAAACAAGTACAGAAAGAGGCAGGAGGGGTACAGAAAGAAGGAAGAGAAGTGGAGAAAGAGGCAAGAGAATTGCTAAAAGAAGCAACAGTGGTATAGAAAGAAGCTAGAGAAGTGCAGAAAGAGGCAAGTAAGGTGCAGAAAGAAGCAAAAGCAGTGCAGAAAGAACCAACAGAGGTGCAAAAAATAGGCAAGAGGGGTGCAGAAAAGGTAGGAGAGGTGCACAAAGAGGCAAGACAAGTACGGAAAGAGGCAGGAGGCATGCAGAAAGAAGGAAGAGAAGTGCATAAATAAGCAACAGGTGCTGAAAGAGGCACAATGGGTGCAGAAAGAGGAAGAGAAGTGCAGAAAGAAGAGAGTGAGGTTCAGAAAGAGGCAAGAGAGGTGCAGAAAGAGGCAATAGAAGTGCAGAAAGAGGCAAGTGAGGTGCAGAAGGAGGCAAGAGAACTACAGAATGAGGCAGAGAGTTGCAGAAACAGGCAAAAGGAGTGCAAAAGAGCCAACAGAGGTGCAAAAGAGGCGAGAGGGGTGCAGAAAGGGGGAAGAGAAGTGCAGAAAGAGGCAAGTGAAGTGCAGAAAGAAGGCAGTGAGGTGCAGAAAGAAGCAAGAGAGGTGCAGAAAGAGGCAAGTGAGTTGCAGACACAGGAAAAAGGGTGAAAAACAACGAACAGAGGTGCAAAAAGAGGCAAGAGGGGTGCAGAAAGAGGTAGGAGAGATGCACAAATTGGCAAGAGAGGTACAGAAAGAGGCAGGAGGGGTGCAGAAAGAAGGAAGAGTAGTGCAGAAAGAAGCAACTGAGGTGCTGTAAGAGGCACAAAGGGTGCAGAAACAGGCAATAGAAGTACAGAACGAAGCAATAGAGGTACAGAAAGAAGCAAGAGAGTTGCAGAAACAGGCAGGAAAGGTGCAGAAAGAGGGAACAAGGGTGCAAAAGGAGGCAAGAGAGGTACAGAAAGAGGCAAGAGGGGTGCAGAAAGAAGCAAGTGAGGTGCACAAAGAGGCAACAGAGGTGCAGAAAGACGCAAGAGAAGTGCAGAAAGAACTAACAGAGGTGCAAAAAGAGGCAAGAGGGGTGCAGAAAGAGTTAGGAGAGGTGCACAAAGAGGCAAGAAAAGTACAGAAAGAGGCAGGAGGGGTACAGAAAGAAAGAAGAGAAGTGGAGAAAGAGGCAAGAGAAAAACTGAAAGAAGCAACAGGGGTATAGAAAGAAGCAAGAGAAGTGCAGAAAGAGGCAAGTAAGGTGCAGAAAGAAGCAAGAGCAGTGCAGAAAGAACCAACAGAGGTGCAAAAAATAGGCAAGAGGGGTGCAGAAAAAGGTAGGAGAGGTGCACAAAGAGGCAAGACAAGTACGGAAATAGGCAGGAGGCGTGCAGAAAGAAGGAAGAGAAGTGCAGAAATAAGCAACAGGTGCTGAAAGAGGCACGATGGGTGCAGAAAGAGGAAGAGAAGTACAGAAAGAAGAAACAGACATACAGAAAGAGGCAAGAGAGGTGCAGAAACAGGCAGGAAAGGTGCAGAAAGAGGGAACAGGGTTGCAGAAAGATGCAAGAGAGGTGCAGAAAGAGAAACAAGTGGTTCAGAAAGACGCAAGAAAGGTACAGAAACAAGCAAGAGAAGTGCAGAAAGAGGCAAGTGAGGTGCAGAAAGAGGCAAGAGAGGTGCAGAAAATGACAAGAGAACAGCAGAAAGAGGCAAGAGGGATGAAAAAAAGGGAAGAAGTGTGCAGAAAGAAGCAAGAGTGGTGCAGAAAGAAGGAAGCGAAGTGCAGAAAGAATCAAGAGAGGTGCAGAAAGAGGGAAGACAAGTGCAGAAAGAGACAACAGGGGTGCAGAAAGAGACATCAGGGGTGCAGAAAGAAGCAAGAGAGGTGCAGAAAGAGGCAATAGAAGTGCAGAAAGAGGCAAGTGAGGTGCAGAAGGAGGCAAGAGAACTACAGAATGAGGCAGAGAGTTGCAGAAACAGGCAAAAGGAGTGCACAAAGAGCCAACAGAGGTGCAAAAAGAGGCGAGAGGGGTGCAGAAAGGGGGAAGAGAAGTGCAGAAAGAGGCAAGTGAAGTGCAGAAAGAAGGCAGTGAGGTGCAGAAAGAAGCAAGAGAGGTGCAGAAAGAGGCAAGTGAGGTACAGAAGGAGGCAAGAGAACTGCAGAAAGAGGCAAGAGAGTTGCAGACACAGGAAAAAGGGTGAAAAAACAACGAACAGAGGTGCAAAAAGAGGCAAGAGGGGTGCAGAAAGAGGTAGGAGAGATGCACAAATTGGCAAGAGAGGTACAGAAAGAGTCAGGAGGGGTGCAGAAAGAAGGAAGAGTAGTGCAGAAAGAAGCAACTGAGGTGCTGTAAGAGGCACGAAGGGTGCAGAAAGAGGCAAGAGAAGTACAGAACGAAGCAACAGAGGTACAGAAAGAAGCAAGAGAGTTGCAGAAACAGGCAGGAAAGGTGCAGAAAGAGGGAACAAGGGTGCAAAAGGAGGCAAGAGAGGTACAGAAAGAGGCAAGAGGGGTGCAGAAAGAAGCAAGTGAGGTGCACAAAGAGGCAACAGAGGTGCAGAAAGAGCAAGAGAAGTGCAGAAAGAACCAACAGAGGTGCAAAAAGAGGCAAGAGGGGTGCAGAAAGAGTTAGGAGAGGTGCACAAAGAGGCAAGAAAAGTACAGAAAGAGGCAGGAGGGGTACAGAAAGAAAGAAGAGAAGTGGAGAAAGAGGCAAGAGAAAAACTGAAAGAAGCAACAGGGGTATAGAAAGAAGCAAGAGAAGTGCAGAAAGAGGCAAGTAAGGTGCAGAAAGAAGCAAGAGCAGTGCAGAAAGAACCAACAGAGGTGCAAAAATAGGCAAGAGGGGTGCAGAAAAAGGTAGGAGAGGTGCACAAAGAGGCAAGACAAGTACGGAAATAGGCAGGAGGCGTGCAGAAAGAAGGAAGAGAAGTGCAGAAATAAGCAACAGGTGCTGAAAGAGGCACGATGGGTGCAGAAAGAGGAAGAGAAGTGCAGAATGAAGAAACAGACGTACAGAAAGAGGCAAGAGAGGTGCAGAAACAGGCAGGAAAGGTGCAGAAAGAGGGAACAGGGGTGCAGAAAGATGCAAGAGAGGTGCAGAAAGAGAAACAAGTGGTTCAGAAAGACGCAAGAGACGTACAGAAACAAGCAAGAGAAGTGCAGAAAGAGGCAAGTGAGGTGCAGAAAGAGGCAAGAGAGGTGCAGAAAATGACAAGAGAACAGCAGAAAGAGGCAAGAGGGATGAAAAAAAGGGAAGAAGGGTGCAGAAAGAAGCAAGAGTGGTGCAGAAAGAAGGAAGCGAAGTGCAGAAAGAATCAAGAGAGGTGCAGAAAGAGGGAAGACAAGTGCAGAAAGAGACAACAGGGGTGCAGAAAGAGACATCAGGGGTGCAGAAAGAAGCAAGAGAGGTGCAGAAAGAGGCAATAGAAGTGCAGAAAGAGGCAAGTGAGGTGCAGAAGGAGGGAAGAGAACTGCAGAAAAAGGCTAGAGAGTTGCAGAAACAGGCAAAAGGGGTGCAGCAAGAGGGAACAGGTGTGCTGAGAGAGACAAGAGAGGTGCAGAAAGAGGAAAGATGGGTACAGAAAGAAGAGAGTGAGGTTCAGAAAGAGGCAAGAGAGGTGCAGAAAGAGGCAATAGAAGTGCTTAAAGAAGCAAGTGAGGTGCAGAAGGAGGCAAGAGAACTACAGAAAGAGGCAGAGAGTTGCAGAAACAGGCAAAAGGGTTGCAAAAAGAACCAACAGAGGTGCAAAAAGAGGCGAGAGGGGTGCGGAAAGGGGGAAGAGAAGTGCAGAAAGAGGCAAGTGAAGTGCAGAAAGATCACATTGAGGTGCAGAAAGAGGAAGAAAGGTGCAAGAGAAATGCAGAAAGAGGCAAGAGAGGCACAGAAAGAAGAGAGGTTTTTGCACCATTAGTACCAATTTAACACCCACATTTAGCAATAAGTAGCACATGACCATTCCAGCTTTGCAAAGGGACTTCCACCACACTGTAACAGGTGAAGCTGCATTTTTGGGAACATTTGAGCCATTTGAGCTAGATACAAGGCTTTTTTTGTTCAAATCTGCAGATTAGGCAGCAGATGATGGAATATTTGGCATATGCGGAACATTTTTAATTATGTGACAATTGGTGCAGCCGAACAGTCACATAATTCAAGTGCCCTGCTCATACCTCCGACTAGGTCCAGAATCACTCCTCAGCGGTTCCTTCTTTTTTTGTGTCTCATTGAGTTTATACTATAGCTTCTATGGAAACGAGAAAGACTAAACCTGAGGTTGCCACTCCACAACACAGACTACAATGCCACATAATTACTCTCCATAACACATAATCCCACTCTACATAATTCCTATTCACTAAATACCACATACTTTCTATCCACATAATTTCACTGCACAACATACCACATAATTCCACTACACACAACGTACATCCACTCTACACCCAAAAACATTAGTAAAAAACTTTTACATTTACAACGCCAATAGCTCTAACTCTCGCAAATGCAAAACCTATTACTTTTCGAATGCTTCTTTCACTAGTAGTCGTGTTTGCAGAGTGGTGGAGAAAGGGGACTGGGCCTCCGACCAGCGCTCAGGAATTCTGCTACGTAGAACTTACAGGAGGTACCAGGAGGGCTTCTTGGCCCCCAAAGTCCCTTAGGAGTAAAGTGGACTTCATCCCCCATCCCGTAGTCTGCCTGGAGGTGCATTTGCAGAGTAGTGGAGAAAGGGGGCGGGGCCTCCGAAGACGTCTTAGCAATCCTACTGTGTGGGACTTACTGGAGGTAACAAGAGGGGTAGTTAGCCCCCAAGGACATCCTTGGGGACCAACTACCCCTCCTATTACCTCCAGTAAGTACCACACAGCAGGATTGTTAAGTTCTCATACGAGGCCACGCCCCCTTTGCCCACCACTCTGCAAACGCGCTCCCTGGTGCCCTCTTGGATGGGGATTGAAGTCCCCTTCGCTGCTGGGGGTCCTTAGGGGCCAACTAGCCTACCTCTTACCTCCAGTAAGCCCCACACAGTGGGATTGCTGAGAGGTGGACACAGACCACGCCCCTTTTCTCCCTCACTCTGCAAACGCACCTCCTGGCACGCTCTTGGTTGGGGGATGAAGTCCCCTTTCCTCATGAGGGTCCCTGGGGGCCAATTAGCCCTCCTGTTATCTCCAGTAAGTCCCATACAGCTGGTTTGCTGAGAGCGCTCAAAGGCCACACCCCCTTTTTACACCACTCTGCAAATGCAGCTCCTGGCGCACTGCTGCTCGGGGGATGAAGTCCACTTGTATCCTGAGGTCCTCAGGACACAAGAGGATCTCATCACCCCACCAGCAGTGCGCCAAGAGGCGCGCTTGCAGAGTGGTGTAAAAAGGGGCGTGGCCTCAGACCACCTCTCAGCAATCCCACTGTGTGGGGCTTACTGGAGGTACCTGGTGTGCTAGTTGGCCTCAGGGACCCTCAGGAATGAAGGGGACTTAATCCCCCAACTTAGAACGCGCCAGGGGACGCGTTTGCAGAGTGGTGCAAGAAGAGGGCGGGGCCTCCGGCGAGATGCCAGCTTTTCTTTTTTTTAAATATTTTTAGAAGGGGGGCTGTGTGGCCAAACAAGAACTGCCATAATCGAGGGAAAGACGTAGAAATCTGCGGGATTCCTAATGCAGAGGGGAAAAAGAAAAAAGGTGTCATAATCGAGAAAATGACTATTCTGTGCATTATTGTCTTGCTGACGAACATATGAATAAGTTATCAAATATGCATTATTCAGGCTGCGCCTGCAACAGGAATCTAATAACCGCAGCAGGGGAGCCGAGGACTGTTTGTTTGTGGGAATTACACATGAAAGTGCGAAAACGAAGCGCCAGGCACACAAAGTGTGTCATTGCGAAGCAGGAGCAGGCGAGGCGGGCTCTGGGCAAGCGCAGGAAATGTACAAAACAGACAGCGCCAGGACCAAATCATGCAGCGCGAAGGAGAAACCGTCCGGAAAACGGTCCCGGGGAGCTGCAGGAATGGACTTTTTATCTCTGACAACTTGTGTCTCGGAGAAACTATCTTGATGATAATTGAAATGATTGCACGTGGCTGCGGCATATGAATGCGAGCAGTCCAATGAGTGGAGGGCAGCATGGCATTACAGTGGGCCTTGAGTGTACACCCGCCTCCCATTTGTAATCTGACGCTTTATTGCTGCACTATTTACCGCTGCGCGATCTGCCGCCCTCTGCAACTTGCGCTGCCGCCCTAGATTCTCCACGGATCATCAGTGTCCCCTAAAGCGGACTTGATAACTCCCCTGCCAGATGTGAGAGCTCAGTGTGGGCACGTGTGTGCATGGGGTGGGTGTAGTGGAGGCACTCCCCTCTTCCCCACACAGCCTGGAGTGAGGAGGTCCAGGGGTCCGGCCACTTCTCACCACTCTCCTTCACAGTTTGTAGCACTCGCGCAATGGAAGGAGAGGCCATCCCTTGTAGGATGCCATGGTCCACGTGCATTTTAGTACATTTCATACACACCCCATCAAGATGCTGTCAATCAATCGGGGTTCTTGTAAAGCATGACTAAGGGTCTCAAGGCACTGTTGCATTCTTGTGTCCAGCCGCCCTCGCTGGTCTTCCCCTTGTGCCACTGGATCTAAATTCAGAAGAGCCTCCGCCTTTACTGTTTATTTCCCGCCAAGATCCGTGCTGACATTGGACCCCATGAAGGGCAGTAATTACAAATTACAGCACCCACCCAGCAGCTGGGAACCAGGCAGTGCGGCAGCCATGGATGGAGCCTTGCGAGGCTTTAATCCTCCCTGCCTTGAGAACAGAAACACATTTCGAGTTCTGCGGGCTCGAGCCAGGATTTAAGTTCTCTGTCATGATTGTTTTCATATTCCTTTGACATCTATTGATTCGGAGGCAGCTGCGAGGCTTTGTCACAGGAGTGAGGAGCAGTCACAATGTATTAGTTTGATGGCATAACTCGCACATGGGCAGGGAGGGCCGGACATTGCAGGCGAGCAAGTGACCGCGGCCGGGCAGGCAACAACACCGCCAAGTGCATTTTTAATAAATGGGCCGCACCACCAGGGCGGGGGAGGGGGCGCACCTAATTACAGCACTCAGCCTGGAGCCAGGGTGCGTGGTCCCAAGCTGCCTCCTCGCTCCACGCTGAGAGTGGGTGGAAATCTGGTCTGAAATAGAAGGAGGACACAAGGCCTGAACACCACCCTGAAGCTTGCGTCTTCCGGTCTGTTAACAACTGTTATTGTCTTGTTTTTAATGGAGCAGGGCACACGATGCAACACACTATACAGTCACCTACAAGACAGGCTATGTGTTGTAACTGCCAGGGAACAGGGTGAATAAACACGATAACTGACCTTTGACACAGGGCACATCCTACTCTGATTTATTCTTAAACTCCCTTGTGTGTAAAACAGTAAATTCACCTATAGGTGAATACAATACAATACATTGCCCCCAAGACCTGGCCCACCCGGGGGCTCATTAAAAAGAAGCGCGGGAGTCCGCGCTTCGTTTTTTTTTATTTCCTCGGCCAGATTTGCGCACCAAGCGCGAATTCGGCCGGTTTTTTTTTTAATGCTTTTTTGGGTCCTGGGAATCCTTGTGGGACCCCCTGAGCAGGCCTAGGGGGTAAGGGTGTTTCTACCCTGCCCCCTTTTCTTGTTTTTCATCTTTTTTTCTACTGATTTCTTGTGACTCAGTTACCGAGTCACAAGATGTCTGCCAACACATTCTGGTTTGGAGTGTTGGCAGCCAATCAGAAGTCAGCTCGTGCTCGGGAGGAGTCGCGAATCCTCCTCGGTGCTCAGATATCGATATTTTTATTTTGGGAATTTCTCAGCAACTACTGAACTGATTTACACCATTTAAAAAAAGGGTGCTTTCTGAGCGAAGAGCTACCTTTTTGCCAAATTTGGTGTAATTCAGTTCAGCAGTTCGGGCTGTAGCCGTGCCTAAAGTTTCCTATGGAAATTAACATGGGGAAAACGCGTTTTGGGACCCCCCTTTTTTCTCGGCCCCTGCTTGAGGAATCACCCTGAAAGTTTCAAGACAGTAGTTGACCGGAGCGGGCCATTAGTTTCGAAAATTTCACGAAGATTCGTCAAACGGTGCTAAAGATATTGGCAAAAGAAAAAACGCTTTTTGAATAGAAACAAGGTACTAACTATAACTACCTACTGGCGACGGCCTACATGCGCGGAGTTTCCACCCCAAGAGCATGATCAACAACATCCCTTATGGGGAACTACTGCGATTGAAACGCAACTGTACAACATCTCAGGAATACCAAATAGCTAAAAATGAAGCTTTTAGGCGTTTCAAGATTAGGGGCTACTCACATCAGATTCTAAGGGCAGCAGACAAAAGAGTAGACACAGTCACGAGAGCAGAACTACTTATAACCAAGATATCACATGCACTAACACCAAGCAGTAAAACTCAACCCGCTAGAATGATCACCCGCTACAACTTCAGATCTGCGCAACTAGTGAGTATCTTTAAAAAGAATTGGCATATTCTTAAAACAGATTCCATCATGAAAGATGTCATTCCAGTCCAACCCTTGATAACTTACCAACGTTGCAAATCTATTAATGATTATTTGGTCTCGAGCCATTACCGTGCACCTACACACAAGAAAGACAACATTAACAGATTTTATCCGTGTATGCAATGCAAGGCTTGCAAATATAGCCAGAAAGTCAATAGTTAAAGTACTATGAAAGGACCTGCAGCAAAGAGAAAAATCATGTGTCTGTTGAATTGCAACTCAGACTTCACAATATACTGCTTAGAGTGCCCATGCCGTAAACGGTATGTGGGCAGTACCATCCATCCGGCAAAAAAGTGCGTCTTAGAGCATATGCGCGCAATTGCGAAGAAAGATCCCACATACCCAGTAGCTCGTCACTTTGAGTTAACACACAACAGTAATCGCGATCTGTTAATGTTCTTCTGTATAGATCAGGCCCCCAAACAAGAAAGAGGGGGGAACAGGGTCAGGATTCTCTGGAGAATGGAGTCTAAATACATCATTGACCTTGATACCATGGTACCGACAGGTTTAAATGTCACAGAAGAACTCTGGACCCACCTAGATTAACATCTCTAGTATCAAATGCTGCTTTTATGATTGTCGCTTTGTCTTTCCTGTCTGTGTTTTGCTTATCATCTAACTTAAGTTAGGCACGGGGACGTTCTCTATGTTAAAATGAAACTGTTCAAAATTGAGATTGGTTCCCTAGGTGTATTTACAAATAGGAATCTTCCTACTGACGAACTAAAGGGAACCCACTTCGAATCATTTTTTTCTGCAGCCCCTGTTGTCCCTGCTACGAGGTGTATTATTTGCCTATTCAGGGCTTGATTGTTTGATTTGAACATTCGAACAGGCTTGGTATTTTTATTAATTAGAGGAGACCATAAGCATAGTTAAAAAAATACAATATTTATTTGTATAACCTCTATATAATATGTGCATTCCTGCTGGCTCATTTATTTTTTAAATACCTGCCCGTCGTTCATACAGCAACTTTTTTGTAAATGGATTTGTACATATATATCACTGCTAGAGACATGCTAAAAGATGGCCGCTCTGATAGACATCACATCATAGTGAAAAGAGTTGATTTGGGCCGTCTTCGCTGTTAATGAATTTTGGTTTTAACGTAAGCACTGTGCACTTTAAAATGGTTGCTTGAATAGCTTCTTACCGACATCGAGGAAGGCGGCAACGCCAAAATGCGTCTGTTGGTGCGGGGGCGGTTTCGCACAAATAAATCACTGAAAAGAATTCCCGGGAGTGCTGTCCTTTTTTCGGATTGACTGGGATTGTTCACCGTTGTGGCAGCATATATATATACATATATATATATATATATATATATATATATATATATATACACTGATATTTTATATACAATGATTGCTCCATCAGGTGCATGGGAAGTGCTCAGACAAGTGCTCATGTATACGTTATGGAAGGTAAAGAAAAATCCAAAACAGTAGACAATTAGAATTAAATCAGAGGCACTCTTGGGCTAGTGAAGAACATCTGTCTGAAGTCATGTCAACTGGCTGAATTCACATCTATTGAAAAGAGGTGGCTGCCTAAGTCAGTACACTTCCTCATTGCGGATATTAGGTTCAATCCAGGCTAACAGTTAAGGTTGTCGACATTTTGACCCAAAGACGGGGGGGCGGTTAGAACCTTGAATGTGGGTCTTCATCAGGACAGAAAGGAAGGTGGGGACAACCTGGAGTTGTGCACTGTCTGATCCGAGCCCGGACAAGTAACTTGTAAGGCAGTGCAGGCTCACGGTCTCTTCGTCTGAATACTCAATTGGCGATTAGCCTGATTGCTGATTAATACAGAAAGGGCTCTCCCGCCCTGAAACGTAAGTTTTCTGCGTTCTCATGCTGACCTAGATTGGAATCAGATCTTGGGACTGTATTCCTGCACTCTCATTTATTGTGCTCTCAGAACCTAGAGGAGGATTCCCTTCAGATGAAGATCAAAACATTAATTAAAACAAATAATAATTTAAACAAATATACAGAATAAAAAAATGTACTTAAAATGGATGTGAAACAACAGAATTAATGAACAATTGATTAAAAAGTTTAAATGTACTACACTGTATAATTTTTGCATGTTTTATTTAATATCAAAAGTGTACTAAAATATTGTGTAAATATAACCATGAATATTTTTTCTTATGTTTAAAAGTATATCTGTAATAGAAGATATATATATATAGATATATATATATATATATATATATATATATATAAAACCATAGGTTTCAGGCACGTTATAGTTAGAAATTAGCATTTAAAAAACCTTAGAAATTCACTGAAAAAACCATAGGTTTCAGGCACGTTATAGTTAGTTGGAGATTTCACTCATACAAAACCAGAGAAATTCCACATATGAGATGTCATCAGTGATGTCATCAGTGATGTCACTGACCATGTCATGAATGATGTAATATGTGATTCATCAGCAGTGCATTGCGGGGGCGCGAGTTATAGTTAGGTGAACTAACTATAACGGTGGAATTTCTCTGGTTTTGTACGAGTGAAATCTCCAACTAACTATAACGTATAACTTTTTTTTTTACAGCCCCGGGGAGGTGGCTGTCCCCGGGGCTGCGGGGGGCCGTAGCACCCCCCGCATACATTGTAAAAAGCCCCGGGGAGATGGCAGTCCCCGGGGCTGTGGGGGCCCCCGCGGGCCCCCGCTATTATTTTTTGGGCAATGCCTCCGGGACCTGGCCCACCGAGGGCCTCATTTAAATGAAGCATTTAATTTAAAAAAAAATGTTTTTTTGGGCCTTTGGGGTCTTTGTGGGACCCCCTGAGCAGGCCTAGGGGGTCAGGGTGTTTCTACCCTGCCCCCTTTTCTTGTTTTTCAGGCTTGTTTCACTGTTTTCTTGTGACTCGGTTCTACCAAGTCACAAGATGGCTGCCAACACTTCATGGTTTGGAGTGTTGGCAGCCAATCACAGTGAAGTTCGTGGTCGGGAGTGTTCGCGAATCCACTGCGTCCCTAGATATAAAAACCTTTATTTTTTTAATTTCTCAGCAACTACTGAACAGATTTACACCATTTAAAAAAAGGTCACTTTCTGAACCAAGCACTACCTTTTTGCCAAATTTGGTGTAATTCCGATCAGCAGTTCGGGCTGTAGCCGTGTCTAAAGTTTCCTATGAAAAATAACATGGGGAAAACATGTTTTGGGACCCCCCTTTTTCTCGGCCCCCGCTTCGCAAATCACCCAGAAACTTTCAAGACAGGAGCTGACCGGAGCGCCCCACTAGTTTTGAAGATTTCGCAAAGATTCGTCAAACGACGCCAAAGTTATTAGGAAAACAAAAAATGCTTTTCCTATGGAAAATAGGTCCTAACTATAAATACCTATATATACATATCACCAACAGAAGTCGCGGGTCTCTCTGCCACTTTGCGGCGGCGGGCTCGAGCGAGGTCGCGAACCTCACAATATTCCACTCGATTTTTACTCCATCGGTAAAAAATCAACTCGAGCCCAGATCCATTAAGCGTGAAATTTATTCAAACATGAAACAAGCACAACGCCCGACGCGTTTCGGTGCAGCCGCACCTTGGTCACGGGTCAAGGAACTGTTTGTCAAATCCAAAAATACATATAGTGCACAAGTACTAAACATAAATGTAGGACTACTTATCCCAATATTCAACATGGCATCCATTTTGTAACGGTCTTTCAAAGTGCAGCTGAAACATACACATTTGCATGTATTTAAGCAAACTGATAGATATATCAATATAATTAATGAAAACATCAATTAAAATAATTTTGATGTATATAATATACAATATTTTCGCAAAGATGTGAATAAATTACGAATTGCAAACCGCCATGTTGTTAGATTATGCCCCAGTGGGCCAATGCCAAGAGTGTAAAATACACAGGGGCATATTTACGTTCCCTGGCGCATCCCTGCATATCAGCAGGGATGCGCCAGGGAAAATGCGTCACGCAAGTTTACCCTTGCGCCACGTCCGATGCGCTGCATTTACAATGCGCATCGTGGCGCAAGGATAAGCAGATGCGTGACGCATCTGCCGGCGGAAGGTTGGCGCAGTGCTGAAGTTGTCGCAAGCGCGACGCAACTCCAGCACTGTTCCAACCTTCCCTATCCCTAACATGGTGCGTCAATCCTTACGCCTGCTTGAAGCAGGCGTAAGGATTTGACGCACCAGCGTCGGAAAAGTGACTGCGTGAAATCTTGTAGATTTCACTACGTCACTTTTCCGAGGCGTTCCTGCGCCGGAACCCCCACCTGCGCCAGTACGCCCACATGTAACCTGACGCAGGTTTCATGTGGCGCAGGGGTTTACTACGTGATGCATCTCCCTAGATGCGTCACGTTGTAAATATAGCGCAACGCGGCGCATGGTTTGCGTCGCCGCTGCGTCACATGCGTGACGCAACGGCGGCGCAAAAGTGGCGCAAGGGGCTTGTAAATATGCCCCACAGTATTTCGCAAAAATATGGCTAAATGACGATTTTCAGACCGCCATATTATTCAATAATGCCCCAGTGGGCCAAAGTCAGGAGTGTCCAATATCTCATGCCATTCTGCCCAAGTGGTCCAAGTTAACAAATAGAACATCAATTTCGTCCTTAACTGTAGCACATTATAACCCCTGTCATAATTCATGTAGTAGTATATATGTATTCTCTCAGTTATCATTATATTTCACAAAAAGTAGTCTCAACTGATTCTTCTGCCATATCTTCGACCTGAACAGCTGATAATTCTGTCTCCTACAAAAAATTAAAATAGTGCCTTCAATACATATAATGTGAATATAAAAACACAAACATGGCTTAAGATGTATCAAAACTATTAGTGTACAACGGAACAGACCTGATACAATACTCTGATCAAAACATATTAACCCAAATGAACCCACATCTCCTCATCCTTGTTCAATCCTTTCAGATGTACTGTATCATATTTAATGATTAATTTGGATTCCAGACATCTAAGTTCTCTCACTCTATTCCCTCCTCTTTCCGATTTTGGAATTCTGTCTAACGCACAGAAACGTAAGAGACTTATGTTCTTATTATGAACTTCTTTAAAATGTCTGGCGACAGGATATTGTCTGTCTTCATTAACAATTGCCCTTGTATGTTCTAGCACTCGTTATTTAACTTGATGGATGGTACTTCCTATGTATATTAGTGAACACGGGCAACTGAGTGCATAAACACAATAGTCGGATTTACAGGTGAGGTGTTTCGTTATGGTAAATGGTTTTTGATCATTGGACAATACAATGTTTTTACACTTAACACTGTTCCTACAGGCTTTGCACGATTTACATGGGAAGAAGCCTTGTACTGGATTCAAATCTTTGTCATCAGGTAACACATTGCTACACAGTATATCTGTCAATGCATTGCATTTCCTGTAAGTAATTTTCGGTTGATCACCCACACATTTTCTTAATGTTGTGTCAGTATTTAAAACATGCCAATACTTTTTAAGATAGTTTCTCATCTCCCATGATTGATTGTTATACGAGGTTATAAACCTTAAGGGTTCCTCCTCACTCGTAGCTGCGATTTTACTTTTTAATGTTGCTGCTCTATCAATGGTCATCACTTTTGTGCATGCCTGATTTACAATTTTCGATGAGTAGCCTCTTTCCAAGAATCTACTTTTCATGTTCTGCAACTCGCATTGGAATAACTGTTCAGAGCTACAATTTCTTTTTGCTCTTAAGAGCTCCCCATAGGGTATGCTGCTGATCAGGTTTTTGGGATGGCAACTCTTTGCGTGAAGTAAACTATTTCCAGCACTTGATTTTCTAAACAATCTGCTGGTTAGTTTGTCGTTATGTACATTAATTTATACATCCAGAAATTCAATTTTTTCATGATGTACAGTATTAGTGAATTTTAAATTGTATTGATTATCATTTAACTCCATCACAAATTGTGTTGCATCTTCTTCCGTTCCCTTCCAAATGCAAAACGACGTTCTGGGTAAAGGCCATGATGTTACTGGCCACCTGCTCCTCCCACCAGCCTAGATACAACCCCGCATAGCTGGGGGTGAAGCAGGTTCCCATCACCGTCCCCTGGGTTTGGCAATAGATGACATGATTGAACAGAAAATAATTGTTAGATAAGCATGTATACATCATAGTGAGCAGCATTTCTGTATGCTTCAAATAAGACAAATCACGCTGTTTCAGAAAATGACATGAAGCTTCAATTCCCAAACTATGTGGTATGCAAGTGTATAAACTGTTGACGTCAATCATCATGAGTAACATATCATCTGTCCAAACCACCTTTTCAATCACATTCAAATAATCCCTAGTGTCTTGTATATAAGACGGGAGAGCATGCACAAAGGGACGTAGAAAATAATCGATATATTTTGATGTATTTTCATATGTGCTCCCTATTGAAGAAACAATAGGGTGCCCCGGAGGAATTTTGTTATTTTTGTGTATCTTAGGTAATAGATACATTGTTGGCAACTTAGGGTGTTCACAATGGAGAAATTTGTACTCATCATCTGATAACAATTTCTCATTTTTCCATGTTAACAATTGAGATTTAAAAACATCATTGCTTTTTTCGTAACTACTTCTGTTACTTGCCTGATAACTTTCAACATCCCCCAACTGTCGCCTACCTTCATCTAGATACATTTGCCTGGGCCAAACCACCACATTACCACCTTTATCAGACTTCTTTATGATTATAGATTTATTTTCCTGCAGTTCTTTAACTGCTTTATGTTGGTTACTGGTGAGATTACCACCTAATGGTTTGGGACATTTGTCTAATTTCTTGAATTCCAAAATTACTCCTTTCTCAAATATCTCGATAGCCTCATTATGTATTTGAGGTAAAAACCTTGATTTTGGCTTAAAATGACTATCACTGGCACAGTCAACATTCAGTGTTTCATCTAGTATAACCTCAGAAACAGATTCAATACTTTCATTACCACTTTCCAAAGTCCTCATGGTTTGTAAAAGATTAATATCAGCAATACTCAAATTAACGTGACTACTGACATTCATAGGTATCTCAGCTTTCTTTTTAGTTTCAAACCATTTTTTCAATTTAAGTTTTCTAACAAAGTGAAAAAGATCGATCCTCCCTTCTGTGTAATTAAACTTACTGGTGGGGCAAAACGTAAATCCAAGTGATAGAACATCAATTTGATCAACAGTTAACTGAATGTTGGAAAGATTAACTACCGCAAGAGTGTCCTTCATTTTGTAGTTGCCTTGCCTCTTGTTGTCATTCCCACGTAGGTATCTAGTACTCCTTGCTTCTTTACGTTTTTCTGTTGCCTCCTCTTGCGCCTCGACCTCGATTTGGTGTATCTTGTGGTCCAGGGCTTGCTGTACCTTGTCGGCCTTGGGCCATCAGGGAGAATTCCTTTAAAATTTGGGATTTTACTGCTCCACTTTCCTGCTGGTCTGAGGTGGTTCTTGTATCTTCTTCTTGCCTTTTATTGGTATCAGGATTTTCTTCTTCTGATGCAACTTGTTCTAGCTGATTACTTGCGATTGTATTCGATACTTTTTCATGAGTTCCTCTGTTAGTCTGATTAATTTCCCTCAAATGGTCGAATTTCCGGCCGAAAGTAAAAATTTGACCGAGTTCGTAATCGAGTTGCTCTTGATGGAACTTACTTTGTTTTTTTGTCTTAATTTCCTGCTCCACTTTTGCAAGCCTGAGGGTCAGTTTCTCCATTTCCACTTCGAATTCGCTATCGGAGTACAATAATTTGAGTTGAGTAGTCAAATTGTCAATTTCTTCTGCTAACTTGACCGTGTCTTTTGTTGCATATTTGATTAACAATTTCAACATCACAGTCGAGCATTGATGGTTATTTAAAACCCATTCCTCGATTAAATCTGGGTCCGGCTCACTAAATGTGGGTGTTATAAAGATGCGCAAACCTCGGGGCACTCTCCCGCAGTCTACATATTTTTGAAGAGCAGTGGCTTCCCACCACTTCGCCTGCTCCATTTAGGCACATTTCCAAAGTTTGTCCCACAGTTCTTTTTTGCCCAAAGCATCCTTAGCCAGAGTATTGCCCGATCTGTTTACATCCGTCGTTGTTGTATTTATTGGGACAAATAGCAATTCCGCTGCTTCCCTCCTCGAAGCCTCCCTGCTTGCAGAAATCTGTTTCCCGGTTGGCGATCCCAACTAGACACGCTCAATCCTCAGCTGCAGCCCCGCAATGTAGCCGCGCTGGTTCCGCCTGCTCCCCAAATCCCGAAATACCTTTTCTCGGGCAGAGAGATGCTCTCCTCCTCTTCCGTCCTCTACCGATGCACAGCCCGTCCTCCAACTGCCGTAAACAGAAAATAATTATTAGATAAGCATGTATTCATCATAGTGAGCAGCATTTCTGTATGCTTCAAATAAGACAAATCACGCTGTTTCAGAAAATGACATGAAGCTTCAATTCCCAAACTATGTGGTATGCAAGTGTATAAACTGTTGACGTCAAGCGTCATGAGTAACATATCATCTGTCCAAACCACCTTTTCAATCACATTCAAAAAATCCCTAGTGTCTTGTATATAAGACGGGAGAGCCTGCACAAAGGGACGTAGAAAATAATCGATATATTTTTATGTATTTTCATATGTGCTCCCTATTGAAGAAACAATAGGGCACCCCAGAGGAATTTTGTTATTTTTGTGTATCTTAGGTAATAGAAACATTGTTGGCAACTTAGGGTGTTCATAATGGAGAAATTTGTACTCATCATCTGATAACAATTTCTCATTTTTCCATGTTAACAATTGAGGCATTATTGAATAATATGGCGGTCTGAAAATCGTCATTTAGCCATATTTTTGCGAAATACCGTGTATTTTACACTCTTGGCATTGGCCCACTAGGGCATAATCTAACAACATGGCGGTTTGCAATTCGTCATTTATTCACATCTTTGCGAAAATATTGTATATTATATACATCAAAATTATTTTAATTGATGTTTTCATTAATTATATTGATATACCTAGCAGTTTGTTTAAATACATGCAAATGTGTATGTTTCAGCTGCACTTTGAAAGACAGTTACAAAATGGATGCCATGTTGAACATTGGGATAAGTAGTCCTACATTTATGTCTAGTACTTGTGCACTATATATATTCGGATTTGACAAACAGTTCCTTGACCCGTGACCAAGGTGTGGATGCACCGAGACGCGTCGGGCATTATGCTTGTTTCATGTTTGAATAAATTTCACGCTTAATGGATCTGGGCTCGAGTTGATTTTTTATGGATGGAGTAAAAATCAAGTGGAATATATATATATATATGTATATATATATATATATATATATTCACTGAAAAAACCATAGGTTTTAGGGACAGTTATAGTTACTTGGACATTGCACTCGTACAAAACCCGTGAAATTCCCCCGTTATAGTTAGTTCAGCTAACTATAACTCGCGCCCCCGCAATGCACTGCTGATGACGTCACATATTACATCACTCATGACATGGTCAGTGACATCACTGATGACATCACTGATGACATCTCAAATGACATCACTGATGACATCATCCAGTGACTGTGTGTTTCTGTAAAGTTTAAATATTTTTAAAATATATAGGAAAAGACGTATTGAAGAATGAGTGGGTGTCTAAGTGTCTGTATGGATGATTTAGTAGGTGCGTGACTGACTCTATAAGTGAGTGATTTAACGTATCTTACTGAATGCATGGGTTAGTGACTAAACTGGGTGTATGTCTGTATCCGTCTGTCTGTTGCTGTGTAAGTGGCTGCATGTGTTTGTGAATAGCTAAATGATTTTCTATATGAGTTATTGAATGCTTGTCTGAGTATCTGTATGGGTGCCTGAGTGTTTGTGTGGGAGGGGTGTGTGCAACTCTGTGCATAGATGTGTGAGTGGGTGATTCACTGGGTGGATGGTTTCAAGAGTGCATCTGTGATAGACTGTATGGGTGGGTAAGTGTGTGTAAGAGTGTGTTAGTGAGTGAATGTATGTCCCAGTGGTACATGTGTGAGTAACTACATATGTGAAAGGCAGTATATATGTGTGTTGGAGTATATAAATAGCTATAAGCAAGAGTGAGTGATTGTGATAGTGGCTGTATGGATGATTGTGTGCTTGTATCAGTGATTGTATAAGAGCGTAACAATGTGCTACTATTTGTATGAGTAAGTGAGCTGGTGTGTGTATAACTGTATAGGTGAGTAAATGGCAGTGTGTTTAATTATTTGCATGACTGACTAGGTGTGTGAGTATCTCTATGGATGAGTGGCGTTGTTTGAGTGTCTATATAGGAGTAAGAGTGCATATGATAGTCCTGTACTGAGTGACCGTAAGTATGAGTGACTGTACGGGTGAGTGAGTGGATGTGTGTGTGTAGACCTAAGAATCAGTGAGTGGGTATGTAGTTATTGGTGTTGGAGTGTCTATGGTTTTGCGAATGGCAGTCTGTAATTTAGAGTGGGTGTATCAAAGATTATATTAGGGTGTGAGGAGGTGCATCAGATTATCACGTGGATGATGTCATCAGTGATGTCATTTGAGATGTCATCAGTGATGTCATCAGTGATGTCACTGACCATGTCATGAGTGATGTAATATGTGACGTCATCAGCAGTGCATTGCGGGGCGCGAGTTATAGTTAGCTGAACTAACTATAACGGGGGAATTTCACGGGTTTTGTACGAGTGCAATGTCCAAGTAACTATAACTGTCCCTAAAACCTATGGTTTTTTCAGTGAATTTCAAAGGTTTTTTAAATGCTAATTTGTAACTATAACGTGTCTGAAACCTATGGTTTTTTCAGTGAATTTCAAAGGTTTTTTAAATGCTAATTTGTAACTATAACGTGTCTGAAACCTATGGTTTTTTCAGTGAATTTCAAAGGTTTTTTAAATGCTAATTTCTAACTATAACGTGCCTGAAACCTACGGTTTTTTCAGTGAATTTCAAAGGTTTTGTAAATGACAATTTTTAAATGTATTAATTGTTATATTAATTTTTTTCATACTGATTTACTACATTTTTAGAAACAATTTTTTTTTACATATTTTATTTGTCAAATTACATTGTAATTACATTATACATTACATTACAAAAAATACTTTCTCAGAATGAATTACTTTAGTTTAAATACTTTGCAGATAGGCAATAGACTTTTAAGTACAGTAGTTACAGTTGTTGCAATGGGCAACACATTTTCAAACACAATGCAACATTCAGCTCAATGTGAATTTCTAGTTAAATGCAATTAGTTACTTTATGGATTACTTTTGTAACCACAGGACTGGATCCTAGATTCAGTCCTGGTACATCTCCTGTAAACAGTTGAGTAAAAGCGTTTTGGTTACAGTCGTGATTTTTAAGGAATATTATTGTATTTTAAAAGTTGACACTTTGAAACTTTTTCTCATAGAATCACCAATGTTATCCTATGGAAGGAAATTCACTTAGCAGGTAAAAACTGTTATCGTTACTTTTTCTTACTCAGTGTTGGATCCTGGATCCAGCACTGGTGCATCTCCTGTAAACAGTTGAAAGAATGCGTTTAAGTCATACAGGCGATTTTTAAGGAATATTTGTAGTTTGTGAAAATCAACACTTTGAAACTTTTTGCTGAAAACCAGTCAATGTTAGCCTATGAAGGAAATTCAAGTTACCGGTAAGTACGGTTAAAATTACTTTTGAGGATCAGTACTGGGCTGAAACATGCAGCACTGAGGTCTCTCCTGATAACAGGTGAGTAAATCGGAATTCGTATTTCGGCTGATTTTAGAGGAATATTTTAAAGTTCCAAAACTCCACACTTAGAAGAATTTCCAAGTGAAACCAGTCAATGTTAGCCTATGGAAGGAAATTCAAGTTACTGGTAAGTACGGTTAAAATTACTTTTCAGGACCAGTACTGGGCTGAAAGATGCAGCACTGAGGTCTCTCCTGATAACAGGTGAGTAAATCAGAATTCGGATTTCGGCTGATTTTAGAGGAATATTTGTATGTTTCAAAAATCAACACTTAGAAGAATTTCCAAGTGAAACCAGTCAATGTTAGCCTATGAAGGAAATTCAAGTTACCGGTAAGTACGGTTAAAATTACTTTTCAGGATCAGTACTGGGCTGAAAGATGCAGCACTGAGGTCTCTCCTGATAACAGGTGAGTAAATCGGAATTCGTATTTCGGCTGATTTTAGAGGAATATTTTAAAGTTCCAAAACTCCACACTTAGAAGAATTTCCAAGTGAAACCAGTCAATGTTAGCCTATGAAGGAAATTCAAGTTACCGGTAAGTACGGTTAAAATTACTTTTCAGGATCAGTACTGGGCTGAAAGATGCAGCACTGAGGTCTCTCCTGATAACAGGTGAGTAAATCGGAATTCGTATTTCGGCTGATTTTAGAGGAATATTTTAAAGTTCCAAAACTCCACACTTAGAAGAATTTCCAAGTGAAACCAGTCAATGTTAGCCTATGAAGGAAATTCAAGTTACCGGTAAGTACGGTTAAAATTACTTTTCAGGATCAGTACTGGGCTGAAAGATGCAGCACTGAGGTCTCTCCTGATAACAGGTGAGTAAATCGGAATTCGTATTTCGGCTGATTTTAGAGGAATATTTTAAAGTTCCAAAACTCCACACTTAGAAGAATTTCCAAGTGAAACCAGTCAATGTTAGCCTATGAAGGAAATTCAAGTTACCGGTAAGTACGGTTAAAATTACTTTTCAGGACCAGTACTGGGCTGAAAGATACAGCACTGAGGTCTCTCCTTATAACAGGTGAGTAAATCGGAATTCCTATTTCGGCTGATTTTAGAGGAATATTTGCACAATGGTGAAGGGAGGGGGCGGGGCCTGAGGTGACATCTTTGCAAACGCGCCCCGTGGCGCGTTTTAAGTTGGGGGATTAAGTTCCCTTGAATCCTGAGGGTCCCTAGGGGCCAACTAGACCACCAGGAACCTCCAATATGCGCCAGGGGCTGCGTTGCAGAGACGTGTAGAGAGGCCACACCCCTTTTACACCTCTCTGCAACGCAGCTCTGTGGCGCTTTCTGGATGTACCTGTTGGGCTAGTTGGCCCTCAGGGACCCTCAGGATTGAAGGGGATTTAATTCCCCATCTTAAAACGCGCCACGGGGCCTGTTTGCACACATGTCACCTCAAGCCCCGCCCTCCCTTCACCACTGTGCAAACGCGCCCCGTGGCGCGTTTTAAGTTGGGGGATTAAGTCCCCTTGAATCCTGAGGGTCCCCGGAGTCCAACTAGCCCACCATATACCTCCAAAAGCGCCATAGAGCTGCGTTGCAGAGAGGTGTAAAAGGGGCGTGGCCTCTGTACACCTCTCTGCAAGGCAGCTCCCTGGCGCATACTGGAGGTTCCTGGTGGGCTAGTTGGCCCCCAGGGACCCCCAGTATTCAAGGGGAATTGTTTCCTCTGCAAACGCGCCAGGGGCGCGTTTGCAGAGTGGTGAAGGAAGGGGGCGGGGCCTGTGGGCCCGATCGTTTTTTTTTTTTAAAAAAATTTTTGGGGGAGGGGGGCCGCGTGGCCCCCCTCCCGGGCCACTACTTGCCCCGGGGACCCCATCCCCCGGGGCTGGCCCTCTCGTTGGGGACTGTGGGGGGGTCCCCAATCCCCCCACAGTCCCGCCGGCTCCCCGTGTCCTACGGGAGCCGGCATTGCTTGTACACATGGGGAGCTGCTAAGATGCAGCTCCCCATGTGGAAAGCAATCGGCTTTGGATATTGGAAGAGAGAGCAGGTTTCCTGCTCTCTCTTCCAATATCCAAAGCAAGTTTGCAATGACAGGACGGGAGCCGCGAGGCTCCCGTCCTGTCATTGCAAACAGCAGTGTCCCGGGGTAGGCACCCCGGGACACTGCAGGAGCCGGCCCTGGGGGTGGTGGTCCCCAGGGCCATCAAGGGCTCCAGGAGGGGGCCGCGCGGCCCCCTCCCATTCAGTGCACAGCCCCGGGGAGGTGGTGGTCCCCGGGCTCTGGGGGTCCAAAACGGACCCCCATTGTAATTTTTCTTAGTGCCCCGGGGAGGTGGTGGTCTCGGGCGTGTGGGGGCTGGAGCCCCCCACACAGGTTTTTAATAAAAAAAAAGAAGCCCCGGGGAGGTGGTGGTCCTCGGGGCTGCGGGAGGGCTCAGAGCCCTCCCGCACCATTGTACATAAAGCCCCGGGGGTGGTGGTCCCCGGGCTTGGGGGCCCTTAGAGGCCCCCACACATAAAATTAACCCCCCTCAGCATGCCCCCGGGACTTGGGCCACCCGGGGGCCACTAACATCGAAGCGCGGAGACCGCGCTCGATTTTTTTCGGCAGGATTCGCGCACCCTGAGCGCATCCTGCCGATTTTTAAAAAAAAATTTTTTTTTTTGCCCAGGGGGTCCTTGTGGGACCCCTGAGCAAACCTAGGGGTCAGGGTGTTTCTACCCTCCCCCTTTGTGCGCTTTGCGCACTTGTTTCTGTCCCCCGGTTCTACCGAGGGACAAAATGGCTGCCAACATTTCCTGAATCAGAATGTTGACAGCCAGCTGACAGCCAATTAAAATGCAGCTCGTGATCGGGAGGGTGCGCGAATCCTCCGTGCCCATAGATATATATGTACTTTTACTTTTTGATTTTCTCAGCAACTACTGAACGGATTTACACCATTTAACAAAAAGGGTTCTTTCTGAACCAAGAACTACCTCTTTGCCAAATTTGGTGTAATTCCGTTCAGCAGTTCGGGCTGTAGCCGTGTCTAAAGTTTCCTATGGGAAAATGCATGGGGAAAACGCGTTTTGGGACCCCCCTTTTTTCTCGGCCCCCGCTTGACGTATCACCCCGAGACTTTCAGGGTAGGAGCGGACCGGAGCGCCCCACGAAGTTTGAAAATTTGGCGAAGATACGTCAACCGGCAAGAGAGTTATTTCAAATAGAATGTCGCAGATTTCCTATGGATAATAGGTTGTAACTATAACTATCTACTGGCGACCGCCAGTAGATAATATGTATATTCACTGAAAAAACCACAGGTTTCAGGGACGTTATAGTTAGTTGGACATTTCACCCGTACAAAACCAGAGAAATTCGGCCGTTATAGTTAGTAGAGCTAACTATAACTCACGCCCCCGCAATGCTGATGACATCACATATTACATCACTCATGACATGGTCAGTGACATCACTGATGACATCACTGAAGACATCTCAAATGATATCACTGATGACATCATCCATATGATAATCTGATGCACCTCCTCACACCCTAATAAAACCTTTTATACACCCACTCTAAAATACAGACTACCAATATCGAAACCATAGACAGACCAATAGCAGTTAGTACATACCTGCTCAGTGATTCCTAGGTCTACACACACACACACACATCCACTCATTCACCCATACAGTAACTCATACATGCAGTCACTCATCAATACAGCACTATCATATGAACTCATACACCTATACATACACTCACACACCGCCACTCATCCATAGACTTACTCACCCACCTCCTCAGTCATGCAAAGAAGCAATCACACCCATTTACTCACCTATACAGTTATACACACACCACCTCACTTATTTATACAAATACTAACACATACTTACTCTCTTATACAATCACTGATACAAGCACACACTCATCCATACAGCCACTCTCACAATCACTCACTCTCACGTATAGTCATTTATATACTCTAACACTCACATATCCTGCCTTTCACATATGTAGTTACTCACACATATACCACTGAGACATCCATTCACTCACCAACACACCCATACACACACTCACCCACCCATACAGTAATGTCACTGACCATGTCATGAATGATGTAATATGTGACATCATCAGCAGTGCATTGTGGGGGCGCGAGTTATAGTTAGCTGAACTAACTATAACGGCCAAATTTCACTGGTTTTGTACAAGTGAAATGTCCAACTATGGTTTTTTCAGTGAATTTCTAAGGTTTTTAGATGCTAATTTCTAACTATAACATGCCTGAAACCTATGGTTTTTTCAGTGAATTTCAAAGGTTTTTTAAATGCTAATTTCTAACTATAACGTCCCTGAAACCTATGGTTTTTTCAGTGAATTTCAAAGGTTTTTTAAATGCTAATTTCTACCTATAACGTCCCTGAAACCTATGGTTTTTTCAGTGAATTTCAAAGGTTTTTTAAATGCTAATTTCTAACTATGCCTACAGAGGTAGGACATGTGCAGAGAGAGGAAGAAAGGCGCAGAAAGAAGCAAGAGAAATGCAGAAAGAGGCAACAGAAGTCCAGAAAGACAAAGAAAGGTTCAGAAAAAAGCAAGAGATATTCAGAAAGAACCAACAGAGGTGCAGAAAGAGGCCTTGTTGGAAAGTCATCCTGTGCCCCCAACTTTTTGTTGACGGGTACTGGTGGTAACTGACTCTGACTAACCAGGCCTAGAGCCAGTGCTATGCTAAAAGATACTTAGAATACAGTGACAAAACCTATATACACTAGGGTACACTATGGGTTGGGGTACCCCTGTGATTGGCATGACCTCCCCTGTAAGGCCCTAGTAAATAATAGGGCAGGGGGATTAAAACTACCTCTAAGTCAGAGGTGCAAAAACATGCTTCTTTAACTAGTAGTCACGTTTGCAGAGTGGTAGAGAAAGGGTGCTGTGCCTCCGACCAGCGCTCAGGAATTCCGCTGTGTAGGACTTACAGGAGGTACCAGGAGGGCTTCTTGGCCCCCAAAGCCTCTCAGGAGTAAAGTGGACTTCATCCCCCATCCCGTAGTCTGCCAGGAGGCGCGTTTGCAAAGTGGTGGAGAAAGGGGGCATGGCCTCCGAAGACGTCTTAGCAATCCTACTGTGTGGGACTTACTGGAGGTAACAAGAGAGGTACTTGGCCCCCAGGGACATCCTTGGGGGCCAACTACCCCTCCCATTACCTCCAGTAAGTACCACACAGCAGGATTGCTAAGTTCTCATAACAGGCCACGCCCCCTTTGCCCACCACTCTGCAAACGTGCTCCCTGGCGCGCTCTTTGATGGGGATTGAAGTGCCCTTCACTGCTGGGGATCCTTAGGGGCCAACTAGCCTACCTCTTACCTCCAGTAAGTCCCACACAGTGGGATTGCTGAGAGGTGGTCACAGGCCACGCCCCCTTTCTCCACCACTCTGCAAATGGGCCTCCTGGCGCGCTCTTGGTTGGGGGATGAAGTCCCCTTTCCTCATGAGGGTCCCTGAGGACCAACTAGCCCACCAGGTACCTCCAGTAAGTGTCACACAGCTGGGTTGCTGAGAGTGGTCCGAGGCCACGCCCCTTTTTACACCACTCTGAAAACGCGGCTCCTGGCGCACTGCTGCTTGGGGGATGAAGTCCACTTGTGTCTTGTGGCCCTCATCGCCCCACCAGCAGTGCGCCAAGACGCGCGTTTGCAGAGTGGTGTAAAAAGGGGCATGGCCTCGGATCACCTCTCTGCAATCCAGGGAACCTCAGTATTCAAGGGGACTTAATTCCCCAACTTAGAACGCGCCAGGGGGCGCGTTTGCATAGTGGTGCAGGGAGGGGGCGGGGCCTCCGGCGAGATGCCGGCTTTTTAAAAAGAAAAAAATTGTTAGAAGGGGGGCTGGGTGGCCCCCCTTCTTTCAATCTTTTTTTGGGCCCTGGGGACCCCATCCCCCAGGGCCTGCCCCATTTGTTTAATAAAAAAAAATGGGAAGGGGGCTGCGTAGCCCCCCTCCCGAGGCGATTTTGCCCCAGGGACCCCATCCCCCGGGGCATGGCCTTCTGTTGAAATTTTTAAGTTTTAGGGGAGGGGGCCGCGTGGCCCCCCTTCCCTGGGCCACTTCTGGCCCCGGGGACCCCATCTCCCGGGGCTGGCCCTCTCGTTGGGGACCATGGGGGAGCCCCAATGCCCCCACGGTCCCTGCCAGCTCCCCGCTGGATCCTGTGGGAGCCGCCATTGATTTTGGGCAAGGAGAGCTGCTAACATGCAGATCCCCTTGTCCAAAAGCAATCTGCTTTGCTTTTTGGAAGCAAGAGCAGGTTTCCTGCCAGTGCTATGCATCATGGGATTGGTAGTTTCTCATTTTTTCCCATGATGCATAGCACTGGCTTTACAGCACAGGCTCATAACTCACCTGAGAACTATGAGGTACTTAAGGGGATAAATCGGCATGCTTTGACTGCTGCGGCATGCTGCCTTTGAGAAAGGAATGGATGTATTCCGAAACACGTCAGGCAAAAGCACCGGACTGCTGTGTGTAACTTACCGAAGCCACCTCCTTTGAATAAAGCTAACTCTTGAAGAGTGCACTTCGCCTGGGGGCAACTTTGTTTGCATAATGTTTTTCGGCCAGCCCGGCCGAGAAGTGCACCCCCGCTGGATCCTTGCGGGCCGTAGCGCGCTTATTGGGGCGCGTGATTCGGATCAACAGAGCATCGTGAATTGGGGCGACCTTTGGTTGTAGCTACGTTGGCAGAGAAAACTATCGCAGGATTACAGCCAACCCACTTGGGCAAAACGAAAAACTACCGATCCCATGATGCATAGCACTGGCTTTACAGCACAGGCTCATAACTCACCTGAGAACTATGAGGTACTTAAGGGGATAAATCGGCATGCTTTGACTGCTGCGGCGTGCTGCCTTTGAGAAAGGAATGGATGTATTCCGAAACACGTCAGGCAAAAGCACCGGACTGCTGTGTGTAACTTACCGAAGCCACCTCCTTTGAATAAAGCTAACTCTTGAAGAGTGCACTTCGCCTGGGGGCAACTTTGTTTGCATAATGTTTTTCGGCCAGCCCGGCCGAGAAGTGCACCCCCGCTGGATCCTTGCGGGCCGTAGCGCGCTTATTGGGGCGCGTGATTCGGATCAACAGAGCATCGTGAATTGGGGCGACCTTTGGTTGTAGCTACGTTGGCAGAGAAAACTATCGCAGGATTACAGCCAACCCACTTGGGCAAAACGAAAAACTACCGATCCCATGATGCATAGCACTGGCTTTACAGCACAGGCTCATAACTCACCTGAGAACTATGAGGTACTTAAGGGGATAAATCGGCATGCTTTGACTGCTGCGGCGTGCTGCCTTTGAGAAAGGAATGGATGTATTCCGAAATGCGTCAGGGAAAAGCACCGGACTGCTGTGTGTAACTTACCGAAGCCGCCTCCTTTGAATAAAGCTAACTGTTGAAGAGTGCACTTCGCCTGGGGGCAACTTTGTTTGCATAATGTTTTTCGGCCGGCCCGGCCGAGAAGTGCACCCCCGCTGGATCCTTGCGGGCTGTAGTGCGCTTATTGGGGCGAGTGATGCGGATCAACAGAGCATCATGAATTGGGGCGACCTTTGGTTGTAGCTACGTTGGCAGAGAAAACTCTCCCAGGATTACAGCCAACCCACTTGGGCAAAACAAAAAACTTCCAATCCCATGATGCATAGCACTGGCTTTTCAGCACAGGCTCATAACTCACCTGAGAACTATGGGGTACTTAAGGGGATAAATCAGCATGCCTTGACTGCTGCGGTGTGCTGCCTTTGAGAAAGGAATGGATGTATTCCGAAACGCATCAGGCAAAAGCACCGGACTGCTGTGTGTAACTTACCGAAGCCGCCTCCTTTGAATAAAGCTAACTGTTGAAGAGTGCACTTCGCCTGGGGGTAACTTTGTTTGCATAATGTTTTTCGGCCGGCCCGGCCGAAAAGTGCACCCCCGCTGGATCCTTGCGGGACGTAGCGCACTTATTGGGGCGCGTGATGCGGATCAACAGAGTATCGTGAATTGGAGCGACCTTTGGTTGTAGCTACGTTGGCAGAGAAAACTATTGCAGGATTACAGCCAACCCACTTGGGCAAAACAAAAAACTACCGATCCCATGATGTATAGCACTGGCTTTACAGCACAGGCTCATAACTCACCTGAGAACTATGAGGTACTTAAGGGGATAAATCGGCATGCTTTGACTGCTGCGGCGTGCTGCCTTTGAGAAAGGAATGGATGTATTCCGAAACGTGTCAGGCAAAAGCACCGGACTGCTGTGTGTAACTTACCGAAGCCGCCTCCTTTGAATAAAGCTAACTGTTGAAGAGTGCACTTCGCCTGGGGGCAACTTTGTTTGCATAATATATATATATATATATATTAGATGTTAACACGCTGTATACGAGCATCAGGCACAAAGACGGACTTAATGCTTCGAAACACTATTTGGGCAAGAGATCTATTTACTTGTACAAACATACTCTATGCTGCTTGAAATGTCTGAATGGTGTTTGGAAAATAACATTTTTATTTTTGACAAGCTGTTTTATAAACAACTTCGCGGCACTGCCATGGGTACCTGCTTCGCCCCCAGCTATGCGAATCTGCATATGGGCTGGTAGTAGGAGCAGGTACTCATGAATACTTACAAGGAGGTTATGATAGAAAATGTAGTTATCTATGCTAGATACATAGATGACCTATTTATTTTGTGGCAAGGTACTGAAGAATCAGCTCAAACCTTTGCAAAATATATAAATGAAAACTGTTTGAACCTAACCTTCACACGTAATACCAGCACCTCCAGCATTAATTTCCTAGATCTTGAGGTCTTTATAGAAGACAGCAAAATACAATCAAGAACTTATAGAAAGCCCACATCAGGTAATTCAATTTTAAACTTCAGTAGTTTTCATCCCACCCAACTTAAGGAAAGTATTCCTTACGCAGAATGCCTTCGGATGAAGCGCAATTGCAGCACGGAAAATAACTTGACAAATGCCACTAATAATCTTTTTGAAAAGGCTCAAATCCCGAGGCTACAGTGCTAGTACTCTAGACAAAGCTAATGCCAAAGCTAAAAACACCACAAGGGAGGAATTATTGTTCCATAAATCAGAAAGGAGCAATTCGACAGTCACAAAGGAAAAGAAACTTGTGAGCCTGGGACTCCTAGACTTATAACAGGTTTCAACACCTATCATGCCACCTTGCGTAAAATGCTTTATAAACACTGGCAGATTGTGCGCAGCGACTCTGTTCTTGGACCTAAAGTACCTAGAGTACCCCAATTTCCTTTAGGCGAGCCAAATCTATGCGCCAAGAACTTGTCCGTAATGCTCCCAGTATCAGCAAAGGCACAGATTGGCTTAGAACAAATAAAGGCTTTATTAAATGCAGTAAATGCAAAGCCTGTCACCATGGTACCAACACTTAAGAGATCATTACACCTCTAAGACATTCTCCCTTTGTTATAAGGGGGACATTTACGTGCAACAGTGATTTTGCAGTATATGTGCTGCAATGCACCTGCAAGAAGCGCTATGTGGGTAGCACCATCCACCCCGTGCATGTTCGTATATTGCAACATCTGAGGGCCATCAGCAATGATGACCCCAATTACCCAGTAGCCAGACATATTAACTAACACCATGGAGGGAATGCTAGTGATCTTTCCTATTTTGTGATAGACACTGTTCCTAAGAATCCTAGAGGGGGAAACAGGCAACTAGCACCCCGAAGACTTGAATCTAAATACATTATTCTCTTCAATACCAAAATCCCTCATGGCATGAATGCTGATGAAGCGCTCTCCGTACACCTTTAGTTCATTCTGCCTGTCCTGCTCCCAGCCCAGCTCTCCGTTTTTACTTCAGGCTCACCTTTTCATTATTGTCTTATTTCCGAGTTGCTTTTGATTTATTAACACTTACTTTCTTTTCTCTCTTTCTTTTTCTTTTAGTTTGTATAAATTAGTTTGTATACATTTTGAATGCCCTGCTATTATGATGCTACTGTGTTGGTCTAAACAGACCCACTAGGGTCCGTTGTTACTACTATGGTTACTACTATGGTTCCAACAGTATGCATTTTTTTCCAACATTAGTTTATTCCTCTCGCCCATCTGGCATCTTGCTCATATATCTCTATGAAAGGAGCTGAATACAATTGCCCACTGGGGCTTCACTTGCAAAGGTGTCAGCACGATGCAATTCTTAATTAAACACTATGGTAGTAGCGCTGCATATTCCATGCATTATCCTCTTTTTCTGTATCACGTGGCGAGGATGTCATTTGTACATTTATTATGAACTGTGTTTTCCCCCTAGCATCTAGCGTCTATGTATTATACGTATTATTACAGGCAAGCTGGCAATGCATTCTATTGAATTTATGGATTCTGTTATTTTGTTGTAAAGTCGATGTATTTATTACAAAGAAAAAGAGAGATCTGAGATATTCATAGTCTGTTCTCCAAATCAGTTGCTTTGGCACCATTTACATTTTTTTCACTATTTTTGTTTTCACTTCTTTTTCTATACATTAACCTGTGCTCTAATTTAATGAGTTAGGTACATTTCCTTTAATTTCGTTTTGTATGTAATTGAAATTTGGTTTACACTTTTATGTCTATTACTTGTACGGTTTCTGTGACAACCGCTCTAGTGACTCAGCATTTAATGGCTGAACATTGTGATGCCCGTCGTTGTGATAAAGGCGGCTTGCCGTCGAAACGCATCGTGGCTTTTTCCTTGTAAATAAATTACTTTCCTGCTTTATAATCACGGAGTCTACGCCTGTCATTTCGCTAAGACAGGACTGGTTGCATATATATAGATATATATTTTCACACGTTTTCCCCAGATTTGAGGCCGCACTCCGTCACAGGTAGGTAACAACCCTTTATTTAGAAAACAGGCAGCTTCTCATTCCGTCTTGTTGTCCCCCGGCCTGACGCGTTTCAGGGAATCCTTTCCCTTTCTTCAGAGGCCAAACATGAGCAACCTTGAAATAACGTGCAACTGCACTGTCCCCTGCACGCTATTTAAATATTATTGGCCTCCGGTGTGCCAATCAGTTGATTCACTTTGACAATGCATGCTGGGACCTGCAGTCCAATCCGTGCACCAATTACACCCTCCAGTGGGTTGGGTGCTCATGTTATCTTTACAGGGACCAATTCTTACAGCCCTCCATTGAGCCCCCGAATGGGACTCTGCCTGTCTGATAAAAGCCTGCTCCGCCGATCACGAAGGGAAACAACTTCCCCCCGCGCAGACCCAGTTCACTCACAGGCGGTGCGTAGCCTCCACAGCCTGGAAGCGCCGTGATTTAATGCTTTCACACGTTTCAGGCAACTGATTGGCACACCGGAGGCCAATAATATTTAAATAGTGTGCAGGGGACAGTGCAGTTGCACGTTATTTCATGGTTGCTCATGTTTGGCCTCTGAAGAAAGGGAAAGGATTCCCTGAAACGCGTCAGGCCGGGGGACAACAAGACGGAATGAGAAGCTGCCTGTTTTCTAAATAAAGGGTTGTTACCTACCTGTGACGGAGTGCGGCCTCAAATCTGGGGAAAACGTGTGAAAGCATTAAATCACGGCGCTTCCAGGCCGTGGAGGCTACGCACCGCCTGTGAGTGAACTGGGTCTGCGCGGGGGGAAGTTGTTTCCCTTCGTGATCGGCGGAGCAGGCTTTTATCAGACAGGCAGAGTCCCATTCGGGGGCTCAATGGAGGGCTGTAAGAATTGGTCCCTGTAAAGATAACATGAGCACCCAACCCACTGGAGGGTGTAATTGGTGCACGGATTGGACTGCAGGTCCCAGCATGCATTGTCAAAGTGAATCAACTGATTGGCACACCGGAGGCCAATAATATTTAAATAGCGTGCAGGGGACAGTGCAGTTGCACGTTATTTCAAGGTTGCTCATGTTTGGCCTCTGAAGAAAGGGAAAGGATTCCCTGAAACGCGTCAGGCCGGGGGACAACAAGACGGAATGAGAAGCTGCCTGTTTTCTAAATAAAGGGTTGTTACCTACCTGTGACGGAGTGCGGCCTCAAATCTGGGGAAAACGTGTGAAAGCATTAAATCACGGCGCTTCCAGGCCGTGGAGGCTACGCACTGCCTGTGAGTGAACTGGGTCTGCGCGGGGGGAAGTTGTTTCCCTTCGTGATCGGCGGAGCAGGCTTTTATCAGACAGGCAGAGTCCCATTCAGGGGCTCAATGGAGGGATGTAAGAATTGGTCCCTGTAAAGATAACATGAGCACCCAACCCACTGGAGGGTGTAATTGGTGCACGGATTGGACTGCAGGTCCCAGCATGCATTGTCAAAGTGAATCAACTGATTGGCACACCGGAGGCCAATAATATTTAAATAGCGTGCAGGGGACAGTGCAGTTGCACGTTATTTCAAGGTTGCTCATGTTTGGCCTCTGAAGAAAGGGAAAGGATTCCCTGAAACGCGTCAGGCCGAGGGACAACAAGACGGAATGAGAAGCTGCCTGTTTTCTAAATAAAGGGTTGTTACCTACCTGTGACAGAGTGCGGCCTCAAATCTGGGGAAAACGTGTGAAAGCATTAAATCACGGCGCTTCCAGGCCGTGGAGGCTACGCACCGCCTGTGAGTGAACTGGGTCTGCGCGGGGGGAAGTTGTTTCCCTTCGTGATCGGCGGAGCAGGCTTTTATCAGACAGGCAGAGTCCCATTCGGGGGCTCAATGGAGGGCTGTAAGATTTGGTCCCTGTAAAGATAACATGAGCACCCAACCCACTGGAGGGTGTAATTGGTGCACGGATTGGACTGCAGGTCCCAGCATGCATTGTCAAAGTGAATCAACTGATTGGCACACCGGAGGCCAATAATATTTAAATAGCGTGCAGGGGACAGTGCAGTTGCACGTTATTTCAAGGTTGCTCATGTTTGGCCTCTGAAGAAAGGGAAAGGATTCCCTGAAACACGTCAGGCCGGGGGACAACAAGACGGAATGAGAAGCTGCCTGTTTTCTAAATAAAGGGTTGTTACCTACCTGTGACGGAGTGCGGCCCCAAATCTGGGGAAAACGTGTGAAAGCATATATATATATATATATATATATATATATATATATATATATATTCACTGAAAAAACCATAGGTTTCAGGGGCGTTATAGTTAGTTGGACATTTCACTCGTACAAAACCATAGAAATTCCCCGTTATAGTTAGTTCAGCTAACTATAACTCGTGCGCCCGCAATGCACTGCTGATGACGTCACATATTACATCACTCATGACATGGTCAGTGACATCACTCATGACATCACTGATGACATCTCAAATGACATCACTGATGACATCACTGATGACATCATCCTTGTGATAGAGTGGCAGACCTCCTCTCACCCTAATATAACCTTTGATACACACACTCAAAAATACAAACTAACATTTTCAAAACAATGGACATACCAATACCAGTTACAACACACCTATTCAGTAATTCCAAGATCTACACACACATCCACTCATTCACCAACAGTCCCTATACAGTCACTCATACATGTACTCACTCATCATATGTACTCATACACCTATACATCCTGTTACACACCGCCACTCATCCATAGAGTTACTCACACACATAGTCACACATGCAAACAAAGTATCAAACATCCATTTACTTGCATATACAGTTATACACACACTACCACACTTACTTCTACAGAAACTTACACATACTTACTCTCTTAAACAATCACTTATAGAAACACCTACTTATTTGTACAGGAACTCTTCCAATCTCTCACTCTCACATATACTCACTTATATACACCAATACTCACATATACTAGTTTAAAACATATGTAGTTACTCATAAAGACACTATTGAGACAGTCATTCACTCACTAACACACCCATGCACATACTCATCCACCTATACAGTCCTGCACACATGCTGTCTTCAACACATACAAACAGTGAGTCACTCATTCATGCATCTATGCACTAAGTAATACCCCCCACCGAACCATACAGACACTCAGACACTCATACTGATACTCAAAAAACCAACTAATAACCCATATAGACACTCATGTAGCTACTCACCAACCCATGCAGCCACTTATACACAAAGTGAGAGACTGATACAGATATTTTCATATTTAAACATTACTCACTAACCCATGTATTCACTAAGATACACTTAGTCAGTTATACAATCAATTTTACAAAACAAAATCATCCATTTAGACACTTATATACCCATTTATTCTTCCATCGACCTTGAGATATACATATATAAAACATATTTAATTTTCAGAAAAACACTCATTCACTGGATGATGTCATCAGTGATGTCATTTGAAATGTCATCAGTGATGTCATGAGTGATGTCACTGACCATGTCATGAGTGATGTAATATGTGACGTCATCAGCAGTGCATTGCGGGCGCGCGAGTTATAGTTAGCTGAACTAACTATAACGGGGGAATTTCTATGGTTTTGTACGAGTGAAATGTCCAACTAACTATAACGCCCATGAAACCTATGGTTTTTTCATTTAATTTCTAAGGTTTTTTAAATGCTCATTTTTAACTATAACGTGCCTGAAACCTATGGTTTTTTCAGTGAATTTCTAAGGTTTTTAAATGTTAATTTCTAACTATAACGTGCCTGAAACCTATGGTTTTTCAGTGAATATATATATATTTATTATACTATGTATACATGTGAAAATGTCTCGGTCCCCTGTTTGCCTCGGTGACACGGAAAAAATGGGTGGAACTGACGTCAGCACGCCGACGAGGTTCTCTTATGGCTCCGATGACGTCATACGGTGTCGCGAGCGGAGCCGTGCTATTATGACGTCCTCGTTGACGTGGGAGAGCTAGGAAAGAATTTCCGTGGAATGCTGGTGCAGGGGATATTCACCTAAGTGTTCAGGCTAGTCCTTTGGGAGCAACTGTTTATGTTGCCACTCCAGAAACCGAAACCAGTGATCCGAGGGCAGAGGCCCTGCAGATGGCACACGAGGTGGGGTGCCCAGTAGTGTGCACCGGCGGGGCAGCGAAGTGACAAGCACCACAACCCACAAAAAAGGTAACGAGGGCACTGAATAACACAGGATCTTCTCTTTGTATCTGGCAGGAACAACGAAGTTAAAATGCCCTAGTATCAAAATGTAGAATTAGTGCTACAACGGTCTTCAAGAGGACCTGCGATGCCGCTTCTGCCTCCCGTACCCTGGAGGTGGCACATGGGTCACGCGGTACAGTCATACTGCGGTGGGACGCACACTCGTTGACCTCTCATGGCACTGCTCCACACTTCAGGGAGGACGCTTTCCATTAGCTATGTTTTCTGATGACATGTCGCGCCGGCCCCGTCCAACAACAGAACTCCTTTAGATCCAAACAGACTCTTCCACTCTCTCACCGGAAGTGAAACCAGGCCACGAAAACACTTACACAATACAACAGCCGGGAATGCACTTTTCGGTAAAAAAAACACATTCCTTCCTCCTAATTAATCAAATAAACGTCTCACTGAAGAACAGGGGCCAGCTTCGATCGGTAAACAGCCGTTACAACGACTTTTTACTTTGCGATACCATTACAACGCATGCATTACCACGCATGCGTTGTACATCACGAAGTCATTACTACGCATTTTTTTAGAACGCATGGTCATTTACCACGCATGCCTTTACAACGAATTTTGTTGTAAAGGTATGTATGGTAAATGACCATGCATTCTAAAAACATGTAGACGATCCATGTCGTTGTAAGGAAACAGAGGCTGTTCCGTTTCCTCACAACAACGTGCACCGCCCCTCAGAGATGACGTGAAGCAGGAACCATGAGGAGAGAGGAACCACGAGGAGTGAGAGGTAAGGGGGATTGGGCATGGGGTGGGGGTTTCTTTTCTAAGGTTTAGGGTAGTGCAGTGGTGTTTGGGTGGTGTAGGGGGTCGTGCTGGGGGTAGTGTTTTAGGGTTTAGGGTAGTGCAGTGGTGTATGGGTAGTGTAGGGGGTCGTGCTGGGGGTAGTGTTTTAGGGTTTAGGGTAGTGCAGTAGTGTAGGGGGTCGTGCTCGGGGTAGTGTTTTAGGCTTTAGGGTAGTGCAGTGGTGTATGGGTAGTGTAGGGGGTCGTGCTGGGTTAGTGTTTTAGGGTTTAGGGTAGTGCAGTGGTGTTTGAGTAGTGTAGGGGGTCATGCTGGTGGTATTGTTTTAGGGTTTAGGGTAGTGCAGTGGTGTTTGTGTAGTGTAGGGGGTCATGCTGGGGGTAGTGTTTTATGGTTTAGGGTAGTGCAGTGGTGTTTGGGTAGTGTAGGGGTCGTGCAGGGGGTAGATTTAGGGTTTAGGGTAGTGCAGTGGTGTTTGGGTAGTGTAGGGAGTCGTGCTGGGGGTAGTGTTTTAGGGTTTAAGGTAGTGCAGTGGTGTTTGTGTAGTGTAGGGGGTTGTGCTGGGGGTAGTGTTTTAGGGTTTATGTTAGTGCAGTGGTGTTTGGGTAGTGTAGGGGGTAGTGCTGGGGTAGTGTTTTAGGGTTTAGGGTAGTGCAGTGGTGTTTGTGTAGTGTAGGGGGTAGTGCTGGGGGTAGTGTTTTAAGGTTTAGGGTAGTGCAGTGGTGTTTGGGTAGTGTAGGGGTTCATGCTGGGGGTAGTGTTTTAGGGTTTAGGGTATGGCAGTGGTGTTTGGGTAGTGTAGGGGGTCGTGCTGGGGGTCGATTTAGGGTTTAGGATAGTGCAGTGGTGTTTGTGTTGTGAGGGGGTCATGCTGGGGGTAGTGTTTTAGGGTTTAGAGTAATGCAGTGGTGTTTGTATAGTGTAGGGGGTTTAGGGTAGTGCAGTGGTGTTTGTGTAGTGTAGGGGGTCATGCTGGGGGTTGTGTTTTAGGGTTTAGGGTAGGGCAGTGGTGTTTGTGTAGTGTAGGGGGTAGTGTTTTAGGGTTTAGGGTAGTGCAGTGGTATTTGTGTAGTGTAGGGGGTCATGCTGTGGGTAGTGTTTTAGGGTTTAGGGTAGTGCAGTTGTGTTTGTGTAATGTACGGGGTCGTGTTTTAGGGTATAGGGTAGTGCAGTGGTGTTTGGGTAGTGTAGGGGGTCATGCTGGGGTTAGTGTTTTAGGGTTTAGGGTAGTGCAGTGGTGTTTGGGTATTGTAGGGGGTCGTGCTGGGGGTAGTGTTTTAGGGTTTAGGGTAGTGCAGTGGTGTTTGTGTAGTGTGGGAGGTCATGCTGGGGGTAGATTTAGGGTTTAGTGTAGTGCAGTGGTGTTTAGGTAGTGTAGGGAGTCGTGCTGGGGGTAGTGTTTTAGGGTTTAGGGTAGTTCAGTGGTGTTTGTGTAGTGTAGGGAGTCGTGCTGGGGGTAGTGTTTTAGGGTTTAGGGTAGTGCAGTGGTGTTTGGGTAGTGTAGGGGGTCGTGCTGGGGTAGTGTTTTAGGGTTTAGGGTAGTGCAGTGGTGTTTGTGTAGTGTAGGGGGTCATGCTGGGGGTAGTGTTTTAGGGTTTAGGGTAGTGCAATGGTGTTTGTGTAGTGTAGGGGTAGTGTTTTAGGGTTTAGGGTAGTGCAGTGGTGTTTGTGTACTGTAGGGGGTCGTGCTGGGTTCTAGTGTTTTAGGGTTTAGGGTAGTGCAGTGGTATTTGTGTAGTGTAGGGGGTAGATTTAGGGTTTAGGGTAGTGCAGTGGTGTTTGGGTAGTGTAGGGGGTCGTGCTGGGGGTAGTGTTTTTGAGTTTAGGGTAGTGCAGTTGTGTTTGGGTAGTGAAGGGGGTCGTGCTGGGGGTAGTGTTTTAGGGTTTAGGGTAGTGCAGTGGTGTTTGGGTAGTGTAGGGGTCAACCAACATGAATTTGTCCTTGTGTGATGTAACCAATGCTCATGTAAAGCACTCCAATACCTGACCAGTCTGCACTATATAAAACTGCAAAAAAACAAAAAATAAAAAGTGTTTTGCACACTTCTGTCATTGGGCTATACGTGGGCTACCTCTGGGTGATATTTGTGCTACATTTGGGCTCTTTTTTCTCTGGTGGCCATCTTGGGAAACTTATTTGTTATGAAGTTTCCTAATTTCCTCATTTACTACAGTCTCCTCAGTAGGAAATGCTTTCAGTTTTTACTTTGATTCCATCAAGAAGGCATTCAGATGTGTCACACATTTGCCATAAATTCAGAATGTTAGCACTCTAGTTGTTCATTAGATCACTGTAGTAAAGCTACTGCTCACCAAGGAGTTAACTGGAAGTCTACTGCTGGTATTGAAAGTGATTGTTTCAGTCTGCATGTCAGAATTTTCTAATGAAATATAAGAGGATTTGAGATCTCACTTAAAACATGCCCTAAATTTTCTTTTTGCAGCACTAACCATAATTTCTATGGCAAAATGAACCCCCTCATTTTGTTCCTTTTTAAATTAAATGTTTTAAGTGTTACCAGTTTATTCCAATCAAGATGGCTTCAGATGTGCCATACTTTTGTCATAAGTAAGGCTGTTAGCACTCTAGTTGTTCTTTAGAACACTCTGGGAAGCTGCAGTAGAACACAAAGGCATCAACTGACAGGCTGCTCCTGTTGAAATATAACAGGAAGATATTTGAGATCTCACTTAAAACATGTCCTAATTTTTCTTTCTACAGCACTAACCATAATTTCTATGGCAAAATGAACCCCCTCATTTTGTTCCTTTTTAAATTAAATGTTTTAAGTGTTACCAGTTTATTCCAATCAAGATGGCTTCAGGTGTGCCATACTTTTGTCATAAGTAAGGCTGTTAGCACTCTAGTTGTTCTTTAGAACACTCTGGGAAGCTGCAGTAGAACACAAAGGAATCAACTGACAGTCTCTGCCATTGTTAGATGTACATATTTTACTGAGAATGTCAGACTTCATTCTCACATGACTGAGAAAGATAATGTGAATTTACAGAAAATATGCTCTCATTTTAGCTTCTGGAGCACCTTCCAAAACTGTATGGGCAAGCATGTGAAAATAGTTTTCTCTCAAACATGATTCATGATATCCCAGCAGAAGGTTTTCACAGGGTAAAATCACCTTAGAACACACCACAATTCCTGAAATTATTATGGTACCATCAACAAATGAATTCTAATGTAACTAAAGTCTGTTATCACCCTTTATAGTTCTCCTTTTGGTAACCCTCAAAATCTTCTATTCACTACAATGCATTTCAATGGGGTACTATCATTTATATTGGTCCCAAGATGGCTGCCAGCAATTCCAGGATGAAGTGCTGACAGCCAATCAGATCTCACGATGACATGTGTGGTTAGGCTCCGCCCAGATATATATGTGTTTTTACTTTTGATTTTCTCAGCAACTACTGAATGGATTTACACCATTTAACAAAAGGGTTCTTTCTGAACCAAGAACTACCTCTTTGCCAAATTTGGTGTAATTCCGTTCAGCAGTTCGGGCTGTAGCCTTGCATAAAGTTTCCTATGGGAAATAGATTTTTGACTCTTATTTTTTAATTTCTCCGCAACTACTGAACGGATTTACACCATTTAACAAAAGGGTTCTTTCTGAACCAGGAACTACCTCTTTGCCAAATTTTGTGTAATTCCGTTCAGCAGTTCGGGCTGTAGCCGTGGCTAAAGTTTCCTATGGGAAAATGAATGGAGAAAACACGTTTTGGGACCCCCTTTTTCTCAGCCCCCGCTTGACGAATCACCCGAAACTTTCAGGGTAGGAGCGGACCGGAGCGGGCCATAAAGTTTGAAAATTTCGTGAAGATTCGTCAACCGACGCAAGAGTTATTTCAAATAGAATGTTGCGGATTTCCTATGGAAAATAGGTCCTAACTATAACTATCTACTGGCGACCGCCAGTAGATAATATATATATATATATATATATATATATATATATATATGCACAAAAGAACTGAGTCCCACTCGTGCTCTCGGGTTACGCAAAGCAAAAAACAGCCAGCAATCCAAGGTGAAGAAAAGGGGGTTTATTCACACCATAAACCCTCCGTGATGCGTTTCAACCCCGTAGGGTCTTGATCACACAACGGAGTGACAAGCAACAATGCCTTACATACATTTCCTGGAGGGTAGTAAGCAAAAACAAAGGACTACACATGGGACAGTGATTCAACATACATGGTTGCTATTTTCTAATGTATATGAGTCTGTAGAGTCGCCATATTGGAATGCATAAGAAAACTCCCGAAAGTATAGTCGGAGGTGCCCAATTTAAAAGTAAGTCATATTGGGAGTAAAAGCGTAGAACTCCTGTGTGTGGTCTCTAATTGCAGAAATCTTGCCTACTGAAATGCGTGATCGCATGTAAATATACCTTGACTGGTTAGTGTCAAGAAAGTATGCGCGCCACTGGTGATATATATGAGCATACTTGGGAAGTGTACAAACATAATGTGTCAAGGATCTTACGTTCATGCGAAGCGTCACGCCATGCAAATGTGCCTCGGCTGGTTAGTACCGAGAAAGCGCGTGCGCATCCAGTGATTCATTTTGGCATACTCGGGAAATGTGCACACTTAGGGGTCGATTCCGATTCGGGCCGGAAATTTCTCCGACCGAGCCGGACCCGGAGAGATTTCCGACCGAATCGGACCCGTGCAGTCCGACCGAACGAGTACGATGCGTCCGTATGTTATCGGACTCGAGTCGGTCGGACTCCCATTGAAGTCAATGGGAGCCGGTCGTACAACGCGTACGCGGGCTCCCATTGACTCAATGGGTGCGAGTCGGACAAGGGCGCCCCCTACAGCGGGTGCGCGGCGAAGCGATTCGCGCCGTACACGCACAGGTAGGGGGACCCATGGGTCCCCCCTGTGTGCGACTCACGCGGCTACGCGTACAGGGGGTCCGACACGGACCCCCAAAGTACGGCTCCGACAGCTCTTACGAGCCGGAGTGCGCGGCTCGGTCGGACTGCTCGCGGCGCGCATCGTACTTACCCGGCCGGGAAACGTCTCCATTGCGCGGTGCGAGTCGAGTCCGAGCGAGTCGGTCGGAGCGGTTCGAGCCGGGAGCGAGTCGGTCGGAGCGGTCGGGACGCCCGGACGAGTCGGTCGGCGATTTCGCATCGTACTCGCTCGGCCGGACCCGCGTACGGTTCGGTCGGGAAACAGGGCTCCGAATCGGATCCGGTAAAGCCGAATCCGATTCGGAGCCCTACCGGCCGAGATCAGAATCGGCCCCTTAGTATGGCAGGGATATTACGCTATTTTGAGGCGTCACGCACTATCCCTACAGATGCATGTTGGTACTCGAAGTCCCACCATGTGTAACGAACCCATTACTGCATAGACTGGGTGGTATCCAGTGATGGACACAACTTCTGATCCCCTAAAAAGTGGGAAGTGGAATGTAATCTCCCTAAATAGTGGGAAGCGGAATGTAACCACCCTAGTGCAGTATGGCCGGAAAAATCATTGATGTCTGCTTCTGGCTCGGTCTGAAATAAGGACCGTTCACTCGTACGGTATATGCAGTAACTAAAAAAATGTCAAATACAAACTGTCAAAGAAAAAATAATGAAATATATATTATCTACTGGTAGTCGCCAGTAGGTAATTATAGTTAGGACCTAGTTTCCATAGGAAAATAATTTTTTGACTTGCCTATAACTTTGACATCATTTGACAATCTTCATGAAATTTTCCCAAAAAGTGTCAAAGTACGTTTTGTGTGCCATGGAAAGTTTGGGGGTGATCTGTGCAGTGGGGACTGAGAAATAGGGGAGCGAAATAAGGGTGCATTTGTAATGCTAATTCCCATAGGAATATGTTGTCGAATCTTCAGCCGAACCACTGGACAGAATTACACCAAATTTGGCAGAAAAGTAGATTTTGTTATGCAGATTGTGCTTTTTGTTATTTGCTGCAAATCCGTTCAGTAGTTTTTGAGAAATTAAAGTCAAACAATATAGTGATATCTCTGGCCATGGATATTTCGCAGTGATTCCGCGAAGTTCACGCATATTTTGTGAATGCGTGTGCCAGCGGGAATGCTCTGATTGGCTGGACGCAACCAGAACAGAAAGTTGCGGCCGCCATTTTATCGATCGGGAACAGTTCCTGGGGCTGAAATTTTGTGACAAAGCTAACATAAGGGGTCAGGGTGGAGATACTCTGACCCCATGTTTGAGAAATGGGGGTGTTAGTAACAAAAGTTATGTGCCCAAAATAGTTTTTTACATCACGTGCAAAATTAGCAATAACGTCACGACCACCAGCGGGGCCCCCTGTGAACCATCAAAGGGACATAGTGACTATCATGGCGTCTTCCCAAAAATTGTCACAGACTTATGTACCTAGTCACATATTTCATTCAGACACATATAGACCCACTCACATACCCACTCAGACACTAATGCACCCACTCACAGACTCTCTCAGAGATCCATGTGTGTACTCATACAATCTTTGATAGGTTCATGCATCCACTTACTGATGCACTTAGAGACTCATGCGCCCACTCACATACATAGTCAGAGACTTATACACCCAGTAACAGACCCACTCAGAGACTCATGCATCTAGTCACAGATGCACTCAGACACTTATGCACCAACTCACAGACACCCTGAGACACTTATGCTTCCACTCACACACCCACTGATAAACAGACCCACTCAGACAGTTAGGCACCCACTCATAAATCCACTCACAGAATCATATAGCCTTTCACATACCCACTCAGACACTCACACACCCACTCACATACCCAATCAGAATCAATTATATAGTTATACATTTTGAATGTGGTGGTGGCTATTGAATTCCTGCTTTTTCTTTGCATTTCCGCGACGTCTTCACAGTGATCATGGGTACCAACGTCCTCATGACTCCCAGCGTCACCGCGAAAATGGAAAATAGGTTTTAGAGATGGTGTTTAAAGAATCTCACTAGAAAAACATGAGTTTGGAATGTACAGTAAAAAACCCCAAGTGCTGGAAATACTTTAATATGTGTGCATATGTGTGTTTTAGTTAATCAGGTTAATGGTCAGTTTATTAGAAGCCGTAATTTGGATGTGATATTAAAATATAGTTAATTAAGTACAGCAAAGATACATTTCGGAACAGAAAGTTGCGGCCCCAAATTTATCAATCGGGAGCAGTTCCCAGGGCTGAAAATTTGTGGCAAAGCTACATAAGGGGTCAAGAAGGAGATACTCTGACCCCATGTTTGAGAAATGGGGGTGTTAGTGACAGAAGTTATGTGCCCAAAATAGTTTTTTACATCGCGCGTGATATTCGCAATGATGTCGCGACCACCATCGCGGTCCTCCATGTACCATCGCAGGGACATCGCTACTATCATGATGTCTTCGCGAAAATTGGTGGAAATATAAGACAAAAAGTATCTATATCTATATACACATCCTCGCTGGTCACAGTCATAGACTCATGTACCTACTCACATATTTCGTTCAGACACATATACCCCTACTCACATACCCGCTCAGACACTAATGCACCCACTCACAGACTCTCTTAGAGACCCACGTGTGTACTCATATAAGTATTCAAAGACTCATGCACAAACTTACAGATGCACTAAGAGACTCATGCGCCCACTCACATACATAGTCAGAGACTTATACACCCACTCATAGATCAACTCACAGAATCTTGTACCCATTCACATACCCACTCAGATACTCAGACACCCACTCACATACCCAATCAGAAACAATTATATAGTTATACATTTTGAATGTGGTGGTGGCTATTGAATTCCTGCTTTTTCTTTGCATTTCCACGACATCTTCACGGTGATCATGGGTACCAACGTCCTCATGACTCCCAGCGTCACCGCGAAAATGGAAAATAAGTTTTAGAGATGGTTTTTAAAGAAACTCCATAGAAAAACATGAGTTTGGAATGTACAGTAAAAAAAACCCTAGTTCCGAAAATACTTTCATATGTGTGCATATATGTGTTTTTCAATCTGTAAAAAAGGCGCAATCGTCACAGGTACTGACATCATCTTGACTCCTGGGGTCATGAAAAACTAGGAAAATACGTTTTAGAGATGGTTTTTATAGAAACTCACTAGAAAAAACATGACTTTAGTCAATACAGTAATAAACCCCTATTTTGTAAAATACTGTAAAATTTGTGCATTTATATGTTCTACACTTTATGAAAGAGGCGCAATTGTTGCAGTTAATGACGCCATCACAACACCCTACATATCAGCAAAAACAGAAATTCGCTTTTAAAGATGGTTTTAAAGAAACTAAGGACCTGCTTACAAGTGTGGTGGTCGGAACATGGTGGTGGAACAGTGGCGGTCTGCCGGATTACAACTTCCAAAGTCGTAACAACGGTGGACCACCGGCTGCGCCAGGGAACAGTCATTCCCTGGCGGTGGTGGAGCTATGCCACAATGTAAAATGCTCAGCGGGACTGCGCCAGTCTCGCTAAGCATATTTCGAGTTCCTACACCGCCAGCCATTTCATGGCATGAGCCCTGCCATGAAAAGGCTGGCAGTGCAGGAACAAAGTGGGTCCTATAGGGCCCCTATGCCCCCCCACCATGGGGATACATTCAGGGGGGCACAACATGTGTCCCCCTGTGTCCCCCTGTCTCTATTCTCCCAGAGTTCCAGCATGGCATGGACATCACCGTCCATGCCGTGCCATAACTTTTTTGACATTCCCATTGTGGTGCCTGTTTTCCAGGTACCGTCATGGGAAAGGCAAAGGACCATCCACCTTACACAAGTCCAACTCGTAATAAGGCGGGCGGTTCTTGTGTGGACTTGGCGGTGCTGTGTCAGCGGAGCGCCAGCGCAGCACTGCCAAAGTCGTAATCAGCCCCTTAGTTCAAAAACATGAGTTTAAGCATGTACACAGTAATATGTGTAGTGCAATATTTATAATGGATTTTGTTTTGTTATTATTTGTGCATGTGCCTTGCTCGTTGAGTGTCTGCTTTTGTTTGCTATTTTGTGACTGGTTCGCGACCTTCTGGATGTCATCGCAAAGATTCCCCCCCCAAAAAAAGGATCTGTTGAAAAATAAATAACAATATTTCAGGTACTAGGGGGGCTCTGATAAGAACTGTTTTATTAATTGTGTGTATATGACAGCTACACATAAGACTGGATTCAGAATTTCAGGTAACTTAGAAACACCCTGTTGCCTTTGTCTGTAAAGTGCACTCCATCATTTCTAGAATTTCCATACATGTGAAAGCTCAGGTTGTTATTATAGATTGAGCCCATGTTATAGTCTCTAAGGAATGCATAAACAGTTTTATTAACATGTTTCCTGGCTTTGTCAATCTGTGAACAGAGTTGATTTGACCACCTCTATTTCTGTCTTTGCATATAATAAGGCACACTAGCGCAGTGTGAGGGGAAAGCGACTTCAGTTCTGCAAAGGTATCTTTCATTAGGATTTCCAGTCCTAATCCAGTCAATGTGCCAAATTCATTGCCACCACAGTGCACAATTCTGAGGTGAGGAGCTTGGCAGTCCGCAGTGGTTTTAACCAAAGTCAGCAACTGATGAAATGTTAACCCTCTCAGGCCAAACCAAGGCATCTCCACATTTGGCAAACCCAAGTCCCTGTCAATACCTCTCTTTTTTGCAGCCTCTTTTGCCTGATAGACATAGCTGGGGCCAACAATCCACACTCTAAGCATTTTGAAGTGAAGGAACAATAGCAGTCAGGAGAAGGCTTTTAAAAAAAAAAAAGATATCATTAATTGGAAGCTTTTAGCATGTAAGGGAATACAATTAGGTAGTGTGTTGGATGCATTATCAAGAAGTCCTATTATTGGCTGTTGTTTAAAAAAGAAGTGTATTACAGAAATGGGTATGTTTTTGAATCTGTGGAGTAAACCACACCTGCTGTATCTCATTTGTAAGTAGTTCCTTCTAGAATGTGCCGTGAACATGTGACCTACTGGTTCCACTGTGTTGCTAGATGCACTTAGCTAAGGGTGTATTGGGGGAAGGGTGTTAAAGAGACAGAACATTTTTAGAAAAGTTGAGGAGTGATGACCTAATTTAAGTAATGGTAAACTTTAATTTCCAATTCAGGGCTACGTAAGAAACTGTTGTGGAGTATTTAAATTGAAAAAAACTGAAGCTAAATATAGGTTTGGACTCTCGTTTTTTTGCGACTACTCCTCGAGGATTGCAAAAACATTGCAAAAACGTGTAGTCAGGAATCTCGTTCTGAAAGAGAGGGAAAGGGCTAACAGATGCTAACCATTCACGAATGGAGATAGATTAGTCGAAAATGAAAGACATACTTTCATTTGCTGCCTTTCTCATGATCATAGAGTGGAAAGTTGAAGAGGTTACCATTTTATAGCTGTTTTGTATGAGAGTGGCGTGAAATGCTTGTGCTTAGTTTTTTTATAAATCATAACAGTGCCAAAACTATCCAGTAAGAGCTAAAACAACCATATAATCTACAAACTCAATTCACTGGTATGTACATGCTTTTTAATTATTTAAAACATTCACATTAGAAATGAAGATGTATATGGGAGTTTTCTAAAAAGTGTATCACAGTGATATGAAAAAAATATATATCAGAGGAACTGTATCTGGCAGAGGGTTTGTGTTTAAGATGTTAATGCTGTTGAAAGTTACAATGAGCAATGCCCTTAAAAATGACAATATTTCAAATGTCTAAGCATCATGTGCAGAACAGACAGATCTATGCTATTTGCATTCTGGGAATTGTAGTACTTTTAGTTACATTATTAAACAGGAGTACTGTAGTCATGAATAAAATATAAGAAAATGTAATGCACCTTTATTTATTATTATTTATGAATCATAAAGTAGTAATATTTGTTAGGTATGTATTAGGAAGTGTTTTTCAATGTGGTTTTTAACTTATTTAACGGTTTGCATATGTTTAGATGATGGGAAGTGTTTTTCAATCTGGTTTTTAACTTATATGACAGGTTTGCATATGATTAGATGATGAGATATGGCTTTACTGGTTGGAGATAGTTATATGTACGATGAAATTTTTGAGTTTACTTAAAGATGTTGAGAACTATATATTTTTGGAAAGACAGCAGGATAGTGTATCTCTATTATGAAATCACATATATGTGTACATGATGATCTATTCTCTTAAAGGCTATTGAAAATTTCATGCATATGATGAGGGTTGTGTATTTCTTTAAACATGCTCTGTTTACATTTAAGGAGGGTTAATACTGCAGAATGTCTCTCGAACATTCTTGTGCTAGCTTCACGTGGTTTGTAATTTTGTTTTGAGAAATACTGAATATATGTTTTAAAGACACAAGGAATATTTGAGAAATTATATAGGTATGCCTTTAAGAAATGGTTTTGTGGTTTGAAAGTGAGAATTGTTGTTTTCAGTTTTTGAAACTTACTGATTCATGTGCACGCTGAGTAACAGAGAAATATATTCTGCTAGACAGCCATGTATCCAATTATGGATCAAGTGTGATATCTAGACTTCACTCACACATAGCACAGTAGAAAAGGATAGATACACCAAAGCAGGTAGTTTGAGACTGACAGAAGGACTTAAACAATGAGTCACAGATATAGTCACAACTAGTATGTATCTAACAGAAATGGAGGTACTTTCACAGTAAACCAGCCATTGAATCACCCACACACTATCCAGGCACTACACATGCACCCTTGCAATCATGCAGGCACTAATTATGTAGTCATTGAACTATGCAGGCACTACCCATGCATTCATCCAATCACCCAGGCACTAACCCTTCACTTATACAGTCACCAAGCCTGTACCCATGCAGTCATTGAAACACCCAGGCACAACCCATGCACTCATCCAAACACCCACTTACAACCCATGCACTCATCCAAATACTGAGATACAACCCATGCACTCATCTAAACACTCAGGCACTACTCATGCACTCATCTAATTACGTGGAGTACCATTGCAGTAAACCTATCACCCATCCAGTACCTATGCACTCATTTTATTACTGAGGCAATACGCTTGCACTAATACAGTCACCCCAACAGTACACTGGCTTTCATCCAATCACTCAAGCCATAACAACAGACTTATGCAATCACTCAGACACTAGTCATGCACTCATCTAATCAGCCAGGCACTACTCATGCACTCATCCAATCTGCTAGGTGCTAGGCATTCACTTAAACAATCACGTATGCACTATCCATGCTCTCTATAAATCACCTATATAACATCTATACACTCCTGCAATCCTCCAGGCACTAGAATTACACTCACTTAATCAAATCAATCATGCACTCATCCAAACACCAAGATAATAGTGATATACTCATGGAAATGCAGGCAGTAGCTATGAAGATACATAACAATCCATGGAGTTCTCACATACTCAGGGAATCATCCAGAAACTACCTGTATCTTCAGGGAATCACCTAGGCGCTTCCTATCCACTCATCCAGTCTTCCAGGGAATGTTGATGTACTCAGCCACAAACAGATGTATTTACAAGTTTTAGTGAGGAATATGTAGTCATTTAGAACCATCTGGTGAATTATATATGCAACCTGTCACACACTCTTTGCATGTACTCGGAAGTATTAGTGAGCTATATGCTCTGTTAGAGATTAATGGGCAGATTTGTATCTGCACTGTTTCCCAAACTTAAAATCTGATGCATCTAAGTGGAAAAGTACTGAGAGACTAAATCCACCAGTGACACAGTGGTAGAGAGGCACACAAACAGCTCTTATGTTGTGTTTTTGGATTAACAGTATTGAGACACTGTATGTACTTCTACACTTTTGTTGATGTTCATTTTGAAATTTACTACAGAAGGGATAAATTGGTCTTTTAGCATGTATTAGTGAGAACTGAGTTATGGTGCAGCTGTGTTGTAGGAGAGAGCGCTATAATCTTAAAAGGTAACTAATAAATTAAGTTTGGTGTTTTGCTTTGGGTTTGGTATATTGAAGTAAGTGCGTGTAGTTATGTAGCTAGGTTTATCTCTAGACTGAAAACTGCAACATAACATGAAAACTGTTTTTGTAGTATGTTTAAGCAGTAGTAAAGTAGCTGGTACATTGGCTAGAGTAAAAATTTAAATATACTTATTTTTTTACAGAACAATATCTACATAACTTCAGACAGTTATAATGCCTACAGAAGCTCGGAAGTAAAAGCAACAGAAGCATCTACAGTATCTCTGCAGAACTGAGACACAAAAGGGAGAAAATCCTGAAAAAGTGGTGAAAGAAAAAAGAGCTACTGGTAAGAGGACAAAGTCATTTCTTACAAATATATGTGGACACCTGCAAAGATTACAAAATAATTAATATAAAAACAAAACTATGAGAAATAATAAGTGTGAACAATATCTATATTACAAGAACAGGAAAGAATGTAACAAAGATGGACACACCTTAACCATGAAACAGAAACAGTTTAAGAAAATCAGAGCCAGGAAGTTTAGTAGTAGAGTGGTTGTAAATCTACTGAGAAATATGAAGAAGTATAGAAGAATGAGAGGCACTGAAACAGAAAGAACAAGTTGAGTGATTAGGTGATAAGGCCTTTGCTTTGAAGAGGAAGCTTTTCATTTTGATTATAAATAGAATAAAAACTCTTGACAAAATGGTGTTGTACATGAGCAGACAAAAACAGAAGAAAAGATTAGTGAATAGAAGTAACTTTTGTAGTTTTTAGAGGAGAATGGATACATAATTCTACTATAGAGCCTTTTTTTTTTAATGAAGAAAGCTATCTCCAGGAAAGCACATTAGTTCACACTATTGATGAAAGAGGACAATGTTATGCAATGAAAAATGGCACTCCTATAGCGAAAGAGGCGATGGTATCTAGAAATGTACAACAAGTTATTGCAGAAGAGGTACAGGGAAGGCTTTGTCAGACAGCGTAGACAGCAATCGATTGATATACTTTGAAGATTTCGACATATCTTTCCTAGGCGAACTTTAAAACACAAAATAAGTACTTTACTTGGATTGGATCCTTGCAAGAAAGTGTACACTTTGAAGGGACACTCACTACCTTGTTTATCAAAGAAAGTGTGCCGGAGCACTTGGGCGCAAACTGATGACGGTGACAGGAGACGGGGGCTTGGCACGGCGGCCACCCTTGAGGAACCTTGGGGGTGAAGCAACGGCGGGAAACCCCAAACTTAGACCACCTGAAGGTAGGAGCGGGGAGCGCAAGCAGTGAGGGAGCGGCCGCTGCGGAGCCTGCCGCCCCCACGATAGTATCAGAGCGACTGCAGAGGACCCTGAAATATGTTGCCGGTTTGCTGGGGAAGGACCCGGCGGCATGGTGACTAGGCCCTGCGGGTGACACAGTCAATGATCACCGGCCCTCAACTGAAACCCAGCGAGCGGCAATTTGTGTGAGATAGGGGGGAAAAGGAGACCCCGCTGTGAGAAGCCCAATGCTATCACGGCCATATTAAGGGATCCTGGGTAACTACCTTCAGAATCCCCTCCTTTACATTAAAAACCAGCTGGAGTGGGGGATCTAAGTCCGGCCTCCCGCTTCCCTCTGGACACGCATTGCTCATATAAAACAGTGGTTCACCAGGACAAATATACTCTCTGTCGCCGCCTGCTGCTGAGGGGGCCCGCGGACACGGGAACTGTTGTGCCCGACCAGGAAAGACGCAAAACAGACATCACATGAGGGGACACTACAGAGGACCAGATGATACAGTCATCTAGGGGAATGGATAGAATCATGTGTGAGAGTTCCCACCAAATAACCAGAGTTCCAGCCTTATAAATAAGTACACAGCCTGGGGCAAACCTGTGGGAGACACTGATGCCTAAATAAGAGAACGGAGGGCGACCAGGCAGCGATCAGCCATATATGTTGAAGGTGTGCACGCACAGGTCATAGCTTCCAAAGACAATGGGCAAATCCACCAGAAGGAAAGTACCAGATCGGGAGGAGCAGAGCATGAATATAACTGTGGAGGAGACTACGACTGCCCTGCTGGCGATAATTCCTGCCAATGACCCCACACTGCAGGATAGACTACACACCATCACTGCCTCCAGAGAGGCTTTAGAATCCAAGATTGACTCAATCGGTACTGACCTCACTCTGCTTAAAGACGACCATAAAAAACTGGCGGAGAAAGTCACCACCAATGAACGAACGCTAACGGAGCTCCCCCAGATCATGACCACGATGCAGACAAGGCTCACAGTTATGGAGACCAAAGTACGGATCCTGGAGAATAGGGCAGAAGATGCTGACAATAGATCACGCCGCAATAACATCCGGGTCATGGGTATGTCCGAAAAACTAGAAGGTACCAATGCAGTGCAATTTATAGAACATGGGCTGAGAACGGTTGTGGCCCCGGAGGGCTTCACAGCGTTCTTTGCCCTGGAGAGGGCCAATCGGATCCAAACAAGACTCCCTCCACCGGGCGCTCCCCCACAACCAATAATAGCGAGACTTCTACACTTCAAGGATCGGGACTACATCCTGGCCCAGGCGTGTAAGAAACAAGAGCTGAGAGTCAACAATGCGATCGTGCGCTTCTTCCCCGATTTCTCCAGGGAGGTCCAGAAACGCAGAGCATCCTATCAGGAGGTAAAGAAGAAGCTACAACAGCTTGGACTCCAATACTCAGTGATCTTTCCGGCAAAACTAAGAGTAGTAGCTCCTGATGGAGCACAGTTTTTCCAATCTCCGCAAGAGGCATGGGATTGGCTGAAGGCCCGGAAAGAACTAACATCAGAAGGAGCAACGAAGTCGAGCTAAACCGTCCAGAGCTGAGGCCAGCCTAGGGTGCAAGAGAGTGGTGGAGGCGATAGCACAACTAAGTGGAGGCCAGGCGGATGGAGAGACATTCGAACGAGATTCCCTCCCTCAGGACTCTGAATCAGACCTAGAATCGAATGCCTCAGAAAGTACAAGCTTGGAGAAGCCCAAAGTCATGCCTGGTACAGCAGACAACATCATATAAGGCACTGAATGCTCAGTCAGAGATCAATGTTGAATCAGGACCACAAATGTAGCTAAAGAGCCCATCCACAAGAGCCAAAGATGTGGCCTGAGCACCCACTCCGAGCAAGCCCCACACTTTTGCCTATTCGAGCCTGATGAGGGCTTGGTCACTGAGGAGCTGAGTGGAACGCCCCTCTATGCTGTAGAACTCCACAGGAGTTCTTCCACGATCTATATTGCACATAAATGTGGTTTGGGCAGGTGGCATGTTGCTGCTTGTCCTGGGGTGGGGGAGTTGGGATAGTTAGTTTACGTTTTGGAGGATAGAGCATACCGAGTCACACAGCAACACACACAAACTTAACTGGGCTATTTGTGGGGGGCAAGAGGATCTGCACAATAGAGGTGAGGGAGGCCCTTCCCCATAACTTATATGCACAGGACTAGTAATCAGAGGTATAAGTGCCCGACATGGAATGTCAGAGGTATGCATACTATGGCAAGGCGATACAAGGTTTTCTCCTACTTACAGAGGAGTGGGGTACAATTTGCATTATTGCAGGAGACGCACCTCATAGATAAAGAAGGGCAGGCACTGAGGAAAAGATGGAGGGGTCAGGCGTATTTCACTTCATACTTGGCATATGCCAGGGGAGTGCTCATTTGGATACCAGCCAGGGTATCCTTCCAACTTATAGACACAGTAATCGACACAGAGGGCAGATACATAGCAGTGAGGGGACGACTAGAGGGTAAGGAGATCACCCTGATAAATATATACACTCCAAATATTGAACAAAATGAATTCTTTGCAACACACTCGCACCGCTTAGCCCCCCCTGCTGATGGAAACAACAATAATCGGGGGTCTTTTGTTAGAATAGAAAAATTCATGTTTGCGCATTGTTCTATGTATGTTAGCATTCGCGGCACCATTTTATATTTAGACGCCATCCTGAACCAAGATCGAAACTAATTACTTGCTGTTTCCGAGAAAAGGCCCCTGTTATGTTTCGTTTCTGCAATGTTAGGTTTTGCTTCACTAATGAATGAACTGTCCTTATTAGTGCATACCTTTCCCTTTAGATAGAGGCCTTCTCCCACTTGTCTAGTGGCGGGCACGGGCAGAGCGACCTTGAGTTGTAGATAGTGTGTGCCCAGCTCCAGAATCAAAACTTATTCTCTGTACTTCTTTGAATAACTGCATCTGTCTGGAAAATTCCATGGTGGGCGTGCCTTCATTGGTTCTGAAATGTACATAATGTATCTTTATGCTTGCTGAAGTTAGTCCCTCTGCAGCACTCCTAGCGACTGGGCAGACTGGGCTCCACTCTGAGTGTACCTGAATAAACAGATATTTGTTTTTACTCTCTACTGTCTGACCGACTCTTCATTTGTTACGGAAGGCTGAGAGGTGGTCGTGAGTGACCCAGGTGACCCTAATCGGGCCACTTCCTTCAGTTGGCGGGCAACGTGGGGCTCCTTCGGGTGAGTGACCCATCCCCTTCCACAGTGGGGGGGGTCAAGGCCATCGTCTGGTCGGACTGACGGTTTAGGGATCCCTGTATGAGGAGCATTGATTGCTCACAGCTGCCCCTTCCGTCCTGCCGGACGGTGCCTCGCCCAGCGGTCATCCCAACTGGAGTCCTAAACGGCAAAACCCTTGGATCTGACCGTTTAGTCTGAAGAGTCGGCAGTGGAGAACTAGTTTGCTTGACCTGCATATATCAGGTGAGTTTTTTTTGGTTCTTTGTGGATATGGTACCATTTTGGTTTGAATTTGGTACGGTCTGAGGACCGTCTTTGGGATAAAAGCATTTGCAATTGCTTTGCCAAGCATAAATAGTGAAATTGTTTCCTTTTGACAATGCCTGGTTTTCTTTGTGCTGTCGCTGTTGTTCTGCAGATGCTCGATTGGAAGAAGCTCAGCCGGCGCCTCCCGAAGGCACTCGTAATTTTGTTATGTATGTGAAGCATGGTCTTGGCCCTATTATATTTAGTACATTATGGCACAAATATACGAGGGACAATGCCGAGTTGCAGTGGCCGTTGACGGGCATTTTCGATGAACAAAAGACTGGGTATTTACAGGAACAGTTGTTCAAGAGACGAAGTAGACAGTCTATGTTTGATTGTCTCAGAAAGTGGCAGAAAGCAGCTAGGCAGAGATGATTGAAGATGGAGAAGGAGGAATGGAAAGGGAAGATGCAGACACTGACTTAGAAAGCTGTAGCATATGGTAGAGAAAAACAGGAGAAGGGAGTTGAATGTGAAGATAGGAGATTTCGAATGCATGTTGATAAATCGTATTTGGCTCAGGAGGAAACTGATACTTTTGTGGAAAAATTGTTAGACACCCCGACCCATGCCCCCATATGCCCCGCAAAGGATATATCCCACTGTACCTGTGCCATCACAGCCACCTGTTACAGCTGTTCCCACTGTCCCTGTATCTACTGCTGTCATCTCGACGGCTGTGGATTCGGCTCCTCCTTCTCCTTCTTTACCTTTACCGTCTGTGGCAACTGTGACTGTTAGCACACCAAGTACACCTATTGTTTCGGCATCCCTATCTCTTGCTCTCTCTCCCCGGTGCACCCACCTGCGACTATCCTACCCGGTGCTTCTGTTGCTTCTCCATCTTTGATGGTTCATTTCCCAGCATTATTGGATGCTGAGACGTCAACACGTGGGTTTGAGGATGGAGATTTGACAAAATTTAAGGAGCGTATGGGCCCTTTTGTATGGTCTGCGGTCGGGGATGAGGAGAAGAAGGTAGTAGCTAATCAGACTGCGCAGTGGGGTCGTAATCCCATTTACAGTGTGGAGGACGTTTGGGGTGTGATGAAAGATTATGAGCCTTTTATACAGCAGCATGCTCTTAAACATATGTCCTCTACGTTGATTGGCCTTTGGCAGCAACATTTTGGGGACGACGCACCACAAATTTCATTCGCTATTAGAGATCGTGTGTATGTCAGTGGTTTGGACCCAGGCCAAGTTTTTGGGAACATTACCACGTTGGTTGCCTATAGGGGCAAGTTGCATGAGAAGAGTCCTACCCCAATATCTCAGTTTCCGATGCGAGAAGTTCATCCCATATATCACCCAGAGATACCAGAGTTAACGGATCAGCGAGGTAATGTTCCTCGAGCGGGTGTAGCGGCCCATTTCCAGGAGCAATGGGTTTATACTCCGTGGAAAAGAAGTGAGGTTTTATCCCTTAAGACTCATTTGCCCGATCCTAGAAAAAATCCTACTGTTTATTATAAAGAATTGGCAGAAGCTGCCTCTTCTACTGTAATGACTCTTGCTGATATTGAACTGTTCTTTGATCTTCTTGTTCCGGTTGATATTTGGAGACAGGTTCATACCCAGGATCGTGTTGCGGAGCTGGGTGGTACATGGGATGTGATTAAGGGATGGGATCAGGAACGGAAGCCAGGTGATAAGCCCAGAGCCAAGATACTTGCTTTACCGGGTCGTATTATTACATTTATGCACGCTCTTATTCCGCCAAAGAAAGTAAGTTGGGACAAGTTGACGGCGTGCCGACAAAAGAAAGATGAGAGTATGTCTGATTTGTTCACTCGGTTTGAGGATACATTTTTGGATTACAGTGGGCAGGATATGTCTATTGAAGGAGGTGTTCGGTTGTTTGTCGACAGGTTTGTTTCTAATTTACTTCCCGAAATTGCGACTCATTTACAGGCTTCTGAAAGTAGCTGGTCCACCTCTTCCCCTTCTGTTTTTTTAATATGGCTCAATATTATGAACATCGGCACCAAGAGGAAAAAGAGAGGACAGAGAAAAAGCATAGGGATTTGAAGACGAAGGTATTGTTGCAACAGGCATTTAGAGGGAATGGAAGACAGCTTCCATGCACTAGTAGACAACCGAATACGATGCCTTTGGGACCGAATCAGTGTGCATATTGTAAGGAGGAGGGTCACTGGCGTAGCGAGTGTCCCATGCTTTAGAAAGAAGGTGGCGGTCCCTAGAGGACGAGGTTCTCGTGGACGGGGTCGTGGAGCTGGTGGGGCTGATAGGGCTCAGAACGCTGCAGCCTCACAGGATCGTTCTGATAATAATTACTTTGAAGACCCCTGTGATGGGCAGTACTACCATGATGACTATGATATGGATGAAGCGACAGGAATGTCTGACAGCTAGGACAGCCAGGGACAGATTGGGGACCAGTTCCGATACCTGTAGACCAGCGACTAAGGTATTTATGGTGGACACAGGTGCGACAAAAAGTTCTGTTTCTCGAAATTTGGTCCCTGGGGCGGCTCTGTCTGGCCGTAATAATGTTTCGGTAGGTTTTTCAGATGTACCGGTTGTGAGCCCCATTTCAGGACCCCTTGCATTGACTATTGGTCCTTTCACTGTGGATTCTCCATTTTTGCTGACATCTAATTGTGGTGAGAATTTGATGGGTTTGGATTTGTTGAAGAAATTGCATGCCACTATTTATTGTTCCCCGGCAGGTGTCTATATGACAATGGGCCCAGATGTAGTAGGAGTTAAACAGTGTTTGCCCAAGGATGCGCCTCTTCCTGTTGAATTTTCTGAGGTGCCACCCACTTAGTGGGTGACAGGTGACACAGACGTAGGGCTGTTGCATATACCACTGGTTTCGATACAGGTCAAAGACAATGCTATTTTGCCTCGTATTGCTCAGTATAAAATACCTCAGGCGGGAGAATGGGCCCTTTTACAAATTATTCAGGATTTGATACGCAAAGGAGTAGTTGAGGAGACGTCTGCTAATATTTGTAATAGTCCCATTGTTTCGATTCTTAAACGGGCACACTTTGGTTCCCCTGATGATCATGAAGATGTTTACCTTTTTGTGACTGACTTGTGCAAAGTTAATAGAATAGTGAATCCCCAGTTTCCAGTGGTTCCAGATATCACCACACTTTTGACAATGATTCCTTCCACCGATAAATTCTTTTCTGTCATTGATTTGAAAAACGCGTTCTTCAGTATTCCTATCCATCCAGATAGCAGATGTCTGTTTGGGTTCACCCTAGCTGGTAGGAGCTTTAGATTCTGTCGAGCTCCTCAGGGCTATACTGAGAGTCCGAGCATTTATAACCAGGCATTGAAAGGTCAGTTGGATTCCTTGTCGCTTCCCGCAGGTAATGTATTGGTGCAGTATGTTGACGATCTCCTTATTGCTTCTGATACTGAACAAGGTTGTAAAGACAGTACAGTTAAGTTATTGCTACATTTAGTTCAGCATGGACATAAAGTTACCTTTCTAAATTTCAGTATTGTCGACAGGAGGTCACCTACTTAGGTCACCTACTGTCGAAGGAGGGTAGGAGGTTAACCCCTGAGTGCATCAGTACCATGGCTAAAATGCATATTCCACAGACTCAGAAAGATGTGCGCGCTTTTATAGGTATCACTTCCTACTGTCGGCAGTGGATACCTAACTACTCCCTACTAATCAAACCCTTGCTTGCCTTAACAACGAAAGAAGTGCATGAGCATTTGCCTTGGATGCCTGAATGTCAGTAGTCTTTTGAGCAATTGAAAACTACGCATTGTTCGGCTCCAGTACTTGGCACCCCTAATTACGGCAAACCGTTTGTGTTGTATGTCCATGAGATGGCTGGTTGCGCACTTTCTGTCCTAACACAAAAATTTGGAGATAAGCAACGGCCATGTGTGATTATTTCTCTGCTGTCCTTGATCCAGTCGCGAGAGCCCTCCCGAGTTGTGTAAGAGCAGGCGGGGCCATGGCCACTTCGATTAGACAATCGGCTCGACTTGTACTGGATACGGACCTTACAGTTATGGTACCCCATGCTGTGGATACACTTCTGAACAAGACAAAGACACAGCACCTCACCAGTGCACTTCTTACTGGCTATGAATTGACATTGTTTACTAAACATATTACGATCAAAAGATGTGCTACTCTGAATCCAGCCACGTTACTACCCCTCCCTTCGAGAGTGATGAAGTCGACAAACATGACTGTATCTTCCGGACGGAAGAAGAGACGAAAGGACAGGTAGACTTGACTGAGGTTCCCTTATCTGACCCACAAGGGGAACTATATATTGATGGCTCTTGTTTTAAGTTCCTGTGTGTACTCTAGGTAGTGAGGAGGTGGGGAATACCTCCTGTTGGAACTGGGACCCTCACACACCCAGCAAGCTAGGTGTCATGCTTCATAATATGGGTCTGCTCCTCGTCGGGCCAGGGCTGCAATGCTCGACGGGCACCCATAAAGGGGCTCTTTTTCGGAGATCTTTAGTTCCTTGCCGTATCGGTGCTGTGGGTGTGAGGGGCCTAGGTATGTGTAGATGTGGGATGTGAATATAAAATAGGTAGTGGGAACCTCTGTGATAAGTTTTATTCTATATGGGTCCCAACCTAATTAAAAGGAATAGGGGGGGCGAGTGTTTTGTTATGATGTGACAAAAATTTCGCTCAACCCCCAGGTGGTCAACATGTTTCTCGCCACAATTAGTCACGATAATGATCAACTGGCGATTCTTCAGGACCTAATTTAAAAAAACTATCTACAATGTGTGGCAAGGTGCAACGCTACCTACCAAATGCTCTCCCCGTGGGTCATTACCCCGGAGAAATGAAGCAACCAACCTAGAGTACGAAAAGAGAATAAAAAACCATGAAATGTTGGAGGATGATCTTCATAGAATACATACGAAATAACGCAATTTACATATTCTAAAGTCAGAACATTAAAATCACACAGTGCTGTCATGCAATTAAAACTCTGTGTAACCTTTTATAAAAACCACTGTATATACGTGCCAAAAAGGTTGTGAATTCAATCATGGTGGTGAGTAAAAAGGTGCTCACCTATTATAAGGTCTATGTCTGCCTCATCAATTAGCAGCGGAGTATATTGACACTCAATGTAGTGTCACTGTATAAAAAGAGATGAGACAGGAAAACAAGTTGTTTAAAGGCTATATGCACAATAGTTCGCTGCTCATTTGCTCACTGTACCCCATACCATGGGGGAAGAGGGGAGAACAATGTGTGGGTCAGGATGCCAGTAGCCCTGAAACAATGATGGTCCCAAGCCAATCACACACTCCTTATTTTCTAGTGAACGTACCTACATAGCCGGTGTAGCTGAAGGGAGCGCCGCACGCAGTGTCCCCATACCAGGTGCTCAGTGAGCTAATCCGGTGGAGCGGTACACAGTGTAAACGCTCCCAGTATCCCGGTCAAGTAAAGGGTTAGTGCATTGGAGAACAGAGAATAATGGTACAAGCCTAGGGTTCAATATCTGAGCGCTCTTGGTGCCTGACCCCAATGTTTCTTACCTCCAATAGTCGATGTCAAAATACGCCTCCGAACGTAGTATGCCTACTTACCTGCTCCCATTAGGAGCTTCGTGGTTGACCTACCCGCTCCACTGCCACCGGAAGGTATCAAGTAACAGAGACGGCCCGTTTAAATACCTGTTCCCGGGACTGCAGAGCCGGCAAACTGTCCACAGCTGTGATCGAGATTGGCGTGTAACAGGGATAAGTGATGTCATAGTGCACAGACAACATGGCGGCCATCTTGGAGGTTGTTTAGTTGTTAAACCACGATATTTGTGGTAAATAGATTCAATCTAAACAACCTAAACAATGTAACAATAGGAGATGGAAGAGTGAGGAGAAATGACAAATGGGAATAGGGATTCCTCAAGGGGTATTACTTGTCAAACCTCGGTAATCATGGTTTGAAAGTAAGAATAGAGAGGGGGCCTTGACTTTACACCTATAGAAAAATCATAACAATATGAGTAGGTGTTGCAAATGCTTGGGGGATTTCCTAAGGTTAAAGAGTGTTGAAGAAATATAAATATAGTAGCGGTAACGCATTGGTTGCTAGAAGGTCGATAATGAGCAACTGAGTGGCGGCCATCTTAGTAATGGTTCTCTCGTAAATGGCGGCCATCTTGTAGGTGATTAGTTCATTGATGGTGGCCATCGCTGTGTAGACATGATAAGGTTAGTGCCTTTAACTGTGATGCTCCATAGAGGTATAAGAGGATGGTGTGGAAAACATGGGTATTACATAGGTCCCTCATAAAGATCATATGAGGATTACTGTTAGTAATACCTAGTGATGAATAGTTTATTAGTAAATGGCCATCTCTTAATATGTATACTCCTATGGCATATTGCTGATAAGAATCATGTTTCAATTGATGGTACTCCAAGGGATCTCATCATTTAGGCCCCCTTTGGCTGAGTCCAAACGAAACACCCATCTTTGTTCAATCCTGAACAGGGTTGTGTGCGTGATTTGTTGATGTGCTTCAAGAACAACCCAGCGTAGACTTTCTGGGGAATGTCTCAGTTCTGTAAAGTGGGTATATAGTTTCGTGTTTGTCTTAAGGCAACGAATGCTACTCTTATGTTCAGTTATTCTAGTTTTCACGGCTCTCATGGTCATACCAATATATCTTTTGTCGCATGGGCATGTCAACAAATACACACAACGTGATGTATTACAATTCGTGTGTTTATTGATCGTCCAAGTGAAAGTGTCAGATAGTTCCAGTTTTTTAGTTTGTTTGGTCTGTGGACAAACGGTACATGATCCGCATGGATAATGCCCTGTGACAGTGGGGAGATCCCACAATTGTCTCTGGTTAGAGGTGTTATTCTTCTTGGGTCTTGTGTGTACTAACATGTCCTTAAGGTTATTAGTACGCTTAAGAGCAAATCTCGGTTTCGGTAATGCCAGTGTGCCAGTGTTAAGAATCTCCCAATGTTTATTTACAGCTTTTTTGATCAGATTGGATCTCGGGGTGTATGTGGTTACACATGTCATCACATTCGAGGGTTCTTTTACATGTATATCTAAAAGACTTTCACGATGGTTATTTTGTGCTCGTTTCATACACGAGTTGATTTGTTTTCTAGGGTATTGTCTTTTCAAAAGGTTACCTGACAGAATCTCAGCTTCAGTTTTGTAGTCATTTAATGAACTACAGTTCCTCCTAATCCTTAAAAATTGGCTGAAGGGTAAGTTATCTTTTAAAGTCTTAGGATGATAACTATTGTATAGCAACAGACTGTTCCTGTCAGTGGGTTTTTTGTACATAGTTGTGGTTAGTTTTCCCTCTTGTAACCTAATGGTGAGGTCTAAAAGGGATTTCAGTTGATGAGATTGTATGAGTAAACCTCAAATATTGGTTCTTCGTGTTGATCCACTTACAAAATTCATTGCATGTTTGTGTATCACCCTTCCAGAAGATGAGTATATCATCTATATACCTCTTCCATAGTCTCAGGTTTACTCCGAAGGGGTTGCTGGCATGTCGAATCACCTCTTGCTCAAAGGATGCCATGTAAAGACATGCTACGCTAGGAGCAAAGGTACTCCCCATCGAAGTGCCCTGAGACTGATGGAAGAGTTGGTTGTTAAACTCGAAAAATTCTCTGTAAGTGCTAAGGTAGCACATTGCATAATGAACGGGATAGGGGTGGACGCAACCCTTTCAGTTTCTGTTAATGCAGTTTCAATCACTGTGAGTGTCTCTCTCTGTGGAATATTAGTATATAATTGTTCCACATCCAGGGTGACTAGGAGGTTGATATCAGTGGTCTCTTCCAATTCCCCGATGATACGTAGGATATCTGTGGTATCCCTGATGTACGAGGGAGTCTGTTTAACTAGTGGTTGCAGATAGAAATCACAAAATTTCGACAACGGCTCTAGGAGTCTGTTGCTATACAATAGTTATCATCCTAAGACTTTAAAAGATAACTTACCCTTCAGCCAATTTTTAAGGATTAGGAGGAACTGTAGTTCATTAAATGACTACAAAACTGAAGCTGAGATTCTGTCAGGTAACCTTTTGAAAAGACAATACCCTAGAAAACAAATCAACTCGTGTATGAAACGAGCACAAAATAACCATCGTGAAAGTCTTTTAGATATACATGTAAAAGAACCCTCGAATGTGATGACATGTGTAACCACATACTCCCCGAGATCCAATCTGATCAAAAAAGCTGTAAATAAACATTGGGAGATTCTTAACACTGGCACACTGGCAATACCGAAACCGAGATTTGCTCTTAAGCGTACTAATAACCTTAAGGACATGTTAGTACACACAAGACCCAAGAAGAATAACACCTCTAACCAGAGACAATTGTGGGATCTCCCCCCTGTCACAGGGCATTATCCATGCGGATCATGTACCGTTTGTCCACAGACCAAACAAACTAAAAAACTGGAACTATCTGACACTTTCACTTGGACGATCAATAAACACACGAATTGTAATACATCACGTTGTGTGTATTTGTTGACATGCCCATGCGACAAAAGACATATTGGTATGACCATGAGAGCCGTGAAAACTAGAATAACTGAACATAAGAGTAGCATTCGTTGCCTTAAGACAAACACGAAACTATATACCCACTTTACAGAACTGAGACATTCCCCAGAAAGTCTACGCTGGGTTGTTCTTGAAGCACATCAACAAATCACGCACACAGCCCTGTTCAGGATTGAACAAAGATGGGTGTTTCGTTTGGACTCAGCCAAAGGGGGCCTTAATGATGAGATCCCTTGGAGTACCATCAATTGAAACATGATTCTTATCAGCAATATGCCATAGGAGTATACATATTAAGAGATGGCCATTTACTAATAAACTATTCATCACTAGGTATTACTAACAGTAATCCTCATATGATCTTTATGAGGGACCTATGTAATACCCATGTTTTCCACACCATCCTCTTATACCTCTATGGAGCATCACAGTTAAAGGCACTAACCTTATCATGTCTACACAACGATGGCCACCATCAATGAACTAATCACCTACAAGATGGCCGCCATTTACGAGAGAACCATTACTAAGATGGCCGCCACTCAGTTGCTCATTATCGACCTTCTAGCAACCAATGCGTTACCGCTACTATATTTATATTTCTTCAACACTCTTTAACCTTAGGAAATACCCCAAGCATTCGCAACACCTACTCATATTGTTATGATTTTTCTATAGGTGTAAAGTCAAGGTCCCCTCTCTATTCTTACACAGAGTTTTAATTACATGACAGCACTGTGTGATTTTAATGTTCTGACTCTAGAATATGTAAATTGCGTTATTTCGTATGTATTCTATGAAGATCATCCTCCAACATTTCATGGTTTTTTATTCTCTTTTCGTACTCTAGGTTGGTTGCTTCATTTCTCCGGGGTAATGACCCACGGGGAGAGCATTTGGTAGGTAGCGTTGCACCTTGCCACACATTGTAGATCGTTTTTTGAAATTAGGTCCTGAAGAATCGCCAGTTGATCATTATCGTGACTAATTGTGGCGAGAAACATGTTGACCACCTGGGTGTTGAGCGAAATTTTTGTCACATCATAACAAAACACTCGCCCCCCCTATTCCTTTTAATTAGGTTGGGACCCATATAGAATAAAACTTATCACAGAGGTTCCCACTACCTATTTTATATTCACATCCCACATCTACACATACCTAGGCCCCTCACACCCACAGCACCGATACGGACAAGGAACTAAAGATCTCCGAAAAAGAGCCCCTTTATGGGTGCCCGTCGAGCATTGCAGCGCCGGCCGGACGAGGAGCAGACCCATATGATGAAGCATGACACCTAGCTTGCTGGGTGTGTGAGGGTCCCAGTTCCAACAGGAGGTATTCCCCACCTCCTCACTACCTAGAGTACACACAGGAACTTCGTACTTTTCTGTTTCTTGACTTAATTCAGGGCACGTACGTTGGACCTTTATTAAGCCCTCTCTGTCCCTCCCTTTGTTGACATACTCTTGTTTTAAGTTACCAGATGGCACTACAACTGCAGTTTATGTTATTACCACACTGCGTACAGTAATAGAGATATCACAAGTCCCTTATCAGTCGGCTCAAGCTGCTGAGCTTGCTGCCCTTATTTGAGCTTGCGAATTGAGTGTGGGGCTGGTTGTCACTATCTATACCGACAGCCAGTATGCCTTTGGGGTCGCGCATAATTTTGGGCGACTCTGGGCAGAGAGAGGGTTCCTTACCTCGCATGGCACCAAGATCCAACATGGGCACCTCTTATTGAGGCTTTTGTCCGCTTTAATGCTCCCCAAGAAATTGGCCATAGTGAAGTGTAGCACCCACCGGAAGGTCACAGATGATGTAGGTAGAGGAAATGCTTTTGCAGATTAGACAGCTAAGGAAACGGCTCAGACAAAGATGAGAAGAATGTTTGTAGCAAGTCCGGCTAGGTGGGTGCCTGTGGCTGTCATGTTCGAGGACACCCTTGAGAATGCAAAAGAGATACAAAGCGAAGCCACAGTAGAAGAGTTAGCAGTGTGGCAGGAAAGTACAGCACAATTGAATGATGAGGGTTGTTGGATTGATAAGTCAGGAAAGCAGAGATGGATGTTACCCGATGCATATGTTCTCCCTGTGGTTACGATGGCCCATGGTCCAGCTCATATTAGCGCTAAAGGCATTTGTAAATTATTAGACGCTGTATGGCAGAATGACAATATCTCTAAGACAGTTGCACACTTGATGAAGTACTGTATGGTATGCATGATGCATAATCCCGGGAAGGGTACCCCTACACCATCTGGTAATTTTGCACCACCCACTTTTCCTTTTGAGGTCCTTCAAATGGATTATATCGAATTAGAGCGATGAAATAATCTGAAGTATGTTTTGGTGGTTGTATGTGCATTCAGTAAATGGGTTGAGGCTTACCCCACTAAAAACAATACAGCCATTGCGACTGCAAAGGTACTCCTGAAGGAGTTCTTTCCTCGCTTCGGCTTGCCCCGATTGATTTGGAGTGAGAACGGAAGTCATTTTATTGCAAAAGTAATTCAATTGATTTGTGAAGGTCTGCTCATAAAGCAAAAATGTCATGCTGCCAATCATCCACAGTCAGCGGGTTTGGTTGAGAAGTACAATGGTACTCTCAAACTGAAATTGGGAAAAATTTAGGAGACGACAGGGTTACAGTGGCCAGATGCTTTACTATTAGCACTTTTGTCAACAAGAACTACAGCTCATTCTAGAACAGGATTGTCACCGTATGAGGTCGTGTTTGGACGCCCGGCGAATGTCTGGGGCATCCTGCGACCTCATCGGTTCTCTGATATTGAGTACCCTGAGTTGTTGGACAATCTTGGCCAGTTAACAGACAGTTTACGTTCTATTCACCAACAGGTCCGGGATTCCCTGCTTTCTACGCCAGAGGGACCCGGCCATGATATTCAGCCTGGAGACTTTGTATTGATTAAGAACTTTCAGAGGTAGAAAAGTTTGGAGCCGCGTTGGAAGGGGCCGAAGCAAGTCCTTTTAGTAATGCGCACTGCAGGGAAAGTCGCTGGCTGTAAGAACTGGATCCATGCGACCGATTGTCGCAGGGTCCCTCTGCCTTTGCCTTACGACCAGTGGGTAAAAGACGGCATCGGGGACTCCGAGTGTGAGACGGTGCCTCAGTTTATCCCATTCAGTGATGCTCAACTGGCATGGACGCAAACGAATAAGGAGAATGAAAATGTGCTGAATGCGGCTGTTCCTCCGGGAATACAAGCTATCCAGGAGCCCTTATTCGATGATCATTCTGTGCCCGGGGCTGCCAGGTACAACTTGCGCCCTCGGTTGAGGGACGGTGCACCAAAGCAGAAGAAATATTAGTTAGGGATGGACTGTGTAAGTCATTGTGTACTTTGTTATAGTACCAATGGAGTTAGTTCAGGTTGATGGGAGTCATGTGCACTGTTTGAACATTGAACAGGATAGATCAAAGTATACCATGAAGGTATACCATCGTGATCAATGTGGGATAGGAGCTTAGGACAGAGCAAGCTCTACCGCCGGTGCTCAAGAGCATCAACGTATTGATGGACAATAGGAGCCTGTACCAGTGAGGCTCTGACGGACACTGGGAACCTGCATATTTCCTTGTATTCTGCCCCCATTTCATCATTCGTCATGCATCCCTTTGGTAGAATGTTTGCTGAGGAAGAGCAGCCAGTGATTCTTGTTGCCCAGCACAATGCAATGTGGATCCGTAAACAAAAGTTAACATGTATTGCCCTTGTGATTTTGCTGTTAAATATGTTATTTGGGGTATCATGGGTTTTGGAAAGTGATCAAAGTGTACCTTTACATAGTAAGGATAAGGTTGTTCCTCAATTCCGAAAGAAAAGGAAGGCCCCAAGCAATGTGTTTCTAGAAACACACAAGAGTTTCTTTGGAGAAGGGACTGCTTGTTACCCCACTGAATCTGTCACTAGTCTACGGACAGCATATCCATTGTCAATTGTCAATTATACCTATACACGGCTCCTTGACTTCGTAGAAGTGCAAGGAGTATTTGGGTTTGGCTATCCAGGTCATTGTCTATATCATAGAAAGCCACGAGGCATGGGTTATTAGGGGTGTGACAACAACACTTATTGCGACAACTTCTATATGGAAAAACAGAATGTAACTCTGGTGGGTTGCCAGTATAAGGAATTGACAGTTCCCAGAGAAGCTGGTTATTACCCTGCTTGTTGTCCAATTATCAATTTTACTGACACTATATTGTATGTAAACTGTTGAGGGATAGTATTGCGAAAGGGCACGTACTCTTTGGTAAATACAAAGGACCCCAGTACCTTTGTGAGGAATTCCAGGTATTCTGCAGTAGATTATGATAGACCGGTGTATGCACACCAGGGTTTTTCTTTTTATCTAGTGGGACTTATTCAGATGTCCATAATGGTACGGGCGACGTGGCACTTGGGATGGTACTGCCTTTGGGTGTACCTTGCAAACATGTGAAGCCTAATGTAAGATGGGTTAAAAGGACATTGACCAAAGAATTCTGTGAAGGTGTGACAGATCTCGAAGTCAATAATTATAGTAATGGTATTACTTTTGGATATATTCTATCTTCCACAACTACATTTGGTGGTACCGCTATGGCCAGGGGTGAGAAAGCTAGAGAATATTTCAGATGTAAGCTGCAAATATTGTCTAACTCCACAGTAGCAGCTTTGCTTGTCATCACCACCCAATTGGAAATGCGAATATATTCCGAGCAGACTAGATATGCAGTCGATTTCATTCTAGCTAAGAGTTGTGGTGTGTGCTCGGTCGTAGGAGACCAGTGTGTAGTTGGGATCAAAAATATGGAAAAGAATATTACCCAACACATTTTAGACATCCTAGAAAATATTAAAGGAATGAGAAGTGGGAACTGGAGTTGGTCTCTTTTCAGCAGCTGGGGTTGGATCTTTGAAAAGGTGATTTATTTCATTGTGATCTTGGTCTCTTGCTGTGTCCTTGTTCAATGCCTTCCCTTCTGTTGTTCTTATTGCACCACTCTTCTCACTTCTAAGAGGAAAATATTGATTCATGACACCAATGCTGCAATTATGGTTCAAAAGGAGATCGATGACCTCATGCAGATAGATGAGGGCATTTTCAAGACTTCTTCCCTCCTTACGGTCTCTCTTCTTGATGTTGACAACATGGAATGCTGCTAAGAAGTTTACCTATGACTTCCTGTTTTATTGATTTATATGCTCTTTGCTATTACTAGAAAATGTTTAGCTCATGCTAAAAGGAGGGTCTGTTAGAATAGAAAAATTCATGTTTACGCATTGTTCTATGTACGTTAGCATTCTCGCACCATTTTCTATTTAGATGCCATCTTGAACCAAGATTGAAACTAATTCCTTGCTGTTTCCGAGAAAAGGCCCCCGTTATGTTTGATTTCTGCAATGTTAGGTTTTGCTTCACTAATGAATGGACTGTCCTTATTAGCGCATACCTTTCCCTTTAGATAGATGCCTTCTCCCACTTGCCTAGTGGCGGGCACGGGCAGAGCGACCTTGAGTTGTAGATAGTGTGTGCCTGGCCCCAGAATCGAAACGTATTCTCTTTACTTCTTTGTATAACTGCATCTGCCTGGAAAATTCCATGGTGGGCGTGCCTTTATTGGTTCTGAAATGTACATAATGTATCTTTATGCTTGCTGAAGTTAGTTCCTCTGCAGCACTCCTAGCGACTGGGCAGACTGGGCTCCACTCTGAGTGTACCTGAATAAACAGATATTGGGTTATATTATCTACTGTCTGACCGACTCTTCATTTGGTATGGAAGGCTGAGAGGTGGTCGTGAGTAACCCAGGTGACCCTAATCGAGCCACTTTCTTCACTTTAATGACACCATGATAGACCACTCACATCCTCCCTTGCGGGATTCCCAGATGACCAGCATGGCTTAAATGTTTACTAATTGGCAACAGCAATGGGGTTTAATAGACTCCGGAAGGTGCCTAAACCCACAGAGCCAGGATTATTCCTTTTTTTCGGGTCTCCACGAGGTCCAGGTTAGACTAGATCTGTTCCTCTCCTCACGGGATGTGCATGGTGAAGTCAGCGCGGTTGAACATTTACCCTGAACTATCTCGGACCACAACCCAGTGTTACTACATCTGAGATGGGTGCTCCCTAGACCCTAAATACCGACATGGAAATTTAGGCCTGAGGCATTGGAGGACCAGGTCTTCAGAGAAACAATCAGACCTAAAATCACTCAATATTTTGTTGATAATGCTGGAACAGCTTCAACCCCCCCAAATAGAATGGGACGCCTTTAAGGCTGTGGTACGGGGCTACTGTATTGCTGAATCCAAAGGGATTAAACAGACCTTATTGACTGATGTTGAAAAAGCAGAGGGGTGCCTACGGAACATAGAACTCAGATGACCGAATCACCCGGAGGTTCAGCAGGAAGTCCTAGAGGCAAAGGAAAAGGTGGCGACGAGGTTAGAGAGTCTGCGCTGTTTTGACTATAAGAGTTACATTGATAAAACACATGCCAAAAAAGATAGATCAGGATCTTTGCTAGCATGGCTGGCTAACCCAGCTGAAACAGGCTCCCCCATATTAAAAGTAGAAACTGAGGACGGCAGCAGAGTCTACACACAGGAAGGGATTAATGAGACATTTGGGAGGTACTATTCAGCCTTATACACTAGTGGATCTTCTGCAGGGCCACCGGAAATACAAGAGTATCTGGCCGAACTCCAGATACCACGAATTATGGAGGAAGATGCAGATACACTGGGGGAACATAACGAACCAGGAGATAGCTGTTGCTATTAAACATATGGCGCGTAATAAAACCCCGGGCACAGATGGGCTCCCAGTGGAGTTTTATGCCACATATTCTGCCGAATTGATCCCTCACATTGCAAAGCTATATGAGGCGGCTGGAGAACAGGTTTACTCCCAGCCACTACAAGAGAGGCTGTTGTGGTCCCCAAACTGAAGCCAAACAAAGAGGCGCACGACAAGACAGCTTACCGCCCGCTATCAATGTTGAACATTGATTATAAAATTTTGAGCCAGATCCTCGCCACCTGGCTGCTGCCCTTTATGACCACGCTAGTACACGAGGATCAAGCTGGGTTTATACCAACCCGTAGCACAGCGGGCAATATCAGACGCCTACTTACTGTCCTGGAGGCAAACAAGGAGAATTGGGAGATGGCATCGATTTTTGCTGTCGACCTAGAGAAAGCGTTTGACAGCTTGGAGTGGGCATACCTCTACGAAGTGTTGGCAAACATGGGGCTGGGAGAAAGGTTTATAAAATGGACAAGACTATTGTATACTGACCCTACAGCCTGAGTCCGTACGGGGCGGGCCATCTCGCGGGGGTGGCCAGTGAAGCGGGGTACCAGGCAGGGGGGCCCTCTATCCCCTCTACTATTTGCCCTAGCCATGGAGCCCCTCGCGTTGGCTGCCAGAAAGGGACGAGCATATCGAGGCCTGAATGTAGGACAAATATGCCACCATATAGCGCTCTAAGAGGACGATCAGTTCTTGTTCCTAGCCGGGGGAGATGAGGACTTGATGGGGGCTCGGACCCTGCAAGTGGGATTTGGGGCCATTTCGGGGCTGAAGGTGAGCTGGCAAAAGTCCCGACTTTTCCCAGTGACGCGGACGGGGTGTCCCCCAAGGGATCTCTGAAACCTAAGATGGGAACCTAGCTGTCTGCCTAATCTGGAAGTCCACATTATCACACTTGGACAGATCTTTATGAGGGCAATATAGGGAGGGTCATACGGGGCCTGAGGACATATATAGACTATTGGCAGACCTTGCTGCTCTCCGTAGCTGGCAGGATTGCGCTACTCAAAATGGTGGCGCTCCCTCGCCTGTTATACTTCTTCAAAGCACTACCACTGCGGATTCCCGCCGCCTTTTTTAGAGACCTGAACTCCCAGATGCATACTTTTATTTGGGGCTCGGGCGCAGTAGAGTTGCTGTTGCAACAATGCAATGTCCTACAGAGGCTTGGGACATGGCGGCCCTGATTTTGAGCTTTACTATATAGCGGCACAACTACAGTGGTTGGTATGAAACATAGCTCTGGAGAGGCGACAAGCGAACCATTTCAAAGCACCTGACTCGGTATTACGAGGACTACAACAAATATTCCTCAGGGTGAGTAGACCCACTAGGACAGACCTCCAAGCGCTTAGAGTACAGATTAGATGCTCACCAGATATTCCATTAGACATGTTACATGAACTATCACATAGGGGTAACTGGAAGGCCCTGGGAACCTGGATAGAAGCTGGGGTGACAAAGATGGGAGTCCTATACGGGGATAACGAGCTCCTACCATTCGAGGAGTTCTGCACCGAGTTTGGATTACCACAGGGGCATTTCCTACTGCATAGAGCACTCACAGCAGCAATACGGAAACACCGGAAGGTGGGCTCCACAGAACCCACATCCCAACAGACCTGTTACTACATAGCCTTGTCAGCGGGCACCATTAAAGCGGTTTCCTGACTCTATAGAGCGCTACTTGCAGATGGTTTGCGCCCACTGGAGGCGCTCCGTCTCCAGTGGGAGGAGGATCTATGCACCCCGATACAGGCAAATGACTGAGACACCATACTAATGGGATTACCTAAAGTACCCAGAAATGCACGCTTCAGACTATTAAACTATTACGTCCTCCATAGGGCTTAACCCCGAACGCATAAGCAGATACTTTCAAGTAGAATGAGCAGCTTGCCCCCGCTGTGGAGAAGGAGAAGCACATGTCTTACACATGCTATGGGCATGTTCACACCTATGGGAATATTGGGAAGGAGTGATGCGCTTAGTGGGAGGGGTCATTGACAAGGAGATACCTTGCTCCCCGGCTCATTGTCTGCTGGGGTGGTTCCCCCACACAGCAAAAAACAAAGTCACTAGCAAATTCCAGGACTTGGCTTTGATACTAGCGAAACTCAATTAACCAGGTACTGGAAATTATAGAGGGGCCCGAAAGTAACTACTTGGAGGGTGGAGCTCCTAAAATGGGCAGAATGTGAGGGGAGAATTCTGATGAGGGAAGCGAAGAGGGGACTGAGGCACATTGACATAGCCAGAGCCTGGGAGACCTTTCTACATGACTTAATACATCTGGACCAGGAGAATCAGGAAGCGGAGGAGAAAGATGGTTAGAGCATGATACCATTCCATGGACATGATGATAATGCTGGGGATGCCCCTATAGCTACTAGCAGGTCTAAATCACATAGGTGCAGGTACTGACCCAATACCATGTAACCCTCGACATCACATACTAGCTGGGAGATATAGGCAGGCCCCTAAGTCCTATGTACATCCGTCAATGTTGCTGGGAAGACCTCGAGGAGTGGGAGGGGAGGGAAGTTGGGTGTTATAATGTTATAACTAGGAGACTAAATGAAAAACCTGGATGATATTCAGAGTGTATAATCCTGTAGAGCTTACGTCAGTAGATCAGACTTGCATTATTGAAATGTACTGATATTATTATAAATGCTCAATAAAATATGTTTAAAAAACAAAAAGTGTGTCAGAGCACCATACATCTTTTAGGATGTAAGCTGTACACCTCTCAACAATGCGAACTTTAGTTAGGAGGCTGTACTATTTGAAAACTCGCTATGGAAAATGATGAGTTGATTACAGAAGGAGTTGCAGTTGATAGCTTTGAAGAAGCGATTACAAAATGTAACACAGTGTGCTCTTAAAAATCCAGAGCTTGTTTCTATATATTGTTGACACACTCACTACAAGATTGAAACACAGACTATTGACTTGTATTTAAAAAGTGAAAAAGAAAATAATAATAACTAAGAAAAATTTGCTGTGTACTTTTTTGTAGAGGAACGCTTTGTCTTGTCCATACAGCAAGTTATATGCAAGTACTGTTACAATAAATTAGAGGATAATAAAATGCCTGCTAGAGCTGTGCATAACAAGTTAGTACTGGTTCCCATTCCAGAACCACTTCAAGGTTTAAATGTTCATGACCCAATTCTTATCCAAAGTATACTTCCATTTCAGGCTATATTCTGTATGGAGCCAAAAACAGGCAATAACCACCAATAGCGCTGCAGAAAGTTCTAAAAAGTAGAGTAGTGTATTGGAATACTAGTGTTTTCTCAAAATGTTCAGCAGGATGCTCAAGAATATTGAATGGTAATGCTAGGACTATTAGCGGAAGAGGGTATAAATGTCAATGAATTATTTGGTTTAACCTATAAATGGAACCATAACTGTGAACATTGTGAATTCACCTCTAGCATTGAAATTAATTTGTAACGATTCCTCTACTTGACATTACCAGATTGTAAAGATGTAGCCTTTCAAAATTCAACCAAACACGCCCATCAAGATATAACCTGTACAAACAGCAGATCAGAACTTAGGTGTTCATTGTTACTGCAAATGTATGGGAAATATGTCATAGTCATGCTACAACGATGCAGAGTGGAGGTACTTAATTAGAAACTGAAGTATAAACTTTGTAGCTGGGCACATTTCCATTTCAAAAAGAAGTTTCACAACTAAAGCAATCATATTTCATGAAGGAGTTAATATATCCTCTACACACTACACAATATAGTTAAGATATGAAAGGGGATGGACAGAGTGCAATGACATAGAAATGTTATTCAAATCAAGACTACATAAAAAGTTACCAAACTTATATCTGCTATTTCTAGAGCTGAGTTTCTAAGAACAATTCACTGCATCTTCTCTCCACTTAAGCTGGAACTTTGTCATCAGGAGCAGGGGCTGGAGGTCCGGAGGCTGATGATCCCTCTCCTTTCTTTTCTCTGTACAACATTAAGTTGCTTCTTCTGGTATATTTTCAAGTGGTACAAAATGCTTGTTGTACCACATGAATATGTTTTTGCTGTGACCTGAGATGATGTCTTCTCACATATGCTGCACCTCACCAATTAAGTTGTGGTCTTCGATTTACCAGATATAACAGAGAAAAGATCCCAAGATATGCTCTGTTTATTCATTGCTGATTCTTCATCAGAAGATTGTTCATGTGCAGCTGAGTCAACAACTTCAACCAGTTATAGGTCTTTCTCTAGTTCTTCTGATGTCATTTTATTTTTGTAGAAATAGCCCCAAAAAGTTAAAAACCAGCACCAGTTTCAAAATCAGTTTGGGTGACAATGGGAGTTTGATGGGTGTTTTGTAGTTATCTTCTATTCGTGAGTTCTGATGTTGAAAGTTATTTTTTGAAACTATTGTTTTTTATGAATGTGTTGTTAAAATAAAGTTAAACCAATATGTTACTAAACAGCTAGACTCTAAACTAAACTTTGTGTAAAATATGTCTATATATCTGTTTTACACTTTGTCATTTGTATTCGTGACTACTGACATCATCGCGACCTCCGGTGTTGTTGTAAGGAAGGAAAATGCATTTTGATGTCGTTTTTCTTACAAATGAATACAAAGGGGAAAGTTAAATTGGTCTCTTACAAAACCGCTACACTGAAACATTATCTAAGATATGTCTATATATGTGTTTTACACTTTCTCAAAGACACGCAGTATTCAAGGTGTGTCCTTGGCAATTGCGACATCATCTTGAAAATCAAACATATCATGAAATAAGATGATTAATGCACTTTTTAAATAAATAGATAACAAATACAACAATAAGTAGTGCACCATGCAGATGTACTGTTCAATACCTAATTATAGAAAAAATGTACAGGGATGTTATAGTTATAAAATAGAATTTTAAAAATGTTAGAAATTCATTGAAAAAACCAAAGGTTACAGGGACTTTATACCTAGGAAATAGAATTTAAAAAATGTAGAAATTCACTGAAAAAACAAAGGTTTAAGGGACGTTATAGTTAGACTAACATTTCACTCATACAAAACCATAGAAATTCAGCAGTTATAGTTAGCTGAGCTAACTATAACCCGCGTCCCCGCAATGCACTGCTTGTGACCTCACAAATTACATCACTCATGACATGGTCAGTAACATCAATGATGACATCACTGATGACATCTGGATTGATGTCACTGATGACTTCTGAAATGACATCACTGATTACATCATCCAGTGATTGTGAATGTTTCCTAAAAGTTACTGAGCATTAAAATATATACTAAGGTAACTCGCTGTGGAAGTGCCTGTATGGGTAAGTGGGTTGGTGTATAAGTGGTGTATAGAAGAGTGACTAGGTATATAAGAGACTGACTGTATACATAAGACAGTTGGTGTGACTTTTTGTATTAATGAGCGAGTGGGTGGTCAGTGCTTGTATGAGAAAGTGAGTGGCTTTGTGAGTATCCGTATAGTTGACTGAGTTGGTGTATTAGTGGTTGCAAATGGTAAATGAGACGGTTCACGAGTGGCTGAATGGGTGTTTGAGCAGATACATAAGTGTCTGTATGGGCGAGTGACAGGGTACATGAGTGGCTGTCTGAGTGCATCAATGGTTGTGTAAGTGGGTGTATGGGTGAGTGAGTGAATGTATGAGTGGCTGCATGTGTGAGCGAATGGGTGTTTGTGTAATTGTAAGGGTAAGTGAGTGTGAGTGAGGTTGTATGGGGAAGTATGTGGATCTCTCAGTCACTATATAGGTGAGTAAGTATATGTAATAGTATATGTATAACGAATTGAGTGGCTGTGTGAGTAATTGAATGGGTGAGTTAGTGGTTGTATGACTGAATGCATGGGTGACTGAGTAGGTGTGTGAGTAGGAGTATGATTAAATCGTTTACTGTGTCTCTAGCTGCATGGGTGTATGACTGGATGTGTAAGTGTGTCTATAACTGGATCTGTGACTGGCTGTATTGGTAAGTGAGTAGGTGCATGAGTGTTTATATGTGAGTTACTGGTTTTGTTAGTGGGTCTATGGGTGATTTGATGTGTTAATGGCTGTATGGATGAGTGATGAGATGTGTGAGTGTTTGTATGGGTTCTGTGAATTAGATTGTTGGGAGTGGGTGTATGACAAGGTTTATGGGGGTGTAAGTGGGTGTGTCAGTGTTTCTCTGGATGATGTCATCAGTGATGTCATTTGAGATGTCATCAGCGATGTCATTTGAGATATCATCAGTGATGTCATTTGAGATATCATCAGTGATGTCATTTGAGCTATCATCAGTGATGTCATTTGAGATGTCATCAGTGATGTCACTGACCATGTAATATGTAAGGTCATAAAAAGTTCATAGCGGGTGTGTGAGTTATAGTTAGGTCAGCTAAATATAACTGCTGAATTTCTCTGGTTTTGTACGAGTAAAATGTTAGCCTAACTATAACGACCCTTTAACCTTTGTTCTTTTTCAGTGTTTTTCCAAGGTTTTTTATTCTATTTCCTAACTATAGAACTTACTGGAGGTAACAGGAGGGGTAGTTGGCCTCCAAGGACTCTCTGGAGCCAAGGGGACTTCATCCCCTAACCAGCAGTGTGCCAGGAGGCACGTAGGCAGAGTGGTGGAGAAAGGTGGCATGGCCTCAGAAGTCCTCTCAGCAATCCTGCAGTTTGGGACTTACTGGAGGTAACAGAATGGCTTGTTCGCCCTTAAGGGCCCTCTGCAGACAAAGGGACTCCATCCCCCCTCCAGCAGTGCGCCAGGAGGCACTTTTGCAGAGTGGTGGAGCAAGTGGGGGGCCTCCGGCGGCTTGCCTGTCATTTTTATTTTTAAAAACTTTTTAGGAAGAGGGGTTGCGTGGCCCCCCTTCCATGGGCTGTTTTGGGCTTCGGGGACCTCATCCACAGTACCAGCCCTTTTTTTCAATGGGGAAACGGGCCATGTGGCCCCCCTTCCCTGGGTCAATTTTAGCCCCAGGGACCCATTCCTAGGGGCCTGGCCTTTAAAAAAAAAGAAAAATTAAAGGGAGGGGGCTAAGCGGCCCCCTCCAGGGCCAATATAAGCCCTGGAGACCCCATCCCCCAGGGCCCAGCCTCTGTTGTGGGTGCCCTGGACCCACCCAGGGCACTCACTTGTCACTAATGGGGACTGCGTGGGTCCTGAAGGCCCCCAAGGTACCTACTGGCACCCCACGTCCTGCGGGAGCAAGCATTGCTTTTGGACAGGGGAGCTGCAGAACATGCAGCTCCCTCTGTCCAAAAGCAATTCTGCTCCACCTTCAGCACTTGCTGAAAGTGGAGCAGAGTTTGTTATGGCTTGGCGGGAGTGGTAAAGCTCCTACCAACCCAAAGCAAACAGCTATGTCCCGTGGGTGGGTACCCAGGGACATAGCAGGAGCCGGACCTGGGGGTGGTGGTCCACTGGGCCATCTATGCCTCCATGAAGGAGGTCGTGCAGCCCCTTTCTTTGAATTTGCCCCAGGGAGGTGGTGGTACCTGGGCCTGCGCAGGGGCCACGCAGCCCCTCCACATTAATGCAGCCCCAATTATTATAAATTAAAGCCCCAGGGTTTTGGCAGCCATGGGTATGCAGGAGGGTCCATGCAGCCCCCCACATTTTTACTTGTAAAGCTCCAGGTAGGTGGCAGTCCCCGGGCCCCTATTTAATAATTAAAGAAGCCCCACGGAGGTGGTGGTCTCTGGGGCAGAGGTGGTGGCCCCTGGGGTTTGATGAAACCCTAGGAAGGGGCCCCATGTGCCCCTTCTTTATTTTTCATATACACCCTGGATTTGGCCAACCTGGGGGCTTCCTTTAAGAGAAGTGCAGGAGCCTGCGCTATTTTTTTTTTCAACGTTGCCGCAAATTCGTAGGTCCTCTGCAAATTTGCGGCAAAATTGAAAAAAACCCAACCTCTTTTTAATGCTTGGTGGGGACCCTGTAGGGACCCCCCTATCTGGGGGGTCAGGGTATTCCTACCCTTGCTACCTTTTCTTTGATTTTTACTTAAAGCCGAGTCCCAAGATGGCTTCCTACACTTCCTGGTTGAAGTGTTGGCAGTCAATCAAATTTCAGTAGGATTTCAGTAGGATATTGGGATCCCAGATATCCATATTTTTTAAACTTAAATATCTCAGAATCTACTGAACGGATTTACACCAAATCACAAAAAACACGCTTTCTGGACCAACATCTAGTGTTCTGCTGAATTCAACGTGCTGTAGTCATGTTAAAAAAATGAAAAATCCCCATAGACATTACTTGGGGAAAATGTGTTTTGGGACCTCCATTTTTTCTCAGCCCCCGCTTGACAGATCACCCCCAAAACTTTCAACACTGCAGCTGAACCAAAAAGGGGACGTTTTTTAAAACTTCAGTAAGATTTATCAAGTGGCACCAAAGTTATTCATTAAACACTTTTCTTATATATATAAGCATTCCTCTGAATACCAATATATCCACAGAGGCCCTAATTACGAGCCTGGCGGTCAGACCTCCCTATTAGGACTTTGGCGGTCGGACTGCCATTGCCCTAAGGCACCACCAAGCATATTATGACTTTCCTCACTGCCAGCACTATAGGTCTGGCTGTGAGAAAAAAAAGAGGGCCCTACAGTGCCCCCTCTTGCCCCAGTGCACTTTTGTGCCCCCATATATATAGGCTATGTAATTAAATATGATCATATTTTTATGGAAAATGTATTATTTGTTAATATTTTGGTGTATTGCTTATTTTTATTAGCATGGTTTGTTTCATTTGTAGGGGAATAGGGTCGAAAAAGTGCACAACTGGTTAATATAGTTATTTATTTATGAGATGTTGGGCTTGCAAGAAACACGGATGGGAAGGAAGTTATTAAAATGAATAGCTAGTTATATATGTGAGTACATTATTTAAATGTAGTAATTAATTTAATAGTATTATTATGTAATGTATTTTGTGAAATAATGTAAAAAAGCAAAATGAATTTATTTATTCAATAGTAGGATTGTGGTGATGTAATTGCTTTTAGCTGTGGATGTAATATTATTTAAAATATGTAATAATAATATATTTGTACATTAGCAATTTTATTTTTACATTTCGGTATTTTAATGCTTAGCAATGTATTAAATTCTGACATAAAGTATTTTTTCACAATGGATGTATTTTGGTTAAAAAGAATAAATATACACTTTACAAAATTCAACACTTTTCCCAATGGTAGTTGGGCTAGAGTTAGTGCTGTAAATCTGAATTCCAAAAAATGAAACATTTGTCCAACTGGTACCCTCGGACCACCAGACTCATAATCAAGCCCAATGTGGTCAAGCACCCTTCAGGACTCTTTGACGTAAATGCTTTAATGTCTCGGGCATAGAGTCACGGACAGCTGATGAAGTGAGAAAAAATGAAAGGTTGAAAAGCTCCATGTAAAGCAAAAATATCTGAAAATTCAATTGGAACAACAATGCACTAAAGTAGGACTTGGGAGTATTAATAAACTCAATAAAGGGAGCAGTTTAAATGTGAGCTCTTCCCATCAGACGCCACCATTGGAATATGTGGTTTAGATACAGCAGCTACTGTGCAAGGTAAGATATTTTATAAGCATTTTTAACAAAAATAAATAAGTGACTGATGATGGTCAGAAACATAACATTACAAATTATTTCAATAAAATTACACAATTGTGTAAGTCTCAACATCCTGATGTTATGCAGATGTAAGTACACCATACACCTCTGTATGGAAATTGACCATAAGAAATTCCGCAGATCCCTCAAAAACTTTGCTATTCTGAGTCCCTTCCACCTGGCAGTTCTTCCTCTCTTTGTTCCCCCGGTTCCTGAATACAAGCTAGCGCTATGAGACCTAAGGGTGATATATGCGCTTAACAAATACCAAATACCTAAGTCAAGATAACGTGCTAAAACAATTTCCCCTGACATGTTAAGTGCATACAAGCACATAGTGCATTTCAAAACGCATTATTTATACGTGATAAAAAAACAAGTCTGTTGCAATATCTTTGACTTCAGAGCCATCATGATATTCCTACCTCTGTCTTCTAAGTAGATATATGTGTAGGCAAACAAATATGTGATTTTTCTAGCACACTTTCCTCATTAAATATTTGCTTTCTTCATCATTAGCAGTGCAATACAAAATGGCTTGTAAAAGATACACCAATATATATGAGTGTGCCAGCATTTGTCTTACATGATAGTGTTGAGCAATTTCAATTTTGCTGAAATGTATTTGCATGTATTGTCAAGCACATTACAGTCCATTGTTCACTAAAAACACATACACGTACTTGCCACACATCAATATACAGCATATAGTACATAATGTAGACTTCGTCATAAATAACAAAATATCTTTGCAAAAATCAACAGGCACAGACAAATACAATTAATTCACTTGCACAGGAATATGGCATGATCTCCATTCTCTTTCAGAACTTGAAGCCGGAAGTCAATATGCACATGTGGAACAATAGGAGGAGAGCCAGGAGGCTAGAGAATATAATGGAATAACAGCTCTCATTTCATATCACCCTCATTATGATAATGGCTTAGGTACTCTTTTGGGGAATCCCATTACTATCACAACCAAGCAGGACTCATCACATGTTTTTCAGGCACAAAAACACAGATGTTACATTTTATTTAGTAATATATCCTAATCACCAATTCATGAAGTGTTTGTTGCTGCCACTATTGAGGAGGAGAATTTAGCAGATCGCCCACTTAATCAATCATCAAGTTGCTTGACCAGCATTACAACACCTGAACAATCAGTGCATAGAGAGGTTTAAAGGTAAGAGGAGTCTGAAAGACATTAACTCAGCCCTGTTGCCTGGCTACAAAGGAGCCAAGCAAAGGACACTAGGCATGCTGCCTTTGAAACCTGCACATGCCAGATTAAACTCAGCTTGCATAAAGTTACCACCGTACTTCCTGTATAATAATTACTGAACTCAAGGGTGACAGACAGGAGACTGCAGTATTTGACATATTAGACAGCCAAGTCGCCGATAAAAAGCTGCAGGAAGACCAGCATTTCCAGTTCATACAGATGTTGAGTCAGATGTCATCTTGCCCCAACACATATGTTCACAGCCAGTAGTAACACAGGGGCAGGTCTGCTGAAGTTAGACGAGTACCATCTACTCTCCATCAGGGTGACAATGCAGACTACAAGAAAATGTGAATGTAGTAGTGTAAGAGGAAGATATCCCAACCTCTTAGCAGCAACATAGGGGCAGCCAAGTAGACAACATGATAGACCATGCAAGCAACTACCTACCAATGATTAGTAAAGATACAAGCACAGTATTCTGGCATGCGCATTATCCTAAAAAATAAATATAACATTAAACACAAGTTCTAAATTTAGGTTATAAACAGTTTTATGTCTGATGTAACATATCTTGTATTTTCTTTGTTTTACACTTTCATTATAGTTTATTATCAGTACCTATTCTTCCAGTCATTGTCAATGAGGTCATAATGTACATTATCAGTGTTGTGTAAGTCATCTAAAACTGCAAAGCCATTCATATTGCTATGCATTATAAGCAATACAAGGTTTTGAGGAAGGTTTCACTGTCTTTACTTAATGATAGCTAAATTAGCAACTGATGATGTAGATCATGAACATGTGACTGGAATGGAAAGTATTGTTCGATACCCATGTACATAGTATATTATCCAGAAACAAACCCAACTTACATTGTATTAACATCATATAGTTAATACAGTTTTCATGGTCATCGCAAACCAAATATCCACTCTTTTCCTCTGTTCCAATAAACAGTGTGAGAAAAGTCGAAATTATTCTCAGGAAGTTTTTTGTGTGTCTTAACCATGGCACACCCATCATCCCTGACAAAGATATTGCAATGCTCATTAACAATTATCCACATGTCAGCTTCACTGAAAGGTGTTCAACAAATGATTTCTGACAAGCACAGCTTAGTGTCTTTGTATACCTGACTCAGCTGGTGTGAGTCCTGGCTGTGGTCGCAGTTCAGAAGTAATGTCAAATATAGGCCTTGGCGCAAGGCAATAGTGCACAGAAAACAACACGCAATAATGATCTTACCTGCAGTTTCAGTTCAATGATTCAAAGCATCTCCTGCAGACATCAAAAGCACGATTTGAGTATGTCAAAGGTACTATTTTTGACACCAAGTGTGGCAAGATGTACATTGTTGCAACTATGTTCTGCAGCTGATCTGGACTGACGGAATGGTGTTAGGAAAATGTGGTTGTAGGGCATAGGTTCCATCACCTATGGGGAAAAATAACACATCATGGTAACCCGCTGACACCAAGTGTCATATGTGATGAAAAATGTGATTGTTCCTATGTTTATATGATCAATAAGTATATCATGTAAAGTGTTTCAGGTTCAAATACCACCTTAGTGAGGTCAAGAAGACACATGCCAATATACAGACTTGCTTCTAAATAGTGTCCAACTGCAGTCAACATCTTATTAAAAGAGATTTCCAAGATTTGTTTGATGTGAAATCATTTGATACTAGAATTTGGATTTTGATCCAAACACTGCTGGTTGTCCCAAAACCAGCCAGTAGGAGCCTATGTGTGTGTGCCCTTCCCATTGTAGAGAACAGGACAGAAAATGTCCCCGGCGTGTTAGTTATGTTTTCTGACCTTCCATGCAACAATTTACCAGTCTCACCTACAAACATTACATTGCAGTTATATTCTCAACAGCGTGACTGGAAGAATACTGGAAAATAGAAGTTCGAGATCTTCTATAATGCCTACAAAATTCGGTACTACAATGCCCTAAGAGTAAGCTTTGGTATTGTGGCCCCGTATTAGCCTGCTCTAAGAGGTCAGTTCAATATCCTCTGAGACTCCTGACCTAAAAATGTTACAGTCTTAGCCCTTCCCTGACAGAGTCCATAATGTGTGTGAAATACCTGCCTCTTTCTGCAGCATCCACAGACTGCCCACAATTATAAGGACAGCTTTGCATACTCAGGAGTATAATACAAGACCCTGCAGGGCACAATCCCCCCCTTATTACAGGAGGCCTCACAACTCAACACTGGACTACTCTGTGTAGTGTATTATGCTGGCCCCATATTTACAAAATGAAATTGAGCGCTGTCATAGGATGGGGAAGACGGGTCAACCTATGGTATTTTGAAGGAATGACTGGGCATAGGGTCCTCATTTCTGTTGGCTACATGGATGGAAACAGGTGCCAACCCAATAGAGGGAGGCCTCCCCGGTATGCCTGTTCATTGTATCTAACAGAAAGTGAGACTGTGCCTGAAAAAGTAGTGTCTTTCCTGACCCTTTCTTACGGCTGACAGTAACTCTTCCTTCATGCATGCTGAACCAGTCCACTCCAAACTTGACCTCACTAGCACTCTACAAAACTGACTTTAGGAGCACCCCACTGAGTCCAGTAAGAAAGAGGCTGAGACAACATGCTGCAAACCACAAGGCACCAGATGATGCTGCCTCTGTTGTCTGCAAGGACATTTCCTGAAATGGTGTTCAACTCACTGAGCACTGTTTCCATATCTCCATGCTAACCTCGTGTTTACTTCTGCTATATATAGATCCCAGAATAGGAACAGGCATATAATTATCCATAATAGCCCTTTGCAATGTCTATATTTGAAACAATAAGCCTACCACTTTCAAAGTTCTCTTAGTGACCTTTGATGTTGGTAAATAAGCTTTGTTGGTTAAATCATCTCCTTCAGAAATCTCTAGCTTTCAAGCAGTACATGTGTTTCACACCAGAGCTGACTAAGCCTTTCAATCTTCCACAGTCAATACCTTGAGCACAATGACAATTCACCTATTGTGAGGCCCCTGACCTCTTGCCAGAACATAGCCCCTAGCACAAAGGAGGATGGGTGCTGAAGAGTTGAGTAAGCAACAAGGGATGAAAGAATAATCCAATGAGAAATCACGGTAAACAGACATAATATCGAGGTTTTTTTTTCAAAGTACAAAAATATCGAGTTGGAGATATCGAAGGGACAGAATATCGACATCAAGAATATCGGTGACCAGAATATCGACATGAAGGTAAGAAATATCGTTTTTTTTATATCGAAGTCAGTAATATCGTTTGTTATAATATCGTTGTTAATAATATCGATATTTATATTAGTGTTCTGTATTTTAGAATATATGTTAATATTATGTGATCTAATGTTTTTTGTATAAGTATATCTGTTTTTTTAATGTATTTGTGACATTTTTAGAAGTTATTTATTTTATGTAAATTAAATTTTGCGTATTTTAGTTCTGTAGCGTTGTGGGTTTATAGGGGAATAGGGTGGAAGTAATTTAATTTTAATCAAGTAATCAATAATTTGCATTAGTGAGTAAGTAAGTAAGTAAACATTTTATAGTTTTTGATTAATTAAAACCATTACAAAATGCACATTGTTAAAAAATCTTATACATTGAAAAAGTAGAAATACAATTCTAAAAGCTGAAGGATTTCCGGTATAAGAGAGGCCTTTTATTTGCGTTGTACTTGGGACAGTCCAGTGTCTATACACAGTTTACAGTTGTAAAGGCTAAGGCCTGGTGTAGTTTTTGCACTTGCTCAGGGTATCCCCTGTCCTTGCTTTGATGCTACTAATGACAGGAACTTTACTAACTTCCCATTTAGTTGCGGGTCCTTAGGATCGAAGCAAGCAAGTACCGCCTGTCTCCGGGTTCGTATCCCTCGTTCGTTGAAATGGGGTTTTAGTAGGCCTACCCTTTCCTCTTTTAACTTAGTACAGGAGCATATAAGATGTTCTATGTCCTCAATTCCGAACCCGCATAGCCTGCATGAGTTCCCATAATTCTCTCTCAGCCAGGGTGGAAGATGTGGTATAGCTAGAAGGATACCTAACCTATATTTTAAAAAGGTTTCTTTGATCTTCCTTGAATACCCTAGTTTAAAATATGCCTGCGGCCCAAGTAATTTGTAACTACTCAATGTCATCCATGCGTGGCTCCTACGTGCAAAGGCTGCTTTGTCTTCTATGAGAGAGAGCTTCTTGATGGCCTTATTTACTACGTGCTTAAAGTGCAAGTGGGTAGTTGGAGTTTCCCATAGGTCAACTAATCCAGTAGTGGCCAATGATTCCTCCAAGTATTTTTTGGCCAGAGCTGGTGGTCCAGTGTGTTCCTGGGGGAGTTCTTAATTTTGTGCCAGCACTTGATGTAAGAACCTCGCCTTGCGAGGAGTTGTTTTGGTTAGGCCAAACTCAAGTCGAATCTGTGCAGGCGAAGCATAAGACGGGAGGTTTAGCATAACTCTATATGCTTTCGCCAGGGTAGTGTCCAGCAGTATTGCATCCCTACCCCTCAGGGCTTCGCTGCCATAGGTGATCGAGGGAGGAATTTTGGCTTGCGCTACCCGAAGCAAGGGCGAAAAAATTGGTCCTGTCAATTTTGTTTTGAGTTGCCTTAGTATTGACGCTATCGCCATCCCTTTCCTCTTGATAACCTCGAGTTGTTTGACGAAATGACCACCCTTATCAATTATTACCCCTAGATATTTGTACTCGGAGGAGTTAACAATTGAAGTTTTTCCCAAAAACCAGGAGTGAGACCGTTGTTTTCCATTAATTGTCAGGGTTTTAGTTTTGTTAATATTTACTTCTAGCTGGTTTTCAGCTGCGTATTCGTGCAACTTATTGAGTAGCCGTTGTAGACCAACTTGAGTATGGCTTGCTAGGACAACATCATCCGCGTATGACATACTGGAAATGGCTTTGCCACCTAATCGAGGAGCATGCGCATTGCAGGCACTGAGGGCTGATGTCATATCTGCTGTATAAAGGTTAAAAAGAGTTGGTGCAAGCACACATCCCTGTTTGAGGCCTTTAGTTGTTGGTATGCGCCTCGAGAGATGGGAGCCATTACCTAGCTTGACCTGTATCCAAGTATTGGAATGTAGTTGTATCAAGAGGGTCAGGAGAGATGGGGGGATCCCCCAGAGTGCCAATTTCCTCCACAGTATTGCTCGGTTGACATTGTCAAATGCCGTCTTAATGTCCACAAAGCAAAGATGGAGAGTTTGTTTTGATAATTTTGCCTTGTCGATGAGTAGTGACATTGTTAGTAGGTTACTTGTTGTACCGGTATCTCTGCAGAACCCTGTTTGGTAATGAGGGATTATATAGTTCTCTTTTGCCCAATCCTGTAGCTCTACAAGTGGATTGCCTGCAAAATATTTTGCCTCTACATCTAATAATGCAATCAGGCGATAATTTTTTGGTAAAGTTTTGTCGCCAGCCTTGTAGATTGGTAAGACTTCCTGGGGCCGATGGTCACTGTCCCCTTTGTCTCCTAGGCAGAAGCCTGCTACGTGTTGAAAGAAGGAAAGAGAAACTAAAGTATAGTCTATAGTAGAATTCGCAAATTCCGTGTGAAATGAGGCGGCCGGGGGAGAGTCGTCGGCAAATCTTCCATTTAGTACCCTTAGGCCGATATGCTCCAGGTCTTCTAACAGCTCTAAACCGCTCTTAGGAGATCTTCCGTGGCTGCTTTTGATTTGAGTTGGTATGTTCCAATAGAAGGACTGGACCTGTATATCTTCATTTGATGTTGTGCCTAAGATTTGTTGATTTAGATCGCCAGACAAGATAAAGGGGCATATTAGCAAGAAGAGGCGATAATCATCGCTAACCCTGCTTAGCGTGATTTTTTTTATCGCCGGCTATCGCTGGAATATATCGCCACGCTAACGCTGTATTAGCAACGATTAGCGCTATGGCGATGAATATTCCAGCGATAGCGGGGGAAATGGGCCAACATCGCTGAAAAACCAGCGATGTTGCATGGACAAGGGAGAACACCTTGCTGATACGACCCTGTGGTCGTATCAGCATAATCCACCCCCATGTTAGGTATGGCTAACACCTGCTAATTGCAGGTGTTAAATAAATGGCGATGACCCGGTTAGCGCGACTTTTCACGTCGCTAACTGGGGCCATGGCCACCTTGCTAATAGGCGATAGGCCTGTTAGCGAGTGTTTCCCAGGTTTGTTCGTCGGGATAAGCCCACTTTGCATGTCATTAGCGATAAATATCGCTGACATGCAAAGCGGTAAAAAAACGGGCGCTAATGCCCGCAAACTGTCGCTAACTGCTGTTAGAGACAGTTTGCTGATAGGGCGATATAAATATCGCCGCTTTAGCGGCAAAAAGTGCCGCTAAAGCGGCGATAGTGCCCTTGCTAATATGCCCCAAAGTTCGGTGTGTTGTGAGAACTCATTAATTGAAGCAGGTGTTCGATTAAGATTTTTGACTCCTGTTTTTTCCGTTTCGGGTTTAGGTATGTGTTGATCAGTAGCACCTCCACCTTATTGCCACTAACATTTAGATGAATCTTAATAGTATTTACAGATGGTAAAGAGGAAGGAGATTCCTGTGCGCTGTTGATTTTTATTATGTTAATATAGGTGGCTAAGCCATCTGATAGATGTCCATATTTGGATTTCCTTCGGGCTGGGGTATGGAAGCAAGTGTACCCCTCTAAATGCAAGGGGTCCACTAACCATGTTTCCTGCAGGAGGACAATATCAAAGGTTTTTAGATAATCTAGAAATTCGGCATCTGCTGCCTTACTGTTCAACCCATTAATGTTCCATGAGCATAGCCTCAGGGTTGTTTTATCGTGGTTTCCCCGGTTGTTATATGGGTTAATTTGCCATTGTGCCGGTCTAGCTGTATTGATGGCTCTAATGATCTGAGTATGTTCAGGAATGAAGGGATGATGGTAGTTGGTGCCTGTTTGTATGTCCAGCACCTGCTCCCCCAAGTATAGAGGATGTTTTTTCTCTGTTACTAATCGTTCCTTCACGTGTCCTGGCAAGTAGTGGGAGCGGATATCCTATGTTGTAATGCGCGGAACTTCGTATGCCCCAAGCTTTGAAGGTTTCCCATTCTTCCAAGACCTTATTTGCAATTTGAATGGAGCCCCAGGTAGCCTTGGTGGATTCCCTGCCTTGAGCTATGTCCGACTTTATAAATTCTATCATTAGAAGGTCGGTTGTGTAAATGCCTTTTAATGTTGGTATTGCTCCTAATAGTTGGAGAATGTTCCCTCTGTTCAGGATGTCAAAAAACCCTTTCGAGTCATACTCTGGAGTGAAAAGTGTAATGGTAGAGTTTGTTGTTTGATTAACTGAACGTGCTCTTAGTGAGTTTTCTCCTGGGTCATTTTCTCCAAAGGTGCAGATGGGCTGCTCGGTTAGCCGGCTGGGTTTGTCGGATTTTGGGGTTTCTCGACACCTGGGACCTAAGAAGGCTTCTGAGCCGTGATCTGTATTTTTATTTTGATTTTGTATTACAGAAAGACCCTGGTGCCCGATTGTTGTTATCGTTGACCCCTGCGGTGCTCCCTGCACCTCCGTGTGTGCTTTACTAGTGTTAACGTATTTTCGTTTTACTGCTCCTGGCACTGGGGTTGGATCATGGGTAATACTGTGGGCTGAGAGCTCGTTAGACGTAGTAGTAGTATTGTGATTGTGGCCCTGTAGTTGAATTAGAGGTGGATATGAAGTTAGTGCCGACACCTGATTTGGTCCCCTTTCCTCTGTTGATAATGAGAGTTGGCTACTTTTGTTGTCTTCCTGGTTCTGTCCGACTTTAATTGTTCTGATACCTGGAGTGCCAGTTTGGCTGCTTGATGATGCCAAAACTGCCCCAAATGGAGCCGTTGTCACTTGTACCACATTCTTGTCCGCCATGGGATAATTATCCTTTGGCTGACTGGTTCTTTCATGAGCTATTAGGACTTGTGCTGAAGTGTCGTGTATGGACGTCATCTGCTGTTGTTTGTTAGTGACAAAGAGGGGATATACTTTTGTTTGACTCGAGAGTGTTATTTTATTACGACCTTTTCTCCGAAGTTGGCGATGTTGCTTAGCATTCTGAGTTGTAGTTTGTTCCTTTTGTAGCAATTGTGTTTCAGAGGTTGGACTGCCCCCTGGGCAGCTCAATTGGTTTGGAGAAGCAGCGTTTTTGGCAGCAGAATCCTTTTTGAGTGGTCTGTTGGGCGCTGCTTTGTCTTGATTCGCTATGGCTTTTTCTTGATTTGGGCCCTTTGGCAAGCCCTCTATGAGTGTGGATACAATTGAGGGAAGCGACGACAGTTTGTCAATAATAGGACCACAGCTGCAATTCAGTTTGGCCTCCTGCTGGGCCCTACTGATTAGCAGGTTTAATTGCCCCAGTTTTTCGTCCATACCCCCTACAAAGAGAGCCAGGGTGTCAAGTAATGTCAATTGCAAATCCATTTTGTCAGACTGATAGTGTAGCACGTCAACAGTCCGTTGCATAGTATTTAGTAGAATATCCCATGTATTCTGTGCTTGCCTACCGGTTTGATTTGTTGAGTCCAAAGTGGGGCTTGAGGGACTATGGGATAAAATTGGTGTGTTTTTTACTGCTTTATGGTCCCTGCCATGCTCGATGCCGATACTGGCCATAAGCCATGGAGGTTTTTCGGGAGTGTCCGAGGCATAGGAAGCAACTAAGTCAGCCCACTCCTGCGATCCTAAGTAAGAGAGGGCGTCCTGCCCGCCTCCCCTGGATTCCGGGGAGATATTGGAGGTCACTTTTGAGATCTCTGCCGTGCCCCCCATTTCGACTTTTGGTGGCAGGAGGGCCCTTGCAACCTTGATGGCCTTTGACTGTAAAGGCGGGTCCTGTGGAGATATTTGAAGGTGTTTTTGGAGTTGTCGTGCAGGAGATTGATTCGGTTGAAGTTTGCCTGTGTCATCATGCAATGGGCTTATACCATTGCTGTCGGTTACCGCTGACACTTGCATTGGTTGAACTTTATTTTGCTTGTTTGAGTCATTTGCTATGGTTTCCTGCAGCCTGGGAGGTGAGGGAGGAAAAGTGCAAGCGGCCAGGGTTGGAATTTTGACACGCTGCTCCACTTTCATTACCGCTTCTTCCACCCTTATTTGTGAGATAGTGTGGCTACATTTGTTAAATTCAGAAGTTTTTTCTGGTGTTTGTAGGGAGAGCACTAGTTGGTCCGCAGGAGCTTCCACACTGGCTTGTACCGTATCAGGTACGATAGTTGGTTGAAGAGGGAGGAGAGGATCTTGCAGACCTTGAATTTTGCCACTGGAGGAGAATATAGATGGTGCTGCGCCTTTTAGAAAGTGAAATTTTGAAGAAATTTTTGGTTGAAAGAGATGTAATCCCCCCCCCCTCAGGTGGTCTCCTGTCTTTGGGGAGTCCAGATAACTGCTGTGCTGGGCCGAAGGGACCCACTACTTCCTCAGAGGGTGCTGCCTGGTCTATAATGCTTGGCCTCATGTTCCCATTGCGTTTGGTTTTGCGCGCTGGTACTGAGGGCTGGACCCTTTTCCTTCCAGACCTCATGATGGGGAATGTTTCCAAGTCCACCCTCTGAGGCCGGTGCAGGTACGGGTGCTGGCGTTGATACTGGCGTACTAGGGTGAGCGGGTGGCCCCCACTCTGATTCCGGATCCTCCTTCCTGACCTGTTGCCAGGGAAATTCGGCACCGCCTGTGCCTGGCCTTGCTATCTTGCTACCTTCTGTTGCTTTGGAGCTCCTTTGCAGTGCATGCGGTTACAAGTGAAGGGAACAAGCCCAATGGAGGGAACAAGCCCTCTTCAAGTCGCCCTGGCACTGGCTCTGCTCTTGCTCTGGCTAGACAGCAAGATCCGGTGCACTAATGCAGGGGCGCTCGGGTCCAACACTACCAATCTCACAAGCTGAGTAGGGCTGGGCTTGGTGGAGAGGGAAGAGCGCAATGGGCAGAGAGCAGGGCACACTGGCGAGCCACAAACTGCACCCAACCTAGTTGGGCCGCTTCTGCGCTCACCGGGCTCGCACTCTGCGGCCGCTACTAATAGCGGCCGTGCTCTCTGCGCACACGCTCACACTCACCCCCACTTACCCCCGCAACTGTTTTCAGGTGTCTTCGGGCGCTCCTGGTGCACCTGGCATTGCCTCCCGCTAGTGCTGGTGCAGGTGCTGGTGCTGCCTCCCGCTGCTGACCTTCAGGGAAGTAGAAGCTGCTGTGAAGCTGTGAGGCTGCCGGTGTCAGTGCCTCCGAGGGTGCGGCCCCTTATGGTTATGCCCGACCAAAGGCTGCCGCTGCTGACCCCCCCGCTGTTGTTTTGGCCGTCGGCGGGATCGCAGCAGGTCGCAGCAGGCAGCGAACAGCAGCCTACCTGCCTTCCACTCAATCCAGGCTCTCCGCTGTCTTTCCCGAGCTCTCCCAGGCTCCGGAGCTCAAATGCGCTTGGCAGCGGCTGGATGCGGCCCGGCTGGGTAGCGTTTCATTGGACTCCCGGAGACAAAGCTGAAGCTGAAGCTGAAGTTGGCGTTGAGCCGGGAGCCGTGAGCAGTTCCGCGTCTTCCCGACACTCCTGCAACCACCAGCGGTCAGAGCGAAAACGTGGAATGGAACACCCGATCGCTCTGAAGTGCTCGAACAGGACTGGCAGCTGCATTATTGATTAATATTTATAATTAATTTTTTATTAATTAACGATTAATTGGTAATAAAATGTTATTAATTGATTAGTTAATTAATTAATTAATTAAATTGTGGGTTTTTTTAGGAGCGGGTTGTGGGTTTATAGGGGAATAGGGTGGAAAGTAATTTAATTTTAATTAATTCATTAAACATTTTTATTAATTAATATCTATGTATTTAATATTTTATATTGTTCATTGTAGTAATTAATTTGATATTAATTAGTTATTAATTTGTTGTTAATTAATTGGTAAATATCTTAATTGTGTTATTTTTTTAGGAGCGGGTTGTGGGTTGATAGGGGAGTAGGCTGGGAAGTAATTTCATTTTAATATATTTTTTTAAATTGTTTATTATAATATTTTTTTTAAACATTTTATAGTGTTAATCATGCACATTAATTTATTCCTGATTGTTTTTAATATGTTTGTTAATTTTCATTAATTAATAATTATTCATAAATAAATTATGTTAATAGTTTTATGTTTTATAATATTGGTGGTGTCATTTATAGGGAATATGGTGGGAGGTAAATTTGTTATAATTATTTAAAATGTTGTTAATTAATTTTTATTATATTGCTTGAGTGGGAATAGTTAATTATTCCCCTCTGCTATCCAACACTTTCCCTACTGTTTCACTTGCTGGAGTGGGAATAGTAATTGTTACCCCTCCGCTATCCAACACTTTCCTACTATTGCCCTCGCTGGAGTGGGAATAGTAATTTTATCCACTCCTCTATCCAACACTTTCCTGACTGTTGCACTCTCTGGAGTGGGAATAGTAATTTTTACATCTACGCTACCAACACTTTCTTTAATGTTGCACTCCCTGAAGTGGGAATAGTAAATTATTCCCCTCCGCGATCCAACACTTTCCCTACTGTTGCACTCGCTGGAGTGGGAAAAGTAATTTTATCCACACCACTATCCAACACTTTCCCTACTGTTGCACTCGCTGGAGTGTGAATAGTAATTTTATCCACTCCGCTATCCAACACTTTCCCTACTGTTGCCCTCCGTGGAGTGGGAATAGTAATTTTTACCCCTCCGCTATCCAACATTTTCCCTACTGTTGTACTTGCTGGAGTGGAAATAGTAAATTATTCCCCTCCGCTATCCAACACTTTCTCTACTATTGCACTTGCTGGAGTGGGAATAGTAATTTTATCCACTCTGCTATCCAACACTTTTCCTACTCTTGCACTCTCTGGAGTGGGAATAGTAATTTTTACACCTACGCTATCCAACACTTTCTTTAATGTTGCACTCCCTGAAGTGGGAATAGTAAATTATTCCCCTCCGCTATCCAATACTTTCCCTACTGTTGTACTTGCTGGAGTGGGAATAGTAAATTATATCCACTCCGCTATCCAACACTTTCCCTAGTGTTGCACTCTTTGGAGTGGGAATAGTAATTTTTACACCTACGCTATCCAACACTTTATTTTAATGTTGCACTCCCTGGAGTGGGAATAGTAAATTATTCCCATCAGCTATCCAACACTTTCCCTACTATTGCACTCCCTGGAGTGGGAATAGTAATTTTATCCTCTCCGCTATCCAATTTTTTCTCTACTGTTCCTGTTAATGTAGTGTGAAATGTAATTGTAAAAGATTAAAAATATTTTAATTTTTTTAATTATTATATAAATATTGTATTTCATTTTATATTTACTGGTATATGTATGTATATGTATTTATAATTTTTAATATGTTTCTAACATTTTATAATTTATTATAATATTTATTTTTTAATATTATAAAGTACATTTATATATTATATTTTATATATATGTATGTTTAATTTTTATTTAAATTATATTTATTATTTATAATTTTAAACATTTTCTAATAATTCTAACTATGTTTTTTTAATTATATGTATTATTTACTTTATTTTACATTATTTTTTAGACATTTAAAAAAAACGATATTTTTAACAACGATATTTGTTTTCCGATATTTTTGTACTTACCATAATGTAGATAGGAATTCGATATTCTGGCCATCGATATTTCGGCTCCGATATTTTTGTCGTCGATATTTCTGTAGTCGATATTCTGTCAGTGATTCCGAAATCACATCTTTGTGTTTTTTTCAGGAAGAGATGGTGCTAAGTTAGTCCACTAAAGAGATTCCAGTGAGTACCAAGAAGCAATTTGAAGTCAAGGAAGCCCATGCTTCCTTGGAATGTGTTATTGAATCAAATATTTAGGACAATCCCAAGCTGCAAATTTGTCAGGCTCATTATTAACTCAACAGAGATCACAGTGGCCAGGCCCTACACATTATAAGAGACACAATAAATGGAGGGCACATTAGAACAAAGATGTGGGGGGTACCTAACTTGACTGCTAACCACCTTTCCCTTGGGATAGGGTGTATCAATGGCCAGCAGGTAAGGCTTGGGAGGGAAAAGAATGAAGATAAAATTCCTTGGCACATGAAATCTGCAGACACAAATCTCTCTGATTCTCTGGAACAGTAGTACAAAAGGTTTCTGGTATTGTACTTCTACTAGGCACCTTCTCCGGCAGTGTAACATTAAAGGGCACATTCTCTGGCACAAGCAGTCTAAACGACAATTGTTCCTTGGCAAGAAGAGAACCATTTAATGACAGTGAGCAATAGAACTGTAGCTGGATTTTTGCATGTGATCACCCTCCTAGTGGCCTGTCTAGAGTGGGAGGGAAAGAATAGAGGTGGGATTGAGGGAAGGACTCCGTAAAGGTGTGTCTAACAGTGTACCTCGGCCTATTCATACCGGCAAGATAAGTGGACAATCCCTTTCTCTACATTTCTCCTAGTTGCTACATTATGGTATGTAAACTAGTTTCATGTATTTCGATTCTGTAGCTGTGCCTATGCTTTTTAATATGTAGCTGCTATCTGTGTAATTTGAGGTCCCTGATGTTTATGAAATGTTATGTAATGTGCAGCTGCAGTCCATGTTATAGTTTAAGTTGTTATACAGCCATATTATGCTATATCACCTTTTTGCCAGCTCGGCTCTTGCTTTGCCTCTTAAAGCGACGCTGCATCCCTGTGTTAGCTCTTTCCATTATGTAAAACTGTACCTCGATATCTGGGTGTAACTTTCCACTATTTCTATTTTCCCTTTCCAAGTAAAGTTGTACACCTACATGTAGACTGTTGCACCATATTATACCTAGATGCATTTTAATAGTTCCATATTAAATAAAGTTATTTTTTAAGTATTTACATTTATTTTTACAATAAAATATTGGCCTGCAACATCTGGTGGATAGGTTAGTGACTTGTTGTACTGAACGTGGGCTGGTGATTAACCATTGATAAACAAAGTTTATGACCATCAGCCCACATAAATCATTTAGGGGCACAATAATGCTAGAGGGCCAACCACTGGACAAGTCTGAATTTAACCCAGCACTCTTCTGCCATCATCAGATTCTATAAGTCCTCTGGAGCCAGGTGCATCTCTCCCACATTAAAGGTTTACAGGGCAAAGGCAGAGGAAAGTACATTCTATGGGGCAGAAGAATGGGGCACTGTGAGTCTGATCCTCTTGGGGTGGCTGAGAACACCTTTTTGAGAGCTCTAACCAGCCTACCTAAAAATACACGGCTAGTACCACTACGCCAGGATATGGGTATCGAACCAATGATTCACAATCCCAGCTTAGACAGTTACTGTCCTGGCGAAAGCTGAAATATACGCCGGCCCTAGAGGACACTTATGAAGCTCTACAAGAAGCGGTTGCATTGGATAGATCTGGCAAGATCAAGTTAATAAGCTCTGTTAAGGATTCTCTAACTCAGCTTGGTCTAGGAGAATTCTGGTCTACCCCTTCCTCAATGAAAAATGTGTTTGGGATCACCCTTAATGATGCCTTTTGGGAGCATATTTACGATAACGAAATGAGGAATGTGACGCAGGAGTCCTCAACTTGCAATTTCCTACACTTCAATCCTGACTCTGTATTTGAACCTCTCTTAGATTACATTGGTCTACCTGTAGCAAGGCAACTGTAGCTCAGATTTCGATATGGTACGTCACCTCTCTTGCCTTTACAAGCCAAATGGAATCCTCAATTTGCTCCGAGTACCACATGCCCGTCATGCCGGCAAACAGAAGAAATACTGGTTCACTTCACCTTCTTCTGCCCCAGCTATGCTCAGCCCAGAAAATCCTTGATTATCCCAATTTGTAAACAATTCGGTTGCAGACAGCCCCATGTAGCCCTTAGGCTCCTCCGCACAGAGCATCTGCAGCCAGTCATCTGCGCAGTTGCTAAATATCTACACTGCATTGGAAGCATAAGAGGTAAAACGCTTGGGTGAGCCCTTCCATCACTTGGTAATCCTTGAGTCTAGGCACCCCCCCCCCTCCAGTCGGCAGTAATGTTTTTTTTTTTACTCTTCAGTATAAATTCTCATGGATCCCCACCCTACAACTACCTGCACTGAAATGTTGTCAATTCTTAAACAAACATTTATTGCATTTTATGTACATGCCTTCTATTCATTTTATTAGCTGGTTTTGTACCATCATTGTTTTTGCATAAATCACTACGTAGTCTTAGCAAATGCAGGCACTTATGCCCAAACTGAGGAATGTCCCATGACTTGTGTCCAAGGGCTGTCCTGGATTTTGTATGTGATTGCTTTTTAATTGTATCTCTCTTGGAATTACTTTCATACAGTGTATTGCACTGTCGAGCTCAAAGATATTACCCCTCCCCCGCTCAATGAGTGTAAGCTTAGATGTTTATCGTAGAGTATGCCACATTTTACCAGCATGAACGTTATTATAGTTTTCTATTCTTTTTATGATTTTATAATGGATTCTAGACTTATATGTGATCTGTTTCGTTTTAAATGCTTTTCCACATGATCTATGCGAGCTGAGCTTGGATGTTTTATTTCTTTTTATGTGTTTGTGTACTGCACAGGTTACACGTACTTTTATGGTTGTAAAAACCAAATAAAGTATTGACTGACAATAACATCTTTTTACATTCTTTTTTTAAATAAATAAACTTATTTAAATGTCACTGTATTTTTCTCAAGGAGTTCTCCACCCCACTGTGACAGGTGAAAACGAACAGGTGAAAAGTTACTAATAGTAAGTTTGCACACTAACATTAAATAGTAAATATCTTTATTCGGTTTATGTCAAAACTATAAAAGCTCATCACAATCACAGTCCTATACAATAATTTAGTGACATTCATTCATTCGTAGCAACATGTAACAACCTGTACTTTAAGAATAATATAAAATAATCAACCTATAAAATATACAATTCTGATCAATAAAACCCTTGGAAAAGACTAAAAACAAGTTATCTAATTCATATTTGGTAGCTAACCTCACAGACGCTTCTATTTATCTTAATGAACTGACATATACCAGATATCCTGAGATGAAATATAAGATTCCATTAGTTAACCTAGTATAGGTCACCACCTGCCAGTATAGTGTATGATCATTGTCATTGTTTGGTGAGAGATTTCACCTTCAGGGTCCTTAGTCACCATGCATACAACAGGAATCTGGACAGGGTCAAATCTAACCATTCAGTGCGATCCGTTCTTAGAATTCGAATGGCCTCTTTTAAACGATTTGTCGATAATATGCGACAAATGGGAAACAGCCCAGTTCGCCTGATCGCAATATATTCAGGACAAACAAACAAGAAATGTACTTCATTCTCTTGAGCTGCCAAACAGATGGGACAAATGGGCGAGATGTTAACGCCAGTTCAGTGGCTGCAAAATTCATTGACTGGCAAAATGCCATATCTAAATTTTAAAAACAATGATTTCGCTAGCCGGGGTTCTATGGCATGTAAAAACTCCTCTTGATACATATAATATTTAGAATCCAAGAACATCCTTGTTAGATCCCCGGTTCTTCCCCCTATTATCCACAAATTATTTATATGATCCTAATATTTCTTTTTCAGGTTCATCAGAGATCTTTTCTCTATGCTCTCCGGGTTGGTCCAGAGCTCGCTCAGACCCAATTTAAACATCCAGCTCTTAATGTACTTTAGCCACGGGATGTTCCCTTTCGTGTCTAATGTCAACACATCAAGCAGTGACTCTCTCACGGGGAGTGGGGAATTATTTGACCAAACTCAAATCCAAAAGGCTAATGGCCTAAAGCCTATCACATGGACTACATTTTTAAGTCCCAAATCCAGGCGCCTGGGAATCAGAGGGACATTCCGTGGAAGTTCCACAACCGATCTCATGAAAACATTCTCGGTTTTTTCGATCACCCTAACCTTATTGTGGCCCCATAGCTCCGCACCATATGCCGTGGCTCCTACGCCCTTGGGTTGATAAACTTTATTAACTGGGGGAGCAGGCCTGTTGGCTGACATTTTCATTTTTTTTATTGGTGCAGAACTCACATGTTGCAATATTAAATGGCTTTTTGCAACGTGCGGGGCCCATGTTAATAAGTTTGTTAACCTGACCCCCAGATAGTCAAAGTTCGTAACCTGCTCTAGTGGAGTTTCCCCCATTTTAACCGTCCCCTAAATGACTTGTGAGGATTGAAGGCCATGAAATTGGTTTTCGTTACATTAATTCAAAAAGCAAAGCTGGCGCTGCTTGGCCAGCTAGATAAGGAGGATCACCTCAGCAGTGTATCATTGTTTCATTTAGTACGTTAATATATAGGGTGAACAGAGTGGGAGCCAATACACATCCTTGTCGCACTCCTCTGTTCACCCTTATCTTGTTGGTCAATTCACCATTCATCCCCCATCTCACTTGGGCATAATTATCCCTGTGTAGTCTAATGATAATCTCAAGTAAATAACGCGGGACCTCTATTTTGGGTAAAACCTCCCACCGTTTTTCCCGGGTGGATTAGGTCAAAAGCAGCTTGCAAGTCTATGAACACAACACATATATGTTCCTTCTTGATAGTCACATATTTCCACAAAATCAATAGAAACCTAAACAATTGATCTACAGTGCTCATGTTTTCTCTGAAACCAGCTTGTAGGGGAGAGAGAATTTGACCTTCCCTTATCCAGTCTTGATGCTTCTCTAATAAGTGCCTACAGAATATTTTCTGTGCCGTGTCAATCAGGCTAATAGGCCTGTAGTTAGCTGGATCACTTTTATTCCCTTTTTTAAATGTTGGTATGACTTCCGCCCCCAACCAGGAATCTGGGATAACTGTGCTTTTTAAGATCGCATTAAAACTAAGATTAAGAATCACGCTCCAAATCTTGGGTTCGAAAAGGTATAGGTCACCTGGAATTTTATCTAACCCTGCTGCTTTACGATTCTTCATTTTAGCAAGTGCCATCTGTGTTTCTTCCAAGGTAAAATCAATCATATGTGCCTCCCTTGCCATGTCAAAAGGAACCTCTGGTGTTAATTCACTACTCTCTGATCTTGTGCTATTTTCCCTTGTATATAACAAGGTAGGATAGTTTCCAGGTGCCATCCCGGTGTCTTCCGGGGTCATGTCGGTCGAGTCTACATCCCTTGCCATTTCTAGAAGGACCTCTGTTGTTACTTCAGTACTCTCTAATCTTGTGTTATTCTCCCCTGCATATAACAATTAAAAATGGTTTTCCCAGGATTGCGGCTGGATATAGTAATCTTCTTCTACAGTTAGGGCTTTTATTCCCTTGGCTAATATGTGCCAAAACTGTCTGCTATCCTTAATTTGTGCAGAGGCATACAGATCTCTCTAGAATGCCTCATGGCAGTTTTTTTTGCCTCATTTTGAACTAAGTTGTAATTTTTCCTTTTTGTGGCATTCATAGTCCTATAACCTGTTTTAATGGCTGCCATCAATTCTACTCTGGCTAACTTACAATGCTCACCATACCACTCATTTTTATTTTTTTAACTTTTTTTATTGGCACTTATTGATTCAATATAATACAATACAACATATATATAGACATCAGATCTAACAAGTGATTATCTGTCATCACTGGACATCCAATGTATCACCCCATTCTCCCCCCCGTCCCCGTTCAGGAATTATTTCGTGCATTAACGTTACCGGTCCGTTTCCTTCTGCTGAGGGGGAGGTGCAGATGTTACCTCTATACGTATTCCATTTCCCCCATACCTTATCCCATTTTTTGGGGCATCCTCTATTTGTGTATACCGCCCGTTCAGCCAACATGGACCAATCCACATCCCGCTCCCATTCCACTATTGTTGGTGACACAGAAACACCCCATTTACGGGCATTATTACGCTTCGCTAGTATAAAGCCAGTAGCTGCCCACAGTTGGTCCATGCGATTTAAGTCTGTGGCGTCCCAAGTATTGAGCAGACATATCTTGGGGGACAGAGCCAGTGCAATTCCACATACGTCTCCAACCACCTTTTTGACCGCCTCCCAAAATGTCCGGATAAAGGGACATTCCCAGAGTGTATGGTAAAACATGCCCTTCCCCCCGCATCTCCGTCTACAGTCTGCATTACTACTGTGTCCCATCTTGACCAATGTCGTGCATGTGATGTATGTACGGTGCAAGACTTTCAACTGGACCAATCGCAGTCGTGATGGTATGGCCACCTCTCGAGGGAAGGACAGCGCATCGCGCCAATCTTCTTCCTCTAAGTCTCCCAGATCAGTCTGCCAGGTGTTTCAAGGGTCTGGTGCATTGTTAATTATTTTCTTATAAGTGAGCGAAATTGCTTTGCTCTCCATAGGGTCTGCGAGTAATCTATCCTCAAGTGGGGTGGCTTCCGGGATCTCGTCGATCGCTCTGGTTGCCCCCAGCAAGGCATGTCGTATTTGCAGGTATCGGAAAGTTTAGCTTTTGGATAATTTATATTCTTTTTGTAATTCCGCAAATGTTAGTATTTTACCTTTCTTTATCAGGTCTCCAACTTGTGATATACAAATGGTATCCCATTTGTCGAATCCTCTACAGTTACTTAAATTTGCCAGTATTCTTGCATGCCATAGGGGCGTCATTTGTGTTAATTTATTGCACCAGCCGAGTTTTATGGTGGTAGTATGCCATATTGCGACCGTGAGAGCAGTGGGGCCAGTGAGCTGCTGTCCACGTGGTTTTGTGTACAGTGCCTCTCTATATCCTCCCCTACCCATCAGCCATTTATCCATACGACATGCTGGGTCTTGCTGCGCACCATATATCCATTTGTTTATGATTAAAAGATGTGCAGCCCAGTAATAGCTTCGGATGTCTGGCAATGCGATTCCCCCATCATACTACCCACGGACCAATTTAGGCCCGCTATGCACAGTGGCTTTCCATCCCAGAGTAGGTTCCTAACTTCTCCTTCAATGTCTTTAAAATACGTTTCGGGAACGCTATATGGGGTGTTCTGCAGTGCATACAAGAGCCGAGGCAGAGCCATTTTTTTATATAGTGCTGCGTGTCCCAGCAACGATAAAGGCAGCGCACGCCAATGGCGGACATCGCATTGCAGTCGAGTCAAAGGGCCCAGAAGGTTTCGTTCATAAAAGAGCAATGAATCAGCCGTTATGTATATACCTAAATAGCGAAACCCATCCGTAACGACAATGGATTCACAGTTAGCCGGGTGGGTTGGCGCCGGCCCCTGAAGTAAGTATATAACTGACTTAGACCAGTTAATAGTGTATCCTGAATACTTGCCATGATTAGAGCAAATCTGGAGTATTCTTCTAATTGAGGCACGGGGGAGGCGACGTACAGTAGAATATCGTCTGCGTAGAGCGAAATTCTATTCTCCCACTCGTTGGCCCATCGCAGCCCCCGTATCAATGGGTCTCCGCGTATCCAACAAGCAAGGGGCTTGAGGAAAAGGGCAAATATGAGGTGCAATGAAGGGCAGCTCTGCCTTGTCCCGCGGCCCAGAGTAAATGTGGTAGATACATGTCCATTCACCACCACTTGAGCGAGCAGTTCAGCATATGGAGATTAATCCATTCAAAATACATCCTCCCCAGGCCCACACGTTCGAGGACCGCAAACATATATGGCCACTCTACAGTGTCGAACGCCATACGGGCGTCTAATGAGAGTATGGCCCAGTTTTCTCTAATGGTGTTTTTCCTAGCAAGCACTCCATTTAGGCGACTTATATTCATCGCAGTGTTGGGGCCAGGCATGAATCCAGACTGGTCCAGGTGGACCAGCTTTGTGACCATGGGGAGCAGCCTTGTGGCCAATACTTTTGCTAGAATTTTAGCCTCTACATTTAGTAGGGATATTGGGCGGTATGAGGTGAATTCCTCCTCTGGTTTCCCTGGCTTGCGAATTACGACAATGGAAGCCGCTCTCTGGTCTCTAGGTAGTGCTCCGGCGGATTTACTCTCTAGGTACATATCGAGGAGGAGAAGTGCCACCTTGAATGCATTCATTTTGAGGAGTTCAATTAGGGAGACCGTTTGGTCCCCCAGCTTTCCCTGACTGTATTCTGACTATGGCTGCTGTGATTTCCTCGGCGGTAATGTCTACTTCCAGCGACTGCTGATCCTCTAGGGTCCGTGTCGGAATTTGTATGTCAGCTATTATCTCCCACGCCTCCTCTATGGTGGCCTTTGCAACAGGTGAGTAAAGTTGCGTATAATACTCAGCAAACCCATCCGCTATATGTTTTGGGTCTCACAGACAAGTCCCATTCTGCCCATGTATGACTCTAATCCAGGGTTCCTCCCTTTCCTTCCTTTCCAGCCATGCTAACAATTTACTAGCTCTGTCTCCCTGTTCGTATATTTTATATATTTTGGCTCTGTGTTTACCTTTGGCCGTTTCAATTGCTAGGTCCCTGTATTCTTTCCTTTTGAGTTCTAAGATGAGATTTTCAGTCTCATCCCGGGTAACCTCTGTTGCCTGTTCCCTTGTCAGGATGTCCTGTTCTAATTCGACTAGTTGTCTATCTTTCTCTCTCCTATGCCCCACAGTGAGGGAGAGGACCCGGCCCTTAATTACTGCTTTATAGGCCTCCCACAGAATCTGCCCTAACTGGACCGTCCCCACGTTTTCCATGAAGTAGTAGTCAGTATCTTTGATCATGGTATCCTTTATGTGTGGTATTTGAAGACACCATGAGCTAATCGTGATTGTCCTGCGGGTAGGAGTAGTACTCACAGCATATCGTGTTCTTATGGGGGCATGATCTGAAATACCCCTCGCTAAATGCTTGATCTCGTTAAAGTAGAGCCCAGAATCAGCCAAGGTTAGTATGTAGTCAATTCGAGAGTGGCTTTTATGGGCAGCTGAGTAGAAGGTGTATTGTCGTGTCTGTGGGTGAGCCGCCCGCCATACATCTGTCAGGCCCAGCGCCGCTACGAATTCGGCCATTGTGTTTTGGGATTGTGTAGTGCCTCTTGGAGGGTATCTATCAATCTGGTCACAAAGCGTCATATTGAGGTCTCCACCTCTCACTATTTCGCCTTCTGGTAGGGCGAGAATCATCTTACTCAGGTCCGGCAAAGCCACGTTATACAGAGCAGGGGGTATATATACCAAAAGTATATTCATATTCCTACCCTCCCAGGTCGCTGACATCACCGCGAAGCGCCGATATTCATCTGTGTGCTTCTGAGTCACTATAAATGGGAAATTTTTCTTCATTAATATCCCTACCCCTCTGGACCCAGTAGTAAATCCCGCGTGGACAATACGTTTTTATCCCCCTCTGTCCAAAGCCATAGAGGTATATCCGACGAGGTAAGTTTCTTGTAGCAAAACTATGTCTAATGCCTGCCGTTTGTTATACTGGAGCACCACCCCCCTCTTGATTCTATCCCCCAACCCATTGACATTCCAGGAGATCAAATTTAGTGCTACCTCAAGTCGTATGTCTCTGGGGGCGCTGGTAACTTTTATTATGTTCGCATGGGGGTCTCAATAGGCCCATTGTCCCCAATCAGTGGTGGGGGCATATATGCCTTCTGTGCATAAACAGAGATGCTTAGTTTGTATACCGAGATAGTTATATACCTCATAGAATGAATGGGAACCAGTGATGAATACATGCTGTAGCCAAATAATGACCTTTGTGATGCAATTAACCCCCCATAACTTCCCCATTCCACCCCCCACCCTGCCTCCCTGCAAGACGGACTTCAAACTACCCGCCTCCTCAACATTGCAGAGCGTCCGTTGCCCACCCTTCCCATTTTCGGAGGAGATGTGGACCATTGAATCTAGATCCCCCGCCCCTGTTGACCCCAGAAATACTTATAGTAAACAGCCCATGGTTATAGAACTTCAATTCATATACTCAGCCAGTTCAGCTCCAGGGCACCGCTCTGCAGATTCCTCACCAGCATGCGGTTACGTAATTCCATCAGGGTCCTTATGTAGTGCAGTAGACAAGGAGCTTCGAAGTTCGTATGTGTGGCAATTCCATCCTCAACGTGTATCCCAAGATTTGTCCCAGCCCACACTGAATCATGCAGGTCTTGACCGACCATTCTCCATTCGTTCTACGTTTGTAGTGTCAATCACTTCGTGATCCAATGTAGTCCCATTGCGATCTTTTCCTGTCCGTCTCCCACGTCTGTCTGAGTTGTTGGGGCCCCCCACCTGTCGCCATCGGTCCAGCCACTCCCATGCCGCCTCTGGCTCTGTGAAGAACCATACTTTGCCCTCAGATTCCACCCTGAGTTTTGAGGGGAATAGCATCGCGTATGGCAGCGCTCTTTCCCTCAGGGCCCTCTTGACTTCAAGGAAGCTTCTGCGCTGTCGTTGGACCTTTATTGTGAAATCCAGGAAAAACATGAAAGTGTTGTTATCAATTTTGAGCGGAGGAGCACATCGTGCGGTTTGTAGAATCGCGTCTCTGTGACGGAAATTAAACACTCAAGCCAATATGGACCTGGGGGGTTGCCCAGGTTTGGGTTTGCCCCCCGGTACTCGGTGTGCGTATTCAATGGAAAAATACTTGGAAAGAGTCTTGGGCTGCAGCCGCTGCATGATTAATTCCTCCACAAATAAGTTCACGGAGTGGGTTTCCGCTTTCTCAGGGACCCCAATGATTCTGACGTTGTTCCTCCTGGCCCTGCCCTCCTAGTCGTCAAGCTGATCCGCCAGTGCCTTACTGGTAGTCTGCAGATCCTGGACTTTTTTCTCAAGACCCTTGGAGGTGGTGGCTAGTTCCTGGGTTACTTGTTCCACTTCTTTCATGCGTTCGTTTATTTTGCGAAAATCGGCCCGGATGAGGGCGACTTCTATGGAAACAGAATCAATGCGAGATTCGAGCAAGGTACGCACCGCTGTGATGGCCGTGAGATTGTCCTGTAGCTTAGGAGTGTTTTGTGCAGGAGGCGCGCCATGTGTTGCTTGCGGTGTATCAGCCTGTGCAGTGGTCCCCTCCTGACCCTTGAGCCATGACATCTTGTCCAAATTGGGCTGGTGAGAGCCTTGAGTTCCCTTGCTGCCGGACATGCTGGAGTTCGTAATGTTTTTTGTAAAAAACAGATTATTTATTTAGTGATATGTGGAGGAGGGGGGGTTTCCTCCAGGGGTTCGCCACCGCCTGCCTGGTATTATCCACCTGTCGGCCTGTTGGCTTACCCCGCCGGGCGCACCTCCTCCCCAGCAATGTTAACAGTGCTGTCTCTCCTGGTGTCGCTGACACCGTGATTAGGCCTGCCACCGGCCTTCCACCAGTCCACGATGCTTAGGGGTATTACAGATGGAACACCAATTCAGTGCAGCCGCTGGCGGTAGCTTACGTGCATGTGGGGTAGAGGGGGGATTTCCTTACTTCGCGGTACTCTGCCGCTTGCGCCACTTACCGTGAGTTAATGCCGCCTCTGGCTTATTCAGCCTGTGCCCCCAATCGTGTGTCTTCCCAATACACCGTTGTTTCAAGCTTCCCCAGGCCGCGTGACCCGCAGGGTATTGCGCGTCGCTCAGGGAATGGGGATCGATGGTCTGCGACTATGCACATCCGGTTGACTCCGTGTTCATTGGGTGTGGCCCCTTCACCCATATGGATAGGCCGATGCTATTTAGGCATAATCCAGACCTTTTACATATCACACACCCTTTTAATTTTTCACTACTGGAATTCTCACTTGCATAGTGTTGTTCATATAAATACAATTACAAATGCTACCCCACTTGTGTGGCTGGGCTTAGTGCCGCCCACAGGCACACAGCAACCAAGGTCAATTAAAGTTGCCCCGTGGGAGTCCCATTGACCTTGATTTGATGATTGTCTGCCGTGGGCATTAGACCCAGCAACACAACTGGGTCAGCATTTTTATCTGAAGTGGCAGAGCTCTGGGTGGTAAGAATTTTGTGGATTTCTGGTGATTCTGGAAGTTTACATCACAGAAATGCAAGGAAAATGCACACTTTTAGGCAAAGTCTGAGGCTTGCAGGGCATTGTAAATGATAGAACTTTGTGGGATCCACACGAGGCACACAAACTGGACTCCCATGGTTGTCTACTTTTTAGAAATGTCTGGCTTTGGTAGGTTTCTCTGGGTGGCCGCAGAGTCCTGACCAAAAAAACATAGCTACTCTCACTGCCATATCACTTCATTTTTCTGACCTGAAATGTTCAAGTCTCCACATTGTGTTTTGGGCCCTTTCCTGTTGCATACACTAGGCCAACCTGGTGAGGTACTATTTTTATCAGGTGACTTAGGAGAATGCTAGGTGGTGAGAAATTTGTGGCTCTTTACAGATTCTAGAACTTTCCATTTTTAGACAAACTTTGAGGTTTGAAAGGGCTTCTGGGTAAGAAAAGATGGTGCAAACACAAGTCACCACACACTGGATTTCCCAGGGTGTCTAGTAGTAAAAGATGTGCAGGTTTGCTTGGTTTCCCTAGATGCTAGCTGAGCTAGAGCCCAAAATCCACAGCTACCCGTGTTGTAAAAATAGGGTCAGTTTTCAGTGAAAAAATGTGATATGTCCATGTTGCATTTTGGGGCCTTTCCTGTTGCACACACTTGCAAAACCCACACAAGTGAGGTGCAATTGTTATCGGGAGACCCTGGGGAATGCTAGGTGGTAAGAAATTTGTGGCTCACCACAGATTCCAAAACTTTCCATCACTGAAATGTAAGGAAAATGTATTTTGTTAGTCAGTCAGTCTGTAATAACTTTATTCGATCTAAATAAATTAAACCATAAAAGTACAATAAAAAGATACATAAATATACAATTAAAATTGGAGATATTTTAACAATACATTTTAAAATCATTTGTTATTAATAATAATCATTAAATCCTAATATCCTTAATTTATAACATCCATACATTATTTTTACATAATTACTTTAACACAGAGGAAAAATGAAGAGGAAAAAATGCAAAAACCTCAGCTAAGGGTCCGCTATACATTATTGCCTAACTATTTTCTAATAGTCCTCTGTTCTATTTCATAATAACAGTTTTTAGAGGATTCTTAAAATCTATAATTTGCAATATATTTCCAAACTATAATTATAAAACCGTATTGATAAACATTGTGTGTCAATTAATCATCAATACAAAATGAATCATATCATCTATATAATATTCTTTCTTGCATAAAAAACAGCCCACAGGAAGCTTGACACTCCGCAACAAAGCTCAACAGTAGGCAGTGATTGCAGGAAAAAATATGCCGGACGACATTGCGTAAACTGTAAGGACCTTAGGAAAGGTAGACTGTAACGTTTTCTCCATTTATTATAAAATTTACAAAAAAAGTACAACATGCATGGTGCTCTGAGGCATCATGCCGTCACAAAGGCAATTGCTTAAATTTAGTGACCAATCATTGGGTTCATGGAAACTGACCAGCCGATGGAAAATGTCCATTCTAAAACGAGTCAGGACAAATCTAAGCCATGGGATAGATACATCTTTCAAATATGGATGCATGTCATGACTAGCTAAAATAAGTTGATTTTTTAAAACAGAAGGTTTTGATAATCCGGCGGTCAACTTAAGGTTCTCTAAGTGTGCAGTGCATTCATTTTTTAATGCTGTTCTACTAATAGCTACCCCGTGTCTTGACAAAAACGTTGGATGTATACCAACCACAGAATGAGAGTGGACAGGGTTGATTTTAAGCAATCCCCAATAATAGCACGATTTAGGGCAGTATATTCTGAGGACCAGACTTTATGCCAAAGTAATATGGGTTGCATCTTGATTAGGTCAGTAAGAAACAGAACCCCCAACTCAGTGTGACAAACATATGTAGGGGTGCTTTTGGGGGTGGCAAGCAGATACCTCACAAACTCTTTCTCCACCAATTGCAGTGCTGTACATTTTGTATGCTCCCATATCCCCACCCCATATAATGCTATGCTAATACATTTGGCCTTATAAATCGTAATTATCTCCGCTGGAGGATTTGTGCCCAACCTACTGGCAAAATTTCGTAAGGTCATGCTAGCCTTTGTAAATAATAGGGCCCTGGTAGGTTTGGCGCAGTTTCATGTGCCTTCTTTGTCGAACAGGACACCTAGAAATGAAAAACTGTTTGTAAAATCTTTATTGGTTTCCCTGATTTTTATATCTCGACAGGTGGCTGTCTTCTTGTCACACTTCATTATAAATGTTTTAGATTGATTAACAAGTTGTGATCCTGTATAAATTCAACAAAAGTGTTAAGTAGGGACTGCAAGGCAAGGGGGGTTCAGGCCATAAGAACAGCATCATCCGCACAGAGGAGGGCTGGCACTGGGCGATGACCCACCTGTGGAAGGTCTTTAGAATGTAAAGTCAGCACTGCGCCTACATTATTTATATATAAGGAGAAAAGAGAGACGCAACACTGTCTTAGACCTCTCTCCACGCTGAAGGACTGTGTACATTCTCCTCTAATGCCGTATCTGACCCTAGCTTTGGATCCTGTATAGAGGTCTCTCAGAAAATCAATGATCGGTGTCTCCACTCCCATATCAGACATAATTGTCCATTGCTTAGAGTGAATGACACAATCAAATGCTGAGGACAGATCGACAAATCCCAGGAATAAATTCCCACCCTTAATCTTCGTATATTTTCCTATTAGCATACTTCAATAGAGGCGCTGTTCAATTGTCCCAACCCCACTGCGAAACCCACACTGAAGGTCTAACAAAATATCCTTTGATTCTGCCCACTCTTGTAGCCTGTTCAGAATAATACGATCCGCTATCTTCACTAAAGAGTCAAGCAGGGAAATCGGCCTCTAACACGCAGAATTACGTCGATCTCACTTTTTATAGAGAAGTACGATTATTGATTCCGCCCACGTGGGGAGAAAGCCTATATTACAGCAGGCCCTTAATACAACAGTTAAGAAGGGTCCCCATAAAGTGATTTTAGCTTTGTACAGGTCCACCGGGATAGCATCAGGGCTGGGTGCTTTTCCACCTTTGCTAGCAGTAATTGCCCTGTTGACTTCCTCCAAACTAAAAGGAAGAATTGGGGAGGATTCGGTTTAGACTAAGATGTCATTATGTTTGTGGGCCTGATCGTGTTCCGATGTAGGAGTTAGAAGGGAATAAATACAAGAGAAATGTTTTATCCAGTCATCATCTGGTATGGCGACCACAATCCCGGGGCCTGTATTTGCTCTCAGAGGTGCGGAATTAACTACCCTCCAAAATGCGTTGTTATCATTATTAGTACTTCCTTCATGTAAGGCTTCCCATGCTTCTTCTCTCAGCCGTAGTTTCCTTTGTTTCACTGCCTGTTTATAGGTTAGTCTGCAGCCCTGCACCTCAAACCTGTATCTAGGGGTTTTGTGTAGTGCGTCGTTTAGCATCTTATTAGCCCTGGTGCATGATTAATCAAACCATCCGTTTTTCTCCTTTTTTGTTTCCTAGTAACAAGGAGACTCTCCTTCACCCCCTGTGTAATTGCAAAACAGGCATTAATAATACCTTTTGGGTGTGAGGTTTCATCTAAACAAATCTCAAAGGCTTCCCCTTTACTACAGATTAGTTGTTTTAAAAATCCCTCTGGGACAATCTGTTGCACCGCATGTAGTAGCCATTGAGCGTTACCATCTCAAGCTCTCCAGTCTGGACCGTGATGTGGTTGCTGGGCTTTTTGGATAGTAACAAGTGTGAAATTTGGACAGACTGTGGGAATTGGCAAATCAAATTTAAACATTAGTTTATTTAGCTTATTTAGCTTATCCCCATTATCGATTATGAATAAAGTGTGTTTGGCCTACATTATCTAGGTAGACTACATAGTCGAATATTAAAATCAAACCACCATAGAGTTAACAGGTTCTCTCTACTACGTTTGCCAAGTCGTTCCAAATCGTCATCCAGTTTTCTCAAATGTATTATATCAGCTATGGCTGCGTTATTCTAGAAATTAATCACTGCTAGCCGTGCTGGGACAGTACCTTCACAAATAATTACTTGATAATAAGAATTAACTACTTCTTTAGTTATTTTAACAAGTTTTAGATTGTTAGAAACAAAGATACATAACCCACCTATTGATCTTCCACGTGATGTAGGGGAGGCAGGAACATGATATGTTCTATACCCATTTATGTGCAGGGGCTCCATGATCCAGGTCTCTTGAAGACAAATAAAATTGAAGTCCTCAGTAAATTCTCGCCATTACGGATTATTAATTTTGTTCTGGAGACCTACCACATTCCAGAACAAAAATCTAATCAATTCAGGGCAGACTTCGGGAGGGCTTACTGCATGGTTCATTAGTGGTTACAACTGAGCTAGAATCAGTAGTTAGCTGCATAATAAATTCAGATTGTGGGGTAATTACCCCACTAGATTCTTGAATGAATCTCCTGTTTTCGGAGTTTTGTAGGGAGGTAACAATCTCTGATCCCCCATCAGAACCCCCCGAATACCCCTCACCAAGTCAATCTAGCCCATCAAGATTTGATAGATTCTGAAACCGATTATATGTTGGAACATTATAAATTGAGTGGATCAGTGGTGTTGGAGCAAATGGGTTCTTTGATTGAATAAAATCCAGTGTCAAGCTAGGTTGATAAAATTAGCTTAGGGGGAGAGAGAAAGCGGTGGTTGTGGATACGTGTGTGGCCCTGGTACTGCTCAAAACTGCCTCCACTAACCTTGGTGTCTTAAAGGAGAAGACGACACAGTCTCCTGGCAGGGTTTTCTGTGTCTTGCCCACACATTTAACATGCCTTACCATCTTTATGTCCTCGAACAAGTGCTTAGTTAAACCTGATCTAACCACTAGCCAATTTAAGGCCTTATTTCTGAGGGAGATCCAAGATTCCGTGCTCTGCAGAGGTAGAGTGGGTACGTTTGCCAGGATAATTACATAAGGAGTAGCGGCCGGAGGAAGATCTAAGAAGTCAGTTATCTGGGTTGGAAGGGCTTGTAGGGGTTTAGTGTTGATTGGCGATGACATGACATTACCTGTATTCTTCCCTCCAGTTGGTCCTCTCTCAGGATGAACGATAGACGTTATCTCCTGTATGCTCTGATGACATGTTTATTTTAATGGACTCTGGGGGATATTCTCAAGAACGTGTGTTAACTATCGCCAAATTCGCTTAACGCAACTTCTCAAATCGCAGTCTATCGTGGGAAAATAACACCGTGTTAACGCACAATTCCCAACCCGGCGGCACCATGCGATAGTCTCACGATAACGCGACAAATGCCCGCGTTAAAATTAAAGCGACGCCGAAAAAATGCGAAACACGGACGCAAAAAAAGTGGCGATGTCCCCAATGGCGATACAAAAATCAGCAAAAACCAGCGACAGGCCTGCGAATCCCACGCGTCATGCATGAGAATGCACTATGAAAGCAGAGAAAAAAAAAATGTAACTGCGTAGCACCATGGACGCACCCGGACCGAGTGCAGAGGACAACGCGAACCCCACAAGCCCCACAGACGACCAGCCAGGAACCACGGGGCCGGGGAAGGGCAAGGAGAAGAGGAAGAGGAAGACGGGGTTCAGTCCGCAGGAAAACCGGATCATCGTCACGGAGGTGACAGAACACTACCAACAACTGTTCGTCACCTCCACTGTGTCATCAGCAACACAAACGGAAATATGGCAGTCCATCATGGACAACGTGAATGCAGTCGGAGTGTTGAGGAGGACAATGGAGGAGGTCAAGAGGCGCTGGCATGATGTGAAAAGCCAAACCAAGCAGAAACTCGATGCCAACCGGAAGGCAGCAACGGCGACTGGAGGTGGGAGTCCTGCGCCACAGGAGGAGCTGGATGAGCTGGAGGAAATGCTGGCCACAGTCATCAGTGCGGAGACGGTGCAAGGAGTTGGGGGTCCGGACACTGCTCGATATGACCTGACCCAACAGCAACAGGGTGAGTAACGACCAGGGACTGGGAGGACGGGGGAGACGGGCACAATGGCACACATGCACAATTATGTGTAGCACACTGCACACCCACAATGACTGTGGAACATGTCCCTGATGGCCTTGGCACACTGCAGCACACATAGAAACACCAAGTAGGCCCCCGTCCACCATGTGCACAAATGCCCCCCCTCACCAATCTCACAGGCTACCCATGCACATGTGCTGAACCCAGTAAAGCAGTGGCTCTGTGAGCCACACTGACAATGCAAGTGACACTGCATGACCAATAGCATGGCTGCAGTCAAAATACATGACATGGTGCACACCACGACACTGAGGTGGCCCAGTGTGGATAACATCCTCAAAGGAGCAGGTCACACCCTGACACATACACGTGCACATACAACCCCTGACGTCAACAACACATCTGCAGACAAACAATGCACAAGTCCAAAATCCGTCCAAGAGCCCAAATGGCCCAAGTCGCCAACATCTCAGCACCGTAAAAGCACACAAGTGAAAGGCACACCGCCTCAAAGGGATAAGGGGCCGCTAAATCAGAGCTGCAGGGGCGACTCTCCCACAATGCAGCACACACACATAGCAATCACAGCACATCAACATTGACAACAATGTGGTACAAAGTGCAACACTTTCACCACAAAACAGAGGACACAACTGGTGCCGCATGTGCGTAGAAACTGGCCAACCACATCAGGCATAGCAGGAAACTGACAGATGATAATGTACGAGTACAACCTCACATCCGTCATGTAGTCGAAATGTCCACTTTCTCCCATCAAATACCCAGCTCCTCCAAAACAGTCACAATGTACATTGCCATGCAGTGTGTATGTAAACATGTACAATGCGTGCACATACATGGAACACACTGTTAACCTGCATCTCCCCTTCACATTGCAGAGGGACGATCAACACCTCCTGCAGAGCAGACCAGACATCTCTTCAGTGATGAGGAGGAGGCCCCCCTGGCCATCTGCTCCGACACCCTCCAACGGCTCGTGGACAGCCTCCGCACCCCACCTCCAGGAGCAGGGCAGCCCAGCTGCATCGAGGTGATCCCACCCCCTGCACAGACCACACAGCAGGAAGCACCCACCACCACGGCTGGCTTCCAGCACCTCACCGAAGAACACATGGCATTCCAACGCCGTGTGTCAGACTGCCAGAGGGGGCTGGCTGAACAGGTGCGGTGGGCTTTGACCTCATGGCAGCCAAACTACATGCCATACGTGGGTGTCTTAGTCCCATCTGGGACCACTTACAGTCCCTAACGGACACCCACAGTCCGCTCCATGCCCTACAATAATCCTTGGCTGACCTCGCTGGAGCCATTACTCGGATACAAGAACTGTCTAGTCAGAGAGGCACCAGCGACGACAGCACAGAGTTGGCACAGATGCACAGGACAATGGAGAACATGGAGCGGATGCAGGCAGGAAGGATGGCTGCCATGGCTGATCACCAGCGAGATGTAACTGGGATCTTCCATGCCCTGCAGATGCTCATCTTGCCATTGCTGCCACAGAGCCTGCCCCAGATGACTGCTGCAGGAACTTCGACACACACATCTCCGCCCCCTGATGTGTCAGTGACACACAGTGATGCAGCCATAACACCACCACACACACCTGGCACACCTGACACAGAAGACATATCAGAGGACGAAGATGTGGATGGTAATGACTCTGTGTCAAAAAAGGAGGTTGTAGCATTCATCCCCCGCCATATGGCCTGTTTCTGCTTGGAACAGCCCTCTGCATCATGCCCTGGTACAACACCTTCCACTGTCCCCCGGAACACTCTGCGACATTCACCTGGACCCCGACATGGACTGCCATATCTGCTCTGGTTACCAATGACACAGCAAACAGGCTGCGGACTCAACCTTTCCTCTGCCGATTAACTTGTCATTCCCTAAAGGACTCTGTTTGGACCTCCACTGGGCAACCATGTAATGTGGGGTGTGCATGGCCATGTACTGCTCTAGCTCCGACACTCCACAGGATGTGAATAAAACATTCCTAATCACATAGATGTGTCATGTCTATGTTCAATCAAGTATAACAGTATGGATGACTGTAGGGACATTGATTGCACAAAAAGGTACACCCTGGGAAATGACATCAATGCACATGTTTGACCGTGACACACATGGCCAATTAGATGACTGTGAAGGTGTGAACAAGCTGTGGCCTCATTGATCATGAACAACAATCTCGCCACCCCCAACGTAGCCCCACATCCATGTATTAAATAGGGCTGTGTTTTCAAATATGTCAAAGTCGGTAGGAGGCCTAAAGTAGTGTCCCACATCACATGTGACAACAGAACATCTCTTCACATACCTACACACACTCAACTGTGTGGACACAGCATGGTTTGATGGAACACATTGATCCACATGGCAAGAAGTTGGACACCATACTCACATTGCTGGAGACACGTAAGCGCACAGGTCTACCAGCAACACTCCCAACCACAATGTCTGGCTCACGGAGGTGGAGCTGGCAATAGGGACCCACCCCTAAGTGAAATGCATCAGTCAGTCCCTCCCTGTGTACGGACAATGCTCATTGAGGCACACGATTTGGCATGCTAATCAACACTCATCACAGTTGAACACTAGTGAAGTTGCGTACACTTTATTAGCATGTACGTGTCAGTACGGGCAAGACAAGGGCCACAACATGCAGACCAATGCATCATACACCAACAGGCAGCAAAGGAACATGTAGAGGTGCAAGACATGGGGAGGCACAAATGAACACCAATCATTACGGATGCCAACGGTCTCAGCCCACCTTGCCTTGCTGGACGAGTCATGTGGTGTTTGGCGAATGCTCATTGCACCGTGTCAGGGGACACCACTCACAGCCCATGGGATCTGCATAGTCCTGTACCACCAGACTGCGCTGACTGTCTGCTCTGCTGACAGTGAGCAGGTGAAGGAGTCCAACAAGGTCACATGTAGTACTATATTGCCATGTGTGTACTCTCCCTCCAGCGGTGTGTCAGGTTGAGGAACGTTGCCAGGCGCCGCTGTCCACTCACCTAGCACAGGTGTGTGTCAACCCGCAGTCCTGCACGCACATGCATTCTGAGTCCAGGCGAATGCAGCCATGTCCACTGTTATGGTGGGATATGTGTCCATTTCTCCAAGATGCAAAAGGGTGTTGGGACCTGCCCTATGGGTTACAATCTCTTGTGGCTGCAGGAACGTAGTTACTCGTCCATGAAAGCGAGCACAGCTTCATGGGCAATCAGTTCCAAGAGTACGTCGTTGTCGACTTCAACGAACACGGGGGCGAGCCAATCCATTAGCTGGTCTGGACAGATGTGCTCCGTCCACGCCGTTTCACCAATCCGCAGCACAGCCCAATAGGGGAGCGCTTCGATGTGGTCACTGCACACGAGGAAGTGTGCAATCTCACGCGCCCAACTGCCAGCACATACGCCAGTTACCAAGGTATCCCATGAACGGGTATCACGGTTACACTCCTGGTCGTGGTCCAACAGGGGGCGCACACACATGTCATAATCCAGTTCAGCTACCGTTGTGTTGGATAGGCAGACATCCATGGGGCACTCGAATATGCATGATCGACAGTGGAACCAGGGCTGGACGCAGGTGACGTACGCAAGACGGAAGCTCAGACGGTAACTGATGCGCAACACTGCCAGTGGCAGTGCCCCCAACAAATGCAGCATTCGGTCACGGTACAGTTCCACGTGACAGGCGTTGTGCATGTGCACGGGATGTTCTGACATTGCGTTGTTCGCTCCCGTAGAACCGGCACTCTTCTGACCTGCGGCTGTTATGTGGATGATATGCCACAGCTCGGAGCAATGAGTTGTATGAGTGTGCAGAGTTTGGACATATGGGTTGTCCTGTACGTAAGTGTCAAGGCCTCGAGCAAGGACTTCTGTGTGTGGGGTGTGGATACGTTGATCTTTCATTATCACTGTGTGTAGTGTGGGAGTCGTCATCATCTGCCATGGTATCTCTCCCAGGGGGTGCCTGCCGCATGCAATTCCAAGGTCGGAGGTGCAGACGTCCTTCCGCCTTCTGTATTGAGACAAAGGGGCTTTCAGACCTAATGTTAGTCTGACTACTGCTTGTATACTCGGAATGTGATGTGGCTTTCGCACTGCAATTGAGGTCAGGCCTTGGGCTCATGGTGTACCAAAAGCGATGAACACACACAACAGTTGGCATGTATGAGACAAGACCCCGAGCAGCCTTGCGCTCCTTGTACAATCCCTTAGTGCGCGGACGCCCTCCGGGTGCATGCAACATTGCAACATTGTCGATTGCGGGCCGTGTGGCACAGACACAGCAATAGAGACACATGCATCAGTTGGTTTCCTATGCAGCCCAGATATGAACCATGCCCAGAAGCCAGGGACAATTGTTCACACCCGTACACCGGCCTGGCGTATGCTGAGCCAGCCCACTCGGCTTACGTATAAAGGGGGGGACGACGACGCAACGTGTCTCAGTTCTTCCCCACTGCCTGAGGTGACATGGCTGCGCCCGCCTGCCATATGACGAGACTCAATCAGAAAGGGTCCATGACTTGCGTTGAACGGAGTCGGTGGCACCGGTTACACTGCTGCCGGCATGGGCCTACTGCCACGGGACAGTGACTTTCTGTGCACTGAGGTAGGGGCACCTAAAGTGCTGAGCGGGTGTGCAGCCTGCGATGATGCCATGTGCACTGATATGGTCTCTGCCATTGCAATATCAAGACCCAGAATCAAGTGTACGACCTGGTGGACCGCAGTGTAGGCCTGAGCCAGCGGGCAGCGTGGGCCTACCACCAAGTGGTGTTGCCTCGCGGTTCACAGAGTTAGTGGCACCTATAGAGCTGAGCGGGTGTGCAGCCTGCGATGATGACGTGTGCACTGATATGATCTCTGCCATTGCAAAATCAAGACCCAGAATCAAGTGTGCGACCTGGTGGCCCGCGGTGCGGGGATGCGTGATGTGGAGGCTGCCAAGGTCGCGGGCCCCGGGCTTGGAACTTGCACCGGCACGTTGTGGGCCCTCTTGGAGACACGCCGGTGGCGGAAGGTGAGCAGTGAGGCCTGGGTGCACAGATGCGGACAATCCCCGCTGGGCGGCGGAAGGGGCTGGGGTGCAGCAGCCTGTGTGCGCAGGGGCGGCCATGCGATGTTGGCGTGTGCAATGATATGTACTCTGCCATCATTAGCTGTGGACTCTGTTTCAGATGAGGGACATGGTGGACTGCTATGTATACCGGCACGTGGTTGGAGACACACCGGTGGCAGCAGGTGAGCAGTGAGGCCTGGGTGCGCAGGGGCAGGCAACCCCTGCTGGGCGGCGGGAGGGGCTGGGGTGCAGCAGCCTGTGTGCGCAGGGGCGGCCCTGCGATGTTGCCGTGTGCAATGATATGTACTCTGCCATCATTAGCTGTGGACTCTGTTTCAGATGAGGGACCTGGTGGACTGCAGTGTATACCGGCACGTGGTTGGAGACACACCGGTGGTAGCAGGTGAGCTGTGAGGCCTGGGTGCGCAGTGTCGGCACTGTCTCTCCCTGTCCCTCTCTTCCTTTCACTGTCTCTCTCTCTCCCTATCTTTCTCTCTCTTTCTCACTCTCACTCTCTTTCTTTCACTGTCTCTCTCTCTCCCTCTCTTTCTCTATCTTTCTCTCTCTTTCTCTTTCTCTCTCTCACTCTCACTCTCTTTCTTTCACTGTCTCTCTATCTCCATCTCTTTCGCTCTCTTTCTCTCTCTCACTCTCCCTCTCTTTCTTTCACTGTCTCTCTCTCCCTCTGTTGCTCTCTCTCTCCTTCTCCCTCTCTCTCCCTTTCTCGCTCTCTCTTTCTCTCTCTCCCTCTCTTTCTCTCTCTCTCTCCATTTCTTTCTCTATCTCTTTCTCTCTCTCTCTGTCCTTTGTCGGGCGCATGACGCACCTTCTTATCTTCAATTTTGTCTTGCAGGCTTTGACTTGCAGATTGTTCAGAGAAGACCCACCATGACTCTTCTAATTATTGGTGTTGAGTTCATTTGAATAAAATAATAAATTTTGTGATTCTAAGATGTATGAGTGTTTTTCCTTTTTCTGACCACCCATGAATGTTAATTGTTGTACTTGTGCGACATCAGGCGAATTGTTGTGTTCATGTATTTGTAAGGTAGATGTGTAATGTCTTTGTCCGGGGGGGTGGGTGCCCGGGGTTGGGCACGGGGCGGGGTCCTCTGGGGGGTGGGGGGCCTGGGTGTGGTGGCGGTGGGTGTTGTGGCCCTCTTGGAGCTCCGAGCTGGATGATCAGTGGCTCCATGGCATCTGTTGTTCTTCAGGTGTGGCTCTGGGCTGGGCTCCCTTTCATGGTGCAGGTTGTCGTCCGACTTAACACCAGGTAGGAGCAGGTGTTAAATCCATGCTGCTAACGCGCCTTATCGCATGTTTTTGACTCTTATCGCCGATCTGGCTGGTCGTTGGGAATGTTGCGGAGTGGTGTTTTGGCGGGTTTTTGCACGGGAACGCCTACTCTGAATATCATTAGCGTTAGTTGCCGGCGGCATCCGTGGCGATGTTTTTTGCGGCTGCTATCGCGGGGAAACTGGTGATATCGGCTGTTAGCACCTGCTTGTGAATTGTGCGATGAATTTATCGCCACTTTGGCTGCGATAAAGTGCCGCTAACTCGGAGATAAGTCCTTGTGAATATGCCCCTGAGTGTACTACGTATATGCAAATAAAAATATATTTTGGTAATCAAAGTATGAGGTTTGAAAGGGCTTCTGGGTAAGAAAACCTGGGTCGAACCACATAAGTTACCCCACCCAGGATCCCCCTTGGTGACTATTGTTTTAAAACGTGCCGGTTTGCTGGTTTCTCTATGTGCCGGCTGAGCTAGGGCCCAAAATCCACAGCTACCCATATGGCAAACAAAAATGGTTCTTTTCAGTAGAATAATGTGATGTGTCCATGTTGCATTTTGGGGCCTTTCCTGTCACGGTGTACCATTATTATTGGGAGACTTAGGTTAATACAGCATAGTAGAACATTTGTTATTACCAATTGCATTTCTTGGCATTTGTGCCTTTCAAATTTAATCCAATGTGTAAGAAAGAAGACATTTTGAGAAATACCCTTTGAATCACATGGTTGTATGGGTATCCATAACTTCAGAAATGTACAAATAACTACTGCTCCTGAACTCCATATCTGGTGTCCATTTCAGAAATACATAGCTTTCCTTGATACCCATTTTCCCCTCTTTCTATTTTACCATATGATTTGTTCTATGCCTAGTATCACAATGAAAAACCATTATAAGATGCAGCTCAATTGTTGGCTCTGGGTACCTTGGGTTCTTGGAAAACCTACAAACCTATATATCACCACAACTAGAAGGTTATAGCAAATGTAGTGGTATATTGCGTTTGTAAATTGGCCATTTTGACAAAACGTTACAAATGAAAACATTGTCACAAATGGACATTTTTTCCTACTCATTTTCAATATTTTTTTATTTCAACTGTTAGATTCGTTAGGAAAACCTTGAGGGATCTACACAAATGACCCCTCGCTTAATTCAAAATGTTGTCTACTGCTCAGAAATCTATAGCTCTCCAGGATCACCAACGGGTTTCACAGCGGTTTCCACCACAAAATAGGTTAAAGGCACAAAAATTCGAAAAATGGGCTACCTCTTTGAAAAATACAAAAAACGGTAGGTTTTGTTATTCGGCGCTGCATGTTCCTAAAAGCCGGGAAGATGATGACTTTAGCACAGTAAACCTTTTGTTGAAGCCATTTTTAGGGGAAAAAAGCAGACACTTTGGAGCACTTTTTTCCTATTTTTCCCCAAAAACCCAATGTTTAACTATATTTCGCCTATTTTCTCAGTCCCATCAAGGAGGCCTAAGCGCGAACTACCTCAAATAGTCAAAAAAGGACTTATCATTCTAGGGTGAAAAGGGTTAGCAGTGAAAGAGTTAAAAACAATTGTGCATGTTATGTCTCATTTTCTTGTTGACGTTGAATAGAGGGTATTTATTACATATGTTAAATACCCCACCTGTGTTAATGGTGGCCCCCTCCATCCCCAGGACACAGCCTTATTAAATTGTGGGAGGGAGCATCTGGCCTCCCTCCTGGGCCAATTTCAGCCCCAGGGACCCCATCCCCTGGGGCCTGGCCAAAGTTAATATGGGAGGGGGGCATGCAGCGCCCACCCCCAGCCTATATCGCCCACGTGGCCCCATCCCCAGGATGATTTCAGCACTGGGGACCACTTCCCCTGGGGTTCTGCCATTATCTAAAGGGAGAGGAGGGCCATGTGGCCCCCCTCACGGGGCCATTTTGACCCCAGGGACCTCATCCCCTGGGGCCACCATTATATTTATGGGGGTGGGGGCACGTAGTGCCCCTCCTCAGGACAATTTCAGCCCCCGAGACCCATCTCCCAGTGGGAGGAGGCAAGCACTCATGCTCATTGGGTCAATTTTGGCCCCTGGGATCCCATCCCCCCGGGCGTTACCATTTAGTAAAGGGAGAGGGTGGCCGCAAGGCACAAGGCCTCCCTCCCTGTGCTGATTTTGGTCCTGGGTGTCTTTGAAATTGGTCCCACCAAGCGAGAGCAGACACACGTTTCCCTGCCAGAACCAGTGCAGGCAGAAAAACTGCTATGTCCTGTGGTTGAGCACTGAGGTACATAGCAGGAGTTGGGCCTTGGGAATTGGGTCCCCAGGGCCATTTATGGCTCTGGGGGGGGGCGTGCTGCCCCTTCCCTTTTGAAATTGTGGCCGGGCTCCAAGGAATGGGGTCCCCAAGGCCAAAATCAGTCTAGGGAGGGCAGTCAAGAGCCCCCCCCTTCCCATTACTAGTACAGTCGGGCACCGGGGATGGGGTCCCTGGGGCAAAAATCGGCCCGGGAGGTGGGCTGTGTGCCTCTCTCCCCTGCTTAACACTACTGGTGAGCCCCGGGAAGGGTTCTCCGGGGATGAAATAGGCCCAGTAAGGGGGGCATGTGCCCCCTTCCCATGTCATTAAAAGGTCGGAGTAAGGGGACCCTGGGGCTGAAATTAGCCCAGAGAGGGGGACTGTGTGCCCCGTTACCCCTCTAAAAGTACTGCAGTTCCCGGGCGGTGTGGGGTCCCTGGGGCTGAAATAGGCCCGCGAGGTGGGCCGTGTGCCCCCTCCCAATTAATTTTAAAGGTCGAGCCCTGAGTGATGGGGTCCTTGGGGCTGAAATCAGCCTGGGGAGGGAGGCCGTGCAGCCCCCTACACCAAGTTATAATCAACCTGGCCCTGGGGGTTGGGCTCCACAGAGTCAAAATCGGCCTCCTCCCAATTATATTCTAAAATCCCCCCAGGAACTGGCTCACCTAGGAGGGCACAAAAAACAAGCGGTGAGACATCATTTAAAAAAAAAAAAATTGCTGCAAATTTGCGGATCATCTGCGGTAAATTTAAAAAAGAATTTGGCCCCATGCGAGGTACCTGTGGGACCCCACCACCAAGTCTAGGGGCTCAGGGTACTCCTACCCTGCCCCCTTCTGTTATTTTTAAGCTTTTTTGGTACTTGGGCTGAGTGCCGTGTCCCAAGATGGCTGCCAACACCATGAGATCTGTCGGATCCACAGAGTAATCGTGTCCCTAGATATACAGAAATATTTATTCTTTAATAACCCCAAAATTGCTGAATGGATTTACACCAAATTACAGGAAGAAATCTTTCTGGACAAAGATCTACCTTTCTGTCAAATTTGGTGCCAATCTGTTTAGCGTTTCGGGCTGTAGCCGTGGCTAAAATCCCTAAGTGAAATTGCATGGAGAAAAAGCGTTTTGGGGCCCCCTTCTTTCCCTGTACCTTGCTCACCCTGAAACGTTCCAGACAGCAGCTGAAGTGAGCCCCCGGTAGGTAATATATTATATGTATGTATATATATATTACCTACTGGCGGTTACCAGTAGGTAGTTATAGTTAGGACCTAGTTTCCATAGGAAAAGCATTTTTTTCTTTTGCTAATATCTTTGGCGCCGTTTGATGAATCGTCGTGAAATTTTCAAACCTAATGGAGCGCTCAGGTCAGCTCCTATTTTGAAAGTTTCAGGGTGATTCATCTAGCGGGGGCTGGGAAAAAGGGGGGTTGAACCGAGTCACAAGAAAAAAGGTTAAAAAAAAGAAAAGGGGGCAGGGTAGAAACAGCCTGACCCCCTAGGCCTGCTCAGGGGGTCCAACAGGGACCCAGATGGTCAAAAAAAGCATTTAAAAAAAATATTTTGGTGGGATTCGTGTAAGGTCAGTTTTCTTGAAGCCCCCTGGTGGGCCAGGTCTGGGGGGCAATGTTTAATCATGATGCGGGGGCCTCGCAACATCAGGAACTGCCACTTTTTTTCAAATAGCGTGGGGGGGACCGCCACCTCCCGGGGCATTATCAATGGGCGGGGGCCTTGCGGGCCCCCCCAAGTCCCGGGGACCACCACCTCCCCAGGGCTACTTTTAAAAAATGAAGTGTTGGGTGGCTCAAGTCACCCCACACTGCCCTGGGGACCACCACCTCCCTGGGGGATACATCAATTAAGTGCGGGGCTCCCTTGCGGATCCCCAGTCCCAGGGACCACCACCTCCCCGGGGCAGCACACAGATGGAGGGGGGCCGCGCAGTGCCCCTCCAGGAGCCCTTTATGGTCCTGGGGACCGCCATCCCCCAGGGCCAGCTCCAGCAATGTCCTGGGGTGCCCACCCCCGGGACATTGCAGTTTGCTATTGTAGGGCTCCCACCATGCCATAGCAAACTACTTCTTCGCTTCATGGAAGCGAGAGCAGGAAAACTGCTCTCGCTTCCATGAAGCGAAGCAGAATTGCTTTTGGGCAAAGGGAGCTGCATGTTAGCAGCTCCCTTTGCCCATAAGCAATGTCGGCTCCTGCAGGAGGCGAGGAGCTGGCAGGGACCATGGGGACTTTGGGGCTTCCCCTGTGGTCCCCAACAAAGTGGCCATGCCCCGGGGATGGGGTCCCCGGGGTAGAAATTGGCCTCAGGAGGGGGGCCACGTGGCCCCCCTCCTTTAAAAATAGTAAAAAAAAAAAAAAAGAAATGGCCATGCCCCGGGGCCGAAATCGCCCTGGAGAGGGGGCCCCACTCTCCTTTAAAAAAAATCAAAATACAAAGGCCTAGCCCCAGGGGTTGGGGTCCCCGGGGCAGTAATCGGCCTTAGGAGGGGGGCCTCACGCCCCCTCCCTTTGCAATTTTAAAAACAAATGGCTCTGGTCCTGGGTAATGGGTTCCCTGGGGCAAAAAAAGGGTGAAGGGAAGGGGGGCCACACAGCCCCCCTTCCGAAAAAAAAAAAAAAGAAACTGGCAACTCGCCAGAGGCCCCGTCCCCTCCCTGCACCACTCTGCAAACACGCCTCCTGGCACACTCTGGGTTGGGGAATGAAGTCCCTTCACTGGTGAGGGTCCTTAGGGGCCAACTAGCCCACCAGGTATCTCCAGTAAGCCCCACACAGTGGGATTGCTGAGAGGTGGTCCGAGGCCATGCCCCTTTTTACAACACTCTGCAAATGTGCCTCTTGGCACACTGCTGGTGGGATGATGAGGTCCCCTTGTGACCTGAGGACTTCATGACTGAAGTGGACTTCATCCCCCAAGCAGCAGTGCGCCAGGAGGCGTGTTTGCAGAGTGGTGTAAAAAGGGGGTGTGGCCTCTGACCACTCTCAGCAATCCAGATGTGTGAGGCTTACTAGAGCTAACAGGAGGGTTAGTTGGCCCCCAGGGACCCGCAGGAGGCAAGGAGACTTCATCCCCCAACAAAGAGCGCGCCAGGAGGCGTGTTTGCAGAGTGGTGGAGAAAGGGGGCATAGCCTGTGTCCACCTATCAGCAATTCCACTGTGTGGGGCTTACTGGAGGTAACAGGTAGGCTAGTTGGCCCCTAAGGACTCCCAGCAGCGAAGGGGACTTCAATCCCCATCCAAGAGTGCACCAGGGAGTGCATTTGCAGAGTGGTGGGCAAAAGGGCCGTGGCCTGCTATGAGAATTTAGCAATCCTGCTGTGTGGGACTTACTGGAGGTAATAGGAGGGATAGTTGGCCCCCAAGGATGTCCTTGGGGGCCAACTACCCCTCCTGTTACCTCCAGTAAGTCCCACACAGTGGGATTGCTAAGAGGTCTTCAGAGGCCACGCCCCCCTTTCTCCACCACTCTGAAAACGTGCCTCCTGGCACACTACTGGTTGGGGGATGAAGTCCGAGGACTTTGGGGGCCAAGAAGCCCTCCTGGTACCTCCTGTAAGTCCTACGCAGCGGAGTTCCTAAGTGCTGGCCGGAAGCCTAGCACCCTTTCTCCACCACTCTGCAAACACGACTACTAGTTAAAGAAGCATTTGCAATGTAATAGGTCTCGCATTTGCGAGAGTTAGAGCTATTGGCATTGTAAATGTAAAAGTGTTTTACTAATGTTTTTGGGAGTGGAGTGGATGTACTTTGTATGTAGAGGAATTATGTGGTAGGTTGTGCAGTGAAATTATGTGGATAACAAGAATGTGGTATTTAGTGTATAGGAATTATGGAGAGTGGGATTATGTGTTATGGAGAGTAATTATGTGGTATGGTAATCTGTGTTGTGGAGTGGTAACCTCAGGTTTAGTCTTCCTCGTTTCCATAGAAGCTAAACTATAAACTCAATGAGACAAAAAAAGAAGGAACCACTGAGGAGCACTTCTGGACCTAGTCAGAGGTATGAGCAGGGCCACTGGAATCATGCGACTGATCGGCTGCACCGATTTTTGCATAATTATACATTTTCCGCATTTGCCACATAATCCATCATCTGTTGCATAATCTGCAGATTTGAACAAAAAAAACCTTGTTTCTAGCTAAAATGGCTCAAACGTTACCAAAAATGCAGCGACAAGTGTTAAAGCGTGGTGGAAGTCCCTTTGCAAAGCTGGAATGGTCACCTGTTAATTATTGCTAAATGTGCGTGTTAAATTGATACTAATGGTGCCCAAACAACTCTTGCTTCTTTCTGCGTCTCTCTTGCCTCTTTCTATATTTCTTTTGCTTCTTTCAGCACCTTTATTCCTTGTTCTGCACTTCTCTTGCCTCTTTCTGCACATCTCTTCCGCTTTCTGCACCTCACTTCTTTCTGCACATCTCTTGCTTCTTTCTGCACCTCTCTTGCTTCTTTCTTCTGTACCTCTCTTGCCTCTTTCTGCTCCTCTGTTGCTTCTTTCTACACTCCTCTTGCTTCTTTCTGCACCCTCTTCCCTCTCTCTTCACCTCTCTTGTCTCTTTGTGTACCTCTCTTGTCTCTTTGTGCACCTCTCTTGCCTCTTTCTGCACCTCTCTTGCCTCTTTCTGCACCTTTGTTGCTTCTTTCTACACTTCTCTTACCTGTTTCTGATTTCTGTTGCTTCTTTCTGCACTTCTCTTGCCTATTTCTGCATTTCAGTTCCTGCTTTCTGCACCTCTCTTGCCTCTTTCTGCACCTCTGTTGCTTCTTTCAGCACTTCTCTTGCTTCTTTCTGCACTTCTCTTGCCTCTTTCTGCACCCCTCTTCCCTCTTTCTGCACCTCTCTTGCCTCTTTCTGCACCCCTGCTCCCTCTTTCTGCACCTCTCTTGCCTGTTTCTACAACTCTCTTGTCTTTTTCTGCAGTTCTCTTGCCTCCTTCTGCACCACCGTTGCTTCTTTCTGCACTTCTCTTGCCTTTTTCTGCACCTCTCTTGCCTTTTTCTGTACCTCCTCACTTGCCTCTTTCTGCACCTCTCTTGCTTCTTTCTGCACCTCTATTGCCTTTTTCTGCACCTCACTTACCTCTTTCTGCACTTCTCTTGCTTTTTTCTGCACCTCTCTTGTTTCTTTCTGCAACTCTCTTGTCTCTTTCTGTACCTCTCTTGCCGCTTTCTGTACCCCTCTTCCCTCTTTCTGCATCTCTCTTTCCTCTTTCTGCAGTTATCTTGCCTCTTTCTGCACATCTGTTGCTTCTTTCTGTACTTCTCTTGCTTCTTTCTGCACTTTTCTTGCTTCTTTCTGCACCTCTCTTGCCTCTTTCTGCTCCTCTCTTGCATCTTTCTGTGCTTCTCTTGCTTCTTTCTGCATTTATCTTGCCTCTTTCTGCACATTTCTTACTGTTTCTGTACCTCGCTTGTTTTTTTCTGCACCTCTCTTGTTTCTTTCTGCAACTCTCTTGTCTCTTTCTGTACCTCTCTTGCCGCTTTCTGTACCCCTCTTCCCTCTTTCTGCACCTCTCTTTCCTCTTTCTGCAATTCTCTTGCCTCTTTCTGCACATCCGTTGCTTATTTCTGCACTTCTCTTGCTTCTTTCGGCACTTCTCTTGCTTCTTTCTGCACCCCTCCTGCCTCTTTTTGCACCCCTCTTCCCTCTTTCTGCACCTCTCTTGCCTCTTTCTGCTCCTCTCTTGCCTCTTTCTGTACTTCTCTTGCTTCTTTCTGCATTTATCTTGCCTCTTTCTGCACATTTCTTACTGTTTCTGTACCTCGCTTGTTTTTTTCTGCACTTCTCTTGCTTTTTTCTGTACGTCTCTCACCTCATTCTGTACTCAAATGGGCAGTGCAAGCTGTCAAGTTTAAAGGTCTGTGCGCTCTCGTGACTGAGGTATATGTCTACTTGTACATGTATTCTCACATGGGTTATGCATCTGAAGATGGTAGCTTAAAAAGCGGGTAACTTCTCCTATTGGTGGTCAAATCTTCTCAGTTCTGCTCTGTCATGCAGTTGCACAGGCAGACATGTCTTATGTATTTAGGTGTTCTAGAGCCCCTCAAATATACTATTGAATACCCATGTGCCCTGTATTATGAGCAGAAAGAAATGCATACACCTTTTTGTACACAAATTTACAGACAGAGTATGCTGTTTGAAACACAAGTTTTCAAGTATTTGTATGTTTATTTTTATGTAACATGTCACTAAGTAAAAGCAGAGACACGTGCATGCATACCTTCACAAACTTGGTCAGACTTACAACAGTGATAAGGTTAGGATTGCTGTTTTACATTTGGTAGGCCTAACATTCTTAGTAGTCGATGAATAGTGAACATTCAAGAGAAAAGTGAGGTTTAAGACATCTTGGGAGAAGATTAGTGATTAGGCTACTTTGTATGAGTCTGTGGAATGGTACATTCGAAGTAGGCCTCTTTATGCACCTCTGTTGCTTCTTTCTGCACTTCTGTTGCTTCTTTCTGCACCTTTCTTCCTCTTTCTGGACTTCTGTTGCCTCTTTCTGCATTTTTCTTTGCTTCTTTCTGCGCCTGTCTTCCTCTTTCTGTACATGTCCTACCTATGTAGGCATAGTTTGAAATTAGCATATAAAAAACCTTAGAAATTCACTGAAAAAACCACAGGTTTCAGGGTTGTTATTGTTAGTAATTAGCATTTAAAAAAACTTAGAAATTCACTGAAAAAACCACGGGTTTCAGGGACGTTATAGTTAGGAATTAGCATTTAAAAAAACCTTAGATATGTACTGAAAAAACCACAGGTTTCAGGGACGTTATAGTTAGGCTGACATTTCATTCGTACAAAACCAGAGAAATTCAGCTGTTATAGTTAGTTGAGCTAACTATAACTCGCGCCCCCGCAATGCACTGCTGATGACGTCATATATTACATCACTCATGACATGGTCAGTGACACCACTGTTGACATCACTGATGACATCTCAAATGACAACACTGATGACATCACTGATGACATCATCCACTTAATATCTGATGCACCTCCCCACACCCGAATATAACCTTTCATACACCCACTCTAAAATACAGACTACCATTCTACAAACTGTAGACACACCAATACCAGTTAGTAAATACCCACTCACTGATTCATAGGTCTATTCACACATCCACTCACTTACCCATACAGTCACTCATACACGCAGTCACTCATCAATACAGCCACTGATATATGCACTCCTACACCCATACAGACACTCACACTCCGCCACTTACCCATAGAGTTACTCACACACCTAGTACGTCACCCAAAGAATCAATCACACTGCCATTTACTCACCTGTACAGTTATACATACACCACCTCACTTATTCATACAGATACTAACACATACTTACTGTCTTCTACAATCACTGACACAAGCACACACTCATCCATTTAGCCACTCTCACAATCACTCACTCTCACATATAGTCACTTATATACTCCAACACTCACATATACGGCCTTTCACATATGTAGTTACTCACACATATACCACTGAGACATCCATTCACTCACCAACACAGCCATAGGCACACTCACTCACCCATACCACCCCTTGCAGATGCACCGATGAACCCATACACCCAGTGAATCATCCACTCACACATCCATGCAGGGAGTCACACAACCCCCACCCACCCACACAGACACTCAGGCACCCATACAGGTACTCAGGCAACCAATCATTAACCTATATAGACACTCATGTAGCTACGCACCAACCCATACAGCCACTTACACACCAACTGACAGACTGATACAGACATTCACACAGATTAGTCATTCACCCAAGCATTCACTAAGACACGTTTCCATTCAGATACTCATACACCCACTCATTCTTCAATACACCTTGGTGTATATAAATATAACATTCTTAAACTTTTTAGAAACGCTCAGTCACTGGATGATGTCAACAGTGATGCCATCAGTGATGTCATTTGCGATGTCATCAGTGATGTCATCAGTGATGTCACTGACCATGCCATGAGTGATGTAATATGTGACGTCATCAGCAGTGCATTGCGGGGGCGTAAGTTATAGTTAGCTCAACGGTTGAATTTCTCTGGTTTTGTATGAGTGAAATGTCAGCCTAACTATAACGCCCCTGAAACCTGTGTTTTTTTCCAGTAAAAAAAAATATATATATATGTATATATATATATTCACTCAAAAACAAAGGTTACAGGGGCGTTATATTTAGGTCAGATTTCACTCGTGCAAAATCAGTGAAATTCAACAGTAATAGTTACCTGAGCTAACTATAACTTGCGCCCCCGCAATGCACTGCTGATGACGTCACATATTACATCACTCATGACATGGTCAGTGACATCACTGATGACATCATCCAGTGATTGTAAGTCTTTTCTAAGAGTTTATGAATCTTAAACATATATACTAAGCTACTAAAAAGTTAAATTAGTATACCATGTGTACAACTAATGCGTGATACTACTTCTAACGTATATTATGTGAGTGGCTGAGTCACTATGTGTGTCCGTATGTGAGTGGGTGTGTGAATGGTTGTATGGATGTGTGAGGGTGTGAATGGGTGTGTAGGTATTTGTATGGGTTTGTAAGTGGGTGTGTGATTGATTGTATGGGTGTGTGAGTGGTTGTATGGATGTGTGAGTGGTTGTGGGGGTGAGAGTGTGTGTGTGAGAGGTTGTATGGGTTGGTAAGTGGATGTGTGATTGGTCGTATGGGTGTGTGAGTAGGTGTGTGAGTGGTTATGGTAGTATGAGTGGGTGTGAGAGTGGTTGTATGGGTGTGTGAGCGAGTGAGTGGTTGTGTGGGTATATGAGTGGGTGTGTGAGTGGTTGAATAGGTGTCTGAGTGGATGTGTGAGTAGTTGTATCGGTTTGTAAGTCGGCGTGTGAGTGGGTTTATTGGTGTGAGACTGGGTGATGTGTGAGTAGTTGTATGGGTCTGTAACTGGGTGAGTGAGTGGGTTTATTGGTATGAGACCGAGCGTGTGAATATCTGTGTAGGTGAGTGAGTGTCTGAGTTTCTATATAGATGAGTGGGTAAGTCAGTGACTGCATGGATGGGTGAGGGAGTGTGTGTAAGAGTGCCTGTATGGATGGCTGTCTGCATGTGTGAGTGGCTGTATGGGTATATGAGTAGGTGTGTGAGTGACTGTATGACTGACTATTTAGCTAGGCTAACTATAACTGTTGAATTTTACTGGTTTTGTACGAGTGAAATCTGAGCCTAACTGTAATGTTCCTGTAACCTTTTGTTTTTTTCAGTGAATTTCTAAGGTTTTTTAACTCTATTTTCCAACTGTAGCCTGTAACCTTTGAGGGTGAGTGTGTGAGTGAGTGAATGAGTATCTGAGTGAGTGTCTGAGTGTATGTGTGAGTGTCTCAATGGGTGTGTGAGTATCTGAGTGGGCCTGGGAGAGGCTGCATAAGTGTCTCACTGGGTGTGTGAGTGGGTGCTTGAGTGTCTGAGTGGGTCTGGGTGTGTGCATGAGTGTCTGAGTGGTGTGTTTGAGTGGGTGTATGAGGGTCCGAGTGAGTGTCTGAGTAGGTCTGTGAGTGGGTGTGAGTGTGTGAGTGGGTTTGCGAGTGCCTCCATGTGTGTTTGTCAGTCTGTGAGTGAGTGCATGAGTGGGACTATGAACAGGTGTGTGATTCTCTGAGTGCATCTGCGAGTAGGTGCATGAGTCTCTGAGTAGGTCAATGAGTAGGTGTGAAAGGGTATCAGTGGTTCTGCAAGTGGGTGCATGATTGTCTGAATGTGTCTGTGAGTGGATGTACATGTCTGAGTGTATCTGTGGGTAGGTGCATGAGTACACTGATGGCTGTATTACTAAAGGGTCCCAGAAGCAGAGCAAGTATTAGCATCAGTTTTTTGTGCACATTCTTCTGTAATACTCATTGCCTGGGCAAACAGTATGCATCTGTAGAACACAAATTGAAAGTTCACTCAACTGCATTGTGGTTCGGCATCAAATTAAAAAAAGCACTGCTTTCGCCCCTACACCTATACCATAGTATCATTGCAGGTGCACTGGGCAGATGGTCTTCAGGGATGCCTTGCGTGTAATTTAGGAGGTGTGGCAAACAGTTAGTGAACAACTCAAAGGCACATTTATTTTTAATAATCATTGGGTGCTGAAGGTGCTTTAAATCCCTTGAACAAATGTTGAAATCGTTCCAATTAAACAATCCAAAGAAAATCTAGGAACACATGTTGTAAAGTGTTTTTAGATTTACAAGATGCTATTGACTTTTTTATTTACCAAAGGATTAACAAATGTAAACTGCAGTATACCTTACATTTTTGAGAGATTTATTTTCTAAATATTGCTTTAAAAATTATTTCCATGCTGCACATACCACTGTTTTTGTTCATGATTCCCAAGCTCAGTGTGGAGAGTTTGTCTTTATGTTTCATAAAGTTTAACAATTCGTTCTAGCTGTTTCATGAAGAGCAATTTTAACATTCCCTGGTATGTATCCAAGTGTGCAAGCTGGAAAAGTTCCCACTTCAGGATGTGATCAAACTTCACCAGAGACCGGGCATAGACCTATAACCAGTGTGGGATTTCGACAGTGTTATATGGATTAGCTGGTACGAGGAGGTGCTGAGGCTGCTTATATGTAACAGAAGGAGGAAGCGATGGTTGCCGAAATATATTTATACATTTCTTAATACAGGGCTTTAAGTGGGATGAAAAGACTTGGGGGACTTAAATAGGAGCATAGCAAACCTGTTAAAGGGGCGTGATCTACACAATTAGGGGTGTGGCCTAAACTATATGTCATGAGTGAGGTAATATGTGAGGTCATAAGCAGTGCATTGCAGGGACCTAAGTTATAGTTAACTCAGGTAACTGTAACTGCTGAATTTCTATGGTTTTGTACGAGTGAAATCTGAGCCTAACTACAACGTCCCTGTAACCTTTGTTTTTCTCAGTGATTATTTATATATATATGTATTTATCTAGAAGAAGCACTCCGCCACATAAACTTACAGATGGCACACTGGTTACAAAGGTCAGCGGTATGGAGATTTTTGATGCATGGGACAGCGCACCTTCCTGTACAAAAACAATCCTGAGAGATGTTTTCCTTTTTCTGTACAGCTCACATGGAAAGAGGAATAAGAGAGGAGAATTGAAGATATTTCTCCTCGTTATGCCTCACCTCAGGAGGCATAAGGTTTTGGCATTTCCCCAGGTGTACATGCTTTTGTAAACCTAGGGAAGCATCAACATCCATGGTTGTTGCGTGGGAGCACCCACTGCAACACCCATGGAATGCTTCTCAAGTAAAGAGCAAGGCAATCCATTGATTTGCACTGCCTTGCCTTACTTCATATCTATGAGGCCATTCACAGGTACGCAGTGTCTCTTCGTGGCTTCATAGACACGATTTCAAGGTTTGCACCCCCGTAGCATCAAAAAAAGTGACACTCCGACAGAGCAAGGGGCTCATAAATATGCCCCTAGGATTCCTGTTGACTTCTTAGGGAAGAACAGTGATGGTGATTTGATACTGATATCCACCAAGGATATCAGAGACAGGGTTTCTTCGGATATAATGATGTTCTTAATGCAGGATTTGGGTAACATTCTTTTTCACTTCTTTGGGGTCACCACAGGGATAGAGCAGAGAGTGAGACTAAACAAAGCTGCTTGAGTGTTGTGGAAAAGTTTAACAGATGAGAATTTGAGCTGCTCTTTCATTAACCTAGGATTTTTCTCACTAGAAAACGTGTGGCCAGTGGTTGCTGTGGAGAGGTATTATCTGGTGACGCCAACAGAGCCAGCCACATGGAATTTGAAGAGTTGGCCCATCTGCAAAGATGCGTAGTTTTTCTACAAATATTGGTTTAATGGACTCTTCAAGAAACTGTTGCAATTAATGAAGCAGGGCTCAAGTACTTCACAACACACTTTTTCTGCATTAGCAAAAGGGAAATGATGAAGGAAAAACATAATTCATGAATCTCTAGTTAGATGGGTGGTATATGTGGTCTCTAGTCCTGTTACCCATTTGGATTCCCACAACCATCTCCACTTAAATTCCTAAAAGTTAATCTCTGGTTTTACAGACCACATCCTGGGACAGCAAATGAAATGCCATTCCATCCAGGGTTGTTGAGTTCCCGTGTGAATATTGGACTACTAAGGAGCATGGGTTTAATACGAATCTTTAATCAACCCACCTGTTTTTTCAATTGGGTGATTTTTAGTGGTTGTCAGAGCAGGGACTTGAATGAGCATGGCATGCATCCTACGAGCAACACATAATAAAGAAATGTATAGAGATTTACCTAGGTGTTTAATTATTTTGGTAGTAGCTAGGAGTACTTTCTGTGTAAGTTGTAGTTCTAATAATGATAGTAGTAGCAGTAGTAGTGGACAGCTTGCACCTGGTACTGACACAACTGGCACAGTTTATTGATTAGTCTTTAGCAGTAAAAACCATTTGGGGTAGCTCAATGAGTTAAGTGCTTGCTGATGACAACGTGTGAACTGTGCGTTACAAGTTAAAACCCTACGTGAAATAATTCAACACTTTTTTTCTACAAAGTATGATTAGAAAGTCTATTAATTTCCTTTATTCACATTTTTGAGTTCCTTCCAATGTGAGTGGAACTCCAGTTTCAGCTCAATTTTGGATCACAAGTGTTGCATTAATATCCCAGTGTAGAAATGCCCAATGTGCTAATGCGTCACGCCGTAATACCCAATCACATTTCAATGAAAGGTGCACTGGGAAACCATTCATAATGTGAGGAAAAGAAGGCAAAAGGTAATGTGAAAACATTGATTTCATGAGATTACCCCTACTCTGACAAAAAAAAACTTGCAATGATGAGGTAGTACTGCAGGTGGGTATTACACCATGCAGAATAATACTGAATTTTTGGTAATACTGCAGAATTTTTCCACACAACTTTTAATGAAGGCTTAAGTCAAAAAATGCTACCTACTAGTATTTACAGTGTTTCAAAATGGGAAAAGTGTGCTACTAAGTACTAAATCAAAATCACACTGCTGGCTTTGATGTGTGGAACCACAAGTGTATTCTGGTTAACAAGCCCTACTGGGTGTACCAATGGTTGGTAATTCTGTTCATGCCAGTCAGAATATCTTGGATGACTGGGGTGTTTGTCTAGGAGGAGTCATTCAGGTTGGATTCTCAATTAGGCAGTTCTGAAAGGTGTCATCTAGTGAGTGGAGGATTCAGTTATGTAAGCTCGAAGTTGTTTTTGGTCCAGATGTTTTTGGAATAAATGAGATTGTCATCATATTTAATTCCATACCATTGCACAAAGCTTTTATTAACTTTGTGCCTCCAAATGACTCCTGTATTTTGTGTTTTTTGTGCTGCCCATGGAAGACAGGTTCACACAATTATGGGTGCAGCCCAGGTCAACTGACCCTGAATATAGATTGGATTGATTTGGGAGAAGTTTGGGTAGAATGGGTGTGTAGTTGGTTTATCCGCTTGTTCAGTTTGATCAATTACATTGATTTTCTGAATGGACAATACTGTCAAATTTCAATGCCAAATGTCTTCTACTGCCCCTTCTGCACCCATACTGTCTGTGTCCCCTGCTACTTGTGTTCCATGGTGGTGACTGATGATCTTTGAAACTGGTGGGGCCTAATACACACTCTAAATTCAAACAAGCAAGCAAAGTAACTGAGCCAGACGTCTTCTAAGAAGGTTATGGGTTGCTTCCCCTAGAACTTGCCTCGTCAAATGTTGCATTCTAAAGCATATTTTTCACATTCATAATCATAAGCTCTCACAAGGTACTTATTAAAGATTTCAGTATGTTCATGGTTTGCAAGAAAGACTGACCCAACCCTCTGAGTTGATCCAATGTTTTTAAAAACATGCCTTGAGCTCAACCCATATGTCTCCATTTGTCTCCATATTATCTTCAGCGTGACAGGTTGAGAATTTTGCCATGGGATCCCCCATACAATAGGAATTACTTACAGCATGCCAGTACCAGAATTTTCCTATGGATGCTCTATACACCATAGGTGTCCTTATATGTCAATGCTCACCTTATCTCTGCACAGGCAGGCAATCTGCTATGGGTGCCCCATAATATTGATGTGATGCCTGATTCTAAAAATGATCTCCAATATATCAGCACCAGCAGTTTGACATCTCCAGTACCTTTGTTTTCCATTACACATGTACCTTTATTTTGACTTGGGTAACACTCCCAACCAAATGCCATGGGTGCCCTCCTCCGCAAGCCATGAAGGCCAGTAGCACTCTCACGAGCATAACACATACTCACATACACAACCACACACATTCTCACATACACTCACACAGTCACAGAATGCCCTTTGGAGTAAACGGGCTTTAGCTCCTCATCCCCCCTTTGTGTGCCGTAGCCCAGGCTCAGCTTCGTGGGGGCTTATCTCAGGTGCTTGCCTTGACAGAGCACTGCTTAGCTAGCCGGCATTGGAGAAAACATTTTTTTTTTTATAGAGAGACACGGTCAGCTTCCCCTGTTGCTGGAAAGTGTCTTGAAAGGAAGGGTGGAGGTCACCAGCAATTCACAAAATGCTAGTTTACAGACCCCATGGTGGGGGCTTTCACCTTCCTCACTGTTTTAAAAGAGTGACAATGATTGCCCATTAACACTATTATGATGGTGGCAGCATTTGCACTTGAAAGGCGATCTCTGCCCTGTTCCCAACCTGACTGTTTACCTAAGTCCTTCCACACAAATAAGGTACAAATGACAAACTATATTGTATGCAGGGCTACTAGAATTATGCAATTGTGTGGGTGTGGCGTTTTATCGCAAAACTATAGATTTACCACATTTACCACATAATCCATCATCTGCTGCATAATCTGCAGCTTTTAACAGAAAAATAGTTTCTACCTTGAACAGTTCAAAAGTTACTGTAGGCAGCATGTGTTACTGGGCAGTGGAAGACCATTTGTAAAGCTTGACTAGTCATCTATCTGTTGCTTATTGCTTTATTTGGATGTTTTACTGGTACTGATGAGGTGCAACTCAATAATGAAGTAATAGTGCCACAAAAAGTGCCAAAATATGCCTAATAATTCAGCTCTTCTTACTGCATAACTTTCTCAACCCTGCTGCATAATTTGGCCCTCCCCTGCTGCATAATTACAGTGTTACTGATTGTATGGAATTTAATTTATATAGCGCTTACTACCCTTGACAAGAGGTAGCAAGCGCAATATAAATGCATAAAGGGGAGATTTTGTTTTTTGTTTTTAAAATTGCTTTGCACTACAGTGATTCAGTGTCCATCAGGCAGTCCAAATTTTATTTTCCTAAAGACACATAGAACAATCATTTTTGATATTGACGCACTTCAACATGTTTATATCATGTATATTGAACATCCATATCAATACAAGACTAGACATCAGATTTTCTGTCTGAAATGTTTTGAATCATGGTTACCCACCCAGCTGGTCATTCAAGCACCATTCCGCTCTAACCCCTACTTAGTACTTGACATTGTGAACTCAGCCTCATCATCATACCAAGGGAGCCCCTTTGGATCAACCAGTAAATCAGACCCTAAACCATTCCAGAGCAACCCAAAATTGTATACCCCGGGCACCCTTTGGAATATGGACCTGGGTAACTTGGCCATATCTTGGTCCCCCGGGGCTCGACCAGCTCCTAAATCACCCCTAGGCACTGTTAAAGAAGCACCCATTGGCAGCCACAATATAGTGATGGAGCAAGGACTCACAATGAGACTTGCTTGGAAGCAATTCTCTCACAGTATTAATTAATTTGTACTAAAACTGTGTAATGTCTTTATTAATAATGTGCAACACAAACATATTTTATCCAGAAGATGCTTGCCTATGTGTTTTTCGCTAATAAGTAATCCTTGTCTAATCCAAAATGGCCGCTAAAACGCGGGAATTCAACTGCGCATGTGTCAACCATGACACATGGTATGACGTCTTTCTTTGCTTGGAGGGAATCTTTTGCTCCTGCGCAGTGTATGCTAAAATGGCCGCTCTTAATGTTCTCACATGCTAAAGCTTTCACATTGCTGCAATTAATAATGTGGTATTCTAACGCTATTAATGCGGGATAGACATTTATAATTAAATGGGATTAGGGTAGAAGTAGGAGGTATACAGTGAAAACATTTATTTTAGATTTTAATATGTCTCTTCTTTGATTTTCTATTAGTTCGGAAAGTGGGCCTGGGTTGGCTAAACAGCAGCTCGAGAGTCATGTGACCTGCGCATGCGCTCTGAAAATTAACAAAGCAAAGCGATGAAGTCAACTTGGAGGATGTCCAAGGACATGACCCGCTGATCACCTTCAGAGTTCAACCAAAATGTCCTATGAAATGATACATTTTGTATATATTTTGTACTAATATTGTTGTGAAACGGGTGGGAAATAAAGCAAATGTATTAATTGAGAGGGGCGGGATTCTAAAACAATGGGCTTAAGAAAATTGAACTAAATTGACATGGTGTGAGGATCAACCCCCTGTCCCTGTCCAATCAGAATTAGTGGGCCCATAAATTTGAAACATTAATGGGAGGTACATGGGCATAGAAGGGTATAATAGATATAGAGTTAGCTAATTAGTTTAGCGAGCAGATGGACATAGATGCGGTAGCAGAGAAAAGATGCTATTGCAGAACAGAACAGACTGAACCGCTGTCCGAAGAGGTCGTGAGGTGGGGGAGGCGGACCGTATTAGAGGGAGACGCGGAAGAAACCACGAGGAGGAACGAAGTGTCAGAGAGGGGAACGACGCAGGCCTCGTTGGTAGAGAGGTCATCTATCCTGTCCTGAACCTGGTCCGGAGGTCTTGGTCTTCATCCTTTCTTGGGACCCTCTTTCCAACTCCTTGGCCAAGGGGTTTGGTTTTCACACCTTTAGGTAACTATAAATGCGTAATCTTTAGTTTGTACTGCTGTCTCTATCTTCTCCTTTCTGAGAGACCGTCATTTGTAATTAATAGGTGACTATACAGTGTACTTCCTCCTTGATATGCGATTAAGTACCATGTGGTTTGTATTTTACTCTGCTAAATATTTTAGATAAACATTTTAAAACTTCCTGAGTCAGTGGTTATTTCAGGTGTTTGATGAAAATATGTTTGCATGATCTCATATCAACCCCAGTCCATTGATAAGTCATTACTCTTCGATCAGTAAAGGTAATTGGTAGCAGGGATTTTGATAAAGAGTACAACTGCCTCCCACCAGCGGTGATTACTAGTTAGTGTAAATGAATGGGCCCAGGTGAGTATCTAGTGTATGAATGCTTGTTGTTAGTAACCCGCTGGATCAATTTTCTGGCTATCAGAGGATGGTTAGACTTTGTTAATTGGGTAATGAGATTTTTATTTTTATGAACTAACATCCGTTTTTTTAAAGTTTTGTTTTATGTTGTCTAGAAATCCCCGGGGAAATTGAATAGCGGATGGTAAGTGGAAACCATACTGCAAGGAGGTTATCTGTCAGGCAGAAATAGTACTGAAAAGTTAAGCAGGGCTATCAGTACTTGTTAGGGACTCTATGTGTATATGAGTGACAGCAAAGGAATACGCTGGTGAAATTTTGATGTTATATCACCTAGAAAGGGTAACATTGAAGGAGTAACAGGTATTTCTGAAGCTTACGTGAAGAGTAAACGGAAGGGTTTCACTCGTAGTGTATGTCTAGTAAACGGAAGGGTTTTACTAAGTGTGAGAAAATCTATCCTTTAATTTAGGGAAACTGACAAGATAGCGAATGTTTTATGTTGTTACTGAATTTTAAAGTAAAGTGTTGAGGAATTAAAGTTTGCGTACGATTTTTGTAAAGGGAGGGTTAGCTGCCGGAGTAGAAGCTGACGTCCGAAGCGCCGCGCTGAGATTGGCTGAAACAGCGGGCGTGGAACGAGTCTTGTAAAGGAGGGGTCAGTAGTCAGGAGTAATACTGACGACACAGGTGCCGCGCTGGGATTGGTCGGCACAGCGAGGGACAGAGAAGCGCAGATTGTAAAGGAGGGGTTGTCAGATAGAGTGAATAGACGTCACAGAAAACCCGCGCTAGGATTGGTTCTGAGACAATTGTTAGCTGGAATTTGATTGGTTGTCAGAATAGAAGTTGAAATATTAGTGGACAGTGGAGATTGTATGTGGAAACACGATCCGACTTTTGATAGGAACACGTCCAGACAGGAGATTTTTAGATTTTGCAGAATATAATTCAATACATAGATATTTACCCAAAATGTACAGAGAAAAGAGAAAATTGTCATTCTTACAAAAGATTAAAAATTATTTTAAGAAGGATAAGCCAATCAAAACTAGGGAAGGAATTCTCATTCCACCAGCAAAAACGCCCGCCTCATTCATGATGATGGAGAGGGGTTATCATACTTGTGTGTGGTTAGAAAATTGGATAGAATATACAAAAGATGATGGAGTACTAGCTTTCTCAGAGAATGGTACTTTCAACGGGAGAATTCTTCAAAATTTGAGAATGAGAATGAATGAATTAGAACCCAGACCAAGATTAACGCAGAACGAAGCCCTAGAAGAGGAAACAGAAGCGTTTGAACGTGATAGACCCAGGAGCAATAGGGGCTATAGAGGATTTTTCTCTAGATACCAGAATGGGACAAGAGAAAGTCAGATGAAACAGTGGAGATGAGCGATGATTAGTGAAGGTTTGTATCCAGTATTTATGGCTGATGAGCAGCTAGGGAGCAAATGCAAAGAAAAGACTAAACACATGACAGGGTTTGGAGAATCCGAAGATGAATTCATGGAAGAAATATTAAAGAACCCTCCACCATACCAGGAAGAGTTGGGTGGATGTTCCCCAAGTGCACCTGTTTTGAGAACACTGTTAGTACCTCGAGTACTGCATAATCCACCAGTTAATAGAGTACTTCAGGATAAGGAAAAAGAGGCTTTAGACAGAAACAGAGCAGAATTAATACAGAAAATAACACAGTTGAATGTACATCCTGAATCCCTGACTATACCTGTAACCATTGGTCCCGTGGTCCCTTTATACGGTGACAAAGTAAATTGCCCTAAGCCTCTAGCTATGACTACACCTATGGATATTCCTAAACCTGAAGCTATAATAATTGATGATCATATCAGTGACTGTGAATCAATGATTTCACTAATGGATTTGCCTATTCGAGAATCCGCAAATAGCACTCCCAGGAGAACCACACCTGGTTGCTCAAAGGATGTAAATATAATAACATATTCAGGAACTAAAAGTGCAACAGTAGTAACTCCAGAAGACTTAGAAAGGTGGGCACAAGGAGTAGATAGACGGAGTTCACCCCCAAAGATCTTGGACATTTATAAACTAAAAGTCGAGTTAGAAGAAATGATAGCAGGCAACGTAGGAGTAGATCATCTAAATACCTACAATGAAGAAGAACTATTGTTCATATGTAGGAGCATAACCAGAAATGTAAAAATATTCCATGAAAAGTTAACGGATTTGGCCTCAGAGATGGGAATTGAAATAAGGAAGTCAAAAGTGTTGCAAAGACCATATAGAGCAGAATTTACTGACAAAGACTTAGAAAATATGAATACATCTGGTAGAAAATTACAAGTTAAAGAATTAATGACAGTCTTACAGAAATGGGGAGAATTGGATAGATGGAGAACTAGATGGACAAAGAAAAAGGAAGAAGCACGTTCGAATAGAATGACATCTGAATATTTATTGAAGGAAACAGGAAAGGTGGAACAGATGTACCCAATGCGAGAGGTTCCAGGAGGAGGCTATGTCCATGTCCCATGGAGTAGACAAGACATTTTGTCATTTACAAATGATTTTCCAAAATTGAGAGAAAAACCAATTGAATGGTACAAGCAGGTTGAGAGGTTTGTGAAGGTTTCAAAGGTTTTGTTAAAGGACTTAGATGGTTTGTTTGACATAGTGGTACCTGCCGATTTATGGACAGACTGTAAAATTACAATTGACTGGCCTAGTGAAGAATATCCTAGGGATTCAAAGACAGGTGCCCCATCAAATGATGTGATGAAGAAGTATCACCAGGTAATAACTTATTTGAAAGGGAAAATACCACTAAACAAAACAGATTGGGTGAAAATAGACAGAACAACCCAAGAAGCAAATGAATCGATACATGCCTACTATGAGCGTTTATTACAGGTGTTCAAACAGTATAGCGGTTTTGAAGATAGTCAGTTTGTCTATCGATTTGTTTATGGTCTAAAACCAGAGATTTGTCAGATGATTAAGCATCATATGTTATGTTGGCAAGGAAAGCCTATCGATGAGATTTTGAAATATGCTAAATATTGTGGGGATGACATTGAGGATAGACACAAGAAACTACAAGAAAAGGTGATGTGGGCTCAAGTGAAAATGGCTGAGCGTCAGGGAATTAATTTAGATAATCCATCAGAAAGTCAGGGAAAAGAATCTGGATTGAATGCTGACACAGGAAATGGTGGAAAGGTAAGAGGACGAATGAGTAGAGAAGAGGCTAAAAAGAAATTTCCTTGTAAAGGATGCGGAAAGTTGGGACATTGGAAGAATGAATGTAAAAAGATTCAAAATAATAATGGCCCAAATCATAATTTAAATCCACAGACGCAGAATGACTCACAGCAGGGTGTAAGTCATCAGAGTCAGTTGCCACCTGCTCCTATAGAGGGTAATGTAAGCAGAGCAAAGCACGGTGCAGACGTTGGATATCAAGGAGGAAGTGGTAAGAATGAGTATGTAACTTCACAGTTTCTTTTACAGGAAGATTTTAATCCATATGATTATCAATGACGGTGCCTAAGAGAGGGGGAGAAGGAGTGCGTACTTGGCGCATCCTTGCCGGTAGATCAGTCAGGTCCATATGTTGAAGGGAAAGTAAAAGGTAATGATATCACCTTTCTTTTGGACACTGGTGCTACCCGTTCTACTGTTAGAACAGCAGACATCCCAGACCTCCCTCTCTCTGGAGAAGCTATCCAAGTTGTAGGTGTAGCAAATCAAAAGATTAGAACACCCCTTACAGAACCCATGGAAGTAAGAATCGGAAACCTCAGAGAAATGCACCAATTTGTGGTGTGTGACTCTAGTCCAGTAAATTTACTGGGCAGAGACTTACTGTGCAAAATGAACTGCACTATTTTCTGCACACCGGATGGTGTTGCAATACAGACCCCGGATGAAGATCATGTTTACAAATTCATGATAGCCAAACAAGGTACGGAGGTAGATGAAATGTTCTCCTTGATAACAAAAGATGAATTACCAGAAGAGTTAAAAACTACAGTGAGTTCAAAGTTATGGGATTTTACTGGAAAAGAAGTAGGTCTGATGGCAAATATAGACCCAGTAAAGATAACTGTAAAGGAAGGCGCAATTTTCCCAAATACCAGACAGTATAAAATGAGTGCTGAAGTAAAAGCAGGAGTTACTGAGGAAATTGGCAGAATGGTGAAACAAGGTATATTAAAAGAAGTTATGAGTAGTCCTTGTAATTCGCCAATCATGGGTTTGAAAAAGCCTAGTGGAAAATATAGTTTAAGTTTATTTTTTTTTAGCATAGTTAATTAAAACCATTTCAATAGTAACACTACAAAATTCTTTAAAAATCGTTATTAAAACCAATTAAAATTCAAAGATGGAAAATTCATTGCAGGTTAAAATCGCATTTAGGTTGTGCTAGATTTAAGGAAAGTCAATAGGTCGCTGGATGCTGTCATGTGCTTGTCTCACATTGTCTTTATTCCAGCCCTGCTTGCCCATTTTTCCGATCACATTGTCTCTGTTTATTGCAGGATTTGTCTCTCTGCTGCTAGTAAGCATCTTTGATGAGGTTCCGCTAAGACCTTTTTTCCGTCTGCTAGTCAGCTTTGCGGCGATGAATTTTGTGAAGCATTTTTTGGTATTTTTGGCATTTTTTGTTCAGCCATCGACAGGAATTTTGCCAATCTGCAGTTTAATTGAATATTCTCTGGGTTGAAGCAGGCCAGCACTGCTTGCCTTCTGGTGCGGATACCTTTCTGTTTAGGAGGTTCTTTTAGGAGCTGTTGCCGTGCTTCATCCAGTTCTTCGCATAGGCAAATTAAGTGAAGAATATCGCCATTCTTGGTGTTGCACAGCCATCAAGTATTTTGTCCTTTTGTCCTCAGCCATGGTGGTAGATGCTGGGTACATGGAAGGATCCCCATTCTATACCTTAGGAAGTTCATTTTTATGGCCCTGGGATAGCCCTGATTAAAGTATGGTTGTGGGGCGAGTGATTTGTAGGAGTTGAGGGTCATCCAGGCATGAGATCTTTTCGCGAAGCTTGCCTTGTCCTCCACTACGGAGATTAGTTTTGTGTTTTTCCAGTGGAAAATATAGGATTGTTCAAGATTTACGGAAAATTAATAAAATTGTGGTACCTTGTTGTCCTATAGTACAAAATCCTGCAGTGATCCTATACCAAATACCATGGAACGCAGAATGGTTTACAGTAATTGATTTGTGCCAAGCATTTTTCTCAATCCCATTGCATCCAAATAGTCAGTATTTGTTTTCGTTCAAATTTGAAAATCACGTTTATGTGTGGAATCGTGTTCCTCAGGGGTACACAGAAAGTCCCTCCATTTTTAATCAGATACTGAAAAAGTGCCTAGAAAAAGTAGTAATGCCTAGGAACTCCGTCTTGGTACAATATATAGATGATTTGTTAATCGCATCTAGAATTTATGATGATTGTGTCACCGACTCGATTGTACTACTCAATCATTTGGCTGAGGAAGGTCACAAAGTGTCACCTGAGAAGTTACAATTTTGTACAACAGCAGTTAAGTGTTTGGGACACCAAATTGAGAGAGGAAAGAGAAGAATAGCCTCTGAGAGAATAAAAATAATTAAGCAAATGAAAATGCCAGTAACACAAAGAGAGGTGAGAATGTTTCTTGGAATAGTAGGATACTGTCGGCAATGGATTGTAGGATTTTCACTACTAGCAAAGCCTTTAATTCAGTTAACCAAATAGAAAGCAAAAGATCCAGTTGAATGGGATGATGAAAGTGCCAGTGCATTTGTAAAATTAAGAAATGCTTTGTGTGAGGCACCTGCCCTGGGCATGCCTGACTATACAAAAGAATTTACATTATTTTGCTATGAAAGAGAAAGTTGTGCACTTTCAGTCTTAACGCAAAGACATGGACTGGACAGACGTCCTATAGCATATTTTTCTGCTACATTAGACCCAGTGGCCGCAGCATCGCCAGGCTGCTTAAAAGCAGTAGCTGCTACCTGTATGAGCATTGAACAAAGTGAGTCCATAGTAATGGGACACCCTGTCAAAGTGTTCGTCCCACATGCAGTTGTGATTCTGTTGACAAGAACTAGAACCCAGCATCTTACACCTAGTCAGATGACAAAATATGAGCGAATAATTCTAGGAGCTGAAAATGTGACCATAGCTAGGTGCACAGGTGCAGGTGCATCCTGCTACACTATTACCAGATCCATATTGCGAAGAAGTTAGGGACGATACAGAATATGACTGCTTGGAAGTCACAGAATTGTGTACCAAGCCTCGCCCTGACATACAGGAAATGCCTCTTAAGAACCCAGACAGGGAGCTGTTTGTGGATGGCTCATGCCTAAGGCATGAAGATGGCAAATTGAGTGCAGCTTATGCTGTTTGTGAACTTAATGGAATAGTTGAAGCATCCTATTTACCAGGAGTCAAATCTGCACAAGTAGCTGAATTAGTTGCTTTGATTAAAGCCTCTAAAATTGGGAAAAATGTAAAAGTGACCATATTTACTGATAGTCAATATGGTTATGGGGTTGTGCATGATTTTGGCCAACTGTGGATGCAGAGAGATTTCATAATTTCTTCAGGATCCCCAATCAAGAATGGGCAGTTTGTAAAGGAATTACTGGAGGCAATACAATCACCAAAAGAATTGGCAGTGGTGAAATGTGCCGCACACCAGTCAGGAGATGACTGGGTGGTAGCCGGTAACAGATAAGCAGACCTAATCGCTCAACATTGTGCCAGAAATAGAATGGCAGTAAACAGAAAAGTCGAAAAAATGGGAATCAGCTGCCAACTTATGCTATGTTCAACACCTGAAACATGGAATGATGTGAGACGATTGCAGGATGATACTGAAGAGAGTGAAAAGGATGTTTGGATGAAAATAGGGTGTACCCGAAGAACAGATGATAATGTGTGGGTTTATCTAGATGGTAGACCAGTCATGCCTGATTGCCTGATTTCACACATGGCCAGAATGTATCACGGAGACACACATGTAGGAAGAGATGCTATGATTAGACTTTTCAGACAAAATTGGTACAATCCAAAGTTTAGGGCTGCAGCAGAGAGTCTTTGCCAGAGGTGCTTAATTGCCAAATGAATAATCCAGGAAGGAGAACAGTAGTTGGACTGGGAAAAATTGGAAAGGCAGAAGGCCCATTTGTGAGGTTGCAGTTAGATTTCATTCAGTTACCACCATGTAAAGGACTGAAATATGTACTTGTCATAGTGTGTCTGTTTTCAAGGTGGGTGGAGGCTTACCCTACCAGGAGGAATGATAGCATAACAGTTGCAAAACTGTTATTACGAGAACTCATTCCACGGTTCGGTTTCCCAGTAACTTTGGAATCAGATAGAGGGAGTCACTTCAATAACGATGTAATTCGAATAATCTGTGAAGCATTTAAAATTGAACAAAAATTGCACTGTGCGTACCGCCCAGAGGTTTCTGGAGTGGTTGAACAAATGAATGGCACAATAAAATCAAGATTGTCAAAAATGTGTGCATTCACATCATTAGATTAGCCAGATGCGTTGCCTCTTGTCTTAATGGGACTCAGAAGCATTCCTGATAGAAATACAGGATTGAGTCCACATGAAATCATCATGGGAAGAGCAATGAGACAAGCCCATGTGCCTGGCAATAAACTGCTGAACATAACTGATGATATGGTTCTAGATTATTGCAAAGCATTGGCTGACCTAGTGCGTTCTGTCTCTCACCAGGTTGGAGAAGACGCAGTTTCCAGGCAGCCTGAACAAGAGCATGATCTGAACCCCGGAGACTGGGTGGTAGTGAAGCATCACACCAGAGAAACGTGTTTATCACCCAGGTGGGGCGATCCTTGTCAGGTTATATTGGTTACAAACACAGCAGTGAAATGTGCAGGTATACCTAATTGGATTCACGTAAGCCATACCAAAAGGGTGCCAGCTCCTGAAGAAAGAGATCCTCAATCAGCATCAATCGCTGAGGAAGCAGAAGGTTGTACAGCTGAAGAATCCCAAGTGATAGATTCAGGAGTAGCTGAAGAAGAACAACCGAGCACAAGTCAGGACTGGATACCAGTGGTTGATATACCTGAAGTCTTTATCAAAACAAGGAGCAGAGCTAGATTAGAGGAAATTAGAGAGGACCAGATAGGTGAAGAAGAACAAGCTCAGGATAGGGAGGTTGAAACTATAAGGGAACCTGAGCAGGCCCAGATAGGGAAAGGAAATTGGGCTCAAATTGACAACGAAACAACAAAGTTTGAGCAGGGACAGACAGGTTCAGAAGAACGCGGTCAGGCTGCAGAAGTACAGAATGCAATAAGCCCTGATCAGAACCAGTTAGGACAAGAAAATCACGTTCAGGGAGAAGAAAATCAAGAAAATATCGAACATGAAAATATCAAGCAAGAAAACGTCAATCCTGAACAGGGCCAGTTAGCAGAGATTCACATTCAGGCAACTCAAGAAACAACAATAAGACCTGAACGAGAGCAGATAGAGTGGGAAACTGAAAACAAGGACAAACAATTTGTGCCACACATTAATGTGAATAAAGGAGTATTTGGAAAAGACTCGGAAGGTGAAGGTGCAGTGCAAACCAAGAAAGTCAGAAAGGGTGATCATTGGCCTAGTGTCATTAAAAGAGTGAAATACCATATAGTAACACGAAGTGAAGACCCAGAACAAGTAAATGAAGTAACAAGCTTAACTGGACAAACAAGTGGGACTGAAAAACGAAAAGCAAAAGATTGAAAATCGTGAACAATAAGTTTAAAGGTCCTCATTGGACTTATATAATTCTCGAAGACTGCGAAAGTTCAGAGAATAGTGAAAGTGGTGATGAAGGAACAAGTGCAGAGCTGACTTATGAAAAAGAAGTGAAACCACCTTGATAACGTTAAAATTTTGAGGGAAAAAGAAAGAAGAGAAATCTTCTTGGTCAAAAATGGCTGAGGACAGAGTTTCTGGGAGACCGAAACGGAAATGTTGTAAAAGATGCTGTGCTATATGCATATGTAGTCTGGTAGTGGTGCTTAGAGTGTGGTTAGTCGTGATTGTAGCAATTCCTTACCTTATGATAATGGACAAAAAGAATAACAACGATACCAAGGGAAGGATAGATAACCTGAAAAGTGATAGAGTAGAAATAGAAGCAGAAGATGAACCAGATTTTCATCACGTTGTAACAGATAATGATACTAGCTTAAATGTTTTTACTAAATTATTGTTTCAGTACGTAGATACAATGGATGTTAGTGATTGTTATGTCTGTATGAAGTTACCTGAATCAGTAGCAGAAGGTCTAACCTATCATCATTTGCCTTTAACGTATGGTATATCATGTAGTGTACTAACTAGTTTATTTTATAGAACAGGAAAACTTCAGTATTATTATTCAAATATAGATGTGATATTTTCAGAGGTTCCTATTCGAAAGAATCTGAACCCAGTGCTTAGTAGTCAAGATGCACAATTTATGGGAGAATTTTTCTTAATGATGAAGTCAATAGACATAACACATGCACATAGAAGCAATCTAACCTGTTCATTACGTGAAGAAGAAAAGATATTTTTAAACTTAGTTGAAGATAGAAGACAGAATTTCCAAAAGAAAGCGTCTGAACATAAAGCTCATCTTCCACCTTGGGCTGAGAAAGAGGGTATTTACACACCTGGCAAGGCTCAAGCTGCTATGGCTCTCGATTTTGTAAAGATCGGGAAAATTTGTCTTCATAGGTTAAAAACTGACTATAACAATGTTTTTATTGGTACCAGTGAATGTGAACACAATTTCTTAATTCTTGGAGGTTGGGGACTAAAAGGAGGAACAGATTCAGTTTTTCCTGGAATATATTATGTGTGTGGGAATAAGGCTTACTTTAGGCTTCCTGCACGGTGGTATGGAAGTTGTTATTTTGGAATAGTTTTTCCAAAAATATACCACGTAAAAAGAAACACTGGGAGCAATGAAAATAATAGTGAACTAAAACGTAGTAAAAGAGCTCGTTTTTCAGAAATTGTAGGTGATATATTTGGTGCATTGATACCTTCAGTGGGAGTAATTCTGAACTCAAGGAGAATATGTAAATTATCTACAGTGGTTGATCGTTTATCAACGGATACTGCTGGAGGATTTCTAATGATTAATGTGGAGATGGTTGCGATTAGATGTATGGTTATGCAAAATCGACTTGCTCTTGATATAATATTAGCAAAAGAGGGCGGAGTCTGTAAATTGTTGAAAACAAAACATTGTTGCACATATATTCCAGACAAAAGTACAGAAATTGGAACATATATAAGAATATTACTAAACTTGAGAAGGAACTGAAACCACTAGAAGTTGATAGTGTATGGGAAAGATTGACAAATAGCATTGCGTCAATTGGTACCTGGTTCACTAATGTAGGGAAAGGACTTATAGGTCAAATAATAGTACCCTTAGTAGGGATAGCAATAACAGTATTGTCAATAATGATATGGTGTAAATGTTGTAGAAAGAAGGAAACATATAGGGTGACAGGAAGAGGAAAGAAAAGAAAATTTGAAGAAATTGAATTAGAAGACCTGAGAAGTGAAATTTACAAGAAACTGAAGGGAAAAGATAAGAATGGACAGTGTAAAAATGAAAATGTGACTAAAATATGTTAAAGTTGGCATCTGGTTGTAGGTAATTTTGATGGCTCAGAAACGCCACCAGAGAGGGGATTGATGAAGCAAGGACTCACAATGAGACTTGCTCGGAAGCAATTCTCTCACAGTATTAATTAATTTGTACTAAAAACGTGTAATGTCTTTATTAATAATGTGCAACACAAACATATTTTATCTAGAAGATGCTTGCCTATGTGTTTTTCGCTAATAAGTAATCCTTGTCTAATCCAAAATGGCCGCTAAAACGCGGGAATTCAACTGCGCATGTGTCAACCATGTCACATGGTATGACGTCTTTCTTTGCTTGGAGGGAATCTTTTGCTCCTGTGCAGTGTATGCTAAAATGGCCGCTTTTAATGTTCTCACATGCTAAAGCTTTTGCATTGCTGCAATTAAAAATGTGGTATTCTAACGCTATTAATGCGGGATAGACATTTATAATTAAATGGGATTAGTGTAGAAGTAGGAGGTATACAGTGAAAACATTTATTTTAGATTTTAATATGTCTCTTCTTTGATTTTCTATTAGTTTGTAAAGTGGGCCTGGGTTGGCTAAACAGCAGCTCGAGAGTCATGTGACCTGCGCATGCGCTCTGAAAACTAACAAAGCAAAGCAATGAAGTCAACTTGGACGATGTCCAAGGACATGACCCGCTGATCACCTTCAGAGTTCAACCAAAATGTCCTATGAAATGATACATTTTGTATATATTTTGTACTAATATTGTTGTGAAACGGGTGGGAAATAAAGCAAATGTATTAATTGAGAGGGGCGGGATTCTAACACAATGGGCTTAAGAAAATTGAAATAAATTGACATGGTGTGAGGATCAACCCCCTGTCCCTGTCCAATCAGAATTAGTGGGCCCATAAATTTGAAACATTAATGGGAGGTACATGGGCATAGAAGGGTATAATAGATATAGAGTTAGCTAATTAGTTTAGGGAGCAGATGGACATAGATGCAGTAGCAGAGAACCGATGCTATTGCAGAACAGAACAGACTGAACCGCTGTCCGAAGAGGTCGTGAGGTGGGGGAGGCGGACCGTATTAGAGGGAGACGCGGAAGAAACCACGAGGAGGAACGAAGTGTCAGAGAGGGGAACGACGCAGGCGTCGTTGGTAGAGAGGTCATCTATCCTGTCCTGAACCTGGTCCGGAGGTCTTGGTCTTCATCCTTTCTTGGGGACCCTCTTTCTAACTCCTTGGCTAAGGGGTTTGGTTTTCACACCTTTAGGTAACTATAAATGCGTAATCTTTAGTTTGTACTGCTGTCTCTATCTTCTCCTTTCTGAGGGACCGTCATTTGTAATTAATAGGTGACTATACAATGTACTTCCTCCTTGATATGCGATTAAGTACCATGTGGTTTGTATTTTACTCTGCTAAATATTTTAGATAAACATTTTAAAACTTCCTGAGTCAGTGGTTATTTCAGGTGTTTGATGAAAATATGTTTGCATGATCTCATATCAACCCCAGTTATCAAAGGTCCATTGGTAAGTCATTACTCTTCGATCAGTAAAGGTAATTGGTAGCAGGGATTTTGATAAAGAGTACAACTGACTCCCACCAGCGGTGATTACTAGTTAGTGTAAATGAATGGGCCCAGGTGAGTATCTAGTGTATGAATGCTTGTTGCTAGCAACCCGCTGGATCAATAGTTACTGTAGCACCCAAAACTTCAGCCACCTGCAGACCGCTGCGCCACTACCCCTCCATAGTGTAATAATTAGAGCCAAATCCAGAATTTACTTGACCTTATAGAGGTCGCGTTTTCACAGGCTTCGTTGCACGCTTTCTGGCTCCTGCTGAAAGTTTGAATTTTCACACATGATGGCAAGAACTGTCATTGGGCACCATCTCCCTCCTTCCATTGGCCCTGCCTAAATACCAGAGACTCCAACATGAAGCCCCCTTTGTTCATACTAGTTTTGCCTTTTGCTTTTCTGCCCAGTTCCTCTTTTTCCTTCCCATGTACTGCAGAGCATTTTGACATCTACCACATTATCCATAGATAGTCACCTGGGCTTAAGCACTGTTCATACATTCATACTACTCTCTGTCCTTGTAGTAATGCTCTCCATATACAGCTTGCTGTTTTCCTGCTCCCAGGAACCCAAAACTGAAGTCCCAGGAACCCAAAACTGAAGTTGGTTGCACTTCTAGAGATGCGCCTGAATACCTAGAAGACATAAGTGAGTTCCTGCATAGATCAAATTATTTCCTGCACATGCAGAGAGAGTAGGACTCTGTCATTAACAGATCTCATTCACAGATATAGTTGACCTTTCTTTCACAGTGTTATAAAGCACAATTGCGACTTAAAGGTAATGGAGTGTTTTACAGGAGCACCAGTGACATTGCACATGGTCACATTGATTTTTTCTGCACAGGCAGACTAAGAGATGTGCCCAGAATCAGGCGATGTTGAGCCAGTGCGACACTCAAACCTGGTTCCTTAGTTTCAAAGCCGGCAGCTCTGGCCATAACACTACATGTGAGACCATGCAAACATAGTGCTGAACCCCTGCACAGATACAGCACAGTTTATGCATAGATAGAGCTGAGCTCCTACAGATATAGGGCCTCATTAACAACATTTTGCCACAGGGCAGTGCCACAAGGCTTCATGCTACACTGCCCTGTGTCAAAAGAAAACAGCAGGATTGCGCAGTATCTCATAGTTACGGCACATTGCTGTCTTCTTTCACTGCACTGGTGCCCAAATGGCTGCCTTGCACCAATGCAGGCACCCTTGCACCATGGTGTCTGCTTTGTAGCAGTTGTTGTTTTTGTGCAGGAAGGGACACCTTCCGGCACAAAAACAATCAATGTAGGCATTTTTCTCTTTCTATGTGTGCTGCAGAATGCAGCACACATGGAAAGAGGAAAAATAAAGTTATTTCTCCTCGTTACGCCACCCCTGGGGAGCTGCACTGTTTTGGCACATTCCTAGATTTGCACTATGTTGCAAATCTTAGCATGTATCAAAATCCATGGGCATTGCATGGAAACACCCACCATAATGCCCATGGCAGCACGCCTCCCTGACGCAGTGTGAGGCAACGCAGTGACTTGCACAGCGTTGCCTTACACCATATCTACGAGGCCATTAAAAGACACTCCGGTGAAGCACAGGGCTGGTAAATAAGCCTCATAATGTTGAGTTTCTTTGCAGGCATTTTATTTCTTGCACTGAACCAGAGTAGAATCTTTGTATACATAGATCGGAGCCCCTGCACAGCAAAAGTTGTGTTGATTCGTAGATTGTGGTGAGCCAGCTCAAAGACAGATTTCAGCTCTTTCTAAATTCATAACTACAATGCAAAAGCTGAACTTCTGTGGGGATTGAGACACCAGTCACCAGCTCCTAATCTGTGGGAGTGGTTATTGTCTGACATAGCCAATTTCTGATAGTTAGTGAGGAGGGGAAGGGAGGATGAGAGTGAGAGTGAGAGGGAAAGGATTGAGGAAATACATTGTGGAAAAAGAGTGACTAAGAGTCGAGATAGAGAATAGTGACAGAGAAGAGAGAGAACATTTAAGAGTATAAGGAGGGACGAAAGAGATGAAAAAGAAATGAGAGGCGAATGTGCCTGAGATGGGAAAGAGGACAGAAAATATATGAAACAGGAGATGGCAGAGTGAGTGACGTGTGAACAAGCCGCAAGGATTATGCTAAGGCAAACTTTACTGCACATTTCACTTATTGCTTTTGCTCTCTTGTTCATCAGATGTCTGACTGTCACCTTGTCAGTGGCCAATGACATTACTAGTTGTGGATGTTGCAGGTGCAATATACATTTTGGGTAACAGCACTTCTGTCTTTTTTTTTTTTTTAACAAACTAAGCACTGTGCACGGGTGAAGCTATTGCACATATAACATAGTGACTTGACAGCCATGTTTTAGAATTGTATATGGTGGTATAATCACTTTTGGAACTGTGTTTTACATTGGACATCAAGCATTACCCTTTTGCATATTTTGGCGAGTTGGGTCTTTTATTAAGTGCACATATAAAAATAAGCATTGACATGTCATTTATTGGCTTCTGTAAAGTTAATGTGTATTAGAAGGATTTCTAAAATACACCAGAGACACATCATGACATCAGCAGCATCCGTAGCACAAAGAATAGGTACTGGGCACGTGGCAGCAGAAGTAGAAGCAGCACAGATGATGTCAAACAGAGGTACAAAATGGTGTATCGTGAAAGCTTCTCTGCAGAACAGGTAGAAAAAAGCATCAGTAGAAACGTATCTCTCACAGAACAGATACAGATGGGACAACAGCAGTGCAAGCTTCGCTTCCTTATAAAGCAGGTGCAACTTAGGTGACAACACTGAAAGCCTCCCTCTCTAACAGATCGTGTATATCCTGGGAAGCAGCAATGTAAGCTTCACTACATACAGGCCCCTACAGTGCAAACTTTCTTTCCTCACAGAAGAGGTTCTCCTTGACAGCTATTGCTGACAGAACATGTACAGCACAGGATGCAGGTTACACATAGCCTTTGAAGTGGGTTCTAAATCCATTAAAATGGCTAAGTTGCTGAAAGTGTGAGTGCTGCTGCCACTGTCACTTCAGTAGCATTCTGACTTACGTGTGTAGTCACACTTGTTTACTTGAGATGCTGTTCGAGATGCTTCTGACATATCATGAAACTTCTGAGGCTGTTCAAATGTACAAAAGTAGGCGCCTTGTTGTTACCACAACTCCTACTTTTGTCATATCCTTGAGCCTTGCTGCAGTTACGGAGCCTTACCTTCAGTGCCTGCAAGTCTTAGTGCTGCAGTGCCCTGCAACTTGTGCCCTTGTCACTGCAAGCAAGTTCTGCTGCTATTATGTGCTGTCAGTTCCTGCTGTTGTAACTCTAAGTACTGCTGTCAATTGATATAACTCATGCCAGTGCCCTTCTTCTTCAGAACATCACACACAATGCTGTCATTCACTGGTAAACCAACTGTCAGTCCTTCTGCTACCACCTCCCCGGGTTGATTGCAGCAGACAAACCCTAAATTGAGGTGATGGAAGTGTGAAGCATAAAGCCTGTGAGAGTAGGTCATGATCAAAGGTACGGGAGGAGGGATTTCCTTCAGCAGCCTCAGGCTCTGATCATGGTCCCCTCAGCAGACAAAAGGTCTAAGCACTCCCCTAGACTGCTAGCTATTCCTTGTATCTTCCTGCGAGGGATCATTGGCATCTGTTCAGTTGGAGGAATTTGAGCTCCTTACTGGCTAGTAGTGCAGGTGGTGCCAACCAGCTGGAGCGTTCCATTGTGAGGGGCTGCAGGTTCATGGGCATGGTCACACCTTCCCACGTGCATGGGTTTATGCCCAGATCTCTGTCTAGTTATCCTCATATCTCTCTTTCTAATCCGCAGCAGTGTCTTGTGCTGTTGATGCTCACCAAGGTTTAATCTAATTTTTTACAACTTCGGCTCCTTCGTAAGCATGACTGATAACCTAATTTACCACAATTATTTTTTGGTGCCGAATGCACACATTTCAATGTAGGCAGCTTTAGCCAACCCTCTTTCATTCGGAGAAAAAAAAAATGTGGCTGAGTGCAAATTTGGCCTTGGCACATGACTACATTTTTGTGAAATATATTTAATATGCAACTCTCAAACAGAAACTGGCTTTATAGTTTTAATTTGCAATATTTGGGCTTTCCTGTCACAGCAGTGCATAGCTATTTCAAGAAAGGACTGTAGTGTCAAGGACTGAAAAAAGATTCATCAACCCTTTGTTTATTATTTTAAATGATAGAAAATACCCCAGCAAAAAAGGTACTCATCATTTGGACCATAATCTCTGTTCCACCCTGATGGGTACAATGGAGATGCATCACTATTAATAAATAATTACATTGCTTCGAACTACGTAAATATTTATGGCATATCACTCTATACTTTAACCCATAGTGCATATGCACATCGACAAAACTGAACCTTAAATGAGAAACAGCATAATCAAGATATGACCCCTGTATAAGAACTACACACCACAATAACTTGCATTCGGTCTACTCATTAGACATCATGGGAAACGCAGCGTATTGCCTATGGGAAAATATCAAAATAATATGTGTTGACAAGGATTAGTGAAGTTGAACTTTGGGAGCATTTTCAACTGGTAACCTTTTTTAGAATGTTTTATCTAAGGTGTAGTGATGAAGTCACATGGGGACCTGGTTTTGAATCCATCTTGGCACTTCATCTAAAATCATGCAGTTCTGGGCAAATCACATAATCTGATGATGCCTTAATTGTGCTTAACTGTGTGCTATTCTAAGAAAGAAGCCCTCACTTAATGTATGCAATCTTGCTTCGGCTTCTATCACTTCCCATAATATACAACGCTCCTTTGCTCTCCAGCTAAGTTTGTGCTCTAACAGTATAAACACATATATGCTTTTACATTGTGAAGTTATCCCCCTCATTTTGTAACATTCAGATAGAACTTGCATATAATTTTCATCATCCCAGAACACGACTCACAGTTTTATAAGGGTTTATGTAAGTCTAATTCTTGATGTCTTGGTAGACCCACCACTGCGGCTTGAAGTACTATCCCACCCTCCCCCCCCCAAGTTCGAGTCTAATGGCGCCCCTGCTCTCGCACATCATCACATACACTCTCTCACACTCTGACCAATTCACTTACACTCACTTTCACTCGTATACTTTAACACTCACATTCCCCGTTTTCCTGTCCACTTGCGTTATGTTGTGTTAGAAAAGCTTGCACGTCTGCTGCACTTGTTAGAACGTTCTTACATATTAGCGAGGCCTGGTAAAAGCATTTTCCTAATCCTCTGTTCAGAAGTCAAAACAAATACACTGTCAATGCTTAGGTTAAAACTGGAGGGGGTTATTAATTCTCACAGGTAGTTATGATGGCGCTAAACCTAATAACGTGATTATTCTAGACCAAATTCAAAATTCAGACGGTGCTATAGGTGGGGGAAATAACCCCATAAGCCCCCAACACAGGACAAGGGTCCTAAGCAATATGTAACACCAATCCTATGCACACGAAAACAATATGCAGGGTAGTGATAAAACACTGTCCCAAGAGTATAAAAAACAATGAAGTCCTTAGCCGGTGTAGTTCATTTTAATGTTCAGGGTTTTCACCAAGCCAGCCAACACGTGTTTCGTCAGTGGGTAATAACCCTTGACTTCTTCAGGGCTTAATTGTGGTCTGGAAAACCAATCAGACCTCTCAACCGGTGATAATTCCAACCCGGCGGTTACGTCTTCAAAGTTGCATCCTTTATAGAGACAAATCATTCAAGTTCTCAGATCCAGTGTATCGTGTCTGGTCCGAGCCTCTCAGTGACAATCAATATTTCTCAATTGCGGCGCTCCTCATCCGAGTGCCTGCTTTGGCGAGTACGCCAACACGTCACAACAGTTCCCGGGATTTCAATCAACCGGATGCGGACACTGTCAATGCTGGTTGTCATATTGCTGTGAATGAAACAGTACAAATAGGTGAAGAAGGGGTATATTTGGGTTCAAATTGAATTGTTTGGAAGCAATTAAGGGATAACCAGTGATGTGAAGAAGGGGCTTGAATTGTATTTCTTGTGTTTCTATTGTAATTCCAGTGCTAATGGACTTTCACACTCTTCTTAAACAACAAAGATTGCTAAAAATGTTGCCCACCACATGGCGAGTCCCAGGGGCGTGGGTGAGTATGGACAACAAGAGGAGGCCATGTCACAGCATCACTCACCTCTGGTGGCTCTGTATGGATGCAGATCCCAAGCTTCGGTGTACTTACATGAGCCCCTCAGCCGAAATATTGCTGAGGTTCGAGCCCTAGTGTCCCATAGAAGTTGGCACCTGTGGTCCTGCCCCAATCACACTGATTCACTGATGACATGCTGGTTAGAGCTGTGGATCATTTCTTCTCTAAATAAGGTGATATGCAATCGTAAATCCTGCATTTTTACATTATTCCTGGACGAGTATTTTTCACAGCAATAGTGAGATAGATTCTCCACAGTACTGTCAAAACAGCTCTAAATGCAAGATAGTTAAAAAGGATCATATTAGTATAATGCACAGAAACGCCATACTATCCCCGCTCAGCTCTTAGTCATTTGTGGTTAGCAATGCTCCGAGAAAAATATAGCAATGTTCAGGATATTTATTTTATGGTTACCTCCTCTAGAATGACAGCATTTATATTTCACAGCCTGGTGCTATTCTTAAGGGAAATAGACACTGGGACCTCACATGCAGTATTTAGCAGGATTTATCAAACACATAAATGTCTTTGGTTAGAGAGTGTGACAGCCAGAGAATGTGCACAAAGTAAGTGCAGTTATTTTTAGAGAGGAAATTATCTCACAGGCTTATAAATCTCATCAAACTACTTATTATGCTTGACAAGGGCTTCATTTTTGTGTCGGTTCTCTAACATGTATTGTATTTGAACGTTGAAGCTTTTTTTAAATTGCAGTTTGGTAACTATGTTTTCCTGGACTGCACTTTGGATTGCATTTGAGACCACATACAAAAGATGGCGGGCCAGATGTATCAACATTGCCTTTTGCGATTCCATAATAGCGAATTTTACCGATTCGCTATTATGGAATCGCAAAATGCAATGTATGTAGGTTTCACAAATAAAAGTGTGATTCCTACGCATTCCTTATTTGCGACTCGCAAATTGCGAGTCGCAAATAAGGAATGGCTTCCCATTCATTCCTATGGGCCTAGTGGCCCATAGGAATGAATGGGAATTGCATGCGCAATTTGCGAGTACCCAATAGGTGCTCGCAAATTGCGCATGCAATTTCAAGGGTGCAAGGGTGTCAAATGGACACCATGTTGCACCCCTGAAATATGCATTTGTGCACAAGTGGCGCACATACATGCCCTAAGGGCATGTATGTACGCCACATGGCACCTAGAAAAATGCAAAAAAGTGCATTTTTCTCAGAATTCGCAAATTACCACCAACTAGAAGTTGGTGGTAATTTGCGATTCCTTACAGCCAGGTCACAATTTATTTTTGCTTCCTGCATTGCGATTCCTTAAATGCATTCACAAAATAGGTAATCGCAAAAATTGCAATTACCTATTTTGCGATTGCCTTTTGGGATGATACATCCTAAAAGGCGTTTTTCCTGTTCGCAAACGGGAAAATGCTTGATACATCTGCCCCGGCATTACTTATTTTCAGGAGCAAAAGAACAGTGAAGATTCTTAAGTTGCTGTACTACTGCAAAATGATCTACAACAGTCCTTCATTATGGGATGGGAGCCTTCAGCATTGTCTCTGCAGCAGGCGCGTCTGGTACAGGTAAGAGCAGTGGGGCAGTGGGGCAGTGAGGCGGGGATGGGGCGGAGGGTCGTGGGAAGTCGACAGATGACGGTATAGGGAAAATAAAATAAATAAATAAATAAAACCACTTACCTTGCGTTCGCCGCATTGCTGACTCACAAATATCCAACCTATCATCAGTTACTCTCCAGTGAAGAAATCCGATACCATCAGCGTTAGAAAATGCTTCTTTTTGAATGCTGGCCCTTATTATATTTTCAGACTGGCATTGCTGATTTCTGAAACCTGAACGTTGAGGAACTACTGTCACATCCCCAGTTGTTAGACTTGTCAATCTTGGGGTGGCCTTCCCCCCCAACTTTGTGCCCCTCCTGTTTTCTAATTTTTGTTGTTGTTGGCATAAGGACTTTGCACATTACCGCTGCTAGCCAGTGATAAGTGCTTGCGCTGTCTCCCTAAAACATGGTAAAATTGGCCTACACCTAATTGGCACATACAATGTATTTCTAAATCCTTACTATATCGAACCACAGGTACCCAGGGCCTGTAAATTACATGCTACTAGTGGGCCTGCAGCACTCATTGCTCCACCCACCTAAGTAGCACTTTGAAACATGTCTCAGGCCTGCCATTGCATCCGATAGTGCAGGTTTAAAAACTGCCAGTTCGAAATGGTAACATAAAGCTTTTGCAAGGCCTAAACCTCCCTTTTTCATAAATATAAGTCACCCCTTAGGTAGGCTCTAAACAGCCTATAAGGCAGGGAGCATTATGTTTAAAAGGTTGAAAATGTGTTTTTAAATTGTACATTTCCTTATAGTGGAAAACTCCCAAATTCATTTTTCACTACTGTAAGTCCTACCACTTCCATAGCATAGCACTGGGTTATCTTATTACATTTAATATGTGCTAACTTTTGATTTTAAACAGATACAAATGTCAAGTTGGAACTCAAATGAATTGTAATTTAAAACCCTCTTTAAAGGTAAAGTTGGATTTTAAGTCACCATTCTAAAAATTACACTTTTAGAAAGTTTACATTTTCTTGTCCCAACCATTTTGTGCCTGGAATCTTTGTCCTGGGTCACATAACTGTGAAGTTCTCTGCAATTGGTCTTTGTGTATACCTCCCAGACAGCAAGACAAAGGGGGTCTAGGTGTTGGCAGGATGGTGGAAGTAGGGCTGTTCCCTGTCCCACTTACATTTCAAAGAGCTGCCCACAGCACACTCACAAAGGAACATGTCACTAGGCTGTTTTCACCCTAGACTACTTGGAGCCCCAGCAGGGGAAGGAAGGAACGTTCCAGAACCAGATGTGGGGGTATTCAGGATTCAGAGACTGGCATCAGGTATAATTATTGGACCTCCCAAACCATTTCTTCAGTACACTCCTGGACCTGTGGGCTACAGAGGATGGGCTGCCTTGTTCCTCAGAAGACTGCCCTGCTGCTTGAAGCCCGCCTTGATCTCCAGAAAACTTCCCTGCTGCTTGAGCCTGTCCTGCTCTCTGTGAAGGATGACTGGACCTGCTTTCTTCATCCCAGGCTAACCTGAGTGACCCAAGAGTCAGTTGACTGACCTCCTGTTCTAAGCTGCAGGGACACAGGGACACAACAAGCTCCAGAGGCCTCCTTACAACTGCCCAGCTAACCTGCTGCAACTGGACCTGCTTAAGCCCTGCGGCCCCATTCATGCTAAGACTCTGCTGCCCACGATGACCGCCAACACGAAGCTCTGGCATGCCTGACTCTTTATGCTGCAGCAACCACCAGCTATGACCAGCAACGTGAGATCTGCATTTCAGCCTACATCAACGACAGACCATGGTGACCTCCAACACAACGCACCATAACAACTCTTTGTGTAGCCAGGCCTACATTTTGGGCTCCAGCGACGCGCTCCTTGCTCCTTGTGGCCTCCTCCATTGTGAACTCTTCGAGCTAAACCTTGCAAAGGTAACTTTTTTAGCTGGAGTTCCCTTGCATTGTATTGGCCCGTGCTCCATGATGGTTGGCGATAACTTTTGACTTTCCCCCAGTCTAGCATGACCAGATGACTGCAAGTGGCTCTTTGTGCTTTTAGGTGCTATCCTACTTTCAAATGTAGGATTGGATTTTAGTTGTTCTGTTATCATTATTGTTAGACCTGGGATCCCTGGTTGGCTGAGGTAGGTACCTTAGCCCAACTAGGGACCCTCGCTCTCCCGTCAGGGAAAGGAAGGACACCTTCTCAGATAGCCCCCGCTCACCCCCTTGGTAGCTTGGCACGAGCAGCCAGGCTTATCTTCAAGGCAAATGTGTAAAGTATTTGCAACCACACTCACAGCAACCCAATGATGACACCACAAATGGACTCCACACGAGTTTCATAAAAAACGAGTATAAATTTATATAAAAAGTTATATGATAAGACCACACAATATAAATCCAACATATGCGTATTTGTAATATTCTTCCTGGCCGGTTGTTAGGCCAGCCAGCCCTTGTAAGTTCTGGCGATATTAATGAGCACTTCTAAACGTTCCACTACAGTCCTAATGCAATGCTATGCAGTTCGTAATGCTAGAATAAGGCACTTTGCAATGTAGAAATAATGCAGTTCGAAATGCTCGAATCAGGCACTTTGCAATGTAGAAATAATGCAGTTCGTAATGCTAGCATCAGGCACTTTGCAATGTAAAAATAATGCAATGCGTAACGCAACAATCAGGTATTTCGTTATGCAGAAATAATGCAATGCGTAATACACTAATCAGGTAGTTCGTTATGCAGAAACAATGCAATGCGTAATACACTAATCAGGTAGTTCGTTATGCAGAAACAATGCAATGCGTATTACGACAATCGGGTAGTTCGTTATGCAGAAACAATGCAATGCGTAATACACTAATCAGGTAGTTCGTTATGCAGAAACAATCCAATGCGTAATACACTAATCAGGTAGTTCGTTATGCAGAAACAATGCAATGCGTAATACACTCCAGCACCGATCACGGTGCCTCAGGCGGTCTCTCCGCCACTCGTACTGACTCGCAGTCAGCCTCTGTCAACAGTTGCCCCCACACGGGTATGGTGTAAACAAACAGTGCAGCTCCGCACTCCGGCCCCGGTACTGCCACTCCGTTGGCACGTACGGGCCGCGATACGAGCCGAAGCAGAGGCTCACACTGCAGGAATGCGAGAGGCCGAGAGCGTCTCCCTCCGAGCCCGCACCCTGCCCCAGGCGTCGACACACGTTACCTGCGGGGTGCGACCCCGCTCTCCTCTCCTCTTCCCGCAACTTGGGCCTCCGATGCAATCTTTGTGAATTCCGGGCAGTGGGACTCGGGCTCTCCCTCAACGAGGTTGGTTCGAGATCCCGCTCTGGCAACGGCGGGCTCGGGCCGGCGGCTCGGCTCCTCCGGGGCTGCCGGTCCGGGCCGCTGATGCTACGAAGATCTCAGGCTGCAACAGGGCACACGCACACAGCATCGGTGAGACTCGCTTGAGCTTCGGGTGCACATCACAGGGCACTCTTCACGAAGGTCTCAGGCTGCACGAAGCACACGCACACAGTGTCGCTGAGACTCACTTGAACTCCGGGTGCACGATAACAAGGCAATCCTCACGAAGGTCTCAGGCTGCACAAAGCACACGCACACAGCGTCGCTGAGACTCACTTGGACTCCGGGTATGCACAATAACAGGGCAATCCTCACGAAGGTCTCAGGCTGCACAAAGCACACGCACACAGCGTCGCTGAGACTCACTTGGACTCCGGTGCACATGATCACAGGACAATCCTCACGAAGGGCTCAGGCTGCAAAAAGCACACGCACACAGCATCGCTGAGACTCGCTTGGACTCCAGGGGCCCGATTCACAGAACTAACTTACGACAAAATCCTAAACTTACTACCATTTTGGTATTCACAGAATGAACTTACTCATTTTGGTATTCACAGAATGAACTTACTCATTTTGGTATTCACAGAAGGCACTTACTCATCAATGAGTAAGTGCCTTCTGTGAATACCAAAATGTGTAAGTTACACAAAATGAGTAAGTTACACAAAATGTGTAAGTTACACAAAATGTGTAAGTTACACAAAATGTGTAAGTGCCTTCTGTGAATACCAAAATGAGTAAGTTCATTCTGTGAATACCAAAATGAGTAAGTTCATTCTGTGAATACCAAAATGAGTAAGTTCATTCTGTGAATAGCAAAATGGTAGTAAGTTTAGGATTTTGTCGTAAGTTAGTTCTGTGAATCGGGCCCCAGATGCCCACGATCACAGGGCAATTCTTACGCGGGTCTCAGGCTGCAAAAAGCACACACACACAGCGTCGCTGAGACTCTCCTGGAAACTTTTGTGTTCCTGAGTTTCCGCAACAGGGCGCCAGCTCACCTCGGGCCCTTGGGGATAAGTTACTTCCGGACACAGCACACAGCAAAGTCCTTTCAAGCAGAGGGACACAGCACACAGCAAAGTCCCTTTAGCCTCTCCTTGGTTAAAGCAGCAAACTGCAGGCCAGGCCCAGAACACACAGCAAGGGTCAGTCCTTTCCTTCAGTCTCTTCAGCTGTTTCTTCCGTGGCAAAGGTTCCCCTTGACCACAAAGTAGCTTCAGTCTTGTTCAATCTTGATCAATCCATTTCTCCAAAGTTCAGGGGCTTCAGCTCTCATAGTTATACCCCTAAATGTCTTTGAAGTCTTTGTGTTCAGGGGGGCACCGACCCCTGTTCAAACCAGTTCTGGGTGCCTCCCTGCCAGTGACACCTTATTCCTTTGATAGTGGGGGTCTGGATCCTCAATCACTCAGCAGGGGACGGAGCCATTGGTTTATGGCTGCAGCCCAGGCCTCTTCACCTCTAGGGGCTACTCCTCCCCCTACACTCCAGATGCAGGTCAGCCTGTTGCTGTCTCACCTCCTCCCCTGGGTCAAGACATTCCCCAGATCCTATCACTTTCAAATCCAGACAGTCAATCCACAACCAGGCAGAGACACACAGAAATGTTAGAGCACAAAAACCCAGCCACTTCTAAAAGAGTGGCTTCTAAACACACAATGCAAAAACCACCTTCATAAAAAGATGTGTTATTACATTGTGAGTTCAGGCACACTAAACTTCACCTCTCCATCTTAAGCCTTTGGGAAGATAGGCTGGAAAACATATTACACAGCCTCCCCATTTTATCCTATGGGCAAGATGGCCTTTCCACAGTGAAAAACGAAATGGAGATTATTTCACTGTCAGGACATGGTACACACCTTAGTACATGTCCTACCTTTCACATGCACTGCACCCTGCCCAGGGGGTACCTTGGACCTACCATAGGGGTGTCTGATGTGCATAGAAAGGGAAGGGTAAGGTCTGGCGAGTGGGTGCTCTTGTCAGAACAACATGGCAGTTTAACAAACTGCGCGCAGGCACTGCAGTGGCAGGCCTGAGTTCCCTCTTTAAGGCTACTTGTGTGGGTGGCACAATTTGTGCTGCAGGCCCACTAGTAGCATTTGCATTACCAGCCCTGGCACACATAGTGCACTTTACTAGGGACTTCACTAGTAAGGCAAACATACCAATCATGGACAACCAATTACCATTACACTTTATACAGGGAGCACTTGCACTTTGACACTGTTTAGCAGTGGCAAAGTGTCCAAAGCATCTAATTTGGCAACACCATGTCAGAAAAAAGGTCTAGGGGGAAAGCAAAAAGTTTAGGGAACTTTAGCCAAAAAGGGCCAAGTCCAACACATCCCCCTCCCAGCCAAAAGCCAGGGTAGACCAATCAACTACCTTGATGGACTTCCCTGCTTGGGGCGATAGAACACAGACGCAGGCCCGCTACCGCAGGGACACCCTCCTGTTATATGCCTTCCTGACCCCAGGGGATTCTCTTGGTCACTACTCCCTGGGCCAATTATGCCGCTCCATGGGTACTTCCTGGCAGTTGGGGCCTCTCTAGGGGTGCTGGTCCCTTGCCAACCCCCACCTAGAGCGGTACCCCTGGAAGACCCATCAGTTAGGATACTGTTCCCAGTTATCCTGTCCTCCAGGTTAGAAGTGGGTTTACCCTGGTCACTCCTAGGGGACCTAGCCCTACTGGCTGGACACGGTCCCACGGGTGTTCCCACGGGGGGACACCTTCCTCCCTTAACGTTCCATTTAGATTTCTGTGCCCGCCATTTAGGAAGGGCTCCCACAAACGTCAGGACCGCGGGAGCTGTGGTTACAGAGCCCCACGCCCTCCTGACGCTAGGTGTTCTTCCTCACACAGCTGGCAAGTAGGCGCTAGGCCTTCAACCGGGTGCTCCTCTAAGGAACCCTCCAGTCTCCGGGGTGGGGTGATGAACCCATGGGGATGCTGCTCACACTCCCTCCCTCTCTTTTGAGACAGGGCGCTAGCCCGCATGCCCCCCCCATTACTTCTGGACCTAACGGTTCTACTTCGCCTCTCTTCCCTCTCTAAGGCCTTTTCACACCCTTGGACCCATGACCAGGGGTCCGGCTCTTGTACCAGCTCCCAGGAATCAAAGAGCTCGCACCCTAACACGGGTTGGCGCAATCCTGGGAAACAATTACTGAGCCTAGGCTCCCTAGGGGCAAAGTTGAGCAACCCCTTCAAATCATTTGCCATGCTCACCAACACCCAATCATCCAGTGCACGCTTGTACTCATCCACACTTGGCACTGGCTGTACGCTGCCACCATTTGAACTGGACTCTGCCTGTTTACCCTTCATGTCCAGTTCCCTCATGCTTAACTCATGAGCTAAGAGAATCTTTTCTCTTCCAAGGCGAGAGCGTTCCTGCTCTCCTCTGCTCGCTTTTCACTTTCAATGAGCAGCTTCTTCTCTTCTGCTTGAGTTTTAAGTTTTAAAACCTAAAACTCATGCTCTCTGACCCTTTGGTTTTCCTCCAGCTCCTCTGGTGAAAAACTCCTCCCTGAATGGCTACTACCAGCCCCTAAGGCTGGTCCCTCCACTGGCAAATCCTGTGGACCAAATCCATTACCTGGGTCATCCTCATCCACCTCAACATCACCCGTCTCCTGAGTCCCTTTGGCTTCCCACCAGGCCCTCAAGGCCATTTGCAGCTCCTCCTTCTTGGCGCTACTTTTCATGGGACATCCCAAAGCTCTGCAGAATTGCCTCAATTGATCAACTTTGTAGGTAAGCAATACCTCAATGTCGAACTCTAATTCTGCAGCCTCACTGGCTACTTGACTCCTCTGAGACATGATGTGTGGTTTAAAGGTCGCTCAAAAATAGAACCAATAAATCAAAAACACAATATGTGGTTGCGTCGTGGTCTGCGCTAAACTTGTGATGTACACCAATTACTGTGAGTGAATTTTCAAATACACGTTCAAATCCCAACCGCTGACCACCAAATGTTAGACCCGGGATCCCTGGTTGGCTGAGGTAGGTACCTTAGGCCAAATAGGGACCCTCGCTCTCCCGTCAGGGAAAGGAAGGACACCTTCTCAGATAGCCCCCGCTCACCCTCTTGGTAGCTTGGTACGAGCAGCCAGGCTTATCTTCAAGGCAAATGTGTAAAGTATTTGCAACCACGCTCACAGCAACCCAATGATGACACCACAAATGGACTCCACACGAGTTTCATAAAAAACGAGTATAAATTTATATAAATAGATATACGATAAGACCACACAATATAAATCTAACATATGCGTATTTTTTATATTCTTCCTGCGTAATGCGTAATACACTAATCAGGTAGTTCGTTATGCAGAAACAATGCAATGCGTAATACACTAATCAGGTAGTTCGTTATGCAGAAACAATGCAATGCGTAATACACTCCAGCACCGATCACGGTGCCTCAGGAGGTCTCTCCGCCACTCGTACTGACTCGCAGTCAGCCTCTGTCAACAGTTGCCCCCACACGGGTATGGTGTAAACAAAAAGTGCAGCTCCGCACTCCGGCCCCGGTACTGCCACTCCGTTGGCAAGTACGGGCCGCGATACGAGCCGAAGCAGAGGCTCGCACTGCAGGAATTGGAGAGGCCGAGAGCGTCTCCCTCCGAGCCCGCACCCTGCCCCAGGCGTCGACACACGTTACCTGGGGGGTGCGACCTCGCTCTCCTCTCCTCTTCCCGCGACTTGGGCCTCCGATGCAATCTTTGTGAATTCCGGGCAGTGGGACTCGGGCCCTCCCTCAACGAGATTGGTTCGAGATCCCGCTCTGGGAACGGCGGGCTCGGGCCGGTGGCTCGGCTCCTCCCGGGCTGCCGGTCCGGGCCGCTGATGCTACGAAGATCTCAGGCTGCAACAGGGCACACGCACACAGCGTCGCTGAGACTCACTTGAGCTTCGGGTGCACGATCACAGGGCACTCTTCACGAAGGTCTCAGGCTGCACGAAGCACACGCACACAGCGTCGCTGAGACTCACTTGAACTCCGGGTGCACGATAACAAGGCAATCCTCACGAAGGTCTCAGGCTGCACAAAGCACACGCACACAGCGTCGCTGAGACTCACTTGGACTCCGGGTATGCACAATAACAGGGCAATCCTCACAAAGGTCTCAGGCTGGACAAAGCACATGCACACAGCGTCGCTGAGACTCACTTGGACTCCGGGTGTGCACGATAACAGGGCAATCCTCACGAAGGTCTCAGGCTGCAAAAAGCACACGCACACAGCGTCGCTGAGACTCGCTTGGACTCCAGATGCCCACGATCACAGGGCAATTCTTACGAGGGTCTCAGGCTGCAAAAAGCATACAAACACAGCGTCGCTGAGACTGTCCTGGAAACTTTTGTGTTCCTGAGTTTCCGCAACAGGGCGCCAGCTCACCTTGGGCCCTTGGGTATAAGTTACTTCCGGACACAGCACACAGCAAAGTCCTTTCAAGCAGAGGGACACAGCACACAGCAAAGTCCCTTTAGCCTCTCCTTGGTTAAAGCAGCAAACTGCAGGCCAGCCCCAGAACACACAGCAAGGGTCAGTCCTTTCCTTCAGTCTCTTCAGCTGTTTCTTCCGTGGCAAAGGTTCCTCTTGACCATGAAGTAGCTTCAGTCTTGTTCAATCTTGATCAATCCATTTCTCCAAAGTTCAGGGGCTTCAGCTCTCATAGTTATACCCCTAAATGTCTTTGAAGTCTTTGTGTTCAGGGGGGCACCGACCCCTGTTCAAACCAGTTCTGGGTGCCTCCCTGCCAGTGACACCTTATTCCTTTGATAGTGGGGGTCTGGATCCTCAATCACTCAGCAGGGGACGGAGCCATTGGTTTATGGCTGCAGCCCAGGCCTCTTCACCTCTAGGGGCTACTACTCCCCCCTACACTCCAGATGCAGGTCAGCCTGTTGCTGTCTCACCTCCTCCCCTGGGTCAAGACATTCCCCAGATCCTATCACTTTCAAATCCAGACAGTCAATCCACAACCAGGCAGAGACACACAGAAATGTTAGAGCACAAAAACACAGCCACTTCTAAAAGAGTGGCTTCTAAACACACAATGCAAAAACCACCTTCATAAAAAGATGTGTTATTACATTGTGAGTTCAGGCACACTAAACTTCACCTCTCCATCTTAAGCCTTTGGGAAAATAGGCTGGAAAACATATTACACAGCCTCCCCATTTTATCCTATGGGCAAGATGGCCTTTCCACAGTGAAAAACGAAATGGAGATTATTTCACTGTCAGGACATGGTACACACCTTAGTACATTTCCTACCTTTCACATGCACTGCACCCTGCCCAGGGGGTACCTTGGACCTACCATAGGGGTGCCTGATGTGCATAGAAAGGGAAGGGTAAAGGTTTGGCGAGTGGGTGCACTTGTCAGAACAACATGGCAGTTTAACAAACTGCGCGCAGGCACTGCAGTGGCAGGCCTGAGTTCCCTCTTTAAGGCTACTTGTGTGGGTGGCACAATTTGTGCTCCAGGCCCAGTAGTAGCATTTGCATTACCAGCCCTGGCACACATAGTGCACTTTACTAGGGACTTTACTAGTAAAGCAAACATACCAATCATGGACAACCAATTACCATTACACTTTATACAGGGAGCACTTGCACTTTGACACTGTTTAGCAGTGGCAAAGTGTCCAAAGCATCTAAGTTCGCAAGACCATGTCAGAAAAAAGGTCTAGGGGGAAAGCAAAAAGTTTTAGGAACTTTAGCCAAAAAGGGCGAAGTCCAACAATTATATTTAATAAAATGCACTCTATTTTCTGAATTAGTGTGGGATTTTTCTTGTGTTGTGTTCTCACTTTATTAGAGTTTGGGTGCTGCATAAATACTTTACACATTGCTTCTAAGTAAAGTCTGACTGCTTTTGTGAGAAGCTACCAGAGGGTTAAGCACAGGTTAATTTAGTGTTTTCTTTTCTGTGGTTCACATGACAAGAATAGTGGTTGCTGCTAGACGAGGGTTACCATCCTCCTCAACCAACAACCCAATTTCTTACACTAGTGAACTTGCTCTGACATCTAAAGCATGATACAATTGGGTAATCCCCATCTGGCACACTTAGCCTACCTGCAAGGCCCTACTATATGGTGGTAAAAAATACATCAAGGGCATGGCAGATAAATTCAGCTTCTGGACCACAGCACACATTGTACCATCAACTAGGCTGGGAAGGAAAACATGTCTTCAGCCATACCTGTGTAGTCTAACTCTTGAAGCTTTTAAACCTGCAGAACTGTCAAAATAACCTTATTTTACAAGTGAGAACCATACTTTTAACCATTATGTAGGCCAGCCCTATGTAGGCCTTGCATGCTACAAAGTAGGGAGTCCAGTGTTTAAAATGGGAATTTGTAAGAAATTAGGAATGGCATGTTCCTACAGTGACTAGTTCCCAAACACTATTTCACTTTATAGAACTTTAACTTGTTCCATAAGAAATATTAAAGTACAATTAAAAGAAATGTTTGTATCTGTGGTTCAGAACAAGTTACAAAATTCATTCAAATACTATCATTAATATATATTAAAAATCTAATTAAAAGGTGAAATTGTTTTGGTACATTATGCAAGAACAGTAAAGTTCTGAAAAATATACTTTCCCTGCCTGAAGCTGTAGTAGGCTAATTATTATTAGCTTGCCGGAAGCTAGCCCCGTAAGAGCATCACTTTAAGGTGGTGTGAAATACTGATCCTAGAGCAGAGACAATGAGTTAGGCTTGGTATGATGGTGTGGGTGAGGTATATGACCCTTTTTAGCCCTCGAAGGAAAGCTGAGGAGTGTCCAGTAGCATCACTATCTTGAAAGGGGCGCAGAGGAGGCATATTATATCACAGCTTAGTGATAAAAGAAACCTAGAGAGGAGGGGCCTTTTGATCCCAGGATACACTTTAGCCCTCCTGGATTCTGTATAGTGTTGTAAGGAGCAGAAAGTCCCAGAACCAATCTGGAGTGGGGGGTAGACTGCTCATTACCTAAGACACACCCCCTAGTGTGCCCCAAGCCTCCTCAGGGGTAGAAAAGTTCTACCATGTAGGATTTCACAGAGAATTGTGCACCAAGGGATACTTTTGGAATACTTCAAACTGGATGTAAAGCAAAAGAGGAAGGGGCTGCCCCTGGAAACATTGTGTCAATTGGTCAGGGAGTAACCAGGAGACATCCTTCTCATTGGCTAGTGATTTCTACAAAAGTGACACCTCACTCTCATCTCATCAGAACACATCTGGATCTGTGAATAAATAGAAAAGACTGAACCTGCTCTCTCTGACTATATGGTGACCTAAAAGTCTTAGGGCCTGATTTATGTGAGAAGTTGGCCTGGCATATGCTGTCCACTAATTATAGTGGGCACCTTGCACCAGTCCAAACAACCCCTTATTGGAGATAGGTTAAAGACAACCTTTATTGAAAGCTATCCTAGTGGTAGCTATGGAGAGCAGCCTTCAGGCTAAGTCTTGAAGGAATGTAAAGCAGCTTGTTTTACCAGTCTATAATCTCTTGAGTGACCAAATGAAAGAGGACCACACCAGGTATATATTCAAAATATATGTATTTATTACTAAACACACCCCTCTAGTCTCTTTATGAGGCTAGAGTTCGAAGTACATACGTTACGAGTTAGTTATCTACAGTAATAGCACAAATACATGTTTGAGCCCCAGGGGCGTAACAAACCATATACCAATAAAGTGGTATAAGAACCACGACTGAGCTAGACACAAGGCCTAGAGCCTGTAGAAGTGCTTGGACCACAAGGAACCACCCAAGGCAGTGACACAGGGGACCCACGGGGGACGCGTGCAGTGTATAAACACAACCGCGAACCACCGTTAACTTCTATGGGGAAAGTCGCGATTAGAATTTAAAAGAAAAGGGACACTTAGAGGAGGACTTGGAGCAAACCCTTTGAGAACTAGGCTGTTCTAGTGTCAATACCCACGGGAGCACCGGAGTACTCGAGTTACCTCACCCAGGGGAGCCGGGTGCATAGGTGTCTTTCGGGGTCGGGTTTCGTTGTCGCTTTCAATGGCGATCTGCTGCAAAGTGCTGCTGGCGGCCAAGTCGAAAGTGTTCAGGTGGATCCAAAGGTGGATCGAAGATCTGAAGAATCTGAAAGCAGAGGGGACAGAGTCTGGGTCACTAGCCAGCGACCGGGAAGGCGATGAGCAGATGCCCACCGATGTCGAGTGCTTCAGGTAGGTTGATGGTCGTCTTGACTCTTCAGCCACGAGGTCCAGGAGGCGTCGACGACAACCAGGAGCTGGATTCGAGCTGTCCTACAACGTCTGTCGATTGCAGGGGTGTCAGCGACCGGATTGGACCCAACAAGCCTTGGCAACGGTAAGTCTTGTGGAAATCAAAGAAGGACGATGTTCCAGACCAGCAAGGTCTGGGAGACTCACCCAGCGAAGATAAGTCAGGGCACGCCTGGAGCAACCAGAGAGCCCAAGCAGAAAAAGATTGGCCTTCGGGAGGGCCTACTAGCCAACGGACTAGTGACCGCAAAGGAGCCTCAAGACGATGCACGTGGAGCTGGCTCACAGGACACTCGTGGAGTGGAGGCCAGTGATCTTCGGAGCAGTTGGTGCTGGAGGCTGGGGCTACTCGAAGCCCAAAGCACGACTTCGTGGGAGACCCAGAAGAGGATGCACTTGCAAATGCGATCGGTGTCCAGGGGTCACGGTTCCACGTTACCCACGACAGCTACGGGCCTCAGCTTTGCTGGGGACTCAGGGCAGCCTCGGGGAAGTCTGGAAATCCACCTCTGGTGATGCAAAGACTTCAGCGTCCGACTGGAGCTTCCGCGATGCAGACCGGACAATTGCTTCTTTGGTGCCTGCCAAGCAGGGGAGTCACTCCTTGACCCCAAGGGAGATTCTTCAGTCCTCTAATCTTGATGTAGAGCGTCGAAGGTCCAGGATTCTGTGTCAGAGTTTCGTCCAGGTAAATCTAAAGTCCTAAGGACTGGGTTCCCCTACTTATACTAAGGTAGGGGGTTGGACATACTCTGTGGCTCCACCTATGGGAGGGTCAGGGCAGAGGGGTGGCTACACCCCTTTCCCTTTGTCCAGTTTCGCGCCAGAGCAGGGGCTGGAAGCCCCTGAGCCGGTTTGAACTGGGGTATGCACAGGGACACCAAATGTGCCCCCAGTGCAGGACTTCAAAGCACCAGAGAGTGCTCCCGCCCAGCCCCAATACACACTATCCTGTCTGGGGAGGTGGTCACACCTCCCTGGGACAGGAAACCTATTGTCCAGGCCTCCCCTGCCGGAGTTTTGGTCAGCAGCAGGAGGCCAGACTCGTGTCTGTGGCAGCGGCATCCATTTTGTGATGCCAGGGCTCTGGAAAGTCAGTACCGGGCATACCGGTGTGTACATGTCTTTCCCTCTAGAAGGGTGGAATGCTACCCCCGCCGCCAGAACTGGCGGGGGGTAGTATTCCAAGATGTTTGACACCAAACACAACATGTTTCCGTGCAGCCATCGCAAAGTTAGCATTTAACGCGAGGTTATAATGCGCTTAAGAGTATATGGTCAGGCTGCACTACAAACAGCATCAGAGAAGGGTCTCCGAACGCTGCAGAGGGGCCCTGCTCATGCAGGGGCACCCTCTCACATAGGAACCACGCACTCTGCCTTCAGGATTGATAAGGCCTGCCATAGGAGTGACTTATAGGTTTATATGTGTGTATGTGTATAGTGATATAGGTAGCCTATATCACAGTAAGGGGTGCATGCACCACCTTACCCAGGCTGCAGTAGCAGACTTGTGGTGTCAGTTTGGATGGCCTTCCAGGGGTGGCACAATACATGCTGCAGCCCCTGGTAGGCCTCTGAGGTACCTATGCCCTGGGTACATAGTATACCATATACTAGGGACTTATAAGGGCACTCCAGATTCCAATCAGAGATGTGCCTAAGGCACATAGAAACCATTTTAGAGAGGAAGCAGCTAGGCTGGGGTTCTGATTAGCAGGGCCACAGCCAGACTAAGGTCGAAAAACAGTGAAGCATCAGCACAAAGTGGGGGTACCCATGTGAACCAGATCCTACTCTCCTACACAACCCCCCCCCAAACGTAGGGACATTAAACTAACCTTGCCCAGTTAAGTCTTCATGTTCTAAGTGGAAGTACCTAGAGAGTCCATTGGCATGGTTACTCCCAGGTCTATGTTCCACTGTGAAGTCCATCCCCTGTAGGGAAATGGACCACCTAAGCAGTTTGGGGTTTTCACCCTTCATTTGTTTTAGCCATAAGAGGGGCTTATGGTCTGTTTGAACAAGGAAGTGAGTACCAAACAAGTATGGCCTCAACTTCTTCAGAGCCCAGACCACAGCAAAGGCCTCCCTCTCAATGGCTGACCAACGTTTCTCTCTAGGGGTCAGCCTTCTGCTAATGAAAGCTACTGGCTGATCCTGACCTTCATCATTCAATTGTGACAGTACAGCCCCTACCCCCAATTCAGATGCATCAGTTTGAACAATGAACTTCTTGGAGTAATCAGGACTCTGTAGAATGGGAGCAGTGCACATGGCCTGCTTCAGGTCATCAAATGCCTTTTGACAGCTAACTGTCCACTGAACCTTTTTGGGCATTTTCTTGGAAGTTAAGTCATTCAGGGGTGTCATTATTGATCCATACCCCTTGACAAATCTCCTATAGTACCCAGTCAGGCCTAAGAAGGCTCTCACCTGAGTCTGGGTAGTTGGAGCAGTCCAGTCCATAATGGTCTGGATCTTGCTCTGCAGTGGTTGAACCTGGCCTCCACCCACAAGGTGGCCCAGGTACACAACCTGACTCTGCCCTATCTGGCACTTGGTGGCCTTGATAGTCAGGCCTGCTTTCTGCAGGGCCTGTAAAACATTTCTGAGGTGGACCAGGTGATCCTCCCAGGTGGAGCTAAAGACAGCAATATCATCTAGATATGCTGCACTATAGGCTTCCAGACCTGTAAGGACTGTATTCACCAACCTCTGAAAAGTGGCAGGTGCATTCTTCAGACCAAAGGGCATCACCACAAATTGATAATGCCCACTAGGGGTTGAGAATGCTGTCTTTGGCTTTGCATCATCAGCTAGTCTGATCTGCCAGTAGCCAGCTGTCAGGTCAAATGTGCTTAGATACTTGGCTGAGGCCAAAGTGTCTATTAGCTCATCTGCCCTTGGTATTGGATGGGCATCAGTCCTAGTGACTGCATTGAGACCCCTGTAGTCCACACAAAACCTCATCTCTCTTTTCCCAACATTGGTGTGAGGTTTTGGCACAAGGACCACGGGACTAGCCCAAGGGCTATCTGAGGGTTTAATAACTCCCAAATCCAACATCTTCTGGACTTCTGTCCTGATACAGTCCCTGACATGGTCAGGTTGCCTATAAATCTTATTTTTAATAGGCAGACTGTCCCCAGTGTCCACTTCATGAGTGCACCAGGTAGTCTGACTGGGTGTCAGTGAGAATATGTGTCTGAACTGATTGAGCACCTGTCTGCAATCAGTCTGCTGCTGGGTAGTGAGGCTGCCTGCCAAGGCTACACCATCCACTGACCCATCACCAGGGTTCTGTGAGAGCAGGTCAGGGAGTGGGTCACTCTCTTCCTCTTGTCCCTCATCAGTAGCCATGAGTAAGCCCATGTCTGCCCTGTCCACATATGGTTTTAACCTGTTGACATGGAGAACCCTGTGGGGACTCCTGGGTGTTCCTAGGTCTACTAAGTAGGTAACCTCAACCTTCTGTTCAACAATGGTGTGGGGTCCACTCCATTTGTCTTGGAGAGCTGCTGGGGCCACTGGCTCCAACACCCACACCTTCTGTCCTGGCTGATAAACAGTCAGTACAGCCTTTTGGTCATGCCAGGCCTTTTGAAGTTCCTGGCTAGCCTCAAGGTTTTTAGTTGCCTTTTTCATATACTCAGCCATCCGGGAGCGGAGACCAAGTACGTAGTCTACTATGTCTTGCTTTGGGGGCTGGAGAGGTAACTCCCATCCTTCCTTCACCAAGCACAGTGGACCCCTGACAGGGTGACCAAACAAAAGTTCAAAGGGCTGTAGCCAACCCCCTTTGAGGCACCTCCCTGTACGCAAATAAAAGGCAGGGCAAGAGTATGTCCCATCTTCGCCTAAGCTTTTCTGGGAGCCCTTTAATCATGCCCTTCAAGGTTTTGTTGAATCTCTCAACTAAACCATTGCATTGTGGGTGATAGGCTGTGGTGAACTTGTAAGTCACTCCACATTCCTTCCACATTGCTTTTAAGTACCCAGACATAAAGTTTGCACCCCTGTCTGATACAACCTCCTTAGGGAAGCCCACTCTTGAGAAAATTCCCAGGAGGGCCCTTGCCACCACAGGTGTTGTAGTGGTCCTAAGGGGAATAGCCTCTGGGTACCTGGTGGCATGATCCACTACCACCAGGATAAACCTGTGCCCAGATGCTGTTTGGGGATCCATGGGACCAACAATGTCAATCCCCACCCTTTCAAAGGGAACCCCCACCACAGGTAGTGGTATCAGGGGGCCTTTGTAGTGCCACCTGCCTTGCCACTGGCCTGGCAGGTTACACAGGAGCGACAAAACCCCTTGGTGTCTTCAGACATGTGGGGCCAGTGAAAGTGAGGGACAATTCTGTCCCAAGGCTTGTTCTGGCCCAGGTGACCTGCTAAGGGAATATCATGGGCTAGGGTCAATAGGAAGCCCCTGAACTTCAAAGGTATAACCAACCTCCTGGTAGCACCAGGCTTGGGGTCTCTACACTCTGAGTACAAGAGTCCATCATCCCAATACACAGTATGGGGACCACTAGCTTTCCCAGCAGCCTCAGCAGCAGCTTGCTGTCTGAGGGGTTCAAGAGAGGGGCAGCTCTTCTGCTCCTGGCTCAGATCTGCCCTGGAAGGTCCCTCTGTCCCCAAGAACTCAACCTGGTCAGGTTCAAGCTCCTCTGGGACAGTTCCTTCCTCAGGACTGAGATCATCCCCCTCAAGGGACTGATCTTCCTTCTGAGCCAAGGGGGAAGGCACTGCCTTTACCCTACTACTCCTCTTCTTGGAAGGCACTTGGTCCATTATTCCAGAATCCAAGGCATGTTCAGTGCTAGACATTTTGGCTTGTGACCTGGTCACAGCAAACACATCTGCATGGATCCCCAGCATTTCTGCATGGGTCCTGAGCTCCACTTCTGCCCAAGCTGAAGTTTCTAAGTCATTGCCAAGCAAGCATTCAACGGGTAGGTCTGCACTTACCACAACCTTCTTAAGGCCAGTTACCCCTCCCCAGGAGAAGTTAACAACTGCCAGAGTATGGTCTGTTCTGACGTTGCTAGCATTGGTCACTTGGTACATTTCACCAAGTATTATCTGCCCAGGATTCACAAGGTCATGTGTCACCATGGTGACACTTGCCCCTGTGTCCCTAAATGCCAAAGCCTCTCTTCCATTGATTAAAGGCTGTTGTCTGTACTTGCCCAGATTACTGGGACTCACAGAGGAGGTCATATCCATGCCTCCATCACAGACTAGGACAGCCTGAGTGAGTTTTCTGACTAGGTCAGAGCTCATCTCTTTACCCAGGGTCAACCCTACTAAACCCTTGGCTTGTGTAGTCCCACCACCAACTGTAACTGCACTAGGGGGAGCAGGTGCCTTAGGGGCATTGGTGGGGGCTGGAGTAGAGTCTTTGGATTTGGTGCAATCACTGGTCCACTGGGTCTTTTGCTTACAGACCTTGCACCATGGTTTCCTTTGGCCTTTCCCTTTGGTAGACTGTGAATCCCCACCTGAAGAAGATTTTTGGGGGCCTTGTGAAGACTTTTGATCTTTACCCTTCTCCCCACCCTTATCAGAGGTTTTCGAATCTTGCTTCTTAGGGTCACCACCTTGGTTCTGTACCTTCTGCTTCACCCTGGTTCTGACCCATTTGTCTGCCTTCTTTCCCAATTCTTGGGGAGAGGTCAGATCAGAGTCTACCAGGTGCTGATGCAACAGCTGATTTTGACGGTTATTAAGAATCTGCTCCCTCATTATCAGATTGTACAATCCTGTGAAGTCACATACCTTACTGCCCAATAACCAACCTTCCAGAGCCTTGGCAGAACAATCAACAAAGTCCACCCAGTCTTGAGTCTGTGCTTTTTGGGTATCCCCGAACTTTAACCTGTATTGTTCAGTGGTTAGGCCAAACCCATCAATTAGAGCACTCTTCAAGACTTTGTAATTATCAGCATCCTCCTCTCTAACAGTGAGGAGCTTGTCTCTACCTTTGTCTGCAAAGGAGAGCCACAAGATTGCTGCCCACTGCTCCTGAGGGACCCTCTGTACTTTACAGGCCCTCTCTAGAGCAGTTATCCACTTGTGGATGTCATCCCCACTCTGGTAGGGAGGGACAATCTTGCTCAGGTTTCTATGGTCATAAGACCTTTCCCTATCTTTGGGGAAACTGCTGCCACCATGGGACTCTAGTCCCAACTTTTGTCTCTCTCTATAGAGATCTAGGGACTCCCTGTCTATAGCCAATTGTTGTTTCCTGAGTTCAAGCTGAGCTTGCTCATATTGAATCAGTCTCTTTCTCCTCTCATGAGAGGATTCCCTCCTATGAGAGGAGACAGAGGTCCCTATTGAGGTGTCAGAGTGGTTAGACTCCTGAGAAGGAGACCTAAACCTTCTGGGCACACTCAGAACTCTTCCTGGGGGGACAAAGGGGAGGTCAGTCTGATCCTCTCCCTCCTCCTCCTCCACAGGAGGAATTGTGTTTTCCAGGACAAGGTCATTTTCACCTTCCTGGCCAGTTTCAGAGGGGGGCTGGGTTTCTTCACCCCTGGCCCCTTCCTCATCTTCTGCCCCACCCTCTTTGCCTACCCCTTCAGACCCTAGGGGCCTGCTGAGATCATCAGCTAGTAACACCTCCCTGAGGTGTTGGGTGCTAGCACTTTTGCCTGTCTTCAACTTCCTAGTAGTGCATAATGCTCTCAATTCCAAGAATGGGAGTTTATCATACTTGGAGGGAAGAAGCCCACTGGCTTCTGGCAAGACTCACTGGGTCCTGGCTTTGAAGACATTACTAGTGAGGTGTGGTGTATGCACTACCTACTCTAGTGTGGCCTACTAAACTCTCTTGAGTTGTAGAAAGGGTGTGCTGTCCCTTAACACACAACTCTAAGTTCAGTAGAACTTACTGTATTACTAAGCTTGATTTATATGTACCTTAGGTACCCTTAGTGGTTTTCAGTTGATCAATTCAATTGAGATTATCTGGTAAAACAATAGCAAGCTGGAATCCCACACGCTGCACACCAATGTGAGAAGTTGGCCTGGCATATGCTGTCCACTAATTATAGTGGGCACCTTGCACCAGTCCAAACAACCCCTTATTGGAGATAGGTTAAAGAGAACCTTTATTGAAAGCTATCCTAGTGGTAGCTATGGAGAGCAGCCTTCAGGCTAAGTCTTGAAGGAATGTAAAGCAGCTTGTTTTACCAGTCTATAATCTCTTGAGTGACCAAATGAAAGAGGACCACACTAGGTATATATTCTAAATATATGTATTTATTACTAAACACACCCCTCTAGTCTCTTTATGAGGCTAGAGTTCGAAATACATACGTTACGAGTTAGTTATCTACAGTAATAGCACAAATACACGTTTGAGCCCCAGGGGCGTACCAAACCATATACCAATAAAGTGGTATAAGAACCACGACTGAGCTAGACACAAGGCCTAGAGCCTGTAGAAGTGCTTGGACCACAGGGAACCACCCAAGGCAGTGACACAGGGGACCCACGGGGGACGCGTGCAGTGTATGAACACAACCGCGAACCACCGTTAACTTCTATGGGGAAAGTCGCGATTAGAATTTAAAAGAAAAGGGACATTTAGAGGAGGACTTGGAGCAAACCCTTTGAGAACTAGGCTGTTCTAGTGTCAATACCCACGGGAGCACCGGAGTACTCGAGTTACCTCACCCAGGGGAGCCGGGTGCATAGGTGTCTTTCGGGGTCGGGTTTCGTCGTCGCTTTCAATGGCGATCTGCTGCAAAGTGCTGCTGGCGGCCAAGTCGAAAGTGTTCGGGTGGATCCAAAGGTGGATCGAAGATCTGAAGAACCTGAAAGCAGAGGGGACAGAGTCTGGGTCACTAGCCAGTGACCAGGAAGGCGATGAGCAGATGCCCACCGATGTCGAGTGCTTCAGGTAGGTTGACAGTCATCTTGACTCTTCAGCCACGAGGTCCAGGAGGCGTCGACGACAACCAGGAGCTGGATTCGAGCTGTCCCACGACGTTTGTCGATTGCAGGCATGTCGGCGACCGGATTGGACCCAACAAGCCTTGGCAACGGCAAGTCTCGTGGAAATCGAAGAAGGACGATGTTGCAGACCAGCAAAGTCTGGGGGACTCACCCAGCGAGGATAAGTCAGGGCACACCTGGAGCAACCAGGGAGCCCAAGCAGAAAAAGATTGGCCTTTGGGAGGGCCTACTAGCCAACAGACTAGCGACCACAAAGGAGCCTCGAGACGATGCACGTGGAGCTGGCTCACAGGACACTCGTGGAGTGGAGGCCAGTGATCTTCGGTGCAGTTAGTGCTGGAGGCTGGTGCTACTCGGAACCCAAAGCACGACTTCATGGAAGACCCAGAAGAGGATGCACTTGCAAATGCGATCGGTGTCCAGGGGTCAAGGTTCCACGCTACCCATGACAGCTACGGGCCTCAGCTTTGCTGGAGACTCAAGGCAGCCTCGGAGAAGTCTGGAAATCCACCTCTGGTGATGCAAAGACTTCGGCGTCCGACGGGAGCTTCTGCGATGCAGACCGGACAATTGCTTCTTTGGTGCCTGCCAAGCAGGGGAGTCACTCCTTGACCCCAAGGGAGATTCTTCAGTCCTCTAATCTTGATGTAGAGCGTCGAAGGTCCAGGATTCTGTGTCAGAGTTTCGTCCAGGTAAATCTAAAGTCCTAAGGACTGGGTTCCCCTACTTATACTAAGGTAGGGGTTGGACATACTCTGTGGCCCCACCTATGGGAGGGTCAGGGTAGAGGGGTGGCTACACCCCTTTCCCTTTGTCCAGTTTCGCGCCAGAGCAGGGGCACAGAATCCCCTGTGTATTGTCTCTCGTTCCATAGGAACAGTATAACCTCTTTGTTGCATCCATTTTGTGATGCCAGGGCTCTGGAAAGTCAGTACCGGGCATACCGGTGTGTACATGTCTTTCCCTCTAGAAGGGTGGAATGCTACCCCCGCCACCAGAACTGGCGGGGGGGGTAGTATTCCAAGATGTTTGACACCAAACACGACATGTTTCCGTGCAGCCATCCCAAAGTTAGCATTTAACGCGAGGTTATAATGCGCTTAAGAGTATATGGTCAGGCTGCACTACAAACAGCATCAGAGAAGGGTCTCCGAACGCTGCAGAGGGGCCCTGCTCATGCAGGGGCACCCTCTCACATAGGAACCATGCACTCTGCCTTCAGGATTGATAAGGCCTGCCATAGGAGTGACTTATAGGTTTATATGTGTGTATGTGTATAGTGATATAGGTAGCCTATATCACAGTAAGGGGTGCATGCACCACCTTACCCAGGCTGCAGTAGCAGACCTGTGGTGTCAGTTTGGATGGCCTTCCAGGGGTGGCACAATACATGCTGCAGCCCCTGGTAGGCCTCTGAGGTACCTATGCCCTGGGTACATAGTATACCATATACTAGGGACTTATAAGGGCACTCCAGATTCCAATCAGAGATGTGCCTAAGGCACATGGAAACCATTTTAGAGAGGAAGCAGCTAGGCTGGGGTTCTGATTAGCAGGGCCCCAGCCAGACTAAGGTCGAAAAACAGTGAAGCATCAGCAAAAAGTGGGGGTACCCATGTGAAGCAGATCCTACTCTCCTACAATTTAGAACTTGGCAGATCTGGTCCCGCTGTATCTTTTTCCATTGGTTTCTCTGCCCACCTACTAGCTGGTCCGTCCCACTCAATTTAAATGCTGGAAGGTCTATGAACGACAGTCTGTCTGAGTGCCACTGTCTCTGTCAGAATGTTAAGTGCGTCACCACCACTCAAAATGCTGGGTAGTTTGTTTACATATACAAAATGCTAATGGTATTTATTTGTTTTTCCCAAAAGGTATTATGCAGTGCGTTACTGTGGTTAAATGTGATAGTTGTGCGGTTTTGTTTACACTTCCGTTGACTAACTTTTTGATGAAAACATTTTTAAAAAACTAAATGTGTAAATAATACATTTAAGATGTATTATTTACACATTACTTTAAAATAAATAGACATGTCAAAAATGTAATAAAAAAATAATCACAAATAAATGTGTAAAATTATTTTATGAAACAAAATCTATTTTGGTAAAATAAATGAAATGTGTGTTTGATTTCATAAAAATGCTTGTAAAATGTATAATCGTTTTTTTACTTTTAAATGCGGACATATGAACCCCGGGAGAGTGAGAAGATGACAGCCTCAAGTTACGAGACCATTTCCAGACATTGCCACCATTGAAGAACTGGATATCATAAAAAAATTCTGATTAAATATGCAAACTATTATTGATTCATGTCAACACCTGGAGCCAGATTTTCTGCCTCATAGTAGGAATCCCATTGCAATAACCTCAATAGTGAAATTAATGGCAGTACTCCATTTTATGGCCACAGGATTATTCCAATACACTGTTGCAGTATCTGGTGGAATGCCACAACCAACTTTCAATGGTGTGCTACAAGAAGTCATCCGGTCAATTTTTGTAATAGAAAATCTCTCATCCTCAGGACATTGAACGAATCTGACCAGAAAATAACGGCCCCATCCGGAAAACAAATCGAATTATATATAAGGAAGGCAAGAGCCTCTGCAGCAATGAATCCGGATAAGAACCATGTAAAAGTTCTACAGAGCAATTCGGAAGAATGGAGCAACTTTTTAGCCCCTCTCCACCTCCTGCTACGAAACTGGCCACATTACAAGCTCATGGTCAGGAAGTATCATTGTTCCACTCCTTAAAAAAAGGCTCCCGCCTTTCCCCTAGAAATGATTGCCAAATTGCTCTCCTAGATGCAACAGGGAAGATCTTCGCTGCCAGCATTTTAGACCATCTGAAAGACTGGGCCTTTTCCAGGGGTGTGATTCCCATGGTTCAAGCAGGCTCCCAAACAAAATATTCAGTGACTGATAACATCGCACTTTTGCAAACAATAATTGATAAATATGTGACAAGAAAATTGCAGTTGGTATACAGCGTGTTTGTTGACTTCTCAACAGCCTTCGACAGGGTAGATAGACCCACCATGTGGAGGAAATTAACACAAATGCGAGTTCCCAAAGCCCTTTTACGACTAATAGTAGCTTTCCACTCATCAACATGCTGTAGGGAGGGGAGGGGATAAGGGACTGACCCAGAAGATACCTACTCTGAAATATACATATATATGTATGCCAACGATGTGGTCTTTTTTTACCTCACACCTATTGGCCTACAGTGTAACATGGACGCTCTCTTTAGTCATACTGAAATTACCGCTATAAAAGTAACATCTCTAAAATAAAAGTGGTACAGTTTAGAAACCACTCCACATTTCCAGCATATCGGACTTAAGGCCTCAGCCCATATAGGCGCTCTAAAGAGATTTTACTTGTCTTCGGGAAAGAGACATTTTCATTCCTTTCTTGAAATTTAACAAGTTAAGATTCCTTTATTTTATCTTATGCACTAGAGTATATTTCTGTAAAAAAGTGGTCTACCTTTAATCTGAACGAAGGAAAACATTTACGCAAAATAACTAAGTGTGGGCAGAGAACTCCGCTCCGCTGACGGAGCTTGTGGATTCTTGCATACTCCGCGTTCCGCTGAGACCGCAGAGTTTATGCAAAACTCCGACTCCGCAGTGGAGCGGAGTTCAGCCCCAGGCCCCACAGTAAGCTCCCCGCCTCCACCCACCCCCAATAAATATAAAAAAATAAAAATAAAGATTAAGATAAAAAAACACACTTACCTTGATCGCGGCGTCTCCGGGCTGCCCTCCTCCTCCTCGCAGTGGTCTCTCCTGCAGAGACCCCTACGTCAGATGTACGTCATGCTAGGACTGTGCATGCGTTTGCAGTCCTACCACGACATACGTCTGACGTAGGGGTTTCTGTTTGCAGAAGAGACCACGGCAAGGAGGAGGAGGACAGCCCAGAGATGCTGCGATAGAGGTAAGTGCTTTTTTATCTAATTTTTTAATATTTACTTATTGAGGGGGGGAGGAGCGGAGCAGAGCTCCACGGAGTTTTTGCCCAACTCCGTGGAGCTCCGCGTAGTGCAACCCCAATGTGCCAAGCTATACCGGTTCAAGCACTAAATCTAGAGCTAATGGTAGTTAGTGCCTATACAAGACCTTTGGCAAATATAATCAGATGGGCATACAACTTACTTCATGCAACAGATGGCTCCCTGAGAGTTCTCTTAAAGCACACAACTTTTAAGATTGGAGCAAGACAGTACATTTTTAATGAAAATCTTGAGATAGCTCTAGAGCACTTTCAATGCTCCATTAATCCCTTGCAGTCCTTGTCACCTGTACTTTTGAAGTTTTTTCTGGAACAAATGACATAGAGACTGAGTTTCAACCTTGACATCGCAAACTGTTTTCAATTATCACATTATAGGCCCTTCATAGTTAAATTCGAGTATAAAAATAATCAAAAATATTTTAGATTCACACTAGGCCATAGGGTTAGATGATGTATATGCATGCTTCGCTTTGGGATCCTACCATTAAAAGCCTACACCAAACATTGGGGTGACACAAGTGATAAGTCAAGATCTTGTGACCTACGTAGAAGAGGTGTTCAGGACATTGTGCATGTTTTATATGTCTGCCCCAACAGAGTCTTGGGTGATGCTTGGTGTTGTTTTATAAAACATATATGTTTTAGATATAATCTTCTTAGAACTAATGTTTTTATTGATCTAATTAGATCACCTCCAAATGATTTTGTATGTTATAATCTTTATACATTTTTAAAAACTTTTTTATCATTGTTTTAAAAAAGTCTAGTTTATGAATTGTTATATCTTCAAATATCATACTGATTTTGTAAATTTTTTATATTGTTAATCTCTGATAAAGTCTAAATCAATAAAAAAGTTGATTGATTGACTGATTGACACCCTTTTCTAAAAATATTTTGCCTAAACAATGGATTGTGCTATGCAAACAAATGATGGACGGAATGCTGAATAAATCATACATTCACCCCCAGTCAAGAGATCTGGGTTAAATCCATTGTTCTTTTGCTCACCATGCCACCCCAGTTTAGATCCAGCCATATGCAAATCAGTCTTGACCCTGTGCCTTATGGGAACAGTCCGGCCCGAACTGCCAAGCCAGGTCCTCCCTGGACTGGAAACAAGCATCCTGGGACCGGTTTCGGGGTATTACCCCTCATCAGCCAGGCTAGCTTGACTCCAGTGGCAAAGTGAGCAAACAACCCACGTCTGAGCATACCCATCTCACTTAGGGCGAAAAGTGCTACGCAAACAAATGATGGACTGAATGCTGAATAAATCATACATTCACCCCCAGTCAAGAGATCTGGGTTAAATCTATCGTTAATGGGCGCAGGGTCAAGACTGATTTGCATATGGCTGGGTTCAAACTGATCTCTGTACTAGGGGGAATGTATGACATTGCTCTGCATTCTGTCTATCAATTGTTCTTTTTGCATTTGTCACCCCGAGTGGGACGAGTATGCCCAGACGTGGGTCCCGTGCTTTCCATGCCACTGGAGTCAAGCTATCCTGGCTGATGAGGGGTGAAACCCTGAAACCGGTCCTAGGATGCTTGCTTCCAGTCCAGAGAAAACCTGGCCTGGCAGTTCGGGCTGGACTGTTCCTATTGGGTGCAGGGTCAAGACTGATTTGCATATGGCTGGGTTCAAACTGGAATGGCATGGGGAGTAAATAACGATGGATTTAGGCCCAGATCTCTGTACTGGGGTAAATGTATGACATCGTTCTGCATTCTGTCCATCAATTGTTCTTTTTACATTTGTCAGCCCGAGTGGGACGGGTATGCCCAGACGTGGGTCCCGTGCTCTCCATGCCACTGGAGTCAAGCTATCCTGGCTGATGCTTGTTTCCAGTCCAGGGAGAACCTGGCCTGGCAGTTCGGGCTGGACTGTTCCCATTGGGTGCAGGGTCAAGACTGATTTGCATATGGTTGGGCTCAAACTGGAATGGCATGGGGAGCAACGATGGAGTTAGGCCCAGATCTCAGTATTGGGGTGAATGTATGACATTGTTCTGCATTCTGTCCATCAATTGTTCTTTTTGCAAACAATGGATAGTGGCTTCAGTGGTAATATCTCTCAAAAATGTAACACACAACCACTTGGTAAAAACATCTATGACCACAACAGGAAACCTGTTTCCTGTTGCTAATTCATCCATGGGTCCAATAAAATCCTAACAAAAACTATGCAACGCTTCACCAGGATCATCAATATGCCCCATGCTGGACTTGGTGCCCACCTTCAATCTCTTTTCTCCCTCCTTAGAAATGGGGCACCTTTCTACCCTTGACACCGCCTGATCGTCCATACCCGGCCAAAAAAACTGGGGTTCAAGCAGACGCTGTGTCATAGTCTGCTCTAAATGACCCTCATGGGCAAGTTCTACTAGTTTACTGCTCAAACAAAAAGGTGGTATAAACCTGTCACATCTCATCAACACATTGTTACTATATAATGACAATTAATCAATCACCTCGACATACGGTCATACCAACCGCGCCACACAACTCTCCCTCCTGCTTCCTTGTTTTACCAATACCAAACACCTCTTTAAGAACATCATTAGTATCCATCTCTAGATGCCATTCCTCAACAGTAAATGCACCCTCACCCACCTTCTCTACATCTTCCACAGAAGCTACAGCACCATTGCACTCACTGTTGGAAACCGGGGGACCATCAACCAGTTTCCAGTCAATAGACATCCTAGATAGACAGTGAGCCTGAAAATTTCTCCACACTTGAACATGCTTCACCAAGTACTGATACTCCTGCAATTTAGCTGCCAATCTTGCCAGTCTTGCCGAGCCCTTCCCAGCACCACCTGGAAGCAACACCATAACCAGGCTTTTATGGTCAGATCGCAGAACAAACCAAGTGCCCCACACATACATGCAAAAGTATTCCACACCCCAAGCTGCAGCCAACGCCTTTCTCTCAATAACGGAATAGTTATTTTCTGAAGTAGTGAGCATCCTAGAAGCAAATGCCACCGTTTTCTCAAAGGTACCATGTTTTTGTGAGCGAATCGCCCCTAAACCAGTGCACTGACATCCACTTACAGCCACCGTAACTATGGACCTGAGTTTAATGTCAACTGGTGCTACTATACCCGCCTCACAAAATTAATTTTTTATGGAATCAATACAATTGTCTGTTGTTTGTCCCAGATGAAATTTGCCCCTTTCCTGAGTAACAGTCTCAAACATTTGGTCTCATTTGAAAACTTCTCCACAAATTTTGCATAATATTCGATAAGACCCATAAAAGACCTAAGTTGTACTTTGTCTGTGGGGGCAGGTGCAATCTCAATAGCTTTAAAAGATTCCTCTTGACATCCTTTGCTGAAATAGTGTAACATAAATATTGAAATTCTTCCACTAAAAATTAACATTTCTCCTTGCGAAGTGTCAGACCTACCTCCGCAATTCTGTGTAAAACCTGCTTCAAGACAACATTGTGTTCCTCAATGGGTTTCCCAAAAACCAAAATGTCATTTTGAAAATATACCATGCTACTCAAACCCTTGAAAACCTCAGTTACTATACGTTGACAAACTAAAAGGTCCCCTCAGTGGTGATAAAAGCTGCAAAATGTTTGGAATTCAATTGAAGACTTATTTGGTGGTACGCAGTCTTCAAATCTAACATTGAAACTAACTCACCAATAATGGGTAAGGGAAAAGTGTCAGCTGTCACACATTGGTTGAGGGACTGGAAGTCAACACAAAACCTAAGCTTGCCATCAGGTTTTTTTTGCAATGACAACAGTTGACACCCAACTTGAAGCCTCCACAGGTTCAACGACACACCTGTCTTGAATTACTCTTCTGACCTCCTCCTAAACCACAATTGGCACTCTTCTTATTCTATGCTGCTCATGTATAACATTCTTCTTCAGTTCAATTTTATGAACATACCATTGAGCTGCCCCAACTTTTCTTCAAAAATTTGTACCACCCCATCCAAAACCTCAGATAATGATTCATCCTGCACAACCATTACCTGGGTGGGAGCTCTACAGATTACTATAACATGAAGGTCCTACAGCTGCACCCACCCTAAGATTGGGGGTCCCTGCTCAGCTACGTACACCTTGTCCCATATGGATCTATTTTCAAATACAATGTGAGTCTTCATGTACCCTACTATGTCAATAGACTCTCTCTGGTATCTACCTGAGGAAATATCTTTGGGTTCCAATATTACACCTTCCTACTCACGTTTAAACATAGTTGTAGGTATTATAGTATACATTGAACCTGTATCTACCATGAGTTGGATGGGACGCCCATTAACTTCAAAAACTGCTTTGGGCCTGTTCCTTCTCTTATCTTCCTCTGTCACTCCCCCCGCATCACCCACACTGAGTATTCTATCCTGGTAGTCAGCACATATTTGACACTTTAGTGACAGCTGCCTCTTTGCTATGTGCCTTAGCTTTGCTCACCATAGCATAATGGCCTATGTGGCCACACCTTCTGTGCTCCTGATCACTAACAAAAGAAGATTTTGAGTCTGACATGTGAGTAGTGCTCCCACCTCTGACACATTGTGAATCTGGTTCTTCTTTTTCAAGTCCCGTATACACAATTCCGTTTGTTCAACAACCTTGGCCATGTCAATAGCAGCCTTCCGGGTGGGATTTTTGGCTGCCCATAGCCTTTCATAACTGACATCTGGTAAACACAAACTCATCAATAGATTCCTTTGACTGATGTGGAGAGTAAAATTTATAACGAGTCATGACCAAGTTCTCTTCTTTAGCAAATCTTATTTCTAATCTGCATATAGCCTCTTTATACACATCCTGAATGGGCTGACCATTGGGTTGCAAAGCCTGTGGCAAATATCTAAAAACGCGTTGACCCTCCCTGCCTAGCATGCTCAACAGTGATGCTTTTTTACATGTAGGACTGACCTCCTGTCCATCCAAGGCATCCAAATAATTCTCAAAAATTGTAATCCAATCCTCACATGGAATTCACGGAGCACCAGACTGGGCTAAAAAACATGGTGGTCACATCACGGTAATTTGAGATGCTGACAAGTTCTTTTTTTTTTAAACAAAAAAATGTTCATAATAATAAGAGATAGCACACTATAAATTTGCAGCCCTTATGTAACTGCGAGTGTCAACAGTATGCAACTAGAAATTCCACTGTTTATCTAGAATTCAATGGTGGAATGACACGCAAAATGAACACACTGCTTTGTTTGCATGACACAAGTTTTCCCAGTTATCTTTTTTTTAAGGTGTCCTCATTACCGGAATCAATCAACACCGTGTGACATGCTACTGTGTCTGGGTATGATCATAAATTAAATGCAGTTGTGTGTGCCAAATCCAGGGTACGTATTGACACTAATTATCCAGTGTGCACATCAACATGGCGATGTGCGTTGCCAAGGAATAATTCTCCAAACTAAGATGGCTGCCTTGTGCCTCGCACCATCAACCCAACCGAAAATGGCCTACCTGAATGAATAAGATGGCCACCTTGTGCACCACGCCATCCTCTCGAACAAAAAAGGCCGCTGATGGCAGTGACGCACATGACCCACACATCACTGCCGACAGTTTCATGTAGGCCCACAGCACACTTAACGAGGCAACACACAATGATGCTTTCTACCTCAAACACGCCTCACTTTACTTGCCACACCAGTTCACCAGTAACAAGCCTGCTTCCCTGTTGCCGGTATGTCCACCAAGGTCATCATGACCACACATGCACCTGGGTCCCATCCACTGTTGCTGCTGCTGCGCTGTCAAATGACAAAACAACAAAAACCACAAATAAAAAACTAGTATTTGATTAAATTGGAATGGTCAACAGAGTGAATGGAAGTCACACACTGGAGGAAATTAGGTTCTGTGTCTCTTGCTGGTGGTGGTGCCATCCTCTCCTGCTGGTCCAGTTGAACGTCCCCTCCTTAGGGGGACTGGTGGATCCACAGTTGCAGGGACTGAGGTGGGTGCAGGTGTTTCCTTTTGTGGCAGGGCCTCACTTTCTGTGGCTGAGGCAGATGCAGTAGCCCCAGATATTGTTGGACCACAGAATGGGGAAGATGTTGCTAGAAAAGCCATGCACATATGGGTAAAACAATCAAGCAGCACCCCAGTCAGGGAGCTAAAATGTGAGTTGTAAGGAACTGGCCCATCATGTCTTGGGACTGATTGAAGGATCCCAAGACGTGGTTGATGGTGGCCTGGGTGACAATGAACCCAGTGGCCTCACTTTGCTGTCCCACAGATTCCCTCCCATGACCCCTGCCCCCACACCCCTGTGCCCTTGACCCAGTGTGCCCCATCCCACTGGCTCCTGGCTGAACTGGACGTGGCGTTGGTGTTGGATCAACAGCAGCCAGGACTGGGGGGCACAAGATTGGGTTGATGTTCCTTTGGACACAGGAAGTGGAGATATCCAGAGGATGAGGTGTGGTAACAGCTGGGTTGGGAGGTGTAGGTTTGGACCAAGTGAGACTCGCTGTAGCTGTCTGCCCAGGCAGACCAGATGGACCAGCCTGCTCCTCATCATCTGGACTTGCAGGAGTGGATTCCTTACTGAAGGCTTGTTTCTGGTCTGGAGTGGAGGTATTGTCAGTAGCAGTGGTAGATGGTTGTCCACGTGATCTGGGTATGGTACCTATTATAAAATAAAATAAAAAATATTTTACAAGTCTGATGATACATCAAATTAGCTTAAATATACCTTTCGGTAGTATTATAATACATGAAAACAACATTTTAAATTGCACACAAAACTACTTCTAAAAAGCAAGTAAAATGATGTTCCATTCCAAGGCCTATCAGGGTAAAATTCAGAAAATTAAACAACTTTGAAGGCTAAATAGCATTAGCCATTATATAAACATTGTAAAGTACAATTATTATCAAAACAACTTATATTCAGCATAACACATAACATACATTAATATTTTGAAGTCAACATACTTTGATTTGCGAAACAAGTAACATCATTTCAATAAAATAACAATAATGTGACAAATGTGACAACATACAACATTACACAACATATTTCATTTTGAAACATAGCATAAAATAGAGATTGATAAATTTATAACACTTTTACATATGTGAAAATATGAAAGAAAAGAGTGACTGACCAAAATAACATTGCAAAACTATCTTCACAAAACAAAACCAAGGCATCGTTGTAGTTGTAGTCATTTCAATTAAACATATTAACAACACTTGCAAAATTGTAAGTTGAATGTACCTAGTACAATATAAGCAGTGAAAATGAACAGACATTTACATTATGTAACACATATATGAAATCTGTTATTAGGTGAAAAAACACTTACAAGCACCATAACATCATGGGAAATTAAATGGAGATTGAAACCTGCAATCTTAAGTACAACAGAATACAATCAAACAAAAAAAGAAACAAGGCAAAAACTAAAACTTTAACATGAAGTAAAACACACATATTGACAACACATATTTACGATTGACAAAATAAGAGAAACAACGATAATGCTAAACATTTCCCAAAAAAATGAAAAGAAATACATTTATATATGGGTTTATATTTTTAAAAAAGATGCAAAACACATTAGCAACAGCTAAATTAAAAGCAAAAAGGTCATTTAGGTTTAGTGACACATACAAAAGTATAACTTACCAGTCTCCACTCTACCAGGGATTCCTCTCAAGCCTTCAGGATGTATGATCTGCAAGACCTTCTCCTCCCAGGGATAAAGTTGTAAGGGGGAGAACCACCACTAGTCCTCCACGCCTCCAGGTGATGCTTGGAAGCCAGAGAACGCAGTCTCCCCCACATGTTGTTCCACCTCTTCCTTATTTCCTCCTGTGTGTGCAAGTTGTTTGCTATAGCATTCACTCTGTCAACTATTCTGGCCCACGTTTGCCTTTTCTGAGCTATAGTTGTATTTTGTACTTGGGCTCCAAACAATTGTGGCTCTAATCTGAGAATTTCATCCACCATGACTGAGTAAAAAGTGGATTTCTTCTCCCTGCCAGAACGTAATAAATAACTTAATTAAATTTAATAACCCACTGTAGGAAGCTGGCTCTGTATATATTATACCAAAGTGAGGTATAGTGTGCACAGAGTCCAGTGGAACCCAAAAGGTAGGCAGAGGTAAAGTAAATAGCACATCACTCTCTATTTGTGGCAGTGTGGTCAAGCAGTAAGGCTTTATCAGAGGACAGTGTTAAGCATTTGTTGTACACACTCAGTCAGCAAATTAATTCACACACTCAAAGACTGAACTTCAGACCAATTATTTTTGTATAAAAATATTCTTTTAGTTATTTTATTTTCTAGAACCTAGCAAGCCCGGCACAGGTAAGCAATAAATACTTTACAGCAGTAATGCAGTTGTAACACAGTTTGGCTTGCAATTGTATATGCACCTTGTTTTGATTACAGTGTTGTTACTGAAAATGCAATGCTTTAGAAATACAGTACATACACTTTGTATAGGCTTTTTAGTAAAATGACCAGTAGATTACTTTCAGATTACTTTTCTTACACAGTGTAGTATACCTGGGACGTTTCCTGTAAACAGGTAAGTAAAAGCGTTTTTGTTATTTAGTACAGTTGTAAAAGGTTTTCATAGATTTTCCAACTCCACACTTAGAAACTTTTTCATAGAAAAACTGTCAATGTTCCTATGGAGGAAAATAGTGTTATCAGTTAACAGGTAAGTACTTTGTTGTGGGAGTTGGTATTCTGGGGATAGACTCAAGGGTCCCCCAGGGTCAAGGATGCACTCTTGTTACACCCTCAGCGGCACTAGGGCAGCCGGGTGCAGAGTGCTGAGTCCCAATGTTATCCAACGGGGGATAGGGGGCCTCTGGTTGGTGGATGCTGTCGAGCAGGCCACTGGGTTGTGGGAGAAAAGCTCCTGGACTTAAGCTTAGGGCAAATGGGGGTTTGAGCCAGCACAAAAGGTGCACCTTCAGCTGCAGTGGGGCGGCAGGGTGCAGAGTGCTGTTTTGGCATTGGGAGCCCTGTTGCTTTCAATGGGGAGTCTCCGGTTTGCAAACACACTGCAGGCTTGGGGACGAAGGTCTTCTGGGTGTGACCACCACTTGGAGAGGTAAGTTGGGATGCTGGGGGTTGGTTAGGCACCATCGGTTGGGCCACCCAAGGCTGTGGCGCATCAGGTGCAGGGGTGCCTTTTAGGGTCGGATCTTCTTACCAGCTCCTGGTCGCGGTTGGGGGGACCTTCTGGTTTGAGGCTGCAGGTGTCGGCTGGAGGCTTGAGGCAGGCCAGGGGTCACCGGATCTTGGGTCAGGATCGCTGGGGAGACCTCCTCTTGGTGTTGGGCCACTCGAACTCGGGCCGTGGGCGTCGGGTGCAGAGTGGTGCAGACTCGCGGATCCTGCTGGAGCTGGAGTCTGTTGGTGAACAAATCCGGTGTTCACGGGAGACGGAGTCTTTTCTTTTGAAGGCAGGGCAGGTCCTTGGGGTTCTTGAGGCTGCTGGCTGCAAGACACACCAGGGTTTCAGGTTCAAGGTGGGGACAGGCCGGTAGGGCTGGGGCCAAGTCAGTAGGCGTCCTCCTCTTGTTAGCTCCGGCATGGCTGTTCGGTCCTTCTTCTTCTTTTCTTCTTCTGGTTTCTTGTCTGAGGAAGCAAGGTTCAGGGGTGCCCCTAAATACTAGATTTAGTGGCGTTACAGGTAGGTAAAAGGTTGGGACCAATGGGCCCCTTCCTTGGGGTGGGTACACCCCCTATAATGCCACCCTCCTCCTGTGGGAGAGGGGCATAAGCCTTTCCCTGGTTGGCTGGGTCCCCCCATCTGAAAGATGGTGGGGACTGAGAGTTGTGCTTCACCTCCCCTCCCCCATCTGAAGGGTGGAGTTGGCAGAGGTGGGCACACCTCTCTTCCTCACTTGTTTTTCCCGCTGGTTCTCCCGCCCAAAGTGGGGGTCAGAACCAGTGGGGACCAGTTGCTGAAAGAAGCAAGTGGCCTGGGGAAGCTTCGTGGACCCTGCCCATCCTGGGGGAGGAGGCTTGGCACCTCGTTCCAGGATGTGCATTGTTTCAGGCCCCGAGAGCAGCAGGCTCTCGACCCAGGGGTCCAGAAACATGTCTGGTGGTACAGCTGAAGTTTTTCAGGGGACATCTCTAAGATGCCCTCTGTGTGCATTTTTCATTAAATCTCACACTGGCATCAATGTGGGTTTAATGTGCTGAGAAGTTTGATACCAAACTTCTCAGTTTTCAGTGTAGCCATTATGGTGCTGTGGAGTTTGTAATGACAAGCTCCCAGCACCATATACTCTTAATGGCAGCACTGCACTTACAATGTCTAAGAATGGACTTAGACACTGTAGGTGTACAGGGCTCATGCACCTGTACCCTCACCACTGGTATAGGGCACCCGGCTAGAGGGGTGACTGATCTATGCCAGGGGAGTGGGTTATAGGCATGGCACACAGGGATGTGTGCCATGTTGACTCTTCACTTTGTTCTGCACCAAGATACGCAGCCTGCAAAGGCAGTATGTGAGTGTAAAGGTACAGGACCTCTAAGGGTGACACAATAAGTGCTGCAGCCCTTAGAGGCCTTCCCTGGTCACAGTGCCTTGGGTACCTGTGGTACCATTTACCAGGGGGTGACCTGTGGCCAGAGATGCCAATTAGGTTTTGTTTTCAATGCAGTTTTAGGGAAAGAACATAGGCCCTGGGCACCTGATTGGCAGGAGCCCATGGCACACTCAGTCATAGCACATCAGCAGTTCAGCAAAATGTGGGGGCTACCATGCAGAAAGAGGGCACTTTCTCACACCCACAAGATAATAAATTAAAAAAAATCTATAGTGAATAGGAAACAAAGAAAGCAAAAATAAAACCTGACTTCACTGAAAAAGGGCTCAGGAACAATGTTCTGCTGCAATGGAATGGCAAAGGATCATGGCCTGAAATGGAATGTGTTTTATGTTGTGGTGTGCAGGTGTAAACAATTAGCCAAAACACATCAGATGTGTGATGCTAGCGTCCATCTACAAGCCACAGGAATGGCACAATGTTAAACATGTACCACAATGGAATCCCTCTGTTGGCAATCCGCCGCTAGGACAATGCCTGTGAAAAAGGAACAAGGGAACCCTGTAAGTCGGAAGGGACCAAGGGCAGCAGTATATTATTATGGAAAATATATAACCATAACCCCAAAACTGTAATCAGCGTTGGGTGTGTTATTGTCCAAATGGAACGTATTGTATAAATTTACATATTCAATAAACATTTAGCCAACATATAAAAACATAAGTGAGCAGAAAGTGACGGGGTTCTGGAAATCAAAAGATTTCCTGACCTCAGGCATATAGCTGTAAAGTGACTTTTAAGTTATATCAAGATTACAGTCACGATAGAAAGAACATTTTGTACTCCACATCGGTCATAAATACAAGTTGGAGTTAAGATGTATTGGTCGATGACGTTTCGATTCCCAACAGCGGTTATGGGATCATCATCAGGACAAGTGAATCTGAATGCCTGAGAGGATGCCTAAATAAGGCAGGGAATTGGGGTAGAAGAAGGAAGAGAGCGACAGGTGGAGGGAAGGAAGGGAATGGGGAGGAGAGGATAAAAATTAAAAAAGAAAAGGGGAGAAAAAGGGGGGGCATACTCTCTCGTCCTTCCCTAACTCTCCCCCCCTTTTTCTCCCCTTTTCTTTTTTAATTTTTCTCCTCTCCTCCCCATTCCCATTCTTCCCTCCACCTGTCGCGCTCTTCCTTCTCCTACCCCAATTCCCTGACTTATTTAGGCATCCTCTCAGGCATTCAGATTCACTTGTCCTGATGATGATCCCATAACCGCTGTTGGGAATCGAAACGTCATCGACCAATACATCTTAACTCCAACTTGTATTTATGACCGATGTGGAGTACAAGATGTTCTTTCTATCGTGACTGTAATCTTGATATAACTTAAAAGACACTTTACAGCTATATGCCTGAGGTCAGGAAATCTTTTGATTTCCAGAACCCCGTCACTTTCTGCTCACTTATGTTTTTATATGTTGTTTAAATGTTTATTGAATATGTATATAAATACAATACGTTCCATTTGGACAATAACACACCCAACGCTGATTACAGTTTTGTGGTTATGGTTATATATTTTCCATGATAGGGACCGTTGTCTATAATAATATACTGCTAGGACAATGCCAGCACAACTGTGAAATCTAAATAGACTTGGGGCAATCCCACCACCCTTACGGAGTAATGTTAGCTAGTAGGACAGTCTGCAGCGTCGAGAGCGGTGAGCCGCTTACGTGATTGAAAATACTCTGTTAACACAGACCTTGGATCAGCCAGCCCACAACTAAATATGGCAGGTGGAAATCCGTCAGCTCGACAGAGTACTTGTAAAGTCTGGCACGGAGGAATGATGGGAGTCCCACCAAGATGTAAATCAGGCCCTTAATTTGTCCAAGGCGGAGTTCGTGGAATGACCAAGAAACTCTGCTGCACGGAGTTGCGAGCGGAGGAGTGTGATGCGTCACGCCGCTCGTGCTGATTTTTAGCGCTGAGTGTTTGTCTAGCGCGAATGCCACCACACGCATTGTAAGAGGGTGCTGCTTCTCTTCCGCTCGAGTAGATGTTCCATGTGAGCAACAGCTTCCTGAATGTGAGCAGAATGTTTCTCAATGCAAGTGGTAGTGAGCAGCCGCAACCACCTGTGTTGAGAAATCTCACAGGGAGGTGGTCTGGAGTAAGATTTTCCTCGCTTAACGTTGGTGAGCCACGGGAGAGGAAAAGCTCTGCTCCGTGCCACTACGTGGAGTTTATCGGAACTCTGTGCTCTACACGGAGCACCAAGTGGGAGAAACTTTGCAAACCCCATGAGCAGAGTGGAATTTCATGCCCAGGCTGACCCTTAATCTGCTTCCACTTGTAACTAGAACTGAGAAGTGGACACTGAGTGTCTGTTGGCTGACCAGTCTGGGACATCAAAAGTTGGAAGAAACCCTTTTCCTGGAGCGACCAGCTGATGCAAATTGAGCTGGACTGAACCTTGATGTTGACCTCTGCTGGAGTCCTGGCCCCTATGTGCTGTCCCTGAGGTCCTGGATACTTTGAAATGGCCAAGAAGCACTGCTCCAGGAAGTTGGAAAACAAAGGAACTTTTTCAACTTCCAATGCCTCCAGAACTTCAGTGGGACCTTATGGTAAAAGTATATGATTTTGAGAAGATTTAGTTGGATACAATACAAGGCTTGCCTCACTGTCATGTTTTAGTTGTTTTAGTTTAAAAAAGAGACTAAGGGATCAATCTAAAGTGTGGTGGACAGAGTACAGTTCATCAGAGTGGCTGGGAAAATTAGGTCTGCATCTTGATGAGCTACTGTGCTCCAAATTTAGAGATCACTGCCGGTGCAGTGGTGATCTCTGTACTTTGATAGGAACCGCTGTAAAGGTGGTTCCTGTAAAGCCACACAAAGTTTGATGGGAGCCACTGTCAATTTTAATGGGCATGCAACAAACTTTACCAAAGTTTTTGTTTTTGAAACACAAACTCCCAAAGTGAGAGTTTCTTGTTGAGAAACAAATAACTAATGACCCCCACACTCAGGGATATTTTTTCCTGTGTGTGTGGGGTGATCATTTGTTTTTTTCTGTCCCTCACTGCCAGGTTTTATATCACAAAATCCTCTCCAAATAAGGCGGCTGATGTAATGACTTTCCTCCAACTGCCCCTACTCTGCCAGACCATCAGAGGAAGATTTTCATTGACTGAGACAACTGGGGGTCTGTTGACAGAAAGCTGGTGGTATCCAAATCCTAATTAGGGTTTGGTCTGGAAAACTGGGTGCTCAATCACATTTGTGATGCAGTTCTCTATCCACCAAACTCTAAATCTACCCCTAAGTCCTAAGGTAGAAATCTTCACTGACCAAAGTACTACAGTGGGTGCATAATTAACATTTTCCCACTCTGATCTTCTAGGCCAAATCCAACAGCTTCAGCTGGACTTCATCTGATGGCAATCAGACTTAAAGAGGACTTTGCTGGACACAACCTTCAGCCTTTCCCACTGGAGAATGTTGACTTCAATAAAAAATAGCATTAAAAAGACTGAGACAGAAGGTAAGAACTTTTGAACTGAGAATTTGTTTGGTCTATCCAATGAGGCACTGGGTCAAGACTGATTTGCATATGGCCAGGTCTAAACTGGGGTGGCATGGTGAGCAAAAGAAAGATGGACTTAACCCAGATCTCTTGACTGGGGGTGAATGTTTTGATTTGTTCTGCATTCCGTCCATCAACTGTGTGTCTTTTGCTTTCTCGCCCGAAGTGCGCCGGGTATGCCCAGATGTGGGTCTCATGCTCACTGTGCCACTGGATTCAAGCTATCCTGGCTGATGAGGGGTGAAACCCCGAAACCGGTCCTAGGATGCTTGTTTCTGGTACAGGGAGGACTTGGCTTGGCAGTTCAGGCTCGACTGTTCCCATGAGGCATAGGATCAAAACTGATTTGCATATGGCCAGGTCTAAACTTGGGTGGCATGGTGAGCAAAAGAATGATGGATTTAACCCAGATCTCTTGACTGGAGGAGAATGTTTGGATTTGTTCTGCATTCCGTCCATCAACTGTGTGTCTTTTGCTTTTTTGCCCCAAGTGCGCCGGGTATGCCCAGATGTGGGTCCCAGGCTCACTGTGCCACTGGATTCAAGCTATCCTGGCTGATGAGGCGTGAAACCCCGAAACCGGTCCTAGGATGCTTGTTTCTGGTCCAGGGAGGACCTGACTTGGCAGTTCGGGCTGGACTGTTCCCATGAGGCACAGGGTCAAGATTGATTTACATCTGGCCAGGTCTAAACTGGGGTGGCATGGTGAGCAAAAGAATGATCGATTTAACCCAGATCTCTTGACTGGGAGTGAATGTTTTGATTTGTTCTGCATTCCGTCCATCAACTGTGTGTCTTTTGCTTTCTTGCCCCAAGTGCGCCAGGTATGCCAAGACGTGGGTCCCGGGCTCACTGTGCCACTGGATTCAAGCTATCCTGGCTGATGAGGTGTGAAACCCCGAAACCGGTCTTACGATCCTAGAATGTTTCGATTTGTTCTGCATTCCGTCCATCAACTGTGTGTCTTTTGCTTTCTATCCTACTTCCAAGCCATCACAGTTGGTCTGAAATAACACCTAAGTCACAGTCAACTGCAAACACACTGGTTTCTGCCTAGCTCTTACTTTTTAAATGCTTTTTGCACCGACAATTCATAGATCTGGTACCCCTCATTGCATTGTAATTGCTTATTTTATTTTTTCTTACACATCTTTCTTGATTTCCAGAAATAAGTTGTGGGATTCTTATTGTGCTGTGTTTTGACATTTCTTTTTTATTTTGCTAATTTTCCTAAATTAAGCCTATCTGCTCTGTCCAGGGGTTGAGCTCAGGTTAAAGTTATGGAAATTGTTTGTTTAACTTGACAAGCTTTTCAGACTTACTACTTGAGGTGGACTTGCAGCCACCAAACTAATAACCCATTTTCTTACGAGCACAGACATGGATTGTAGAAAAGGGCATCAGAGATTGTCTAAAGGGACCCCAACACCATTCTTGCTGACATCAGGCACCCTCAATGGCTGAGGCAATGGTGCTTAGGTTTAGGAAAGCAAGTCTACCCTGACCTCTAAATAAGGAAGAGAAACTGATAGCTTGATGGCCAATGAGACCTTATGTCTTATATTAGACTTCGTTTTCAGTGAAAACGTTAAGGCATTTAATAGTGTAGGACACGCGTGGTTCATCTTGCAAAGGCATGGTTTCAACAAATTTGTGTTTTTTTTTTTTTTTTAAATGGATGACATTGATGAATTGTGCAATAGCTTGCAGTGGTAAAATGATAATACCTAAAAAATTTGGTGAAGCACGGAGTAAAATATGAAGAGTCTTAATTTTTTTCATCTATTGCTTGAAAAGAGTATTTTCAGAACTTTGTTTGTAGGGCTAAGTGAAGTTTGAGGGGAGGTGAGGGTCAAGACGACGCAATCCACAAATACTGATATTTTGTGGTTGACTGATCCATAAGGGAATACCCTTGGATAAGGGGGGATGCTTTGATCCTGGCAGCCTAGGGTTCTATGCTTAGGGCAAACAAAAGGGGGGCACCCCTGTCGTGTAACCCGCTCTTGCGAGAAATAATCAGAGACCGTCCCATTAATGAGGACTCTCAAGTGAGGGTAGGCATAGTTGGCTTGGATCTGTGTAACAAATTTATCCCCAAACACAAATTGCCACAAAGTGGAGAACAGGCAGGCCAGTCTACCCAGTCGAACACCTTCTCCGTGTCTAAGGCACTAGTACTGCAGGAATCTTTTTCGTGGTAGCTTTTTCTATTATGTGGACCACTCATCGAAGATTGTTGTGAGTCTTTTGCCCTTTGATAAATTCCGACTGATCAGCGAAACCGAACTACGGGAATTCGAGACAATGGCAGGATTTAAGGTCAATCTGACCAAATCCTTTCTTCTCAATCTGAAGGTTCTGGTAGAAGAGATGAAGGGTTTGGCTTCCATTACTCCCTTCCGGTTAGTGCGCAAGGAGATCAGATACTTGGGCATCAAAATCACACCTCAGGTAAAGGACTTATACAAGGCTAACTACCCTCCACTTCTCTGCCAAATCGCAACACGACCTAAAAAAATGGGCTCTGCTCTCCTTGACCTGGTTGGGTAGAATCAATGACATAAAAATGATGGCTCTGGTATGTGTACTATCTTTCTTTCAGGGACTTCCTGACGGACAGCCTTCATCTCCCTATGCTACCTTCATAAAGCAGAATCGCAAGCCCACTGTACAAATAAACTACTAACCCTCCCTTAAATGGAAGGAGGCTTGGCACTCCCGAACTCCCCTACTACTACTATAAAGCAGCACAACTCCAGGTGATTGTCGAATGGTCCCTGAAGGAATCAGACAAGGACTGGCTCCACATGGACAGGGCAATTCCTGGTAGAATGATCTGGGATGTACTTTGAAAGCCTAAAGCGTCTCGCCCCCCCCAACTCCTATCTAAGTAGGCCAACTAGAACTTTGCTGAAAGCATGGGATGAATCGACCCACCGGCACGGCTCGACGACTTTTCCTTCCCCATATACCCCTATCCACTTCAATAAGACTTTCCCACTGGCACTGATCCAGGGCCCCTTTGATTTATGGAGAGAAGGAGGATGCCTCACTATCTCCGATTTGTTTTACGGCTGGGACGTACTCACCTTTGACAATTGCCGCCAGGACTTCAATCTGCCTGCCACAGAGCTGTTCCATTACACCCAACTCAAACACTGGGTAACGCAGCCTGAGATCAGACAGGAGGCCACAAGAGACTTGCTACCCATAGAGAAATTTGTACGTAACCAGGTGGGCTGAAAGGGGGTATCTCGTACCCATACTATCTCCTGATCTCATCGACTGAAGTTCCGGTGCCACTGTCCAGGGGCCTCTGGGGCCATATTTTAGGGACAGCAATGACCGCAGAGCAATGGCGGAAATCATGGAACGACATTCCAACGTTCAACTAATCGCTAGGCTTAAGAGAAGACACACAATAATGTTCTCTACGACTGGTAACTCTACCCTGCTAAGCTCCACAAATTATGCCCGGACACACCTGATAGATATTGGAGGGGATGTGGTTTACTGGGCGACACCTGCCACATATGGTGAAATTGTCCCATGATTAGACCCTATTGGAACAAGATTTTAGCCCAGATGAAGGACATATTGGGATATCCTTTGCCTCAAATGCCTGATTTCACTCTGTTGGAGCTGCATGATCTTTTGCTTAAGCACCAAACAGTTGGGGATAGATCCATCATGTGGTTTGTCGGGAGCCAAGAAGGCACCTGGAAGAAGCCAACAGCCCCATCCATGTCCTAGTGGAACGTTCACCTTTGTCAAAGCCTTACCATGGAACACCTGACAGACAAAGTCACGGATTCCTGAAAAGGTTTTGACTATGTATGGGGGCCTCTGGTGAGGTATCTATCTGTGGGCCTGCCACTATTCTCCTGCTACCCACACACAAGGGCACTCCACTTGTTCCAGATTTGAATCCCCCCTTGCAACTGCATTGCAAAATGCTATCAGCATAAAAAACCATAGAGATATTAAAAGGGGGAATGTGTTATAAACTGTTATGGTAAGGAGCTGAGGGTGAAGGGCATGAGCAAAGTTTCTGTGCAGTACTTACCACTAACTAAGCCATTCTGAACACAGTGTAATTCAGTGGGGCATAATCATATGGAATTATGTAAGGACTCCACCACATTATGCTTGATTTACGTGAGAAGAGTAATTCTGTGTTTGGCTGTATTTCTTAGAACAAAAATGCCCCCTCACATCCAAAATGGATATGAGGATGCATTTTGCGCTAAGAAATAGAGTTAAAGGCAACAGAACATGAATAGCGAGAAAAAGCAGTTGCTCGCTAAATGTGCTCTTGGGATAGGATTTTCCCCCAATTTACTACCATCATTTAATGCTATTTTCTTAGCGCAAGACATACCCTCAACATCTAAAATGGAGGATGCATTTTGCACTAATAAAAAGAGCTAAATGCAGCAGGACACAGATAGCGAACTCGAGCAGTTGCTCGCACTCACTTTTGTACTCTTGCAGTGGGATTTTCCCCCAAAATGACTCATTATTTCGTTAAGAGGAATAATTGTGTAAATTACTCTGATTACTCTGGCACAATCGAAATTCTGCGCAGTCCTAGTTTTTTCATCATTATTTTTCAAACGTACCCAGCACTGGAACTTTTGTTTTATTGCCTGGAGTTCATCGACCTCTTGTGGTTGGTTCTATGGCTACATCTATATGGCCTAAAGGTGTATAAGAAAGACACAGGCACATGTAATGTTGATTTCTTAATGCTTTATTGACATTATATTGCTGACAGTGATTTTTGATAAACATTTCAATGTTTGATTGCCAATAATGAGTGCATTTAGACATGGTTATAGATTTCAGCATACAATACTGATATTTTTAATATGTGGCTATTGTTCTTTTTAATGTGTTGGCCACTTGACAAAACCAGTACACTTGCCTTAAATTATTGTTGTGTAAACTTTGACAAAGCCAATAGGCTTGCCTTATATATTGTTGCTTTGTCGTGGCGACCCGTTGACAAAGCCAATAGGCTTGCCTTGGAAATTGATGTGGTGACGTGTGACAAAGCTAACAGGCCTGCTTAATTTAAAGTGATACTCCCCATATTGTAATTTTCTGTCTAGTATAGATAGAGGGTACTGTGATTTTTAGAGTCATGATCCATTTGGGGGTCAAACGTGATTTCAGAATGCCGCCAAAGGTATTTCTATCTGCCTCATGTATATATTTGTAAGTTAATGCGTACCATTTAGTAGTGTGTGTGTAAAAAAAATAAAGCAGTGAACGGCGAATCATTTATTGACTGTTATCATTGCGTGCCAGCAAATGGTAATTTCTAACCCACACCACCTCCCCTGCCTAGGACTTGGACTGCTCTGCTTCCCTAGCCTGAGAGAGTCAAGTGCTGCAATGGGGTGCTTGGTTCCTAGAATGGAGACATAACAGACCGATTTCTTGGGCAGGCCTCACATCCAGCGGAACTAATAACCCAATTTCTTACACTCTCCATGGACATCCTGTGCTGGGAGTGGTAATACAGAATTTAGTCTCCATGCAATCTATATCAGGGCATTTATAGGGTAGATTTGGCTATTTGAGAATGGAGACTGGACATGGAGAATTGTTGAAGGTCATGTCATGTAGTCAGTTTCCACTGGACACTTCCACAGACCTCAACCAGTAGGTTTTACGGAGAGGAATACTATTAATGGAACATGGTCTTAAGTTTACTTAATGCTGATTGTCAATTGTTGATAATAAGGTTGTATGTCATAATATTGTTCACAAAATATTGCCAGAGTGAAATATCATGTCCTAAAAATGAATTATAAAATGTTCCTCCTTTGGTTGTAAATTTTCTATTATTAACGCCAACTGTGTGACATTTTTGTGAATAATATTTAGGGAACACTATTTCTGTCAGACAATATTTTGGTTATGATATTTGTGAGAAGCTGGCTTGGTATATAGTGCACAATTATGTAAGTGGGCACCCTGCACCAATCCAGACAACCCTTATGGTGATTTTAGTGGTCTTAGACATCCTTAGAAGCTCTCTAAGTGGTAGCTGTAGAGAGCAGCTTTCAGGCTTAGTCCAGAAGGAGTGTAAAGCAGCTTGTTTCACCAGAACATAATGTCATTGGTTTAGATTGAGTGAAAAAGAACCACACAGTGTATTTATAAAAATATGTATTTACTATGAGACACTCACTAATACATACAGATATCTCCTTCCCAGAGATATACACAATGCACACAATACTTTGCAATAGAAACAGGTAAGAAGCACAAATACACAGTGGTCGCCTGGGGAAGACAAAACCATATACAAAAATAATGGTATGCAAACCACTACTCAAATCAAAATTATACCCAGAAGACGTAGAAGTGCTGGGGATCCAAGAAACCACGCAAGGTAAGTAACCAGGAACCCCACGGAGGCCGTGCACAGAGTGGGAACACGGCCGCAAGCTCAATACAAGTCAATGGGTAAGTCGAGGTTGCAAGATGAAAGAAGAAGGGCCCTTTCCAGTGGACCCTGAGGACACCTCGTGGAAGACAGAAGGTTGGAGAGCTACCCCACCCGTGGACACCCTTGGATTCAGGATACCGAGTGTCGAGCACAATCGAGGACTTTAGGACGAGACCGCTGTTTCAGAAGGATGAAAGAGTCTGTTGGAACCCGGACCTGAAAGCAGAGGGGACAGAGTCTATGCCACTCCGGGACGTCCAGGAGGCACGGATGACGGAGGCCACTCAAGTTCAGGGAAACAGGTCAAATGATGAAGAGGTTTCAAGTACGGGTAGCTCAGCCAGGTCACCGGGATGCTGAAGATGACAGGATCTGTCCATCCAACGAACCGTGTTGGCACGCATCAGTTATAGTGGGGACAGAATTGTCGACAGAACCTTTCGATGCATCCCACTCCGTCAGTACGAGTCAGTCGTAGTAACTGTTGCGGTTACTGCATGAAGAAGCAATGCAATGACACGGTGCACAGGGGTTTGGTTGCAGGGCGTTCTACGAGGGATGCTGGCCTCAACTTGACGAGAGGACAACTCAGGCCTTGAGGGAATGCAGAACCACCAACTGTGTTGCTGAGCCTTGAAGAATCCGGGGATGCCCAGGTTCCCCAGACCGGTCGATCTTGTTACGGTGCCTGCGGATGCAGGGGAGTGACTCCTTTACTCCAAGCGAGATTCCTTTGGATGTCCTTAGATGTCGACAGGCCCCGGACGGAACCTATATGGAGCACAGACACTGATGGTGCAGCGGGCTTGCAGGACGACGAGGTCAGGAGTAGACAGAATTTTCTCAGTTGCAGTCTCGGTCCAAGAGCAAAGGACGATGCAATCAGTCTGGCACGGTCAGCAAGACTTGGCCAGGATGTCCAGATGGTCAAATTTGAAGTGGAGTTAGAGCTGAACCGAATTCCACGATGAATCTGGGGACCCACCCAAAGGTAAGCCCTTAAGTACCCTAAGGAAAGGGTTGGAACGATTCAGGGTTCCCTCCCAGGGGATGGGTTGGACAGTGGGTAGGATACTCCCATTTCCTTTGTCCAGTTTCATGCCGGAGCAGCAGCTAACGGCTCCCTGAGCTGGTGTGAACTGGACTATGCAAGGAGGGCACCAAATGTGCCCCTTAAGCAGACTGAGTGGCGCTGGCAAGCGCCCCCACCCGGCCCCAATACAATAAACCCTGTCTGGTAGGTGGTCACACCTCCCTGTGACAGGTTACCTATTGTTCTGCCTTCCCCTGCTCGAGCTTGGCTCAGCAGTAGGAGGGCAGAATCGTGTCTCAGGTCAGCAGCAGCCGTGTCGTGCTGTCCGGGTCTAGAAGACTGGTACTGGGAGCACTGAAGGCTTCCCGGAGGAGCTGGTCAGTGCATGGAATCACACCTCCCACTCCGTTTACGGTGTGTGGGTATGATTCCAACATGTTTGATACCAAACATGACAGGGTTCATTACAGCCAGTTTAAAGATGATCATCACATAATGATGCATGGCCACTCTATGTATCGTAATGGCTGATGCACTTACAAACAGGGAGAATGGACTCTGAAGGTTGTAGGGGTATCCTGCTCGTGCAGGGGAACCCTCACACTTAGAACCGAGCACCCTGCCTTCAGGATTGACAAGGCCTGCTTTAGGGGTGACTTATATGTTTTAAGTGCAGTGACCTCAGATATAGAGAATCCTATATCTGTCATAAGTGGGGCTAGCACCAGCATACACAGGCTGCAATGGCAGACCTGTGGTTACCGTTTGAGTGGTATCCTATGGGTGGCATAATACATGCTTCTGCCCATGGGGGACCCCTGGTGTACCTATACCCTGGGTACCTCAGTACCACATATTAGGGACTTATAAGGATACCCTAGTATCCAATCTGGGATGTACCTAAGTACTGAACATAACAATTTAGGGGAGAAAGCAGATAGACTGGGGTCCTGGTTAGCAGGATCTCAGTCAGACTAGTCAGAAACAGCACAGCCCCAGGCAAAAAGTGGGGGTACCCATAAAAGCAGATCCTACTTTCCTACCATACAAATAATAACAATAGTGATTCTTCATCTGGGATTTGGGAAATTATTTCTCATGTTTATGATCTTATTATATTAACATTCTTTTAACATGGTGCTTTTTTCAGGAATCTCCTTTACCCACTTTGGATACACAGAAAGAAATGTATTTGTCTTCTGATCTATGCTATAGTCGGAAATGTATTTTCTAGTTGGCAGAGGTATGCACCCTGTCCAGCAGGAACCACAATCCTAGTCAGGGTAAGTCAGTAACACAATCTATAGTGACCTGTGCTCACCCTATGGTAGCTTGGCACAGAGCAGTCAGGCTTAACTAAGAGGCAATGTATCAAGTATTTGTGCACACAACACACAGTAACACAGTGTAGGATCACAAAATGACTCCACATCAGTTTTTAAAAATAGAGAACATGTTCATGAATAAAACAAGACCAAAACAACAAAAATCCAATGAGCAGAATTCAAGAAATGAATTTCTAAAGAACAATCTGTTTTGTAGTGCTCTGAAACAAATAGCGCCAGCCGGGGCTATTTGGTCATGCTTTACCGGGGCACATCCAAACGTTCAGGCCAACCACGATGAAGCACAGGTAAGATACAGGGATCAGCCTTGGCCCGTTGAACAATAACTTGGATGCGTCTACCCCGAGGACGATGCATGGAGCCAGGGAGGCGATGCGTCACTGTCAATCTCGCAGAAGGGGCAATGCATCGGTTCCAAGCTGCGCAAAGTCGAGGATGCTCCAAGATACGTTGTTGTTGAAACGCTGGGCTGTAGGCGATGTGCACAGCATGAAGCGATGCGTTTGCATCGAGCTGCACAAAGTCAGAGATAGAGTTTTTGACAACTTTGTGAAGCCATTAGTGATAGGTCCAGTGGCCTCTTTTATTGTTTTTTAGTTGCTCAAAAAGTGATTTTCTGTCCTGATGATGACCGATTGACTCACGAGTGTCGAAACGCCGTAGACGCACCCTTGACAAAGTTGGATAAAATATTGATTGTACTTTTCTTTTGTTAAAATATAGGCAAAATTCATTTGAATTGGAAACCCAATGCCATTTGGGATCCCCATTTTCTTTATGCTGTGTATTGTTTGGTATATTGTTTGGTGTAACACAAAGAGCACAACTTGTTTGTTTTTGCACTGTATTGCCCTCTTTTTATAAAAAGAAAAATAATTCAATAATAATTTTCATAAATTCCTTTTGTGGGTACCTATTTTTGTTTTTCTGTTTGACGTACATGTTTTTGTCTGATTTAAATGTTTTGTTACATTTTGATCTAGAACCACTGTGTTTTTTCATTATTTACAGCCCCGGGTTCTGGTTAAAAAGGGCCACTCCTATTGGGCAAAAACAACTTTCTAAAAGTGACATTTTCAGAACTGCAATTTAAAAACCATCTTCACCATCAGTTGTGTTTTAAATTTTGAGCCCAGAGACACCAAATGTGGGGGTCCCATCTCTTCCCAATTGGAAATTACACTTATAAAATATAATAAAGCAATCCCAATGTTATCCAAAGGGAGAGATAGGCCTTGCAGTAGTGAAAAACAAATTTAAGAGAATTTCACTAAAAGGACATGTAAAACTTAAAAGTACATTACCTACTTTTTAAATACACTGCACACTGTCCAAGGCCTACCTTAGAGGTGACCTATATATAATAAAAGGGAAGGTTTGGGACTGGTAAATAGGTTAACCTATCATGTCAACATCGCAGTTTAAAACTGCACACACAGGGTCTGCAGTGGCAGTCCTGAGACATGTTTAACCGCTTAACCACGGCGGCAATTCCGCCGCGGTGCAGCGGTTTAGCGGAGTGGGCGGGGCCGCGTCGGCCAACAGACGTTCGCAGCACTACAGAGGTAGTGCTCGCGACGGCCGTTGGCCGACAGACGCACGCAACGTGTTAAGGGCTACTCAAGTGGTTGGCACAATCAGTGCTGCAGGTCCACTAGTAGCATTTAGTTTACAGTGCCTGGGCACATGTAGTGCACTTTACTAGGGACTTATAAGTAAATTAAACATTCCAATTGTGGTGTTGCAGGGATTCTGCACAAACACAGAACTATGCGCAGGATTATGGGACCTTGGTGTATAGGGACTGAGTCTTCCTACCACCTTAGTACCCACGAGCCCAGGACCAACTAGCTATAGTGTCTCACTTGCTCTCCTAGTCACTCACAGAGAAGCAAATGATTAGACAACCCACAACACAACACTCCCAGATCTCTCAGGAATCGCGGTAACAAGACACACCCTTTCGCTCACACTCTTGTACTCGGCCACAATACAATCTGACAGAGTCACGAAATAGTTTAAAATATTTATTTTAACTAACATGCCCTAACATGAAGTATACGTGCCACAACAAGCAGGAAAATGCATAGTACAAATATAGTCAGCATAGCAGCTAGTCCATAAATCATGAAGGGAGATGTCATCATAAAAAGACAGTGGAGCCTATCCTCCCTCCCCTTGATAAGAAACAGTATGATTATATATTAGAAGATCTCTGGCCTTTGTCAGCAGACCCCATACCTCAGCCTATAAATGGTAGATCTGCATCACAGGTGCTGTTAGGCTCTTCTCCCTGGAAAGATCCCTCTCCAAGTGTGTCTCACCTAATTCGTGTACCCCACTAAAAAACAAAGTATGTTATCCAAACAACAGCTGCATTGGTATGTTTTGTCTGAGGTCTAAGGTCTGGCGAGAACAAAATAACAAGGGGCATTGTTGTTCGACCTTGCACACAATGTTCAGTCAAAATCCCAGGAACATGCAGAGTGCGAATACAGCAATGAGTTCCCATGTGAAAGCAGCCATTTAAATGTTGCAAAAATAAAGACGTGCAGTAACGTGCGCAAAAGCAGCAGGCAAGCTGCAGCGTGCTCATGCTAAGTTAGTGAAAAACGACAATGTCCCCACGGGCCACGTGACAGTGGATAGACCAATGTTATGTTTTAAGTGAAGAGCACATCCAGTTTAGCACTGGTTAACAGTAGTAAAGTACCCAGATTCTTAAAACCAACAAATATAAAGTTTGTCAAAAACAGGTGGTCAGAGGGCAAAAAGTCAGGGGAGACCATGCCAAGGATGCTAGGTCTAACAGCTATTATTTGGCTTTCCTTTGGCTTATCATGAATAAAGTGCTCAGTGATACATGGTGTGTATGGATCTTGTGAAAGTGAGACCGTTTTCAAGATACAACCCTGGTAACAAGTATGTGTAGTCTGAAAGAAGACATATATTTGCCAGCTACAATATTTCATTTTGCCCAATAGGTAATAAATGCAAATTCCTAATCAATACATATTTTTGCAATATGAGATAATGTTTAGGGATGGGTGAAAAATTCTGCTACGCTGGCGTAGTTCGCGGAGTTTTGCCCACTCCATGCTCTGCTTGGAGGGCGAAGTTCCAGCAAATCTCCGCCAGCCACCACGTGGCAGAGTTTTTCCACATGTGCAGCTCATCAATGTTAAGTTGGCGAGCATGAGCAAGAATTTGCATCCCCTTGCGCGATTTTGTGAGCTCTTGAACACCTCCCGGAATGATAACCCAACGCGGGCGTTTGCAGCAGTGCTCTACCTTACAGTTTGTCTTAAGAAAGCTGTCGCTCAAGTAGAAAACCTACACGAGCGGCAGAAAGAAACAGCGCCCTCTGGCATGCTGTGTGGTGCCATTCAAGCTGATTTTACTACATGGACTAAGCTCCCTGCGCTACAAATCAGCACGAGCATGACGGCGTGCCCAAATTCCACCTCTTGGGGAACTTTGAGGAATCTCGTGGAGTTTTTAAGTATCTCTGCGGAATTCCAAGGAGTAAAACTCTGCGAGCTCCGCCCACCCCTAATAATGTTGTTCTGGATAAAGTGAAAGTTATATCCATTGCACACAACAATAGTGTGTAGAGGACCAACCATACTAATATGTCGTTTTAACTAGCTCCGTATATATAGTACATTGTCAAAGAGGATAAACACTTCATAGCAGGCGTCTGACAAAAGGATGGTTTTGCTCCTCGAATAAACACAAAAAAGGAAAACCCTGTTTAAAGATTTCCCCACATTGTCAACATTAGATGTAATCAATTCAATATGTCAACAACCAGGCTGAATCCCATGTTGAACAAAACTGTCTGATTTTAACACCACTCATCAACTGCAAAATCTTCAGAATTATAAGAACCGAACAAAATATTTACATCAGACTAATACCAATGCACTTATTCACCAAATACTTTTACAAAGACTGCAACTTTATGACCGGGTATGGACAGGTCGTTTGTAGATAACTGTAACATTGTCCTTAACCCCTTTACCGCGGCCGAAATTCCGCCGCAGTGCGGCGGCTTTGTCGAGTGGGCGGGGCCGCGTCGGCCAACGGACGTGCGCAGCACTACGGAGGTAGTGCTTGCGACGGCCGTTGGCCGACAGAAGCAGCGAACGGGTTAATAAAGCACTTTACAAAAAACACATACTTATCTTTAATAGAAGGAAGCCTAGAAAGGAGTCTGGGAAACCATAATCACTAAATGTTGGCTCACTTGTACCCAGATTAGTGGCACAAACAGCACTCATTTTAAATCTTTAAAATGTGACCACCAAATCATAATAGCAACTATGTACCCAGTACCAGGATTTACCAAATTTTCTTGCTGTTCTCAGAAATGTCTAAAAAAAAATTGGGTCAGGCAATAGGATTTTTTTAGAAAAGTGTTAAGATTTGAAGGTGCCGTTTGGTACAATATTCGTAAAGCAAGACGCATAACATATAGAGTAGAAGTAAATATTAAGGCTCATGTGCCACGCAAGGGGGTACAGAGGCAACACAACACTAAAGTCAGATTTATCAAGCCACACAAGGCCACCTTGCATGGCCCTGCATGGTTTGATAAATCTGGATAAATCGCTGCCTTGTGTAACTCTGCCCCAGGGAGGTGTTCTATGTTACCACGCATCCACCCATGGATTTAAGTATATTCCCAGATTTACCATTAGTGGTAGATCTGGGAATGAACCAAAAAGCTATGCCTCCCCAGGGGAGGCATAACGAGGAGAAATACCTTTATTTCTCCTTTTTTCCCCTCTTTCTATGTGTGCAGCACACATAGAAAGAGGAAAATGCTTCTCAGGATTGGCCCTTTCTGCACAAAACAATCCTGCTACCATGGTGCAAGGGTACCAGGGCACTGGGCAGTCAAAAGTGCCCCAGCTCAAGGAAAGGACGGGAATACACTGTATGATGTTAAATACGGCACATTACTGCCCTTTCACGCATGCAGCAAGCTGGCTTGCTGTGTTGCACTGTGTAAATGTATGATAAATATGCCCCTAAATGTGAACGCATCGACTGACTGCATTAGCTACATGTCAGGTTCAATTTTACAAAACTTGGTCAGATTATGTGATTATCAATGTCTATCTAATATTTAGGAAAACAGCCTCCTACCTTCTTGTAAACAGTGTAAACTCATCATGTTCTTCTTTAGTACAAACACACCACTGATCTTTCCCATCTCCCCAGTTCTCCATGCCAAAGGGGGTATGCAGTTGCCATCCTTCCCTACATTGTGCAGGGGGTTTTGAGAACACTTGGCAGGTTTGGTGCAGGGCCTGGCCAAGTACGTAGTGCAGTATAGGTTGTCTGCCCATAGGTTGGAGGCAGGTCTGGCCAAGGGCTGTGGTTGGCGGCCTTCCATAGATTGGGCATAGAGCCTACCCACAGACCAGACTTTTGCGGCCAAACCCAACTGCACGCAGCTGCCCCATAACTCACACCAATGCGTACTCATGAACTCACTATACTCAAACTAATAAAGAACAACATCTAAAAGTACAGTCCAATACCATACCAATACATTCTCCAAGCAATAAATAATATGTTTATAGTCGTCTCTTTCATAGTTTTTAGGGTAGTGACATATACAATCTCATCTGTATAATTATTTGCAACATTAGTTATTGCATCAGTCACATCAAATGAAAGGTCATAAGCCCTGCATCTGTTGTGCGAGTTATGGTTAGCGTGCGTTGTGGGAGTTATGGATTGTGACTTCAGCGAATATCAGTTCTTTTTTCACTTTTATTTCATGACTGTAACTGCACTTTAATTATTCAGGCTTTTTTTAACATCTGTTAAGCTGCCATAAACAAAGTTTACCATAACTTCAATTTAACCTTTGTTTTTTTCAGTGAAAATACATATGCACATAAAACATATATATTCATGTCTGTGCGGGTGTTCCTTTTAAAGAGCTCAGATTTAGAGGTAGGATACTTGATCAATCGAGGATTAAGCATGGGTGGTTTCACGGAATGGATGAACTTATTATTTAAAAATTGGGTCAGCGTATTAACAGTTGTACTGTTATGTATGTTCTCGAAAAGGTACAGGGTGATACCTATGATCTAGAGGGGCAGATTTACAAGCCCCCTGCGCCACCAGTATGTCACTTTTTGTGACGTACTGGAGGCGCATTCCACTTCTCCATATTTACAAGGAGAGGAAAAACCACCCTGCATGACTTTTCCTCTCCTTGTAAATATGGCCCCTTCACACGCAGCACTTTGCGTGGAAGGGGCGTTCCATGGGTGTTGCTGTGGGTGCTCCCACGCAACACCCATGGAACGAGACACATTTCCAGATTTACGAGGAATTGTGAATCTGGAAATGCATGTCAATGCTACGCCTCCCCAGGGATGACACCGGCAAATAACACTAATGAGATGCAGAGTAGGCGTTCCTGTGCAAAAAGCCGCGAAAACACCACTTTGCAATATTCTCTATGACCAGCCAGATCGGCGATAAGATCCCAAAACAGGCGAAAAGGCGCGTTAGCAGCAGGGATTTAACACCTGCTCCTACCTGGTGTTAAGTCGGACGACAACCTGCACCACAAAAGGGAGCCCAGACCAGAGCCATACCTGAAGAACAACAGATGCCATGGAGCTACTGATCATGCAACTTGGAGCCCCAAGAGGGCCACAACAGCCACCACCACCACCACACCCAGGACCCATCCCCCCCGGGGCCCTACCACGGACAAAGAAATTTAACATCAACGCTACGAAATCATGAACAAAACAATTCGCCTGATGTCGCACAAGTACAACAATTAACATCCATGTGTGGGCAGAAAAAGGAGAATCATCCATTCATCTTTGAATTTCAAAACAAATGATTTTATTCAAATTCAAATCAAAACAACTATTCGGAAGAGCCATGGCGGGTCATCTCTGGACAATCTGTAAGACACAGCCTGCAAGACAAAAGTCAAGATAAGAAGGTGTGTCATGCGCTCATCATAGGACAGAGAGAGAGAGAAAGAGAGCGAGAAAGAAAGGGAGAGAGAGAGAGAGTGAAAGAGAGGGAGAGAGAGAAAGAGGAAGAAAGGGGGAGAGAGGGAGAAGGAGAGAGAGAGAGAAACAGAGGAAGAGAGAGAGACAGTGAAAGGAAGAGAGGGAGAAGGAGAGAGAGAGAGAAACAGAGGAAGAGAGAGAGACAGTAAAAGGAAGAGAGGGAGAGGGAGAGAGAGTGCTGACACTGCGGACCCAGGCCTCACTGCCCACCTGCTGCCACCGGTGTGTCTCCAACCACGTGCCGGTATACACTGCAGTCCACCCGGTCCCCTATCTGAAACAGAGTCCAGATTTATGAGTTCACATCAGTGCACACGCCAACATCGCATGGCACGCACACAGGCTGCTGCACCCCAGCCACTTCCGCCGCCCAGCGGTGTTTGCCCGCCCCTGCGCACCCAGGCCTCACTGCTCACCTTCCGCCACCAGTGTGTCTCCAAGAGGGCCCACCACGTGCCGGTGCAAGCTCCAAGCACGGGGCCCGCGACCTTGGCAGCCTCCACATCATGCAGCCCCGCCCCGCGGGCCACCAGATCACACACGTGATTCTGGGTCTTGATTTTGCAATGGCAGAGATCATATCAGTGCACACGGCATCATCGCAGGCTGAACACCCGCAGCGCTATAGGTGCCACTAATTCTGTGATCCGCGAGGCAACGCCACGTGGCGGTAGGCCTGTGCTGCCCGCTGTCTTAGGTCTACACCTCGGTACAGCAGGGCTCACACAAACCATTTCCAGTCCGGACCGCCAGGACGGCGCATCATCGCAGGCTGCACACCCGCTCAGCACCTAAGGTGCCCCTACCTCAGTGCACCGAAAGTCACCATCCCGTGGCGGTAGGCCCGTGCCGGCCGCAGTGTATCCGGTGCCACCAACTCTGTGCAACGCAAGTCATGGACCCTTTCTGAGTGAGTCCCGTGACATGCCAGGCGGACGCAGCCATGGCACCTCCGGCAGTGGGGAAGAACTGGGACACATAGCGTCATCGTCCCCCCATTACACGTACGCCGAGTGGGCTGGGTCGGCGTACGCCAGGCCATCGTAGGGGTGTCAATAATTATCCCTGGGCTCTGGGCGTGGTTCATTTCTTGGCTGGACAGGAAACCACCTGATGCGTGGGTCTCTGATGCAGTGTCTGCGCCACACGTCCGCAAACGACAATGTTGCAATGTTGCATGCACCCGGAGGGCGGCCGCGCACGAAGGTATTGTACAAGGAGTGCAAGGCCGCTCGGGCTCTTGGCTCATGCATGCCAACTGTTGTGTGTGTATAGCTATTAGTGCACCATAAGCCTAAGGCCTAGCCTCAATCGCAGCGCGAAAGCCACATCACATTTCCAGAATGCAAGCAGTAGTCAGACTAACATTAGGGATCAAAGCTCCTTTGTCTCAATACATAAGGCGGAAGGACATCTGCACCTCTGACCTTGGTCTTGCATGCGGCAGGCACCCCCTGACAGAGATACCATAGCAGATGATGACGACTCCCACACTACGCACAGCGCTAATGATAGACCAACGTATACACACCCCACACACAGAAGTCCTTGCCCGGAGTTATCTTGCATGGAATGTCCTTCACACTTACTCCCACATTAACCCAGGCGTACAACCGTTGCACACTAAAACAACTCATTGCTCCGAGCTGTGGCATTTCATCCAAAGAACTGGTGCAGGTCAGAACAGTGCCGCTTCAACCAGAGCCACCAACGCAATGGCAGAACATCCCGGGCACATGCACAACCCCTGTCACGAGGAACTGTACCGTGCACGTATGCTGCATTTGTTGGGGGCACTGCCACTGGCAGTGCTGCGCATCAGTTACCGTCTGAGCTTCCGCCTTGCGTATGACACCTGCGTCCAGCCCTGGTTCCTTTGCCGATCATGCCTATTCGAGTGACCCATGGATGTCTACCTATCCAACACAACGGTAGCTGAATTGGATTATGACTTGTGTGTGCGCCCCCTGTTGGCCAATGACCAGGAGTGTAACCGTGATACCCGTTCATGGGATGCCTTGATATTTGGCGTATGTGCTGGCAGTTGGGCATGGGAGATTGCACAAGTCCTCGTGTGCAGTGACCACTTCAAAGCGCTCCCCCATTGGGCTGTTTTGCGGATTGGTGAAACGGCATGGACGGAGCACATCTGTCCGGACCAGTTGATGGATTGGCTCGCCCCCGTGTTCGTTGAGGCCGACAACAACGTACTCTTGGAACTGATTGCCCAGGAAGCTGCGCTCGCATTCATGGACGAGTAACTACGTTCCTGCAGCCACAACTGCTTGTAACCCAGAGCACAGGTCCCAACACCTTGTTGCATCTTGGAGAAATGGTCACATATCCCACCACGACAGTGGACATGGCTGCATCCGCCTGGACTCAGAATGCATGTGCGTGCACCTACGCGTGTTGACACAAACCTGTGCAAGGTGAGGCAGTCCCATGGGCGCAGCTGCACAGCGTCGCTTGGCAAAGCTCCTTACTCTGACATACTGCTGGAGGGAGTGTACACACATGGCAATGTAGTACTACATGTGACCTTGTTGGACCCTTTCACCTGCTCACTGTCAGCAGAGCAGACAGTCTGCGCAGTCCGGTGGTACAGCACTATGCAGATCCCATGGGCTGTGAGTCGTGTCCCCTGACATGGGGCAATGAGCATACGCCAAACATCACATGACTCATCCAGCAAGGCAAGGTGGGCTGAGACAGTTACCATCCGTAATGATTGGTGTTCAATTTTTGCCTCCCCAGTTCTTGCACCTCTACATGTTCCCATGCTGCCTGTTAATGTCTGAAGCATTGGTCTGCATGTTGTGGCCCTTGTCTTGCCCGTACTGACTCACACATGCGAATAAAGTCTACACCACTTCACTAGTGTTCAACTGTGATGAGTGTTGATTAGAATGACAAATCGTGTACCTCAATGAGCATTGTACGTACACAGGGAGGGACTGACTGACGCATTTCACTTAGGGGTGAGTCCCTATTGCCAGCTCCACCTCTGTGAGCCAGACATGGTGGTTGGGATAGTTGCTGGTGGACCGGTGCTCTTACGTGTCTTCAGCAATGTGAGTATGGTGTCCAACTTCTTGCCATGTGGATCAATGTGATCCATCAGAACAGGCTGTGTCCACACAGTTGAGCGTGAGTAGGTATGCGAGGAGATGCTCTGTTGTCACATGTGATGGGGGACTCTACTTTAGGCCTGCTAGCGATTTAGACATTTTTACACACAGCCACATCTAATACATGGACGTGGGGGTACGTTGGGGGGTTGCGAGATTGTTGTTCATGGGCAATGAGGCCACAGCTAGTTCACACGTTCACAGTCATCTAATTGGCCATGTGGGTCAGGGTCAAACATGCGCATTGATGTCATTTCCCAGGGTGTACCTTTTTGTGTAATCAATGTCCCTACATTCATCCATACTCTTATACTTGATTGAACATAGACATGACACATCTGTGTGATTTGGAATGTTTTATTCACATTCTGTGGAGTGTCGGAGATGGATATGTACATGGCCATGCAAAGCCCACATAACATGGTTGCCCAGTGGAGGGCCAACCAGAGTCCTTTGGGGAATAACAATTTAATCGGAAGAGGAAGAGTTCAGTCCGCAGCCTGATTGCTGTGTCATTGGTAACCAGTGCAGATATGGCAGTCCATGTCGGGGTCCAGGTGAATGTCGCAGAGTGTTTCGGGGGACAGTGGAAGGTGTTGTTTCCGGGAATGATGCAGAGGGCTGAACCAAGCAGGAACAGGCCATATGGCGGGGATGAATGCTACAACCTCCTGTCTCAAACAGAGTCATTGCCATCCACATCTTAGTTCTCTGATATGTCTTCTGTGTCAGGTGTGTCAGGTGTGTGTGGTGGTGTTATGGCTGCATCACTGTGTGTCACTGACACACCAGGGGGCAGAGGTGGTATGGCTGCATCACTGTGTGCCACTGACACATCAGGTGGCGGAGGTGGTATGGCTGCATCACTGTGTGCCACTGACACATCAGGTGGCGGAGGTGGTATGGCTGCATCACTGTGTGCCACTGACACATCAGGTGGCGGAGGTGGTATGGCTGCATCACTGTGTGCCACTGACACATCAGGGGGCGGAGGTGGTATGGCTGCATCACTCTGTGCCACTGACACATCAGGGGGCGGAGATATGTGTGTTGAAGTTCCTGCAGCAGTCATCTGGGACAGGCTCTGTGGCAGCAATGGCGAGATGATGTTCTGCAGGGCATGGAAGATCCCAGCTACATCTCGCTGGTGTACAGCCGTGGCAGCCATCCTTCCAGCCTGCATCCGCTCCATGTTCTCCATTGTCCTCCGCATCTGTGCCAACTCTGTGCTCCCATCGCTGGAGCCTGTCTGACTGGACAGTCCTTGTATCCGAGTAATGGCTCCAGCGAGGTCAGCCAGGGATTGTTGTAGAGTATGGAACGGACTGTGGGTGCCCGTTAGGGACTGTAAGTGGTCCCTGATGGGACTCATGCACCCACGTATGGCATCAAGTTTGGCTTCCATGAGGTCGAAACCCACCCGCACCTGTTCAGCCAGCCCCCTCTGGCAGTCTGACACATGGCGTTGGAATGCCATGTGTCTTTCCGTGAGGTGCTGTGAGCCAGCCGTGGTGGTGTGTGCTTCCTGCTGTGTGGGCTGTGCAGGGGGTGGGGTCACCTCGATGCAGCTGGGCTGCCCTGCTCCTGGAGGTGGGGTGCGGAGGCTGTCCAGGAGCCGTTGGAGGGTGTCTGAGCAGATGGCCAGAGGTTCCTCCTCATCAGCACTGAAGAGATGTCTGGTCTGCTCTGCAGGAGGTGTTGATTGTCCCTCTGCAATGTAAAGGAGAGATGCAGGTTAACAGTGTGTTCCATGTATGTTGACGCATTGTACATTTTACATACAGACTGCATGACAATGTACACTGTGACTGTTTTGGATGAGCTGGCTATTTGATGGGGGACAGTGAACATTTCGACTACATGACGGATGTGAGGTTGTACTCGTACATTATCATCTCACAGTTTCCTGCTATGCCAGATGTGATTGGCCAGTTTCTACGCACAGGCGGCACCAGTTGTGTCCTCTGTTCTGTAGTGTAAGTGTTGCACTCTGTACCACATTGTCATCAATGTTGATGTGCTGTGATTGCTATGTGTGTGTGCTGCATTGTGGGAGAGTCGGCCCTGCAGCTCTGATTTGGCAGCCCCTTATCCCTTTGGGGCGGTGTGCCTTTGACATGTGTGCTTTTGAGTGGCTGAGATGTTGGCGACTTGGGTCATTTGTGCTCTTGGACTGTTTATGTATTCTTGTGCATTGTTTGTCTGCAGATGTGTTGTTGACGTCAGGGGTTGTATGTGCATGTGGATGTGTCAGAGTGTGACCTGCTGCTTTGAGGATGTGGTCCACACTGGGCCACCTCAGTGTCATGTTGTGCACCATGTCATGTATTTTGACTGCAGCCATGCTATTGGTCATGCAGTGTCACTTGCATTGTCAGTGTGGCTCACAGAGCTGCTGCTTTGCTGGATTCAGCACATGTGCATGGGTAGGTTAAGATATTGGTGATAGGGAGGGGGGCCCCTTTGTGCACATAGTGGACGGGGGCCTACTTGGTGTTTCTATGTGTGCTGCAGTGTGCCAAGGGTATCAGGGACATGTTCCACAATCATTGTGGGTGTGCAGTGTGCTACACATAATTGTGCATCTGTGCCATTGTGCCCATCTCCACCCGTCCCCCCAGTCCCTGGTCGTTACTCACCCTGTTGCTGTTGGGTCAGGTCATGTCGGGCTGTGTCCGGACCCCCAACTCCTTGCACCGTGCCCACACTGATGACTGTGGCCACCATTTCCTCCAGCTCATCCAGCTCCTCATGTGGCGCAGGACTCCCACCTCCAGTCGCCGTTGCTGCCTTCCGGTTGGCAGCGAGTTTCTGCTTGGTTTGGCTATTCACATCATACCAGCGCCTCTTGACCTCCTCCATTGACCTCCTCAACACTCCGACTGCATTCACGTTGTTCACGATCGCCTGCCATGTTTCCGTTTGTGTTGCCAATGACACAGTGGAGGTGACGAACAGTTGTTGGTAGTGTTCTATCACCTCCGTGACGATGATCCTGTTTTCCTGTGGACTGAACCGCGTCTTCCTCTTCCTCTTCTCCTTGCCCTTCCCCGACCCTGAGGTTCCTTGCTGGTCATCTGTGGGGCTTGTGGGGTTCGCGTTGTCCTCTGCACTCGGTCCGGGTGCATCCATGGTGCTACACAGTTTCACTTTTTTTTGTCTTAATTTTTTTTCTGCTTTTATGGTGCATTTTCCCGCATGACGCGTGGGAATTGCAGGCCTGTTTCTGGTTATCGCTGATTTTTGAGAATACAACGTTAGCACAGTGTTATTTTTCCACGATGGACTGCGATGTGCAAAGTTGCATTAAGCTAATTTTGCGATAATTATCACACGTTCTTGAGAATATCCCCCTAGGTTTTACCATTCTGAATGGAAATACAAAGGGGGATCAACCAGCTGGCATTACATTTTTGAGTGGAAAGAAACAATCCACCATAGATTACACTATTGTCAGTAAGGAACTCTTGCACTTAGTTGACTCCTTTTGTGTTAATATCCGTCCGGAGAGCGACCACCTCCCTCAAGAAATGGCATTACACGTAAACCTGCTTCAAAAAAGGAACACAACAGCTTTAGCCAAAATGCCAGAAATACACAATCAAAGGAGATTAAAGTGACGAGGAACAAATATCAAACAAATAATGGACACCGTGCACAAACATGTAGATAACACCGGGCCACTGAGTGCCCACCTACTAGAACAAGATTGGGAGAACCTAGGAACGACCTTGCTAAATAAATTTCCAGTAATTCCAGCACGCCAATTGACCCACGGCGCCAGAAACGAACCATGGTACAATATACAGTTGCGCGATCCGAAAAGGCAAATTGCAAAGGAGGCAAGAACCAAGGCCGTAGCAGCAAGAATGGGAATAGCTACGGACAACAGTAAGATCACAGAAATGAGAAAGGAATATAAGGATAAGTGTAGGGAGGCAAAAAAGGTGCATATTGAAAATCTCTGGGAGAAATTGCTCTGGGCAAGTAAATTGCCAAATAGCAGTGAATTTTGGGGGATAACAAACAATCTAACAAAAGGAATAGGAACGCACCCAAACGCGGGAATAAGCGAGTCAGCATGGACACAACACATCGACAAATTGTATAATAACACACAAAATGGTAAACACACGTGGGCAGAAATAGGCTTGAAAATACCGGAGGAGGAAAAGCAAATTGGAATTTCTATTAGCCCCCTCAAACAGAAAAACGCACAATCGGAAGGAGACCTACTGAAACTCAATACCCACGACTCAAATACCCTAATTAAAACTAAACAACTAAAAGAAGTAATAAAAAAAATTGAAAGCAGAAGGTGCAGCAGGGCCAAACGGTCTCCCAAATGCACTTTTTAAGCAAGAACCTGAATTTTGGGCCAATTACCTCATGCCGCTTTTTAACTATCTATATCGCGAAAATAAGACCCCAAACTCCTGGAGAGGGTACCTATTTCACCCAATCTATAAAAACGGAAGTCGTACCGACCCTGGAAATTACAGGCTCATTGCCCTGATTGACGTTGAGGCAAAACTTTTCGCATCATGCATTTTACAACAACTACAGGCTTGGACGGAGGAAAAGAGTATAATCCCGAAATATCAAACAGGTTTTAGGCATGGAATGGGCACTATCACGAACCTGGCAGCACTGACAATCCCAACAGAAAAAGCTATAAACAAAAAATACAGACTATTTGCATGTTACATCGACTTAAAATCAGCCTTTGGCAGAGTGCCACGAGATCGCCTCTGGGTAAAATTGAAAGCACGGGGATTACCACAAAAATTAATTGACACCATAATAGCCCTATACAGTGAAACCTGGGCTAGGGTGAAGCTTGGAGACGGCAGCAGAGTATCTTCTAAGATAAACACAAACAACGGACTGAAACAGGGCTGCGTCCTGTCACCGAGTCTATTTAATCTATATCTCGCCGATCTAAACATCCACCTGTCAAAAGTAAATGGCCACCCTCCCAAATTGGCAAACGAGCCAATACAGTTCCTGCAATACGCGGATGACATAGTGGAGAAGTGTGGCTCAATGGTTAGAGCGGCAGACCCTGATGCAGAGATCTGGCCCGGGACCAGGGTTCAATTCCCGCCTCGGCGGGTCTTGGGCTCAATTTCCTCGGACCTGATAATTCTCGCCTCGGTGCCTATTCTAATCATGGGTCCCACTCTGCAACTCTGGGCAATAGCTTGCTTAATCTCCACAACGGCCCCAACAGCGCTGGGATGCCTGGCTTCACCCTGGGGGTACCCAGGAGTGGACATTTCACAGGGAAAAGCCAGGAAGGGTTCCACAGCGGTATGCGTACAGCGCCTGGACACCCCTTTGGGGGTATGGGTGCGCTTTACAAGTACAAATTTCATTTCATTTACATAGTGGTCGTGAGCCAAACTCCAATCGGGTTGCAAAGAGTTATCAATAACCTGATAGATCACTTTGATCGGCTAGGGTTGGAAATAAATAAGAAGAAAACAAAGGGGGTGCGTCTAGCAGGTTCCAGGCCTGGTAAATATAAATGGCACGCAAAGGGCGAACAAATAGAGGAAATCAGCTCATATAAATACCTGGGCGTCAGGCTGGGCCGATGCATGTCTTTCACGGATCAGAAAACAGAAATAAAAGCAAAATCCCAATCACTAATTTTCGCTTACAAACAGTTGCAAAAGAAACTGCGCTGCCCTTCCTATAGTCATCCCCTGAAAGTAATGGGAGCACCATTACTCCCAACACTGGCATATGGCCTAGAAATATGGCACGGTCAGGAAATTGATATTCTAAATGAACTGCAGACAAAAGTATACAAAGCAGTTTTTAATCTTCCCAAAGCCGCGTCACCAGCACAGATACGCTTGGAATTCGGCCTTCAGAACCAGGAATACCAAAGAAAATCCACCTTCGTGAAATTGTGTTGGAAACTTCGATCCTCGGAATCCGGATCCCTGAACAACTTATGCTGGGCAGAAATAAAGGCCCAGTTTGAACATAAATCATCGAATACATGGGGCGAATACCTGAGAGGAGCCCTGGCAGCATTAGACATTCAAGAGGTTTGGGACGGTAAGGTGGAAAGAGCAGCATTCAATAGAGTGTGTAATGCCACTGCAAGGAAACTGTGGGGCATATTAGCAAGACCCACGTTAAAATTATCGCCGTTTTAGCGGCAGGAAACTGCCGCTAAAACGGCGATAATGGGCTTGCTAATATGCGTTATAGAATTCCAATAGAAGCCCAGGGTAAATGTGCAGGACATCTAACCTGGGCTTCTATTGAATTCTATAACGCATATTAGCAAGCCCATTATCGCCGCTTTAGCGGCAGTTTCCTGCCGCTAAAACGGCGATAATTTTAACGTGGGTCTTGCTAATATGCCCCTGTCTTTTTTGGAAGACAAAAAAAGGTTAGTTAAACGTCGACATGCCTGGTCGGTAATAAACTCATATACAAAGCTCAAACCGCAAGCCTAGTTAGCAGCACATTTTCGGCTTACACTAAAAAAGAGGTTTATGCTGTACCGACTAGGAGATCATAACACCAAGGACTTGCTACCAACCTGGAAAGGTAAACATCAAGACGAAAACTGTCGCTTATGTGGATACCACAAAGAATCGATATGCCATCTGATGTGCGTCTGCCCCACAGTAAAAGACGAAAGAAGGAAGCTCTTAAAAGTGATCTTAAATGAATTAAACATCCGCTTCTGCAGGCAGGCTGTAACTTGCTGGATGGGGGGCTCATCAAACATTTTAATTTGCCGTGGGGTAAAGTTCTTCACATTGATCGGCAACCTCCTCCTAAAAGCGGATATAAAATAAGTGAACGGGGTCAAAAACGGAAACTGAAAATCATATAAAAATTGTAAAAATGTTAATAATGAATTACACTATTGGAATTATCGTTTTTTTATTTGATTGTTTTTAAATTATTTATAGTGTGCTTTATGGTTGTGAAATACCAAATAAAGGCCTTTTTTTTTTTGTTGACACTTTTCATAAATGAGGCCCAAAGTTATAAGAAACTTTAGATGTGGCAGAAAGTGCATGACACCTAGAGTTCCAAACCCTTATGGATGAAATCTCTAAATCGCCTGCCAATGCAAAGCAGTGCTATTTCTGGAGATTGATGTATTGTATAAATAAAGTGACAGAAAGCAATTTTCCAAGAATCATAAAAGTCGTAAGAGAAAATGTCAAAAGTGCCCTGGCCAAACAATTGAAATGTATGTAAATTATATAGTTGAATGACCTTGTCGACATCAGAAGTGAAATTGGTATATTTTATTGCATGAAGCAGTAGTGATCTGAAACTAATCATACCTTTTACAGCTGCAGGTCGAGCTGCAATTATAGTTTCTATTATTATACATACGTTTTCTCTTGCAAATGTCAAATGGATTTATAAATGAATATATCACACTGACATAAACTTCACAAAATAATATATCACTGCCTAAAACAAACAGTTGCTTACCATGTGCTTAACATTTATGACATTGAAAAGTGCCACATATCTTGTAGTAAAACATTTGAACTCTAAGCTATTTTTTCAGATAGGGTGCAAAACACCAACAAGCCTGCTGACATTCTTGCCTACCAATACACTAAAAAAGTGATAATCTAACAATTATTTCACTATGCTCCTAAACAGACAAGGGTAACAGCAGCCCTTAGCCATATGTCATGGTTTATTAATGCTGAGATACAAGGAGCTTATTCTGTGTGATATCAAATATTACCTAATCACGACGGTAAAGCAAGATGCTGAGCAACCGAGAATTAATTTGCTCCTTGTCCCTCCAGTTCTCTCTCACTAACTGGGTGACACTCGATGGCTTGGCACGCCAATACCAACTCATAAGCTCTTGAGGATACCCGCTTTTACATACTTAAATGTTCAATAATCCATTGATGATACCCGCCCTATAAGAATTTAGCATTGTGCAAAATTAAATACATTGAAGTATGTGCTGCGCTCATTGGGTATAGATGCCTGCACCTTTAAAGAGACAGGAGGAAAGGATTTACTGAGTAAAACATTGGCTGGTGTATTGCTTCTTTGCTTGTTTAACCCCTCACACTCCATAGATGCAACACCAGTGGACGTCAGTAACTTGCTTCTAAAGGGGCATATCAACTACGAGGCGATAGACAATTATCGCCGCTTTAGCGTCCGTTTTCGGACGGAAAGCGGCGATAATTCTATCGCCTAATCAGCAAGGTCACGCTATCGCGTGAATCCCTGCACTATCGCCCTTTCCCCCTTTCCCCCAACGCCCATCCTTGCATCTCTAATAAGATGCAAAGTGGGCGTTACTGGGCGTACCCCAGATGGGCTACGTTGTAAATATCGCCGATGTGCACATCGCGATATTTACAAGGCAGCCCACAGGATTATAGCAGACGTTAGATTTTGGCGAAAACGGCCGTTTTTGCCAAAATCTAACGTCTGCTATAATCCCGACTTACCTATGTTAGCCATAGGAGGTGGATTCTGCTGATACGACCCTGTGGATCGTATCAGCAAGGTCATCGCCCTTTTGCAGGGAACATCGCTGGAAAACCAGCGATGTTCCCTGCAAAAGGGCGATAACATCGCTATCTCTGGTATTTTTATCGCCCTGGAGTAACGCGTTGTTAATAACGCGCTACCAGGGCGATAAATGCCAGAGATAGCCAGCGATAATATTATTATCGCTACGCACGGCCAGCGATAATTATCGCTGGCCGTTGTTAATATGCCCCAAAGTGTTTAATACTAACTTCACTTCTTATCAAATGTATCAGTCAGTATTCAATTATCATACTAAGGTTTGTGACCTAAAAAAATAATTTAAAAAAAGCCCCTGTTCACTATCTGAATGTTCGGTTAATATGTCTAGATTTGAGTTATCTAATAATTTTCAGAGCTATTTCATGCAATCATAGCAGTTCTCCGAAAAGTTGTAATATTGTCCAATTCCTAAATTAAATCGACACATTGGGCTCCTGAATACCATTGATTGGTTGATAGTAACATCTACTATCCACAGAAATAGCAATAGCCACGACATAAAGCACTTTATAAAATAAAGGGTCTCATTTGACGATCAAGGCACATTCACACTGATAGATCAAGGTGTTGGATGCAAAGACCTAACAAGAGATTTGAGGGAAATTGGACGGCAAAAGCAACAACTGACCAAAACTACTAAGGTGAACTGTTTGGGTCGAAAAGAGAAGGCCAATCCCAGGCAGCCCGCGGTAGCTGCGTGTTATACTCTGCAGTGAATGGCCAGTGTACAGCAGAGGTCTTAAGCATCTCTCATGATTTGCTATGGTATTTTTTTGTTACAGTGCTTGCATAACACACTGCATGGCTCTTAGGTACTTTACACGTATGATTTGTAGAAGTGCAATTCCAATGTGAACCATTTATTTGGACTATCTTCAAAAGGTGTGCTGTTGAGATGAGTCTTGAGTGTTTAGCTTATAATGCTTTTCATTGTGACAGCCGTTTGAAGTTTGGACAAGGCCTGGTACTATAGGTACCAGAGACCCTTGGCCAGATAAGCTACTCCTTCCTTGCAAAGTGTCATAAAAATAAACGTTCCCCCATTCAACCCTTGATCGATTCCTGTTTCACAAAATGGTACATCTGACACTTGTATGTGCCAAGCTGTTTTCTATTTAAAACCATACCTATTTATTCTCTTTTGTAATTACCATGAATCTACTAAGTACTATCCAAGCAACAAATCAATAGACATGTCACAAAACCAGATATTACCACACACAGAAGACCGCATTCAACATTCAAGAAAGTGTAAACAAATAAAGAATGCTGAAACACATAGCAATTATAGGACCCAATAGTTGCAAAATTAATTTTGAGACTTCATTTTTAGAATGTGACTGAGTCCCAATGAGGGCACAGGAAGTATTGGTTCTTAAAAAGATACAGGGGCATATTTACAAGCCCCTTGCGCCACTTTTGCGCCGCCGTTGCGTCACGCATGTGACGCAGCGGCGACGCAAACCATTCGCCGCGTTGCGCTATATTTACAACGTGACGCATCTAGGGAGATGCGTCACGTAGTAAACCCCTGCGCCACATGAAACCTGCGTCAGGTTTCATGTGGGCGTACCGGCGCAGGGGGGGGGCGTTCCGGCGCAGGAACGCCTCGGAAAAGTGACGTAGTGAAATCTACAAGATTTCACGCAGTCACTTTTCCGACGCTGGTGCGTCAAATCCTTACGCCTGCTTCAAGCAGGCGTAAGGATTGACGCACCATGTTAGGGATAGGGAAGGTTGGAACAGTGCTGGAGTTGCGTCGCGCTTGCAACACAACTTCAGCACTGCGCCAACCTTCCGCCGGCAGATGCGTCACGCATCTGCTTATCCTTGCGCCACGATGCGCCGCATTATAAATGCGGCGCATCGGACGTGGCGCAAGGGTAAACTTGCATGACGCATTTTCCCTGGCGCATCCCTGCTGATATGCAGGGATGCGCCAGGGAACGTAAATATGCCCCACAGTTTTTATTATGGATTATTAAAATAAATGTTCCTATGAGACTTTATTTTCTCCCAATTAACAAAAATACTCTTCAGCATTCCAATGTCGATGAATTACGTTTAGACCTCTGCAGTGGAAAATAGCTCTATTGAGATGTCATCAGGACAATTTATACTTCTGTGAAAGTTACTCCTACATAACACAAACACATCAAATAGTTCACTTAATTATGCACAGAAGCATTGTATTCACTTAAAGCTGAGTGTGGTTAAAAATGGCCTTATTTAACAAACCAATTTGTGTCCATCAAAAAGGGGAGATAAGATTTTTTATGTTATTTTCTCATGTTCACTCCACACATTGCAAACCCTATACTCATTTCTGCTCATTTTCTCGGGCGATAGTCACCAGTTCCTAGATGAGTAGCAGACTTAAAGCAGGATTATCACTAGATATATAGACTTAGGGGGATATTCACAAGAACGTGTGCTAAACATCTCCAAAAAATGTTAACGCAACTTTACACATCGCAGCCTATCGCAGGAAAATAACCATGTGTTAACGTGGAATTCACAACACGGCGGTACCATGCAATAGTCCCCCGAAAACGTGGCCAATGTCCGCGATACAACTACCGCGACGGAGATAAAAACACAAACCCCAACGCGTAAAAAGACGCGATGTGCCCAAACGCGATAAGAAAACAGTGACAACCAGCGAGAGGCCAGCAATACTCACGCGTAATGCGGGAAAAAGCACAAGAACAGCATACGGAAAATGCCACTAAAAACGAAATCAACTGCGGAGTACCACGGATGCACCCTGACCGACTGCAGAGGACAACATGAACCCCACAATCCCCACGGAGGAACACCCAGGAATACTGGGCTCGTGGAAGGGCAATGAGAAGAGGAGGAGGAAGACGGGGTACAGTCTACAGGAAAACCCGATTATCGCCACGGATGAGACAGAACACCACCACAAACTGTACGTCACCTCCAACGTGTCATTGGCAACAAAGAGGCAAAGATGGCACACCACCCCGGACCATGTGAATGCCGTCGCATGGCAGAGGAGTACAATGGAAGAGCACAAGAGGCGCTGGACTGATGTGAATGGCAAAATTAAGCAGAAACTCGCTGCCAACATGAAAGCAGCAACGCACCCCGGAGGAGGGGGGCCAGCAGAACACCAGGAGCTGAATGACATGTAGAAGATGGTGGCCACAGTCACCAGTCGGGAGACGGTGACATGAGTTGATGATCTGGACACTGCCCAACATGACCCAACATTACATCAACATGGTGCGTAGCGACCTGGGAATGGGGGGACGGGGGAAGATGGGCACAATGTCACACATGCACAATCAAGCAGGGCACACTGCACACCCACAATGACTCTGGATCATGTCCCTGATCCCACAGGAACACTTCAGCACACACACAAACACCAAGTAGTCCAACGAACACCATGTGCCCAAAGGGGCACCCACCCAACACATCAACATTCACACAACCAACACATGCCCACGTGCGAAACACAGCAAACATGCATATACGTCAGCCACACTGACAATGCAAGAGACACCACATGACGAGTAGCTTGGCTGCAGTCCTATCATCATGGCAATGTGCACGGCACGACACTGAGGTGGCTGAGTGCGGACAACACCCGAAAAGGAGCAGGTCACACTCGGACACAACTACCTGCACAAACAACCCCTGACGTCAATGGCACATCTGCGGACAAACCATGCCCAAGAGTCACAACTCGACAAAGAGCACAAGTTACCCAAGTCTGCAACATCTTAGCACCATGGAAGCACAAAACTGAAAGGCACACCGCATGAACGGGATCAGTGGCAGACAAATCAGAGCCGCAGGAGCGAATCACCCACTGTGCAGCATACGCACATAAGTATAAGTGCACCTCGACATTGACAACATCCCGGTACAAACAGCAACACCTCCACAACAGAACACAGGACACAACAGGTGCCGCAAATGTGCACAACATGGCAAATCACATCTGGCACAGCAGGAAACTGTGACATGACAATGTACAAGTACAACCTGTAACCTGCAAATATGTTTTATTCACACATGCTGTGCTTGTGGACATTTTGTACTGTCCCATGATTGCCAGGGATGGCCACAATGTGACGTTCTCATGAGAAGAAATTGGCAATGATGGTGTTTCTACGGGCCATTCCTGCCGCAGCTGCAGTGGGATGTGGGCCACCTGCCCCATCGTCCCCATCATCGTCCGGTACTTCTGGAACTGGGATCCATGGGGCATTGGTGCGTACACAGATGTTGTGCAACACACAACATGCAATGATCATCTTGCACACGATGTCCGGGCTGTACAGGAGCTTTCCACCTGTGCTGTCCAGGCACCTGAAACGTGACTTCAACATGCCAAATGTGCATTCAACGATGCCCCTGGTGCATATGTGATACAAAAGGGGATGATGGACGGAACGTTTGAGCCAATCAAACACTCACCCCCAGTCAACTGATCTGGGTTTAATCCATCATCATTCTTTAGCTCACTCCACCACCCCAGTTCAGAAATGGCCATATGCAAATCAGTCTGACCCCGTGCCTCATGGGAACAGTCCAGACCGAACTGCCAAGCCATGTCCTCCCTGGACCGGAAACAAGCATCCTAGGATCGGTTTCTGGCATTTCAGCCGTCATCAGCCAGGCTTGCTTGAATCCAGTGGCAAAGTGAGCAAGGGACCCACGTCTGGGCATACCCCCGCCAACTTAGGGCGACCAAAGCGATACAAAAGGGGATGATGGACGGAACGCTTGAGCCAATCAAACACTCACCCCCAGTCAACTGATCTGGGTTTAATCCATCATCATTCTTTAGCTCACTCCACCACCCCAGTTCAGACATGGCCATATGCAAATCAGTCTGACCCCGTGCCTCATGGGAACAGTCCAGCCCGTGCATATGTGGGCTGCATTGTACTGCCTCTGGGCGGGTGTGTTCGGGTCTCGGAGGGGTGTCATCATCCAAGGGCAGAGTGCATATCCTTGATCACCTGGGACAGTGCAGAGAGAAAAGAGTCAATACTTGGTTCGGCATGATGTGATGGCAGGCCCACTAGTCCAGTGACGCCTGTGCTGGCTGTGTGTGGGGTGAGTGTAAGCCAGCCCTCAGGGAGTAGCTGGTGCTGGCAACAACTCCAACAGTCATCAGGCACTCAGAATTGCAATGTCAGAACAACAAGGTAGCATGACTTGAGTCGCAAAGGGTTAGTGGCCCCGGATGCACAGCGGCCGACACCGGCCTACCGCCACGGGACGCTGACCTGCGGGAGACTGGGGTAAGGTCATGAGTGCAGAGCAGGGTCTCGTATGTCTCAGAGGTGCCTTCCGCGGAGTGTTTTGGGGGAGAATGGGAGGTGTACCCCCAGGGCATGATGCAGAGGGCACATGCCAGCTTTGTCCGGCAACATGGCGGATATGAATGCCACAGACTCATGCCAGACACCAAGTCCGTACCTGCCCGTTGCTGATGACAACCCCCAGGCCACAGGCTCAGACACCAACAATGTTCCACCGGAGGCTGACGGTCACTCACGACACACAGGGTTAGTGGCACCAGGTCAGTCCTTGCTACTGGTTGACCTCCTCCGTAACGGTGATCCGTGTTTCCACCAGACTGTGACGCATCTCCCTCTCAATCCTCCCCCTGCATACACTGACATGGACCCTGCCATTGATTAATGATGACTCAGTTCAAGATGTGGGACATGCTGGACTGCAGTGTAGCTCGGCTGCAGCAGTGGAGTATGTCAACGAATGGGGACCCCTGGGGGCCGGTGTCACAGAGGACAGCGATGGCCTGAGGAGGCCGCCAAGGTCGCGGGCATGGGTCTTGAAGCTAGCACTTGCACATGGTGGGCCCTCTTTGACACACAACGGTGTCGGCAGGTGAGCAGTGCGGCCTTGGAGCGCTGGGGCGGGCAGGCCTGGTCTGGGTATCAGCGTCCTGGGGTGCAGCAGGCGCACAGGCTCGCAGGCCCCGCTGCTCACAGCGTCGGCCTCGTGGCGGATTGCGAGGCGCCGCCCTGACAGTGACGTTGGCCTTTCCGGGAGAGAACCACGCTCTGCACCACGGGGTTTTCGTCCACACCCCTGCGCAGGCCTGGCATACTCTGGGCCAACCCACTACGCTCACGCACACAGGGGGGGGCGCAGCGAGCGACATTACCGCGATCTGACCCACGGCCTCGGGTGACATGGTTGCATCCACTGTTCACTACTCTCCAGTCACCAGCAGTTGATGTCTGCATGGACATATCTGTGGTTTGCATACCCATGTCTGTCCAGCACATCCACGCCTCACTTGTCGTTGTCCACATTCCCATTCACGGGCCACTTGCATCCTTCGCACATGGCTGCATTCCGCATCTCCACATGTTCAGCTGTTGTGTGGCTGTGGTGCCATGATATAGCTGTATTGTGTGCAGGGGAAGCCCAGGATCACCATGGAGTTGTGTTGTCGTGTCTGGTAGGTGGGCATGTTGATTGACATGTTGTATGTGGTTTGATCACGTGTGCATTCCCACAGTTGTGCATTGTGTGATGGTGGCTTTGAGGTGTGTGGTGTGTTGATTTGGCACTTACCAACGAGCAGTCCAGTTCCATAGATGCCATCCTGGAAGCGCTGGTTGATGATGGACTGTCGGAAGATGTAGGAATCGTGCACACTGCCGGAGTGGTTTGCGACGACATTGGTGAACATTCCCCGGTGGTCCACCATTGCCTGCACATTGATGGAATGCGTGTGCTTTCTGTTGCGGTAGTGGTGTGCAGTATCCGCAGGGGGCACAAGTGGGACATGTGTGCAGTCAATGGCCCCCAACATGTGTGGGAAGCTAGCAAAGGCGAAGAAGCCTTGCTTTGTCTCCAGCTGTTCCTGCGCAGTGTGGGGGAAGTGAAGGTACTGGGGTATGAAGCTGATGATGGCATCCAGGACAGGTGTGATGAACTTTGATAGGGCTGGCTGTGAGACTCCTCCGACTCTGGCAGTTGTTGGTTGGAAGGTACCAGAGGCCAACAGGTGCAGCACAGCCAGCAGCTTTGTCTGCGGAGGGATGTTGGTTCTCCGCTGGGTTGGGACCGTCAACCTGTGGGCGATGTGGGTCATGATGCGGATGATGGTTCTCCTTTTGAGCCTGTAGTGGGCAATGACTTCCTCGGGCGTTAGGTCTGTGAGACTGGTGCGTTTTCGGTAGGTCCGCTGTCTTACTCTGCGCTGCCTCTGTGGTGATCCGGGGGTGCGGGTCCAGTTCCTGGGGGTGGTGGTGGTCCTGGGGGTGGTGGCAGTGGGTGTTGTGGCCCTGTTGGGGCTCCGAGCTGCATGATGAGTAGCTCCATGGCGTCGTTTGTTCTTCGGGTGTGGCTATGTGCGGGGCTCCGCTGCCTACTGCAGGTAGTCGTCCGGCTTTACACCAGCAGGAGGCAGGTGTTAAATACCTGCTGCTACCGCAGCTTATCGCGTGGTTTTGACTTGCATCGCAGATCTGGCAGTTTGTTGTGAAAGTGGTGTTGTGGTGTTTTTGTGTGTTTTTGCACGGGAACGCCTACTCTGCATCTCATTAGGGTTAGTTGGGGGTGTCCTCCCTGGGGATAAGTTTTGGGGCAGTTATCACGGGAATACTGGCGATGTCTGCAGTTTGCACCCACTTGTGAATGGGGTGTTAAATCTATCTCCACTTTTGATGGGTTAAGGTGGAGATAAATCGGCGGTAGGTCCTTGTGAATATGCCCCCTAGTGAGGTTGTATGCAACTCTGGGTACAACAATTTTTGTTTCTCCAGGATGGGTAGTTATCAGTCAAAATATGCAGGCCCATGCATCAATAACACTTAGGGCCTGATTCACAGAACTAACTTACGTCAAAAACGTAAACGTAAACGTAAACGTAAAGTCAGTACTTTTTAGGTATTCACAGAAGTTAGTAGTCCTAACTTTAGGACTCCTAAATGCCTTCTGTGAATGCCAAAAGTCTGAAAGTTAGGATTTTTCTCAGTTTAGGAGTAGTAAAGTTAAGTAAAATCCTAACTTTAAGACTCTTCGGTATTCACAGAAGGCATTTAGGAGTCCTAAAGTTAGGACTACTAACTTCTGTGAATACCTAAAAAGTACTAACTTTACGTTTACGTTTACGTTTACGTTTTGACGTAAGTTAGTTCTGTGAATCAGGCCATTAATGTGGTGGCTTGTAACAACATTAAATCAGATTCCCATGTCTATATTGAGGTGGACAAAATGTCAGTCTTTGTCCCTGGGTCTATTAATAACATATATAAATCACATATCTGCTGATCTTCTTTATTTGAATGAATAGATCAGTTTTGATTCCATATACATGGATTAGGCTGCAACACAGTTAAGGCACTCATATGTATTGTGTGTGTATGCGTGTGTGTGTGTTTTATCGCTTACTTCACAGACATTTTTTCATAGCTGTTTGTCTAGTGACACATTACTGCTGTGTCTTTTCTGTTTCAGTCTGTGCTATTTTGCCTTTCAGTTTAACTTAGAGTGACTGTTGGAAAATGCCTCTTTTGCATGATCACCCATCACTCTGTCTGCTGGGTCTCTGCTAACCAAGCCACAAGGCATGTGCTCTGACACCTAAAAAAAATTCTAAATTGGCTGTCCTCCTAATTGCCATATTTAACCTACCTAGAAGTCCCTAGTATATGGTAAAAAGCGTGTACATAGAGTCTGTGAGGTATATGTCACTAGTGGACTACAGCTCACATTGTGCCACCACTATAGTGACAATGAAAAACATGACTGCAGGCCTGCTGTCGATAACCAGACTGTGCAGGTTTAACTACAAATTCGACCTCTCAAAATAACTCTTTTTGATAGGCCTAAACCCTCCTTTTAAATATTAATACATCGCCCCTAAGTAGGCCTGCGGCCCAATCATGCAGAATGCATGGTGTTTAAAAGTAGGAGTTCTAAAAGTTTAATGTGCTACATATCCTTACAGTGATAATGCCATAAACGTTATTGTCACAATAGCTTGTTTAACTGTTACATAGGAAAATATTGGGAGTTAATATTAAAATTAAACAATTTTATATTATAAAAAGTTAATTCTTGGACTTTTTAAAATATTTATCACAAGTCCAATTGATTGGAAAAGTAAGATTTATGCAAAATATTTTACACAACATACTTTTAAAAAGTTGTTTCATCCCTAAGACTCTAGAATACCTTTTGCCTGAGCCTCCATCTTTCTCCTAGGAGCAGAACAGCTCCTTGATGAGGTGTAAACTTGCTCCTAGGGCTGAGACAAAGGTCTTGGGTGTGGGAAGGTGTTCTGTTCCTCTGACAGGATGGCCATCTGGGATGGGCTCAGGAGGTTAATTATCTTCAAAGAGGCCTATGCTGTCACAGGCAGATGTAGCTAACACTTGGGCATGCCACCTCCTTTCTCTTTCTAGCTAGCCAATTAGTGGTTGTTACCTTTGATGAGAAACATGGGTATTAGAGACTATCAATCTGCTTTATGAATCTGTAAATCAACCACTTCTGATTTTTGCACATTTGCCATTTCTCATTCCATGCATTCTGGTTGGGCTATATGGTGTATGTATATGAAATTAGCTAATTGATAATTTTTATATGCAAGTTCTTCACAGGCTTTTGCTTAATTACATTTCTAGGGGTGATGTTTTAGCTCATTTCATAATTATTGCTTAAATGATTTTACATTTAGATCTCTTTTTGGCAGAGTTTGGAATGAGATCTGAAGAGGAAAAAAGTGTGCATTTGTGGGTGATTAACTGCGACACGTTGTGGATATTTATAGATGCCATGTATTGCAATAATTTTTTAGCTGACTGATTCATTTACAGTGTATGTTTTATGGATCATATAATCCCGCTTTATAGCCTTATAGCCCTCTGTAGCGGTTTATACTGCCCATCTATTGCTCGCTCCAGTGTTAAAGACTAAAGCTGAAGGGAAGGGCCTTTAACAAGGGAGCGGACCTTAATGTCCGGTATAGCTCAGCTATTGTGGGCTATAAGGCTATTAGAACATTTCGCCCCATCAGGCAGAATGTTCTAATTAGTAAAACAAAGGCTGTACGGACAGAAAGGGGGTTGAAATCCCCTTGGGCTACGTGAGGACTTTGTTCACAGCTGTTGCTGTGAAAGGCCAACATTGGAATGTTAGAGCTCCCGGCTTTTACCAGCCATTATAAGCCTAAAGCTACTCCATTGTCTTCAATGGAGCGCTCAACAATCCAATGTTCTAATATAATCAGCTATAAAGTGCTGTACTGGCCATTAAAGGCCCGCTCCAGCGTTTGGCGAAGCACTTTAACAAGGGAGCGGGACTCTAATGCCGGTATAACCCAGCTACAGAGGACCATAAGGCTATTAGAACATTCTGCCACTAGAGGGCAGAATGTTCCAACACATAAAACAAAGGCCTCACGGAGCCTGGGAGGATTGAAATCCCCTCAGGCTCCATGAAGCCTTTGTTCACAGCAACAGCTGTGAACGACAACATTGGAATGTTGGAGCTCCGGACCTCTACCGGCCATTAGAAGCCCGGAGCACTCCATTGCTTTCAATGGAGCTCCCAACATTCTAATGTTCTAATAAGTTTTAGTGACTGACGGTTAACCACCAAGCAAAACTCTGGACAATCTTTCCCAGAACAGTCGTTCCTCTTATCGATAAAAATGGAGCAAATCCTTTTGTGTCCAAATCACTCTTACAGACCATGGAAGACACGAAAGAAAAGTGGGTTTAATAATTTACAATTAATTGGTCTGTAATAAATACAAATGATTAGAAAACTAGAATGGTTGTGCATCATTTATAGGTGTTACAAGGTTTCAAACTAAACTTGCACATAAGTCCTGCAAAAGTAGGATTTGCATTAAAAAACTTATAATACACTTTTAATGTAAAATTAATTTGTATATAAAAACGCTTGCAAAAGTATTTTAAACAGCATTTTCAAAAGCAGACCATCCGCAGCCATAAATTTGCAAATTCAACTAAAAGTGCAAATTTATTTTACACACTCTCCTAAATTAGATCTCACGACTTGGCTCTAGGACAATTAGACAATTATTTACTATGTTGTGATAAAACAGAAATGACAATAATGCCATACTTTTAATTCATTGCGAACTTGGGAATTATCTAGTTTGTAAATGCAATTTTTGTTGTTGTTTTTTTTAGCTGTGCATGGAGCCTTTCTTTAAAACAACTTCTGTTTCCTGTATATTGCTTTAGGAAATGTTGAAGTTCATAATTGTAGATACAGTATAATTAGTCTAACTCAATAAAAGAATGGCTCTGTAAGCTAACGTCGGAAGGCAATCAGAACACTGCCTTCGGCGCCGAAAAGCAAAACATGTTGCACAGGGTCAGAATTGGCTGTATAAAGCAATACTAAAAAACTCTTCAGCCTGCGCCACTTATGTTGAACGATATAGTAGGCTTATCAATATGGTGCAAGCCACACAAACAATCAGGGTCCGTATTACACATCACTGTTTGCGCCTGGCGCAACTTTCAAAACGTGCGCTGGGCGCAAACAGTGATAATGCGCCCCATTATGGTGTATGCGCTGCCCCCAGGGCAGCCGCAAAATCGTGCTGCCTCCAGGGCAGCGCATTCATGTGAAAACAAGGAGCAGACGCTCTGTTTTTTCACAGTGCAGGCGGCACCTGCCAGCACTTTCAAAGAGGTTTAGAGATCCCCTTGCAGGCGGGTGCAGTCAGTGATTGCAACCGCCTGCAAGGGGATGTCTGGTGGGTCCATGGTACCCCCTGTCTGTAATATGGCGCGGGCGCAGAGTCAAAGGAATTCCCTCATTTGCATGGGGCACGGCCCTTTGCAAATGAGGGAACACCCTATGTTGATAGCGCTGGCACTTTAAGTGCGCAAGGACTATCGGTAATATAGAAGTGGACGCACAAGGGTCTGCGTCCCCTTCTATAATACCAAAGTGCCCCGGGTGCGTGCAAAGCAGGCGCAAACGCCCGTTGCACCCCCGGGGCACCATCTGTAATACGGCCCCAGGGGTGGTTCAGCACCAAATATAAACGTTTTTTGGTAACTTCTTGGTAATATATCTTCATTTGCAATGTGTGTTGAGTTTCATTCACTTTGGTCAAATGATGTCTCTCAAATGTTTCTGGCTTTTGCTGCAAACTGAAAATCTCTTTGTTTCTCAGAGAGAAAAAGAAGTAGCACAAGGTACGTACCCATAGGTATGTTTTTGGCTGCTCATAATTTTGTGAACGAAAGGAATTTACAAAAAAATGAAAGTATGTTTATGTCCAGTAGTAGACGTACGAGGGCACGCTCCATTGCAACTAGGTATGCCTGAAAATAGCAGTATCATGCTAGGTCATGTAACAATATGTTTATAAAATGTGCTTACTACCGACCACTCAGTGTAGGTGTAGGTGTATGATTCTGACAAAGTTGCTTATCATTTCGAGGGTCAGGAAATCGAAGCTCAGCCACTTGTCGTCATAATCATACAAACCAGGGGCTAGATGTGTCATGCTTTGATGTAGCGCAACACAGCAATACAATTTGCTGTCCTGCACCAAATGGAGAGGGCAGATATGTGCCATATATATCAAGATATAACTAATTTCTGCTGTCTCCTTGCACTGGCGTACTCAGTGCAGCCTAGCACCAAGCAGGTATCCTTGCATCATGGTGCAAGGGTGCATGCATTGCAGGAAGGATTGTTTTGTTGCAGGAAGCCATACTTTCCTACACAAAAACAAACCTTAGAGGTGTTTTCCACTTTCTAAGTGTATTGCAGAATGCAGCACACTTAGGGCCTGATTACGAGTTCCTTGCAATATTACGACTCGTGCAAACTCCTGTTTATCCACCGGTCAGAATTATGAGTTTGAAGGTATTTAACGCAGCCCATAATTATCAGATGTGTTAAATGACTCAACCTTCATCAAAATTCGGCAGGTCAATCCTATGGAAACTTAACAGAGGAAAACATACAGTATTTACTGTATCATACAGATTTTGGTGTGTAAACACCAAAATCCACACCACATGTCATTCCCCACAAACTCATAATAAGTGTTGTTTATCGCACCTGATAAATAACATACTCCGTGGTATCATTATTTATCATAGGCAATAATTAACACCTTAGCTCTTAACCAGGCCCTTAGAAAGAGGAAAGTCGAGGATAAATAAAGATTTTCTCCTTGTTGCACCTCTAACGGGAAGGCACAGCATTTTGACGCATTCTCAGGTAGACTGGTCTTGAGAAATCTGGGAATGCACCAAAATCCATGGGTGGATGCATGGGAATACCCACATTCCACCTATGGAACTCCTATCCAGGGCTGGGTAACACAAGCCAGCAACTTGCACTTCCTTGAGTTACTCCCAATTTATCAAGCAATGCAGAGTCATGCATGGTGACCTTGCATTGCTTGGTAAATCTCATTTAAGGATTGCGCCGCCCTTGCAACACCATGTGTGACTCATGGGAAATGCAATACAAGGACAAATCTGACCCCTGATAACAATCAGAAGCACCTAAATACTTCCAGCACAGAGTACTCTGCCCTCCAGCCTGAAACAAGACGAAATTCCAAAACCTTGTTTTACTGTTGTAAACTTTGTAGATGACTACTAAAGTGAACTACATAGCCTGCCTCCACACACTATCCATGGAGCAGAGAAGATGGCCATGTAGCAGGATGTCACCAATAAGGTAAATGTATTGGGACTAAAGGTATATTTGGAAGACGTCAAGAAAAAATGGCAGGATGAGCAGACCTGTGAAAGATAAATTTGTTAAAATACTGATGGCCACTCATATGCCTGTTGAAGGACCAAGATCATGCTTCCATCACCATTATGGACCCGCATATTCTGTCCACTACACACCTTCTCCAGCTGCATGACCTGCATGACCTGCCTGTTCTGAAGACAACCATTGTCAGCCAGGTAAGGGTCTTACATTAATAATCATAGCTACATATTTCTACTCACTGCTAATATCACCATGTCCTCTGAAATCGTGCATGCCAGTCACAGGACACAAGGCCCAATCAATCGTATCCCAAACTCCCCTTACCCCCAATGTAGTATGATCTGCCAACTCACATGTCCCCACAGCCATTAAAATGAGTTTGTGATGTCATGCATTTCCTTTATTCCACCAAGACCCTGTGCAGGCACAGTTGTAAGGGTCAGCAACTACAGCCACTTTCTGTTTAGCGGGGACAAAACAAGGACATGCACAATAACCCAACCCCATCACTGAACAATTTGTTTGTGACAACATGTTATATTCCCGGGTTAGGCCCGTGTAGCGAAGCAGCTTATTTCTTACATTGTCCTCACAATAACATTTCACTCTTGAACTTTTGCACATATTTGCTTACTCTACAATGTTGGATTTGTTTCCCTGAAACTAAACTTGTTTACACAACTAGCTTTGCACAACATTATCACAATGCCCTGAACATCATGTACAAGGTCTCTTTTCGCACTATGTATACATTTAATCTCTATCTTAATCCATGGGGCGACAAGGCTATCTACATATCCATAACATCACTAATCTATACGCACATTGCAAGGCTTCTTTCTATTATAAAGATGAGCATCCTGGTAGATTGGTAGAGGAGGCACTTCAGCTGACACCGAGGGTCCCTGCATGCTGAGACTTCACCCCGCTGCAGTCTGACATCTCGTGAGGGGTGTCTAGTTCGTGACCAAGATGTGGTCCTCCATTGTCTCCCATCAGGTAGTGGGGTTGGATCGTCCCTTGGGGGGATTCTTGGCTCCACACCTACATACACTCTAGGTACACTTAGAATAGGGTTCGCATAGTAGGAGTACACCAGATTACTGCCTCATTATATGCCTGCATATATACATTGTTTTAGGACCATGGTAGAACTATATCTACAGTTTACGCTTTCGGTGCACTTAATCACTTTTAACTTCTTCTGTCTATTAATCATTGCAGCACACGTATTTTTATACAAGAATAATGTTGGTTCAAAAAACGTATTGAAAACGTCCCACTGTGTATTCTCTGTATACTTCTCTGAGAATAAGTGAGCAGGAGTGACTGAGTGAAAGGTTCTGTACTGTTTCCATGATCTTTGAGGGGTCAGGTTTGTCATGTTCAGTGGTTGCCGGAAGGCATCTGCTCCCTGATAGGGTTAGGGGGGCTTACGGTGGCAGTGTGAGCTAGCAGGTCTATAGGCCAACAAATCCTGTGGGGATGTCCGGAATCAGTCCAGACTCCAAGCCCCTGGTTTCTGTTGTCCAACAAACGTGCAGATCCTACAGATTAGTAGGAACTACACAACCAGCACTGTCAGTCCTACAAACTCATAATAGAAATATATCACAACATATGTCCAGTATCACTACAATATCTAACAACCCAAGTCTGCCTGTGCACAACTCACTATTTCCCACCAACGGGAATAACACAAAAAGATCCCCATATGTAATCCCATGTAGTGTGTCGCTTTCACCATTACAGACATGTGCTGCCAGCTCCTTGGCTACCTGCAACCACACTTGGTGCTGTCCTTCTTCCTGCCATGCCATGTGGGCTGACCATTCAGAAGGGAAGCATTACATAGCCTAGTAAGTCATCTACAACTTGAACCATTTAGAGCCACTTCATATCTTGTTCTATACATACACCAAAATGTAGATAGAGTGCACAAAGTTTGGCACCAGGTATAAATATTGGAACCCCAGAACTACTCTTCAGTGCACTCCTAGATCTGTGGAAGATTCCGAAGAAGGACTGCACTGCTGCCCTACTATGTGAAGAACGAGTACTAGGCCTTCTCCCCTTGAGCTCAGGACCATCATAGTGACTCCAACGGCAAATCAAGGTGTTACAAATAGACAAAACACAGTTTCCAGAAGTTCAGCCTTTATTGCACATTTTCACTGCTCCACCTCTTCTCCAGTCTGACTCCTCACAGATCACCCCCCAACATTCTAAGGCAAGCTCTCTGGCCAACTGTAGGAATGTTTTAAAGTTCTAAAGGGCAGAGGGGAGTCAGAGCATACTATATATGATAACTACCATATTACAACATACCTTTCAACCTTATTTCAGAAAATGACATAGGTGAAATTAACTGCATCCACAGACCATACCAGTGGAGGTCAATAAAGTTTGTGATAGAAAACAGACCTAAAATACTCCACAGCAGAAAACACAGAAAATTGATCAAAGAGTATTTACATAAACATCATGTTCCCATGCTCACAATGTAATCTTTTAGCCATACAGGAGCTTTGACTTGTCTTCTAGATGTCACTTGCAAGTAGATACCTCTATCAATTAGTCCTGAGGTGCCCTCAACAATGGGACTAGAAGATGTTTTTTATTTAACCAGTCTGTCCATGCTCCAACACTGGGCATTGTCCATTATGGCTACAGCCTGCTTGATGTTAGCAATACGCAGGGGTTCAAAATATTTAGAATCCTTCCCACCTCTTTCCTCAGGGTTTCTGACATACACCCAATCACCCACTATCCAGAGTTGATGTTTTGTGCCCTGTTTGGTGTCATACTAGTTCTTATATTTTGCTTGGGGTACTGTGATTTTGTCTTTAACTAATGTGGAGCTGTGCCCAACTCTGTCCCCTCCTCCCAACCAAGTGGAAAATAGTTTGGTGCTTCGTTTCTTGCCTTTACATGCCGAAATGTGAGATTCATTATTAATAGGGTCGGGGCAGTGTGGTACGCCCATAGCATAGCCTGGAAAGCATTCTCCACATTCAAGGGATTTATGCTAGCTAGATGGATACACTCTTTGACCATTCGATTAACACTATCTACTTGGCCATTGGCACTTGAACAGTACAAAGCAGTTTTGTGATGTTTAATGTTGTCAACTGTACCCGATTATCAGTAACCATGGTAGCTGGTATACCCTCTGTGGAAAATGTGCCTTTTAAAAATGTAATAAGAGACTGTGTTGTAATTTTATAACCCATCCTGGTGAGAACCCAATGAGAGTGTTTCATCTCTCCTGAACAGTTATTTGGACCAATTATATCTAGAGTTTTTCCCATGGTTTGTTAGGGATAGCGACCGGTGATATGGGAACTTTGTGGACAATTTTAGATTTATCACTATTAGCACATATTGAGCAATCCTTGACTTTGACTTCTACCATGGAGTCCATATCATGGAACCAATACCATTCCTTAACATGTGACTTGGTAATTCTTCTCCTCAGATGACCTTCATGGGCAAGGTCGAAAATCTTATTTCTGAAATGTGTGGGAGGTATGATTTTATTGTGCCTGTGGACTAAGTCATTATTCTCATTGATTTTGTATCTAACTTCCCAATAACATTTGATGGTATCACCCACCTCACTTTTATTATTTGGCCAACCATGCAGAGCACAAGTTTTAAGTTTGACCAATGAAACATCCTCCGAATTAGCTGCAATCCATTTATCATTGGTAATAGCTAGAGAGTTGATTACCAGAGCAGGACTTTCAGATGTTTCCAACTCCTCCTTTAACTCTAAAGGGGCTCTCAATAAAAAATCGGCAGCAGTATTTTGATTGCCAGGGACATATACGTGTTTGAAACATAATCTTTCTAAACCCAGAACCCTTCTGGCAATCTGGGGAGTGCTGTTGCATGACCCTTTGGACGAGAACATATAGATAAGGGGTTTGTGGTCTGTGCGGAAGTCAAATTGTAAGCCCCACACTTAAAACTTGAAGTGCTGAATGGCTCAGAAGCATGCCAGGGCCTCTCTTTCATTAACTGTTTGGTTAGACTCTGACTTGCTTTGGGCCCGCGAAGCGAATGCTACAATTTTTTCCTTCTCATCTATGATTTGAGATATTGCAGCGCCTAAGCCTCTATTGCTGGCATCTGTCTTAAGTATGGTTTTTCTATTGTGTTCAAAATTGCACAGATAGGGAGCTGAGAAAATGGCTTTTTTTACATTTTTGGAAGATAGCTGATGGTCTTCAGACCATTTGTAGGGAATGTGGTTCTTCAATAAGACTCTTAGGCTGTAAGTAAGATCCGAAAAGTTTTTTAACATACTTTTCTATGAATTCCGCTAGACCTGAAAAAGATTTAAAGTTGTCCTTATTTCTTGGAGCACTAGCTTTCTTGACAGCCTCCAGTAAACAAATTTTGGGCTTCAATCCATCTTTGGAAATGTTGTGTTCTAAGTATTGAACCGCACTCATGCCAATCTGGCACTTCTCTTTCCTTTACGTGATCCCTGCTTTCCTGAGTTTGTCAAGAACAACTCTTACATGTTTATCATGCTCATCCACAGTGGCCCCATATATAAGAACAACATCCAGAAAGCATAGAGTTTTAGGAACTCCTTCTAAAACACGCTGCATTATTTTCTGGAAGACAGCAGGAGCAGATGTCAACCTGAATAGCATCCTGCAAAACATGAAAGAACACATGGGAGCGTGAATCCAGTCAACCATCAGGGCTCTGCATGTTACTCCACTTGATGGTAAGCATTGGAAAGATTTAGGATGGAGAAACATACAGCCTCTCCCATGTTGCTTAACATCTTATGATTTCAAGGAAGAGGGTGTCTTACAATCCATATGCTACTGTTAAGGTCGCGTAAATCCACGCATAATCTCATGTCATTTCCCTGATTCTTCTTAGCAATTTCAATGGGGGCTAACCAGTTTGAACTTTCAATTGGCTGTATAATACCCATTGCTTTCAATTTGTTGAGTTCTTTCTCTAAGGGTTTCTTCATAAAATGGGTAATCAGTCTGGTTTAATGTATTGCCAGTTTGGAATCCAACTTCAACTTGATTTTATGTTTTTAATAAAGCCAAATTGTCATTGAACCTTTCTGGGAATTCATCACATATCCGGTCGCCCGTGATGAACTGGTTCACAACCATGATTGCTCTGGGTATTAGAATCCAATTTAATTCCTAGTTCTTTCTGGTGCTGCCAACCAACAAATTGGATCCTTCCCTAACCACATACACCTTGCCCACTGTGGAATGATCCTTGAAAGTTATGAGAGAGTTGAACATACCCTGGATTAAGCAGGCTTACTATTGTCTTGTCAGACATTTTGTTGAGCTCCATAATATTTATATATTAGTAAATAGAGAGCATGAGTCAGCAAATACTTTGATGGGATTACCATCAATGTAAATATTACATTCTAGATAATTGATAGAATGAATCATATCCTCATAATTCACTTGTAAAATAATTTTCCATATAGGTTGGTTATTTTCCTCATGAATTTTGTTATCACCTCCTTTATGTAGCTGTTCTGGCTTGGCAGTTTGAAAAATTGGTAAGATGGTTGCTGCTCCCCCAATGGTAGCATCTTAACCTGTTATTTTCTATCTCAGTTCTTGGACACGGAACACTAGAACGTTTTATCTTAAACATATCATCGTCAGTTTTCTCCTCATTAATCTCTGACACTTGTTCTGTGGTGGGTGTGGATCTGATCTCTTTCATGCATATGGTGGTATGTTCAATGGACTTAGCAATTTCTAAGTCTTCATGCAAATCAAGTTGTTTCTGTAATAAGTTCTCTTGAATCCTAACATTATTGGTACAGCGTACCATTTGTTCTCTAATGAGAGAGTCATTCAATTCTCCAAAATCACACAAATTGCTCAACCCTCTGAGAGCAGAAACATAGTTTTTTACACTCTCTTGTTTGCCTTGAGTGGGGCAGAAAAATTTATGACGCTCTAGAAGAATATTGATTTTGTCCCCAAATTGCTTTTCTAATTTCAAGTAGGTAATTTTATACTCATCAGGCTCATCATCATCATCCTCGTTGTTATATTCCATATAGGTACCCTATATAGGCGCAGGTAACACTGCAACCTTTCACCTATATCCTTCCCTACATTTCATACATAACGGTTCATAGGGACTGACCTTTTACCTAGATACGACACTGCATTCAGAACGCGGGTTTTTCCCTGGTTCAATACTCATACATTATGCATGAGGCTTCTTGGAAGCACAGCAGGACTCACAGCAGGACGAACATCTCCTGTATAATATCAATGTTAAAGTTCAGGCCTGACGTTATCCTTTAGGCTGACACAGTAACGCAGCAAGGTAGGACCCTGGGGAGACCTATGGGTATATATACATCATGTCTTGCTTAAACAGACAGAGGAGACCGTGACTTCCCGGCTGACACACTGACCAGAGACGCTGAGGTTCCTGCATGCAGACGTTCCAGCTAGCAGTGGTCTAACATCCCTCGCGGGGTGTCCAACTCGAGACCAGGACGGGGTCCCACATTCTCTAAACTCTCAGATAATGGGGTGGACTAGATCCTAGAGGGATTCTTGGCATAACACCTACATAGATGCTAGGTACATTTAGGTACATCTAGTTAGGGAGGCATCATAGGAGTACGCACTTTTAATCATGTGTTTTATGTACATGTATATATTCATGATTTCTGCAAGATGGTAGAACTATACCATCCTTTTACTTTCGTAGTATTGCTAATCATATATCTCTGCTACTGTCTAACGGTTGTTTCAGCTCATCTGTTCTACACTAGAATAACAACTGTTCAATAAATACTTATTGAAACACCCAGACTGTTTATTCTGTGTATTTCTCTGAGACAAACTAAGTGAGCACGAGTGACTGAGCGAAAGGTAGTATATTCTTTCCACGATCCTGGGGGATCAGGGTTGTCATGTTCTGACGTTGCCAAGAACTATTCTCTTCCCGATAAGAGGAGACTCTAGTGGCACTGTGAGCTAGCTAATACAGACAGGCTAACGTATCCGGTGGGGGTGCACGGTATCTGTCCGCCACCAAACCCACAGTTTATGTTATCCGAACGTGCAGATCCTGTATAGGAAATTTAGGAACTACACGACATGGCGCCGCCAACGTTGGTTGGGTACTTATTTAAAAGTAGAATCTGAGTAGTTCAGTCGTGCTATTCTCAGAGACCCCTACTCACAAAACACCAGAGACGTCTGGAGTGGGTGGGCACAAACGCCGCCACAGCTGAGTAGGCAAGAAATCCTATTTATTGGCTGTCGGTTAATCAAGCTTGAAGGACACAGTGTTCCTAAAATTGTGCATAAAAACCTTATCTTAGTTCCCTTGAACAAACTTCTTCTTTACAAAATGACTGAGACAAAAGATAACGTAGTAGTAGATCTACACCTCTCAGGAGAAGAAGATGCAGACGCAATTCCGATTGCAGAAAAATTCAGACATACAATCACCCTAAAACTGTTAGAAATGGTTATCAGCTAGGGGTGGCTTAGTAGTTTTCGTGATTGAGGCACACGAATCAAACAAAACAGATGTATTTTATTCATGGGTTACATTCCCAGCAGCAAATGCAAGAACACAGACATTTCACTCTTACACAGAAGGAGATGCACCAGTGGAATATTGTCCGTTCGAGGACATAGAGGTTCAACTCATGTACCAGGAACACTTATACTGGTTTAAAGGCGCCCTACCCCACATAAGAAGAAGAGTAAGACTAGGCCCGCTCGGAGGAGAAGGGGCAACATGGCCAATATTAGCGGCCTACACACCACATCCTGACATTGACATAATGCCACCAGGAGACTTACTCATACAACACAAAGATTTTATTAAAATCTATAGGAACATGACGCAATTCGTCATGAGGACATTCACTGTCCAACCAGCAATAGTTGCAACTAATGGAACTCAAGTACAGGGTACAGCAACTAAAATCACACCACAAACATTACACGCAGTGATGGGTAAAATGCCCTCTAAATGTGAACAAATGCCATTCTGGGTAGCTCAGAAAATCACACAGCTCGAGGCAGTATTCCCGAATACTACCCCGTATGAAAAACACAGAATGCTAACAATCTGCTTGCCCATGGGGATAACACCACAAGTGGAAGATTGTACCACTTGGGGTACAGTCTTTGCTGCCATATATACCAGAACTCATGGTATCCCGTCATTAGCAGTAGTACCTGATTTATTGACACAGATACAAAATGAGTATGGACTGGAGCAGAACCTGCCCTAAACTTAGGGATGAAGTTACTAGGTAACTATGCCCAGGTATCAGCTATAATACTAGCTAACATTAAGGGGGACGCAGCTTCAGTGGCAATCCGCCAACGCCTGAGGGAGTTCGATCCTTTAGAACAGGAACACGAACTACCCAAAATAATTGAAACTGCGTATGCAGAATTAGGCAGAGACAGTTTGGGTGGGAAAGCTTTAAAACCACAACTGATGGGCAGTTCTGAAAAGGACACTTCCAAGCAGACACCTGCTTCTTCTAAAAAGAAGTGGGATAATAAAAAACAACAAAACTTTAAAGGAAATAGATCTCAATCCCGAGGTAGATCTCCTCCACAGGAGCCCTCTGAAAAGAGGTATAATCTCAGGAATAGGGATAACACGTTCCTCTCGTTCCTTTCAGGGTTCATCGAAAAACTCCGAGAGGGAAGGACGGTCAGAAAGACAAGAAGAGCATACAAAGTCCAGAGACAAGCAGCACGCTCAAGATTATACTTCTAAAAAAGAAGAAAAGCCAAAGCAAAAGCCACAGTTCAAAAAGAAGAAAGTTGCAGGTCTAAAGATCAGACATGCCCAGAATTCTGAGGACTCGACTACTGAACGGGGAATGGGCTCTGACGATGCTGGACAGTGTGGCAGAAATAACAATAGCTCGCCAGAACCTGAAGGAATTTCTGGTGACAGCGGACTTAAATGATTATATCACGGTGGAAACACCTGATACTATGGTAAGTGTCCCACATAAAGTATATGAAATAACGCTCCAGAAGGAGGGGGACAAGAGTAGGAAAGTGAGAGATCTCTTTTGGAGAACCTAATGTTTGGCTATGACATTTTGCTAGCTGAACAAGATTGGCCGCCAGCATTCGTCATGGACTGTCCTAAAGGAGAAACGGTAATTATGCCGGCATTCTCAGATGATATTCCCAGGCATTTGCAACACACATATGCGCAGGAGTGGGCAGTAGCCCAGGCTCCGGCATTATACAAAAACCATGTTGGATGGGATGAGGATTCAACCCACCACATAATCCCTATAAAAAATACTCCAACTGCACAGAGGCAGTATCCAATAAAGCAAAAAGCTAAAAAACAGGTCAGGGAGATCTTAGATCAACTTGAATACCAAGGGGTGATTGAAAATTGCACCTCACCAATGAACAATCCTTTGTTTCCTGTCATGAAACCTGACAATACATATCGTCTAGTTTTAGATTACAGACACTTAAACACTTGCACTAAGACATTTGCAGTCCAAAATCCACACAGTGCCGCATTAATGAATAACATTGTGCGGAAAAAATATAAAACAACACTTGATATCTCAAATGGATTCTTCTGCGAGAATGTAGCGCCTGAAAGCAGGCATCTAACAACCTTCTCAGCGCTAGGGACCCAGCGTCAATTTTGTCGACACACCCAGGGGTATAAGAACAGCCCGGGGTTATTTTCGGCCAGGGTAACAGAGTTACTTCAAAATTTAGATGAAGAGGCATTGTCCTATGTGGATGATATTTATCTGACAGACGTTGACCTGGAGGAACACTTGAACAGAGTAAATACCATAATTTTGGGATTTGCATCTGAGGGCTACAAATGTAACTTTAAAAAATCAAAAATTGCCCACCTCAGTGTCCTGTTTTTAGAATAGGATACGAACTTTCAAGTAAAGAAAAGAGCCTGGCAGCCAATTTTTTTGAAAAATGTGCGCTGCTCCAACGTCCGAAATCATTGAAAAATTTACAATCAATACTGGGATTCCTAAATTTTGGTCGAACATACATTTTGGATTACGCAGAAAGAGTAAAACCTTTCTACGACTTAATTAAACCTGATTTCTCAGCCAGAAATTGGACACAGGAACACACAGATACACTTCGTTCCTTACAAGCTGACATGATAGCTTCCAAACACTTACAGACACGCGTAAACGTACGCAACCTGGTGATCCGTATAATCGCGGGTCAATCAGTGTACACCTATCAAACATATAATGAAGGTGAGACAGTACCAATTGCATACAAATCACATTTGTACACAAATGCTGAGATGCGCTATGCATCTACAGAAAAGATTCTAACAGCAGTACAGACCGCTGTAGTGAGAAAGAGCACTGTCTCAGGGGAAACGAATAATAGTAGTTACTCCAGTTCCAGCCTTAGAGGCTGCAACAAAGGCAAGCATTTCCAACGCTAAAGCCTTACATCCAGGATGGGTACAATGGGCTAATTCTCTCACTGCAACAGATGTAGAATACAGGTACAATCCAAATTTAAAGACACAAGCATTCCTGCAATACAAACAAGAATATCCTCTGCCAAACGAAATAACGCCTCTGGATCAGTATGAATATATTATTTATACTGACGGATCTGCTCAACCGGCCATAGGGAGTGAGCAACAATATAGCGCAGCATGTGCAATCGTTAAAGGTCGCATGCGGGATGGAAAGTTCCACCCTAGTTGCACAAAAACGCAATCTCTAGGAGACTGCACGGCACAGTTGGTAGAATTAAAAGCACTGATACTGGCACTTGTAAATACGGATCGAGAATTTCCCACACTAATTGTGTGCGATTCCTTTTACTGTGTGCAGTCTTACAATGAATACTTGCAGTACTGGGTTCAAAACGGGTTCAAAGATGCAAAAGGTGGCACAATTAAGCATAGAATGCTATGGGAACTGGTAGTGGAGTTGAAAACCGAACTACCGATGGCTCACGTGATACATACACTGAGTCATCAGCGTGATGGCATTCACGTTGAAGGGAATTCATTGGCTGATGAAGCCGCAAAGGGGGCTGTATCCACGGCTTCCGTAGCTGCAATCACTCACTCTAAAACGAGAATAGACAGTGAGATTATGGTAGCTATTAATGCAACCCACAAAAACAGCGGAGCAGTACCAAAAAGGTTTCCACTCAAGTACTCCAACAAGTTAGATGCCAATAACATTCCATTTGCTCAGATTCCTGGAGTGGGGGATAGAGTAATTCCAAATATGGATTGTAGGTTAGGTTTAATACTAGCAGCACACGAAGGGATGGGTTCTGTACATGCAGGAGCTGCGGCAACAGTTTCTTTTCTGAAACAAAGCTATTGGTGGCCAGGATTAACAAAGCAGACCAAAGACTTCGTCTTAAACTGCGACATCTGCCAACAGATGAATGGAGCCGTCGTAGCTTGCCCAGCACAGGTACCATTATTAGACAGCATCAGACTGACCATTCGCGTGCACTTACCTGGACCACTGCGGCCCCTTAAAATGTGAAGGGGCTTACAGGTATATCATGGTTGCAGTGGATTCCTGCTCGAGATTCATATGGGTGTGGCCCCAGCGCTCGGCTGACGCTCGAACTGTTATAAAAGACTTGCGAGTCTTCATAGGGACATACGCAATTGTCACACTCCATTCTGACCAAGGCCCTGCGTTTAGCTCTAGGGCTTACAAGGAGGCAATGGGAAGTTTGGGTGTAGCATTGCGGTACTCATCTCCGTACCATCCCGAGGGAAATTTGGTAGTGGAGAGAAAAAACCGAGACTTAAAGCAATCTTTAACAGCTAGAGTATTAGGCACGGGTGAAAGTCGGGTAAAACATCTGTATGGATTTCAGCATGCACTTAACAACATGCCAAGAAGTTCTCTAGGGGGTGTCACTCCATATGAGGTCCTATTTGGGACAAGAATGTGGGTACCTGATCTTGACTGTGAAGGCGCAGTGGCGGATGAAAAACCTTTTGACATCCATGATCGTTTGGCTGTTTTACAGGATCTAAATGAATCCAGGACACAACAAAGTAATGTCCACCTGAAACAGACTGCCATTGGGGAAGTCATATCAGTCACGGCAAGACCTGTCTGTATCCCTAAAGTCGGGGATCTGGTCAGAGAGAAAATAGTGTACAAGAAAGAATTTGGGCCATCCTACAGAAAGCCTGTACCGGTCCTAGCAATTGAAGGAGCAAGAATTGTACTTCTACAGCCTCTTGCTGGAAAAAAGGAGAAAAGATTTGTCTCAATTGACCTAATCAAACCACACTATGTGGCCGATACTAAGCAGTAGGCCACGTGGACTCCAAAGTAGCAGACGCCCTCCTCTCGCTACAATACAAGAAGTTCAAACGGAAAGACTCATCACGTTCGAAGAGCCTCCAACACGGAATGAAGGACTAAGCAACAATGCTATGGAACTCGTTCCTCTTGAACCTGAAGTTTGAATTCAAAATCAAACTCAAAATAACGCACATGTTGCTATTCGACCAAATACAGACGTCTGCGTCAACATACCTCAACAAGAGCAAAGAACGATTTCTACAAATCCTAATGCAATTCCAACAATTGATCGAACTGTTTCTGGCTACTTCATGAACTTTGATACGTTTTCATTGGATCCAAGTGAACCTGAAACGACGCCAGCCCAAAAATCACACAAACAGCAAATAAAAGACTTTATGAACATTCTTAAAAAGACTTACCTGGTGTCACCCTGGGTAGAACCATGGATAAGCACCGGGATACTTTTCTTTCTTTTCTGGGTAGGCTTGGTAATAGTTTTTAGAATGCTTATTAATGGGAAATACATTCGGCAAAGCTCTGCTGCCCAAGAAGTGAACTTACTTTTAAAACCACACCAATCATCTCATCGAGAACAAAGAGACTTGTCATCAGTGAACATTACAGCAGTTCATATACCTGATGGTATAGTGTGGGACAAGGTTGATTTCGATATATTTGGTTCGACTGAAATTTAAAAAATTCCTTATTTATTTAAAATATCATTAAGTGATATCATTACCTCAAGTACATTTTCCGATGATTGGGATTTTGAAACTGTTAATAACATGTCTGATTTGGGAAAATCTGCTGCGTTTTCCACTAGTGAAACAGTGGAAGACACATCAGACTATGAATCAATGTATTATTATCAGCATTATGGTCATCCTTTTCTGCATAGATCTGCAAATCCTAGAAATGTGTTCACATACAACCAGTGGGAACATTGTCCAACACTGCCTAAAGGTAGTTCAAAAACGTTTGCACAGAAGTTTCCATATTTTTCAGTGTTTAATATGTCTGACCCAGCCTCACATTATTATCAGGTTGCACCAACATCAGCACAGAAAAATATGTTAACAAACACCAAACAGATTTACTCTGCATCCTTTATTGCCCAGTTGTCCAAACAAGGTTACGACTTATGGAGAGACGCCATAGACTTAAAATAAGTCTGGGGTACTAGAGAATGGCAACTGCAGGGGTTAGAAGCTTTGTTTAGAGCATGTCTCATCCCTCAGCAGATCATGTTTTTTAACGAGACAGTGCAACAGACGTCTCGCATTGAACTAGCCAAGACCAAAGACTTGAACACACCTTGACTCCATCAAACACCGAGGGAAACGAAACATCACAAACAGGGATTACATTAGATGACATCATACAATACAATAGATCGGACCCCGATTGGAAGAAATGGTTGATTTGGCCCACAGACACTAATGGTTGTCAGGAAAGATTCATGGGTAAAACCGAAGGGTTTGCAATCCATAGGCCAGATCCGTGCTATTTACAGAGACAACATCCAGGGGTAGTGACGTCATACAGTGTTGGGAAGTTGTGCCTTAATTGGCTAGAAACCTCAACACTCACAGAGGTGAAACAACACTTATCCTTACTCACACAAGACATGGATCTTAGGGATTTTTTACTAGGTCCCGGGAAACCATGCCAAAAACGCTTCATATATGCTGGCATTTATGCTGCCTACAATGAAAATTGGAAAATATCCCAACAGGAGGCCGCAGAAAGAATACGGGAAATAGACCGTATTAACTTAGAGAAATCTCTAGCAGTGGTAGACAATGGGTTAACAACATTGACCTCCAGGATATATTCCTTAGGCAACATTGTATCTTCTGCGATAGACATTCTAGAACAAGATTTGGCCATATTACAACACGGGCAATCTCAGTTACGTTCTATAATGTTATTGAGCTGGATGCTGCAATCTTTGCGTGCAGGCTACGTGCCTTGGCGTTTTATCAACAGTACATCTCTGTTTTCTGAATACAATCTAACAGATAAACAGATAGAAATGGCACAAAGGGGAGCAAAATATACAATGCTGCTTATCGAAAAATTGGATAGATTACCATTCACTGTGGCGGAATCGCCGTCTACAGAATGGCTAATCCATGGCCACATAACTCTACAGGTCACTACTTTTCAGTTTCAATATTGCCTTGAACAAAAGCAGGCAGGCAAATATGAAAAAATGGGTAAGGAGTACATTAAGGAATCTTGGGAATTACCATACAGATTTCGATGCCGGAGTGGGGATCGAGAAGTGTTTCTCAGTGGTACAAACTGTGAGAGCGCTTTAAGTGGATCACTCATATGCCAGGATATAATGTTGCACGGAGCTTGTAATGGTTCTGTAGCAAACCTGTCCTGTCATTTGAAGGGTGCCCCAGCTGCAGTGATTACTCCAGCATTCAGGCTACTTTCAAATGGGAGTTACTTGATGCTGAACAGTCAAGGCTGATGTGGCATGGTCCCGGGCATCGCATATCTGGTAACCGTGAGCTCCAGGGTTACTTGTTGTATGCAAGTATTGTTTCCACTGACACATACAGTCAGGGAGGCTCCGTTATGGCCTTCACTGAATGTTTCTTTAATACGGTTTGATACTCTAAGCGGAATGAAAGCCATGCTTCTACAGAAGTCTGTGCCCTTAACCTCCGCTCGAGAGACTTTTAATCTCCAGATCACAAGGTCTTCAGCTGAGATACAGGCGCTTATTAATACTAACTGCCCTTTCCATTTCATAGAAATGATGAATCGTATCTTTAACATGTCTGATACGACTGGCATTGTCCACCTATTTAAGACCATAGGTTCTGGACTTCTAAGCACCTTTCAGACGGTACTTGGAGTTATACCAAACTTCATACACTCCGTATTCAGAAACATCTTTGGAGGACTTCAGCTGATCCTGTTTCTAATAGCAGGTATTCTGATTGTTATTTTTCTGCTACGCAATGGACGTCCCAGTCACCAAGGAGATGGAAAGAGTGCTCCTGGAGCGGAAATACCGTGACCGAATGGTACAACACCTAGGCATGCCTCGCCAGAGAGAACTAAGTGCGTCTTGGTTCCTGTCATTTCGACCAGTCTGGATGGACTGCATCTTACCTGTCCTCTGATGCCTGTTTTGCGGAGAAGAATGCATGTTAGACCTTTGTTTGACACTCCCATCATGTGTGCAACTGGACGTGAATGCTCTACTGGACCCAATAACGGCCCATGTTCTGCAGTGTCCTCAGCGCATTCCAATGCTGTTGGCAGCATTCCTTGAGCCACCACAGGTTATAACTACACCTGTTGGTATGAACATCGGCTCCTCCTCTGGCACCCAGGCTTTGGACGGCACACAGGCTGCCCCAGCGCCGGCTGCGGACAGCGCAGAAGATCATCTGTGCTCAACTGACATTCTTTGCGAGGTGTTACAGGGGCGTCTACTGCGGAAGCAAGCAATGGAAATGTTGCATCTACCAGACAGGACACATAAACATTTTGACTCATTTTGGCTCGTCGTGCGCTGGATACAAATTCGCCCTTTTTAATAACAAGCTCAATTTGGAACTCAGATACAAAATTGACATTCCTTTTCATTTATTTGGGCATGAATGGCTTTCTAAGGCTTATAGTGTTTCGGACTATAACTACGGACACTTTTAGAGCTATAGTTTGCAAGCATTTTTCTCGTTACACATTTTAAGGTTTTTTAGACTTTTTTAGACGTTTTTAAACATTTTAGCAAAAGAAATGTTTTCACTTTAGTGCGTACCAATGTCTAGTTAGTATGGTAATACACATAAGTTACATATGTCGTCCAGTCGGAAGAGGAGTGGGTGTTATATTCCATATAGGTGCCCTATATAGGTAACACTGCAACCTTTCACCTATATCCTTCCCTACATTTCATACATAACGGTTCATAGGTACTGACCTTTTACCTAGATACGACACTGCATTCAGAAGGCGGGTTTTTCCCTGGTTCAATACTCTTACATTATGCATGAGGCTTCTTGGAAGCACAGGAGGGCTCACAGCAGGATGAACATCTCCTGTATAATATCTATGTTAAAGTTCATGCCTGACGTCATCCTTTAGGCCGAAACAGTAATGCAGCAAGGTAGGACCCCTGGGGAGACCTATGGGTATATATACATCATGTCTTGCTTAGACAGACAGAGGAGACCGTGACTTCCCGGCTGACACACTGACCAGAGACACTGAGGTTCCTGCACGCAGACACTCCAGCTAGCAGTGGTCTAACATCCCTCGCGGGGTGTCCAACTCGAGACCAGGACGGGGTCCCACATTCTCTAAACTCTCAGGTAATGGGGTAGACTAGATCCTAGAGGGATTCTTGGCATAACACCTACATAGATGCTAGGTACATTTAGGTACATCTAGTTAGGGAGGCATCGTAGGAGTACGCACTTTTTATCATTTGTTTTATGTACATGTATATATTCATGATTTCTGCAAGATGGTAGAACGATACCATCCTTTTACTTTCGTAGTATTGCTAATCATATATCTCTGCTACTGTCTAACGGTTGTTGCAACTCATCTGTTCTACACTAGACTAACAACTGTTCAATTAATACTTATTGAAACGCCCAGACTGTTTATTCTCTGTATCTCTCTGAGACAAACTAAGTGAGCACGAGTGACTGAGCGAAAGGTAGTATATTGTTTCCACGATCCTGGGGGATCAGGGTTCTCATGTTCTGAGGTTGCCAAGAACTATTCTCTCCCGATAAGAGGAGACTCTAGTGGCACTGTGAGCTAGCTAATACAGAGAGGCTAACGTATCCGGTGGGGGTGCACGGAATTCGTCCGCCACCAAACCCACAGTTTATGTTATCCGAACGCGCAGATCCTGTATAGGTAATATAGGAACTACACGACATCGTCTTGAGGTAATTATGGTTCAGGAAGCAATTCATAAGTTTCCTGTCATGAGTTCCCAAATTATGAAATAAATTATGTTGCTTTCTTACTGGACTAAACTTCTCACCTCTTATAGCTCTCAGATAAGATTGAAACGTCTTAATCCATTCTTTCCACGGAATGTTAGGTTTCACTATCTCATTTAAAAATGGATTAGGTTGAGACATAGTTGCTGCTGCCATCATGAATAGAGGGTAACAAGGAGTGAAGATAAATAGGAAAACTAGTAACTTGATAGCCCTTACAACTTAAGCTAAATGAGACAGAAAGAGAGTTCATAGTATTGACCTTAACCATGGCACTTTAGACCTGAGCTATCTGTAAAGCTGGATAAAAGTACATATAAAATACATAAACCCTCAGCTATGTAAAATGCCCAATCACATAACCTTAGAAATGAGAAGAGAATGGTTGAAGTTAAATCTCTCTCAATAATATCTAGGAACAACGGGGCTAATTCACAGAACTAATCTGAGACAAAATCCTAAACTTACTACTTTTGGTATTCACAGAAGGCATTTAGTAGTAGTAAAGTTAGGATTCCTAACTTTACTACTACTAAACTGAGACAAAATCCTAACTTTATGACTTTCGGTATTCACAAAAGGGATTTGGTAGTAGTAAAGTTAGGATTCCTAACTGTACTACTACTAAATGCCTTCGGTGAATACCAAAAGTAGTAAGTTTAGGATTTTGTCTTAGATTACTTTTGTGAATCGGGCCCAACGAGATGAATAAAAGTAGATATTATGCACCATAACTACTCACAATTCATAACATTTTCCAATCATGTACTTGCATACATAGGATGTACGATTTCCATTGAGCATGTGCAAAGCAAGTCACCACCTTTATTATGAAACAGGTGTGCACGTCACCGTAAAGCATGTGGGCTGGGTGCTCTACTCGAAGAGGCTGAAGAAATGAAGCCTTTAAAGTAAGTGTGTGCATCACCAAAATATTCAGGCTGACTCACTTTGTCAAGTAGGTGTGCGGGTCACTGAAAATATGCAGGCTGACACACACTGACTCAATTTATCAAGTAAGGGTGCTCGTCACTCAAAATATGCCAGCTGACACGCTCTAATGAAGCTGATCATTTGGGTGTTCATGTCATGTTCATGGCAGTTCGGGCTGGACTGTTCCCATGAGGCACATGGTCAGACTGATTTGCATATGGCCATGTCTGAACTGGGGTGGTGGAGTGAGCTAAAGAATGATGATGGATTAAACCCAGATCAGTTGACTGGGGGTGAGTGTTTGATTGGCTCAAACGTTCCGTCCATCATCCCCTTTTGTATCGCTTTGGTCGCCCTAAGTTGGCGGGGTATGCCCAGACGTGGGTCCCTTGCTCACTTTGCCACTGGATTCAAGCAAGCCTGGCTGATGACGGCTGAAATGCCAGAAACCGGTCCTAGGATGCTTGTTTCCGGTCCAGGGAAGACATGGCTTGGCAGTTCGGGCTGGACTGTTCCCATGAGGCACAGGGTCAGACTGATTTGCATATGGCCATGTCTGAACTGGGGTGGTGGAGTGAGCTAAAGAATGATGATGGATTAAACCCAGATCAGTTGACTGGGGGTGAGTGTTTGATTGGCTCAAACGTTCCGTCCATCATCCCCTTTTGTATCGCTTTGGTCGCCCCTAAGTTGGCGGGGGTATGCCCAGACGTGGGTCCCTTGCTCACTTTGCCACTGGATTCAAGCAAGCCTGGCTGATGACGGCTGAAATGCCAGAAACCGGTCCTAGGATGCTTGTGTCCGGTCCAGGGAAGACATGGCTTGGCAGTTCGGGCTGGACTGTTCCCATGAGGCACAGGGTCAGACTGATTTGCATATGGCCATGTCTGAACTGGGGTGGTGGAGTGAGCTAAAGAATGATGATGGATTAAACCCAGATCAGTTGACTGGGGGTGAGTGTTTGATTGGCTCAAACGTTCCGTCCATCATCCCCTTTTGTATCGCTTTGGTCGCCCTAAGTTGGCGGGGGTATGCCCAGACGTGGGTCCCTTGCTCACTTTGCCACTGGATTCAAGCAAGCCTGGCTGATGACGGCTGAAATGCCAGAAACCGGTCCTAGGATGCTTGTTTCCGGTCCAGGGAAGACATGGCTTGGCAGTTCGGGCTGGACTGTTCCCATGAGGCACAGGGTCAGACTGATTTGCATATGGCCATGTCTGAACTGGGGTGGTGGAGTGAGCTAAAGAATGATGATGGATTAAACCCAGATCAGTTGACTGGGGTGAGTGTTTGATTGGCTCAAACGTTCCGTCCATCATCCCCTTTTGTATCGCTTTGGTCGCCCTAAGTTGGCGGGGGTATGCCCAGACGTGGGTCCCTTGCTCACTTTGCCACTGGATTCAAGCAAGCCTGGCTGAAGACGGCTGAAATGCCAGAAACCGGTCCTAGGATGCTTGTTTCCGGTCCAGGGAAGACATGGCTTGGCAGTTCGGGCTGGACTGTTCCCATGAGGCACAGGGTCAGACTGATTTGCATATGGCCATGTCTGAACTGGGGTGGTGGAGTGAGCTAAAGAATGATGATGGATTAAACCCAGATCAGTTGACTGGGGGTGAGTGTTTGATTGGCTCAAACGTTCCGTCCATCATCCCCTTTGTATCACTAAAAATATACAGGCGGACACGCCTTGGCAGAAGAAAGGAAGTCAGTTCAGCTGGTGTAAGCACCACCGACAATATATAGGCTGACGCGCTAAAGCCCTCAAGGCTGAAGAAAAGAAGCTGGTGTACCTGTCACCGAAATAGATGTAGAAGCTCTCTTTGTTGTAGAGAACAAGAAATGAGGAGCAGAGGTGGAGTCAACCTTGGAAGTATTGACGAGGAGACTCCCACTGTCATACCCCTGAGGGAATCTGGGAAGGAAGAATGCGGTGGAAAGGAATCGTAACTGGCTTAACTCACTCCAGCTGTGCCAGTCAGCATAGTGGCTCAGCAAACACCCCCTGCACAACCGCTCCATAGGTGAAATAGCAAGGTGTGCCTGTCAGCGCTACTTGGAAGATCCTCCTGAAAATGGAGCAAAATGCAGTAAGCATGACAGGCTACCAATTGCCAGGGGTGCCTGTCAGCGAAACTGCGGGATTCACCCACAGCTGTGCCCCAGAATGAATGGATGGAGAACTCTACCTGGCTTCACAAAAGCAAGGGCAATAGGACTGAAGCTCACCACAGTCTTTCAGCACATCCAGAGAAATCCTTCCCCAGGCCGACCGACAGCAGGTCAATGCAGCTCGCCAGCACAAACAGAGGTAGTGTACAGAGTGACCAGTTAGAGATCACCTCAGACCTGGCTTATAGGCAGAAGGAGGCAATGGGATACACGCACACCCCAAAAACTGTTACAATTATGTCCAGAGTGCTAGGCAACTTGCACCTCAAAACAGTGTTGACAGGGGAAGGAGTGACCTTGACAGTGCTGGTAGGAATTCAGAGCCCATCTGCTGACCGAAAACCTCCAAAAGTGGGCACTACGTCAGGTAAGAAAATCTTTACCACACATAGACAGAGCCAGTACATTGTTAAAAAGTACAGTACCTTTTTCCATGTGAAGCCAACATAGAGAATTAGATCCTTTTACTCAGAGCCACCATCACAGGAAAAAGAGGGTTTAGAATGCAGAAGGGGTGGAGATGGCAGGTGCCCCCTTACACAGACCAACTCATCGCCAGTGTTACAAATAGACGAAACGCGGGTTCAAGAAGTTCAGCCTTTATTGCACGTCTCCACTGCTCCACCTCTTCTCCAGTCTGACTCCTCACAGTTCACCCCTCAACATTCTAAGGCAAGCTCTCTGGCCATCTGTAGGAATGTTCTAACGTTCTAAAGGGGTGAGTGGAGTGGGAACATACTACCTGTGATAACTACCATATTACAACACAAGGCATACCACATATGCATACATTGTGAGTGTTAGACCTGACACCCTTGGGTGGTGGGCCCCCAAACCTTTTGCCTTTACCCTTTCTCCTCCTATTTTTGCTCAATTGGTTCTTTTTGGCTTTAGTACTCTGTGTACTTTACCACTGGCAACCAGTGCTAAAGTGATTGTGCTCTTTCCCAAAAATATGGCATAATTGACCTACTCTTGATTGGCACATTTAATTTACCTTTAACCCCCTATTCTGTGGAACTACATGTACCAAGGGCCTGTAAATTAAATTATACCAGTGAGCCTTCAACACTCATTTTGCCACCACCAAAGCAGAACTTTAAAACTTGTTTCCAGCTTGCCACTACATCCTGTAGCGCAGTTTTAAATTGACTTTTCAACTTGCAAGAATACATCTTTTGGCAGACCTAAACCTTTCTTTTTAATACTTAGAGGTCGTCCCTAAGGTAGGCTCTAACAGCTCCTAGGGCAAGGTCCAAGGAATTTAGAAAGTAGGATTTGCAAACTTAAGTTTTACATATCCTGGCAGGGAAAAACACCTAAAGTTGTTTATCGCTATGGTAATCCCTATCTCACTCATTGACTAACACTGGGTTGCCTTATTACATTTATTAAGTGCTAACTGTGGTTTGGGAGCAGATAGGGATATGCTGTTTAGACTCAAATTCATTGTAATTTAAAATCATTTTTAAGGGTAAAGTCAGATTTAAGTCACAATTCTGGAATTGCCACTTTTAGAAAGTTAGTATTTTCTTTGCCTAACAATTTGTGCCCTCTGACACTATCCTTGCCCAATGAGAGTGAGTAACTCTGCTGTTGGGATTTGTGTATTCCTCCCAGACAGGTCACAAAGAGGAAAAGGTGGGGGGGGCATGGGCAATCCTGCCAGGGTGTCTGGAGGGGGAGCTGTACCCTGCCCCACTTACAATTCAAAGTGCTTGCCTCCAGAACACACAAAGTAACATTACACAAGTCTTGTATTACCCTAGACAGTTTGTAACCTTGACAGGAGAAGGGATGAACTTTCCAGAGCCAGAAGTGGGGGTAAGGCAACATGTCCCCCCGCTCACAACGTCTGGCAGCATGTGTAAATATCGGACCCCCAGAACCACTCTTCAGTGCACTCCTAGACCAGTGGAAAAGTCAGAAGAAGGACTGCCCTGATGCCCTGGTGTCTTACGAAGGAGGACTAGACCTGCTCCTTGAGCAAAGGAACATCAGAGTGACTCCAAGAACTAGTTGGCTGGCCTCCTGTGTGAGCTACATGAACATACCAGGCTCCTTAGGCTTTGGACCCTGATGTTGGCCTCTGCTGGAGTGAGTCCTAACCCACCAAGTGGTACCCCCCAGGTCATGGACCCTTGGAAATGGTGTTGGTAGTACTCCTCCTACCAGAATCCAAAACCTGGGATTTAGCAATTTTTCCAGCAAAACTGCACGGAGAACCGACAGAAGAAGGGACCTACCTGCCAGCTGATCTAGCCAAGGTGCATTGCCAGTCAGCCTGACTTCACGGTAACTCCCACTACGTTCTTGTCTGCAGCAGCAAATGCTCTTTATTGGGGCTTACTGGCAGTGGTATTCGACCTCGTGGAGCCCTCTTTGGCTACAGTCTGCAGCCTCGTCCCGCTGGGTGAATCCGAGCTCTAGAAAACTTCTAAGTTCAAAGGTAGAAATCTTCACCAAGCTCAATGACGACCAGCTCCCCATCGACAACGATGAAATCCTTGTCCTTGAAATTCAGCTTCTCCCACTCTAAGCTTTTTCCCATCTTGGTCAACAGCTTCACAGAGACCTCATCCAGCGGCTCACCGGTGTCGATGACACATCCTCGGATATAGACTGCAGTCCAAAGGTGAACTGAGACTGGACCCAATCCATCACTTGCATCCGAACCACGCTACTTCATGGTGAGCCTTAACTTTTGACTTTGCACCAGTCTCGCGCAACCAGATACCCGCAGCTGGTGCTTTGATTTTTTAGGCACTATTTTTCACTAAAAGTTTTAAAAAGTCATAACTCTGGTTTTACTGATTGGATTTAATTTATTTTGTTTCTTTTTATTTATTTAACTTTATTCTACTTATTTACAATTAGTGTGGGTTTTTCTTGTATTTTGTTTTCGATTTTTTGCTGTTTGTGTGCTGCCTAAGTACTTTACACATTGCCTCTCAGTTAAGACAAACTGCCAAGCTTCCTGAGGGTTAATCACTGGTTAATTTAGTGACTTTTTGTGGTTCACCCTGAGAAGGTTTTTATTATTTGAGTGGGGCTTACATCCTTTTCACCTAATAACCCAATTTCTTACAGTGAGTATACAATCCAGACATGTGTTTGATTTTTTTCATTGAGCTGGTGGCCCTAATGTGAAGGGAAACTTCATTTGAGGCTTGAGGAGCCCGGTAGAGGAAAGCACAGCTATTGGTTCTGGCTCTTACAGGGGACCGCTGTGAGCCGGAAGTTGGCTGACCAGACTTGTCTGGTTTGGGTGTGGAAATTGATGCAGCTGTTCGGGTAAGTGAGAGTTAGGTTGTGCAGTGATTTGTAGGTGCGCGTTTGTGTAGTAGGTTTTTGAAGAATGTGTGCTTTTGGATGGGGAGCCTGTGAAGGTCTTTGAGTTTAGTGGATATGTGGGTGCTAGATGGGAGATTGAGTGTGAGTCTGGTCGCTAATTTCTGAATGATCTGGAGCCACTTTTTGAGTTGGATTGAGATTGCAATGTAGAATGTGCTCCTGTAGTCTAGCTTGCTGGTGATAAGTGCGTGGGTGCTATTTCAGTGGGTGCTGAGAGTAAGCTACTTGAAGATAGTTCTAAGGATCTTGATGTTGTGGAAGCAGATGGAGGTGATTGAGTTGACTTGGCTGGACATTGAGAGTTCGTTGCCCACCACGATCCCTAGGTTCCTAGCACGGTTGGACGGGGGAGTCGGTCCCAATTTAGATGGCCACCGAAATGAGGAGCAGAGTATTGTGTCCTTCCTGAAGAGTACCATCTCCGTGTTATACAAGTTGAGCTTCAGGCAGTTGGATTTCATCCAGAGGGTGACTTCTGATATACACTCAATAAACTTTGCTTGTTTACTGGCGGTGACCCTGCAGATGGACAGAATGAGTTGTGTGTCATCAGTGTATGAGATGATGATGAGCCAAAGGTTTGGATGATGTTAGCGAGCAGTTCTATGTAGACATTAAAGAGCTTGGAAATGATTGATGATCTCAGGGGAACTACGCAAATCAGCTCCGTGGTTTTAGAGGTGGCTAGACTGACTTTCTGCATGGATCATGTGAGGAAGGAGCTGATCCACTGAAGTGCTGTTTATCAAATTCGTGTCTAATGAAGGCATTGGATGAAGATCAGGTCAGAGATGTAATGTCCAGTAAATGTTCAGTATTTGTAAAGCGCGAACAAGTACCCGAGGGCGTCAAGGCACTGGGGGCCATCGGGAAGATTAAGCGAGCTATTGCCAAGAGTCACATGGTGCTGGGCTGATCTGCCACCGAGGATCAAACCGTGAGCCGCGGGTTCCGGAGTCAGTCACCCTGGCCGCTGCGCCACACATGAATATGGTACTGAAAGTCACAGAGACACCATTGACTGGCCCTGCCTGACCCTCGTACCTGTCTGCCTTGGCCCTCGGGTCAGGCCTGGTCCTTCTAGACCCACATCTCTGTTGCACATTTGGCCTCCCTTCTTCCATTTTTTTATTTGTTTTCCACATTTGCAGCTTTTATCTGGGCTTTCTTTCACCACTTTTGCCTCTTATTTTTACTCATTTTTGCCCCACTCTTCCCACTTTGTCCACTCTTTCAGTTTCTCTCTCTCACACCCACACGTTTGCCTCTTTTTGCCCTGCTTTTGCCACTTTTCCTTTCTTTTATTTGTCACTTTGCTGTGCTTGACTTTCATTTTCACCATCGCTTCCAGCCTTAGTGCCCCACCCGCACTGTGTTCTCACCTACTCCTTCCTGCAACCACCTCTTGCCTATCTCCTGCTGGATGTCCAGGCCCCCAGGGTCTTCTACCCACATCTCACATACAGAATGGCAGCCACAGTGTGGATGTTCAGCGGTCGCATGCAGCAAGTTTGACTCTGGAGCACCAAAGGCAAACCCATCGGTGCCCCATCCATGCCTGGCCAGCCAGTGCCAATGATCCACCACCATCCCAGATTAGTCCAAGACACTAATGTGCCAACCCCCACGTGCTCTGAATCCTGGGCACCATTCCCAACAGTGCTGTCTGACTGCTCTGACAAGCACGAAGATGCCTTCTCCTGCATCACCTACTGCTTCTCCTGCAACCCTGGCAGCACTCTCCTCTTCAAAACCCTCTCACCACACTTACACACCAGTGTCCAACAACATAGACACACACTACATTCACCTCTAACTGACCTGCACCCAACTCAACACCTGCTCGCTCACCAAGCACTCTGTAGAAATCTGAGCCCTCTTACACAAACTCTCCCCAGACCTACAATTGTATGTTGTAGTTGTGTATGTCACGTTTGCACTACCCAAGTCATACCAAATCATGGATGTCAGTATATGTGATCTACAATCGACACCATACTACAGGTCTGTGGACAAATATGAGTCTTTTTCATATCAGAACAACAAACAAGAGGATATACCCCTTCCACTAGCAGCTTCAAATATGTAATTACAGGAGAGAGCACCTTACTTTTCAGGCCACCATCATGGTGGGTACACCCACCTGTCACCAAGTCAGTAATGGTTACAATCTCCTTACTGAGCAATCATACAGATTGCAAGTCCCTAAGCACAAGGACCAATGCCAGATGTGTTTGTCCCAGCTAAGCAGGTCATGCCAATACCCACCACAAACACTGCCGGAGCCCAAATATATTCCCATTACCACTAATTGCTGCCCTCACTCCCAGGCGCTATTCATTTGTTCTTTCCATCTTCTCAACAACAGGGCTCCACAGGTGAGCAATGAGTAATAACTCTACCTCAATTCTAACCAGGTGGTCAAGGAAGACAGTCACATATGTGTGTATAATTGGCCCAGGTAGGGTCGGACCTTCTTGGTGAAGAATCTTCTAGTGGCACTGACCATATTAGTGTCCTTTTAATCCATGAAAACCTATCTGGGGACTAACCACAAGCAGGACCACACAGATGTGCTGGAGAAGCATAACCTGCCCCTCGAGAACCAGAACCGAGTTCTCTGAGAAGCTTTTGAGATGAACCAAGAGCAATTACATATGGTGAGGAAGTAGAACACCTGGAGGCATGATGAGGTCCTGTAGCTCATTTTGGCCCATGCCAATGGCCCACTAGTCACTTTTTCAGAAACTAGTAATGCCCCTGGTCCATCTGGTATCAGAAATCCTCCTGTCTTCTCTCTGATTCCAAATGGGGTAAAGGCAACGACTAGATACAAGTTTATATATCATAAAGAGCAGTTCAGGCTATATGTTTCCACATTTTGTCAGGAAAAAACAACACAATAGAGTGCACTTTAGTTAACATATACACATGACCAAACAATCTATATATCTTTGTTTTAAAAAAGGATATTTTTATTCAAGGTATCTCATTAGAGAGAAGGATCTTTTTTGTGAAAAAGTTTAAAATGTATCAAGTATATAGTTTTATGTACAATTGTTAGTATTGATATTCTCAATCATCAATGATTCACAATATAGCAAACTGATATATAGTCATAGGTCTGTGGAAAGCATATACATAGTCACATATCTATGAAGGACAGATACATGCATACATAAATGTGACAAAAATTATACATAGATCTACCGCCAGCCTTTGAATTGTTTCACAGTCTACCCATCTTTTCTTGCATTTTAAATTTATGTATAATGTTGTTATGTATAATTTTTGTCACAAATATGTATGCATGTATGCATGTATCTGTCCTTCATAGATATATGACTATGTATATGCTTTCCACAGACCTATGACTATATATCAGTTTGCTATATTGTGAATCATTGATGATTGAGAATATCAATACTAACAATTGTACATAAAACTATATATTTGATACATTTTAAACTTTTTTCACAAAAAAGATCCTTCTCTCTAATGAGATACCTTGAATAAAAATATCCTTTTTTAAAACAAAGATATAGATTGTTTGGTCATGTGTATATGTTAACTAAAGTGCACTCTATTGTGTTGTTTTTCCTGACAAATGTGGAAACATATAGCCTGAGCTGCTCTTTATGAATATATAAACTTGTATCTAGTCTTGCCTTTACCCCATTTGTAAATTTACCCTACAGCTAGCAAGTTTCATTGTTTATCGTAGGGGTCCCCTTTTTTCCAAATCATAATTCTCTCTGATTCCAGACAACAACTACTTCCAGTGCACAACCTTATCTAGACCCCAAACTAAACCCTATTTGCATTGCTAGGACATGGAAGCCAAGCACTGACTCCAAAACCATGCCATTGATTATTCAGATTCACTACCCTCTCACATACACTACACTGTTTCACACACGTGCCCTTTTCACCATTACCTACCTACACTCCTCTCAGAATAAATGTATTTGCACAAACCAATTTCCTTTCTATCATTTCTTTTGCACGTGCTTGTGCAGTGAAATTTTACTCGAAATGTGCGGCAAATGCATGGATATATTCAAGCGATGTTGACTACATGACTCACAACAAAATAAGAATTCTCGGCACACATATCTCTCTTGTTATTTTTGCACGTCCCAATCAAAATGATGAGGACCACCGAGTGATTCTATATTTTCTCATCAGGCACATTGCAATGCTCTAGGTTCCTTGACATTAGTACTTTTCACAGTTTTTCACATTTTTTTCATGTATTGTTTTTTGTTGTTTCTTGTTGCATTTGTCTCAGCAGAAGTACCTGTCTTATCATTTTAGCACTTTCCATTTAGTGCATTGCTTATCATTTCTCATCATGTGCATCGTCTCATTCCTCAGCATACGAACCTGCTTTGCAATTTCACACTTTCCAATCAGGTGGCAGTTCGTACCACAAGAAATTATCCGGATGACACCAGCAACTGTTTCTTGGCCAGTCCCCAAGCTTTTACAAAGACTGCTTATAGACCAGCTAAATCAGCCTCAAGAGCCACAAACCAGCATCAGGACCACAGCAGCCTAGGATGGCCTGAATAGACTAATTTGCCCAGGGCAAGCAGCAGCCAGGCTGAAATATTAGCCTCATACAACCCTCTAACTTCCCCCTTTCTTTCCCCACTTCCCTCCATTCCTCAAATATCTCACTCTATCCACACCCCATCTCGTTCCAAATATCCAAATATAGGACTAATGTCAGGAGCTAAGACATAGTCAGAGGAAGCACCAGGCCTGTGTCAAGAACTTTGTTACACTTGGCATCGTTGGCGTGGTTTCCCCTGACTTTTAGCCTCTACCTCCTGTATTTTTTATGCTGTCCTGGATTTAGTTTTTGCTGGCTTAGATGCTTTGGGCACTTTGCCACTGCTGATCAGTGTCAAAGTGCAAGTGCTCCCTGTGTAAATTGTTGTTACAATTGGTTCTCCCTAATTGGCATATTTGATTTACTGGTAAGTCCCTAGTAAAGTGCACTGAAGTTAGCCAGGGCCTGTAAATCAAATGCTACTAGTGGGGCTGCAGCACTGATTGTGCCACACACACGAGTAGCCCTGAAAAGGTATCTCAGACCTACCACTGCAGTGTCTGTGCGCAGTTGTTAACCACCATGTTGACTTGGCAAGTGCACCCACTTGCCAGGCCCTAACCTTCTTTTTTCTTACATGTAAGGCACCCCTATGGAAGGCCCAAGGTACCCCCCAGGGAAAGTTGCAATGTATGTGAAAGGTAGGACATGTACTGGTGTGTGTGACATGTCCTAAAAGTGAAATACTGCTAATTTCGTTTTTCACTATTGAAAGGGTATCTTGCCCCATAGGATAGAATGGGAATTGCTTTGTAACATCTTACAAGTATAACTTCCCATTGGGACAAGATAGAGAAATACATTTTAGGCTCTCTGAAGTCAGAATTTAATAACACATCTTTTAGTAACGATGGTTTTTAAATTGTGTGTTTGAAAATGCCACTTTTATAAAGTAAAAGAAACAATTGATGGACGGAATGCTGGACAATGCAAACATTCACCCCCAGTCACAAGGATCTGGGTTAAATCCATCATTCTTTTGCTCACCACACCACCCCAGTTTGGACCCAGCCATATGCAAATCAGTCTTGACCCTGTTCCTTTTATAAAGTAGGCATTTTCTTGTTTAACCATTCTGTGTGCCTCTGCCTGTTTGTGTATTGACGGTTTTGGAGTGACAGGGGCAGGGGCTAGGGGTTGTGCATTCACTGTAGACAGCCACTGGGGGGGTTAAGGTGTGCCTGGCCCTTCCTGTATGACTCAGAGCTGAGCTGAATGGGGCTTGGCTGCATTTAGAGTAGTGTCAGGAGATTTCCTTGCACCTGAATTTGGCCTGCCTCCCTTGCACATTGCTTTCTTCAACCCCTGTGGTCATACTGCACCAGTGAGGACAGAACTGGTTTGGACTGGGCTCAGAGACCCTTGCACAAAGAGAACAAAGACATTTTGGGGTATAAGTATTAGACCTAAAACCCCAGTATTTTAGATCACTTCTGGACTCAGGAGGAACCTTTGCCAAGGGGAAGAACTGAAGAGCTGTAAGGAGGAGTACTGCCCCTTTGCTGTGTGCTGTGTGGGGTTGGCCTGCAGTTGCTGTTTCTGCTAAGGAGAGGACAAAGAGTGGAACTTTGCTTTGAACCTGCATGAAGAAGATCTCCAAGGGCTTGTGTGTGCTGCCCTCATGTTCTGAAGTCTCTGGGGCACAAAGGCTTCCCCTCCAGCTCCCCTGAACTCTGCTGCTGAGAGTTCTGACCTGCCAGGAGGTGCCTGTTCCAGTTTTGGGCCTCTGGAGGTTGTGCTTGTTGCTGGGAGCTGGAAGACACCTGAAGAACTAAGAAAATCGATGCATCGCTCTTCTTGCGGCTGTTTTTCTGATGCAGCACCGCTGTGCGAGAAGAATTTCCACGCATTGCCGTGCCGCTGCCAAAACCGACGCAGCGCCTGTCGGCACCACAAGAACCGATGCATCGAGGGATCGCGGCTGAAGAAACCGACGCAGCACCGCTCTAGGCTGCCGCATCGATGACCGACGCATCCCGGATTTCCACGCATCGTACCTGTGCAACAAGTTTTCCCGACGCATCACCCACAGACCAGAACCATCTCGGAATCGACGCACCACTTCCCCCGACAGACCGGTTTCAACGCATCACTTCTCCTGCATGCAGTAGAACTGTCACATCGCCTCCCCATGGTCTCAGGAACTGACGCATCTCTTTGTTTTTCAATGCTTCCCATCTCTGCGGCTGTTTGGCCTTGTGAATTTTGACGCATCTACAGGTACTTTGTGAGAAATCACACATCCATAGTTTTCTATGGACCCAGTTATTTGAAACCTTTTTAAAGTCATATTTTTATTACATGTATGTTGGATTTTTGTTTTTTTGTTCTTGTTGAGTTTAGATAAAGATACTTTATTTTTCTAAACTGGTGTGGTGTCCATTTGTGGTGTTATCACTGTATTACTGTGTGTTTTGAGTACAAATACTCTACATATTGCCTTTGGGATAAGTCTGCCTGCTCGTGCCAAGTTACCCAAGGGGTGAGCAGGGGTTATCTAAAGTGTGTATCCCTCTTTTCCTGACTAGAAGCAAGGGTCCCTATTTGGACAAAGGTACCTACCTCGACCAACTAGAAACCTACATTTCTAACAAATCTGGACTTACTTCTGCCTGCCTGAGGGATCAAAGCCAAGAGTTCTTAAATACGATCTGTCGCACTGGAAACAAGAACAATCTCATTGTCCATCTGGATCCCCACCACAAGCTAAATAAGCCTGCAGCAAGGCCCTTCACCGCTGCTGATCTGATCAGAACCACCATGGTCACTTCTACCTGCACCCCACTACCACTTCAAATAGCATTGCTTCTTCCACCAGCAAAATCATCACCCATTCCAGAACCATCAAGTGACCTCTTGACCCTCACCTGATGATGTCAAGAACACTTGTACACCTGGTCTGCCCGTTGCTGATACCTGGTACCTGATGCCAGTGTCTATGGCCCGCAAGCCCTCCTTGTCACAGAGATGTCATATAATGTTTGTAGGCAGACCCTGTCATGTGGTGAGATTTTGCCTTGGATCTGACCAGCATCCTGAAGGAGCACGCACCAAGAAACTAATCAGGGTATTAACCAGAGAAGACACTTTGCAGGAAGTAGAAGAGGTGGAGCAGTGGGCATTACTGTGAATGGTATGGCACAGACTGTTTTGTTATGCTTTTTTTATAATAACGTTTTTATTGATTCCTTTAAAACACATATAACAAACATCCAGGGCATTATCATATATCATCACAACAGTGCATAGCACATATTCAGCATTATTATACTTTTACATCTTAGTATTGTATCTGATTGTCTTCTCCTGGAATATTTGTGCTCACGCATCAGACTCATTTACAATTTCTGGATTGACTCTTAAATAGGTTGTTAGTGGTTCCCAGAAATCCTTAGGTTTTGACGTTGTTGGGAGTTCTTCTTCATATGTTTTCAGAGTATCCCTGCAATACACCATGTCCATTATCCAGCGCTTGCCTGTAGGAAACTTTTTACTGTCCCAATGCATCGACACTCTTCTCTTTGCCAACAGTAGTGCTATCGCGCACAATTTACGTTTGACTGATTGCAATTGTTTTACAAAGCCCAGTAGACAGACTCATATTGAACATTCTATTTTACAGTCTAACATGCAGTTTAGGAGACCTGTAACATTTTCCCAGTATAATCTGACTTTGCCACAATGCCATGCCAGATGTAAGAAATCAGCACTATCCACCCCGCACCTCCAGCAGTTTGCATCTTCTCGCAGCCCATATTTCTGTAATTTTACTGGTGTATGATATATTTGGTGTAGGTATTTATAGTGTATAATGCGTAGGTTTCCGTTTGGGGTTAACATTTCTGTTAATGTGCAGCAGCATTGCCAGTTCTCAGTACTCAATGGTGTATCTAGTATGGCATCTCTCCTGTGCTTTGCTAGTGCCTCTTGCTATTTCAGCCTGCATGGACTTGTACAATTTCGTTACAATGTGTGTGTTATCTGAATTAGTGATTATCATTTGTAATGGTAACAGCGCAGGCGGTTCGGTTGGGAAGGTTGGATATAAGTTTTTGATTGCTCCTCTCAGTCTGTGATATGTAAATTTAAATAGTAGTGACTGATCACTTATATCATTTAAATAACTTGGTTCAAGGAATACACCATCTTTAAAGAGATCACCCATTGCCCCTAAGCCTACCTGTTGCAATAGATCCATGCTGTCCTTATCTTGCGTCACAGAGATCGATGGGTGTTGTTTTAATGGCATTGCTGGTGCGTATAGTGGTAGTTTGCACGCAAATTTCCCTATACGTTGCCACGCTAAATTTGTTGATTGTATTGTGTTTATTTCGTTTTTTGTCACATGTGCTGGTTGGTGTGTCAATATACTACTAAGTGGAATAGGATTTGCATCTCCATCCTCAACCGCTAAGTGCGGCATATATCGTACTGGGTGGAACCAGTAGTGCGCATATTGTGCTTGTGCACATAAGTAATATAGCGATAGGTCTGGCGTTGCAAATCCCCCTTGTGCGTATGGCAGTGTCAAAGTTTATAAATCGATACGCGCTTGCTTCCCTACCCAGATTAGTCTTGTTACACTTGCTGCTAACCTCTTGAAAACTGGGGCTGGTGGCGTTATTGGAATGTTATTGAATAAATATAAGAATTTGGGTGGCACTACCATCTTTATGATGGCTATTCCATCTGCCAGAGATAATGGTAGTTGAGTCCATTTGTTGACTTTTGTTTCGAGTTTATCTATCGCCACCCCATACTTTGCTTTTATTACCGAGGCTGGATCTCTGAGTATCCATATTCCTAAGTATTTAACTGGATCCTCCTGCCAGGATAAAGGGAATTCCATATGGTGTGGTTGTGTGATTTCCGTCAAACGGAGTACTGTGGATTTACTCCTGTTAATGTGCAAACCAGATTGTCTCCCGAATTTAATGTATTCCCTCAGCAGTGGCGATAAATTAGTTCTACGGTCCCGCAAATATAAAACCATATCGTCTGCATATAAAGAAATACTTATGGGGCGCTGGCTGAATTTCAATGCAGTGGCTGCGTGTTGCTGCCTATTTTTGCATGCAAGCGGTTCGAGCGCAATAGCGAAGAGTAAGGGTGACAATGGACACCCTTGTCTTGTACCTCTGTGTATTTGTATTGTGCCTGAAATGTGCCTGTTAACTTTAATGCGTGCTATTGGCTTTGTATATAATAGTTTTATCCACTGCAACAGTATAATGGGCCTTCCCATTCTTTGCAAAATCATAAATAAGTATGTTCAGTCCACTGAATCAAAAGCTTTAGCGGTGTCCAGTAGTACTGCCGCCGCTTCTAGTTCAGGATTCAGCTGATGTAATAAACCAAATATGGTACGTATATTATGTGCTGTGGATCTTGTCGGTATAAATCCGGATTGGTCTGGTAAAATAAGGTTCTGCATGAGTGGTTGCAATCTTGTGGCTATGATTTTGGCTAATATTTTTGCGTCAGTGTTGATGAGCGATAGTGGTCTATACGACTCACATCTCTCTGGGTCTTTGTCAGGCTTCAATAGTGTAATCAACAGTGCTTCACGTAGTGTTGGCGGTAGAATTTGTTTGGTATAAGCATTAGCATAAGCATCTTCGTACATTTCCACTAAGTATGGGCTTAGCAGTTCTGCATATTCTTTGTAGAATTCACCTGTGAACCCATCAGGCCCAGTAGCCCTACCATTAGGTAGTGTTTTGATGGCTTCTTTTATATCTTCTACTGTGATTGGCTGTGCCAGGTATTCCCTTTGGCCATCTGATAGCCATGCTATTGCTATGTCATCAAGGTAGTTCGTGATTTCCTGTATGTCCGCTATATCCCGTGTGGCGTCGAGTTCACCATATGTTTCTACAAATGCTCCTAGTATGCCTTTGGTGTCATAGTGTGTTATCTCTTTTGTATCTTTTGTTTTTATGATTGTCTGTGCTTTACGTTCAGCACGTATCTTTTGTGCCAGTACGCGACCCGGCCTGCCTCCCTCACCGAATGCTCTAGCTGTTTGTCGTCGTGTCAAATATTTAATTTCGCTGTCCACTAGCTCTTTATAATTAGTTAGTTCATCTCTAATGGTTCCTAAGATTTCTAATTTATGCGTGCGTTCATATTCCGCTTCTAGTCTTTTGATAGTGTTTTCACACTTCTCTAATTGTGTGCGTATGTCTCGCAATATCCCCGCATTTGTGCTAATGCATATCCCTCGTATGGTAGCCTTAAATGCTTCCCAAAGTAAACTTGGGCCTTCCACTAAGTTCTTATTTAACTGGAAGTACTCGTCTACTGCATTTCTCATTGTGTTACTGTATAGTGGATCTAGCAGAGCTTTGGCGTTAAACCACCATACATATGGTGGTGGCATATAAGTCGGGATATCTAGAGAAAGCGGTACCGGTTTTTGGTCTGATAGCTTTTTTGGGAGATGTCTACCCGCGAGCCCCGGTGCTAGCTGCATCCATCGTTAACCAATAATCAATCCGTGACCAACTGCCATGTGCTGTAGATGTGTGTGTGCTTTCTAGCGTCAGTGGGTTGCGCCGTCGCCATATATCTACCATCCTGAATTCAGCCATACCATTTAGTATTGCTTTCTCATAATCCTCGCTGAGCGATACATTCAGGTCTCCACCCCATAGTATTTCCATCTCTGGTAGCTCCCATAATTTTCTCCATATATTTATATAAAATTCCGGGTCGTCCACGTTTGGACCATAGGTATTTACTAATCCTATTTGTGAGCCTCTTAGTATTCCAGTGACTATTATGTATCTCCCTTGTTCATCCGTAATTGTGTGCTCTATCGTGAATTGTACCCCTTTTTTTATGAGGATCATAACACCTCTTGCATATGAGGAGTACGAGGATGTTATGGTGGCTTCAGCCCATCTCCCACTAAGTCCACCCGTTTTTGATTTTGTTAGATGGGTTTCTTGCAACATGGCTATTTCTACCTGATGTCTGTCCAAGTACGCCAGTACTTGTCTAATTTTCCTAGGGTTGTTTAAACCTTTAACATTCCAGGTGAGCAATCGTATTAGCGATGTGTTGTCTCTGCTATCTATTGATAGATCAGTATTGCATGTGTATATATTGTGCCTTATTTATACATGGATATGTTATATGTACAAGCAATCTGTTTCTTTGGGTAATATAGGTCCTATGTGTGTCCTCTTCCTTCTTTAATCTATAACAATGTGGTGTGCCTGATAGAACATTCAAACCGTTTACCCCCACCCACTTTAGCATCCCAATCATGCCAAAGACATACCCACAAAATCACTGTATATAACATTCTAACTTTGTTGGGGAATACCCTCAGGGGCGGCTAGATACCCGTGCTCCCATCCGCGGAGCGGATGTGGCCGGAATCATCTTGGAATTATGGCACTCATGTCGTAAATCTTCTATTTGACATTCTTGTTGCATGGATACATTACCTATGTCAATACCCATGTCATAATCTACCCAGTTCCCAGTTCACCAGTTTCATCAGATCAACTTGCAACTTTATAATAAGGTGGACTCGGAGTTTGACAAGTACTGCAATTCCTCCCCTTCACATTTGCATAAACATGAACTCTGCTAGCATGGTTTATCATAAAGTTCTGTAAACCATCTCTATATTACCCTCCCAGTCAGCATATACAGTTAATACACTGATATCTGATGAATACTGATTAATCACAACACTCTTTGGCAGTCCTAATAAATTAGTCTCATAGTATGCCACTTGGCTCTCTTGCACACCATTGCAACTTTTCTTGCATTTATTAGGTCCCCCTGACAGGGAGGGCAACAGATTGAGTGACTCACCCCAAATCCTATAACTCAAAGTGCACAGGAGATGGAGAACGTTCTGGATTTCTTTTTTTAAGTTTCACTTGTTTAAGAAAGTCTTCTGCTGCTTTCGGCGTGGAGAAGATCCTCGTCTTGCCTTCATGCGTGATCCGCAGCCTTACAGGGTACACCATTGCATATGTTATTTCCATCTTGCGTAGTTTCTTCTTGGCGGGAGCGAACTCCTTGCGTGCCATCTGGACCGCCATAGTGAAATCTGGATAAAAGGACACCATATTTCCCTTGTAGTGAATCTGCTGTTTCTCTCTTGCCAGTCGTAGTGAAGTATCACGGTCTCTGTAGTTCAGAATTCTAGCCACAATAGGCCGTGGTGGTGCTCCTGATGGCGGCTTAGGAGCAAGCGATCTGTGCGCTTGTTCAATGCTTCAATGATGAGCATTTGGGAGAAGTTCTCTGCGCCAAGCACCTCTCTGAGCATTTCCTCAACATAGTCTTCGAGGCGGCCTGTATTTGTACTTTCGGGGACCCCCATGATTCGTATATTGTTTCGTCAGGATCGTGCCTCTAAATCTTCGTTCTTAGCTTTTATTACTTCAAGTAGTTTTTCCATGTCACTGCACTTTTTTACTGTTGCACTAGACTCATCTTCTACTGAGGAGATACGCAGTTCCGCACTGTCCAGGCGCGCGCATTGTTTGTCTAACTTGGCGGCCATATTGTCCATTCTGATTGTGAGGGTGTCGATCTTTCCATCGATAGCTTGTAGGCTTTGCTGGATTGCGTTTAAAGTGGCCTCCACAGTTGACCCCCCCTGCCTGTCCCGTCTTGAGTTCAGTGTTTGAGTGTGCCACAGTAGATCTAGGGGTATGTGTCATGGTTGCGATAGGTTCCGTGAAATCACGAGCAACAAATGTATCGTACTCCATGATTTCGCGGAACAGACTTGCCTCACTTCTGCCATACAAAGGTCCGTGGTCTAGTCCTGGGCACCGGAAGCCACTGCCACGCCACTCAGCACTTCCGCTAAGAGCCGCTTAAAACCTCTGCGGTTCCGCCAGGTCAGCGCTTCGTATTCAAAGCCCTAACCGCCATCGGACGCCAGCCCTTCCCGGACGCAAATTTCAGATTCTCGGAACGCCTCACTGGAAGCTGCCGAGCCGCAGGTAACGGACCGCGCTGATGCGCCTTGCTGATTTTGGCCGTTTATTTTTGGTTTCTGTCTCCCGCGCTGGAGCGCCTTGCTTCTTGTTGTCTGTTCTGTTTGTGCCTTATTCCGCGCTGGAGCGCTTTGCTGATTTTGCTTTCTGTTCTGTTTGTGCCTTATTCCGCGCTGGAGCGCTTTGCTGATTTTGCTTTCTGTTCTGTTTGTGCCTGAAACCGCGCTGGAGCGCTTTGCTGATTTTGCTTTCTGTTCTGTTTGTGCCTGAAACCGCGCTGGAGCGCCTTGCTGATTTTGCCTTCTGTTTGTTTGTGCCTTGAACCGCGCTGGAGCGCCTTGCTGATTTTGCTTTCTGTTTGTTAGTGCCTGAAACCGCGCTGGAGCGCCTTGATGATTTTTTCTTTAGTGTGTGACTCAACCGCGCTAGGGCGCCTTGCTGACACTTCCCTTCTGGTGTACCGGAATTCAAACTAGTTCCTGGCCGGTGTTACTTTCTACCAAATTGGAGGTGTATGTATACAAGGTGATCTATTGTACCTCAAAAACTGCTGTACTAGGGAATGGGGGTTTTGCGTGTGCCCATGTAATGGGGTTTCCTTATCTCCCTTCATTAGACGGTACACCAGACCATCTTACTGAACTACGGATGATATCCTCTTTGTCATCTGGACACCAACTCCATCACCTCTAGCCTCCTTCCCCGTTCCCAACGCCATCCTAGCTAGATTACGCGTTCTACTGGGATAAGGTGGGTACGGTGGCGGTGGGTCATGTCGTCTCTGCAAGACCGCTTCACAAGCATAAGGTAAGTCTTGTGGGGTGTCTGACAGAATACGAAGCCCAAGCATAAACGTCTTGCCCGGACGACATGAGCAACCCCGAGATCACCCTGCAAGATATAGCGGCCATGCTCACCAGTATACAGGCCGAAAACCTCAGCCTGCGCCAGGACATGACGACCTTACAAGGCCAAATGGCTGCTGGTATGACGGGACCCTGGGGTCAAACACCCCCATCTAGAGCGAGGCAGGAAGGGCTATTGCGGCCACCGACGTTTACCTTTGGGGGTCCCTCTTCCTCCCAGGACACCTCCATACAAGTAATAGCTCCACACACCGTGCAACTGGCACCTCCTGAACGCTTTTATGGCGAAAGTGCCAAATATAGCGTCTTCTTGCATCAGTGCCATCTACATTTCATGGCTCGAGCAACTGCCTTCCCGGATGACGCAGCCAAGGTCGCCTTTATCCTTTCCTACATGGGGGCGATGCCGCCCAATGGTCCATTTCGTTAGTAGAAAACGATGATCCGATGTTGTACAACTTGTCGGTATTCAAGGAAACCATGAGAAGGATGTTCGCCCGCCACACCTTTGTCCAAGCCGCTGACAATGAACTACTCAGTCTGAAACAAGGCAGCGATGACCTACTCCATTACATCACCACATTCAACAGACTCGTCATCGAAGCTCGCTGGCCAGAAACCAAGAAGATATCCGTGTTCTACAGGGGTTTACGTGACGAGCTGAAAGACCTGGTGTCACAGATGCCCGAACCTCCAGAAGAAATAGGGCCGTTCATTGATTTAGTAGTCAAAATGAACTACCGGATACAGGAGCGAAGAACCGAGAAAACCAAGACGGGCGACAGTCGGTTCTTGGCCTTCAGGGAAAAAACCAAAAACGAACCAGACCAGTCTAGCGAAGCATCGGAACCAATGCAAATAGGCAGCACCCGGGGCCCTCTTACCAAAGAAGAAAGGGAGAGAAGACGGAGTCAGAATCAATGTTTGTACTGTGGCAAGAACGGCCACTTCGTTAGGGACTGCCCAGTAAAACCTACCCGTACTAGAGGGAAAAACCGTTTGCCTTTTCTATTTCCAAAGGAAACAAGTCGGGAAACGAAGAAACCCAGTAGATAGTGGGGTCCAGCTACTGGGTTCGTCGCTCAACAAGAGAATGACCCCTGCCTGTGTTGGTAACACTCAACACTTAGGAGTGACAGTATCCTTACATGCACGGACAGGCCAGACATGGCAGATATCTGCCCTGCTCGATTCCGGGGCCACAGGCAACTTCATAGACACCCAGTATCTGGTGAACCTGGGTATGGCCACCATACCAAAGGCTAAACCAGAAACCGTAAAAGCCGTGGATGGTACAGACCTTACCTCCGGTCTTATTCGCTTCCAAACCGAGGACATGGAGATGACTTTCGACAACAATCACACTGAAACCATCGCCTTCGATGTCATCGATGCACCCCAGTTCCGGGTGATATTGGGTCTCCCATGGCTAGTGCGTCACAATCCACGGATAGACTGGGCATCCAGGCTGATGGTCCTGGATTCGGTCGGTTGTACCGCTTCCTGTTATCCTCAGACGGCCATTTCCGGTATCAAAGCCGTGCAAGTCCTCACCCTACCCTTGACAGGAACTGGTGTGACTACACAAAGTGCGGTGCCAGAAGCATATCGGGACCTCGTCGCAGTATTCGACAAAAAAGGCGCCAATACACTGCCTCCTCATCGTCCCTTTGACTGCAGAATAGACTTGATCCCTGGTTCAACGCTTCCCTGTAGCCGGGTCTATTCCTTCACAGAAAAAGAGAACGACCACCTCCGCTCTTATCTGGATGAGTTCTTGCGCAACGGGTTCATCCGCCACTCCAGGTCTCCAGTGTCATCGCCTCTTTTCTTTGTGGCCAAAAAAGAAGGGGACCTTAGGACCTGCATCGACTACAGGGCAATAAATGCCATCACCATAAAGAATAGATACCCCCTTCCTTTAATATCAAACCTGTTGGACCAGGTCAAGGACGCCTCCATATATACCAAGCTGGACCTGCGGGGGCCTATCATCTCGTCAGAGTCCGGAAGGGCGACGAGTGGAAGACCGCATTTCGGACCAGGTTTGGTCTCTTTGAATACCTGGTCATGCCTTTTGGACTCTGTAACGCTCCCGCGGCCTTTCAGTTCTTCATCGACGAAGTGTTGAGGGAATTCATCGACCTTTTCTGTATTGTGTATATTGACGATATACTGATCTTCTCACAAACCCCTGCAGAACACGTCCGACATGTACGAATCGTCCTGCAACGACTGGAACAAAACGGTTTGTACGTCAAACTAGAGAAAAGCGTTTTCCACACTACAACTGTCGAGTTCCTGGGTCATCTCCTTTCCCCTGCGGGTGTTGAAATGGACAAAAAGAAAGTGGAAGCCATACTGCACTGGCCATCTCCGAACTCCGTGAAACACGTCCAGAGGTTCTTAGGGTTCGCAAATTACTACCGGCGTTTTATCACAGGTTTTTCCGGGTTAGCCACCCCCATCACCAAACTGCTGCGCAAAGGTGCCTTGTTCCACTGGGATTCTGTGGCTGAACACGCCTTCCAGGAATTGAAGAAAAGGTTCGTCACGGCCCCCATCCTGATACACCCCAACTCAGAGCGGCCTTTTATAGTGGAAGCTGACGCCTCACAAGACGCTCTAGGAGGTGTGCTGTCACAAAGAGATATTGACACAGGTCTGTTGCACCCCGTGGCCTTCTATTCCCGTAAACTGCAACCTGCCGAACGCAATTACGCCATATCGGACCGGGAACTACTCGCTATCAAGGCCACGTTCGAGGAATGGCGCCATTACTTGAAGGACGCCAAACATCCTGTGACCATTTACACGGATCACCGGAATCTGCAATTCCTCCGCTCAGCTCGTGCCCTTACATCCAGACAATTGCGTTGGACTCTGTTCTTTAACGAGTACGATTTTCGCATCACGTACCGACCCGGCAGAGAAAATGCCAAGGCCGACGCATTATCACGCCTAGAAGGAACAGAGGACACCGTAACCACAGCTGAGCCGGTGTCTATCCTACCTGAACGTTGTTTCCAGGGAGTGGTTCTTTCCTCCGCCTTTTGACCCAACTACAAAACGACGTCAACCAGATCGACCAGGTCGCCTTGATAAAGAACCATAAAGGGGTTTCATCACAGAACGGATTCATGTACAAAGAGGGCAGGTATGTCCTACCCTTGGTGGCTCGCCAACAACAGGCATTGTACATGTGTCACGACCACGTACTGTCCGGACACCCTGGATATCATAAAACCATGGACCTGTTACAACGACGTTTCTGGTGGCCTACGCTGGCGGCAGACGCACACACATACGTAGCTCGCTGTGTGGTCTGTGCTCGAGGAAAGAATATGCCGGGATCCACTGTGGGTTTATTGCATCCTATTCCGATTCCTCCCTATCCTTGGCACACCATCTCCATGGATTTCGTTGTGGACTTGCCCGCCACCAGAGCGGGATACACCACTATTCTTACCATCGTAGACCACCTCACCAAAATGGCTCATTTTTGTACCACTGAAAAAGTACCCTCTGCGGCGGAGCTGACAGTTATCTTCCTGCAACACGTAGTACGCCTTCATGGCATTCCTTCTGTGGTGATAACCGATCGAGGGTCCCAGTTCGTGTCCAAATTCTGGGGTGAAGTGTGCGCAGCCATGGATCTGGATGTACGCTTATCGTCTGCTTATCACCCCCAGACCGACGGGCAGGCGGAGAGGACGAATCATACCATGGAACAATACCTTCGCTGCTTATTGATAACGGTGGAGAAGGAATGGGCGGACGTGTTGTGGATGGTGGAATACGCCTATAACAACAACCAACACTCAGCCATTGGTATGTCTCCTTTTTTTTGCCTCCAGGGTCGGCATCCACGGACGGAGGCCTGGGAGGAACAACGAGACAGTCCCTTGCCCACGGTTCAGGAATATCACACCATGCTTCGTGATCTGTGGCAGCGGGCCCGGTTCGAACTGGCCAAGGCTAAGGAAACCTATAAACAGTACGCTGACGAGCACAGGGTCATCGAACCCGCCTACAAAAAGGGGGATAGGGTATGGCTCTCCATACGGAACCTTAATGTACATGGCCCTAAGAAGCTGCTACCTCGCTTCGTAGGTCCCTACACCATTGACAAAGTAATCAACCGCGTTTCCATGAGACTTGCTCTGCCCCCACGGATGAAAGTACACCCTGTGTTCCATGTGTCCCTTCTTCGTCCTGTTCATCCTGAGAGTTCTATCTCATCTCCTCCTTCTCCGGTCCTTATTGACGATCACGTGGAATATGAGGTCAGGGCTATTCTTCAATCCCGTCGTACCCGGGGTCGGCTCTTCTACCTGGTGGACTGGAAGGGGTATGGTCCGGAGGACAGGTCCTGGGAGCCCTTGTCTCATGTCCGTCATGCTCCCCGATTGGTACGTGCCTTCCACGTCGGTCACCCTCTCAGCCCTCGTCCTGCCACCCCTGTGTGAGCTGATGGATGTTGGCTGGGAGGGGGGCTCTGTTTTGGTTGGGGGTGCTGTCATGGTTGCGATAGGTTCCGTGAAATCACGAGCAACAAATGTATCGTACTCCATGATTTCGCGGAACAGACTTGCCTCACTTCCGCCATACAAAGGTCCGTGGTCTAGTCCTGGGCACCGGAAGCCACTGCCACGCCACTCAGCACTTCCGCTAAGAGCCGCTTAAAACCTCTGCGGTTCCGCCAGGTCAGCGCTTCGTATTCAAAGCCCTAACCGCCATCGGACGCCAGCCCTTCCCGGACGCAAATTTCAGATTCTCGGAACGCCTCACTGGAAGCTGCCGAGCCGCAGGTAACGGACCGCGCTGATGCGCCTTGCTGATTTTGGCCGTTTATTTTTGGTTTCTGTCTCCCGCGCTGGAGCGCCTTGCTTCTTGTTGTCTGTTCTGTTTGTGCCTTATTCCGCGCTGGAGCGCTTTGCTGATTTTGCTTTCTGTTCTGTTTGTGCCTTATTCCGCGCTGGAGCGCTTTGCTGATTTTGCTTTCTGTTCTGTTTGTGCCTGAAACCGCGCTGGAGCGCTTTGCTGATTTTGCTTTCTGTTCTGTTTGTGCCTGAAACCGCGCTGGAGCGCCTTGCTGATTTTGCCTTCTGTTTGTTTGTGCCTTGAACCGCGCTGGAGCGCCTTGCTGATTTTGCTTTCTGTTTGTTAGTGCCTGAAACCGCGCTGGAGCGCCTTGATGATTTTTCTTTAGTGTGTGACTCAACCGCGCTAGGGCGCCTTGCTGACACTTCCCTTCTGGTGTACCGGAATTCAAACTAGTTCCTGGCCGGTGTTACTTTCTACCAAATTGGAGGTGTATGTATACGAGGTGATCTATTGTACCTCAAAAAACTGCTGTACTAGGGAATGGGGGTTTTGCGTGTGCCCATGTAATGGGGTTTCCCTTATCTCCCTTCATTAGACGGTACACCAGACCATCTTACTGAACTACGGATGATATCCTCTTTGTCGTCTGGACACCAACTCCATCACCTCTAGCCTCCTTCCCCGTTCCCAACGCCATCCTAGCTAGATTACGCGTTCTACTGGGATAAGGTGGGTACGGTGGCGGTGGGTCATGTCGTCTCTGCAAGACCGCTTCACAAGCATAAGGTAAGTCTTGTGGGGTGTCTGACAGTATGGCGGGCATCAAACGACAGTTTGGACTGTTGTTTGTCGACCTTGCCCATGTTTACAGTTCCGCTCCTGTTGGCTGGTATTTGGAGTAAGGCACCCAGTCGACAATCCACTGACCTTTTGTATTCCACTGCTCACAATTTGGTTATTGCAGGCATCCGCATCAGTCACATTGAAACAGAGTCCTCTATATGTCCACGTGCATCCATTACCAGTAGGTGCACTGCAACTAACATGCAGGGAGGAAGTGCCCCCAGTCCAAGCCAACAGTTATAGTAGGTTCAATACGTAGCAGATCTGGACAATGTTGAAAACACGCACTCGGCGCAGCACGGAATAGTTCTGATTCCTGCCTCTGCAACAGCATATGCGTGGGTACACTAGCGCATACCAGGCCCGTCACATTACTTCAGCACAGTACATGCCCTTTGCCTGCACTCCTCCATGCCATTATTTCCTGGGGATAACATATTTGTGCGTGCTGGCTGTCTGCATAAAGTATTATTGCGGCTGATTTTTATATTATTGGAGTAGTAGAATTTGTTAACGTTCTATCATGCCAGAGTCCACCTTTGGTGCAATGTCGCAGTCCAAAGGGGGGATTTGTCTTGCAATCCTCGGGTTGCGTGCAGGGGGCCCCAGGCCCAGGCGTGTCTTTCATTGACGGGTGAACTGCCTCCTCGTTTACATTTCTGGTTGCAGTGTGTTATCCCCGCTTGCAGACGTCCGTTACAATTGACACTGCATGCCGCCTCCGCTGCACCCGCAATACACTTCGCGGCGTCTTGGTATTAGGCCCGGCACCAAGCACACAGGCAGCAGCCACTGGAATCGCCACCCACACGCCCGTCACTTGCCTTCGGTTAGAGGGTAGTGCTGGATTGTTCTTTCAGCTCCGGTCTGGGCAGCTGTTTCTGGACCAGCGTCTCCTCACCAGGGATTCTTCGGTGTCTTGTGTGCGGCACGATCTACGCCTCTGGCTCAGTCCGGGCTCCGTACGGCGCCACCATTTTGTTACGCTTTTGCTCCACGGCTCCCGATTTTTGTTATCGACGTTTCCCCTTCTTCCTTCGGCACACTTCGCTTCCAGCAGCAATTTTGTGTAGTGTTTACCTTCCGGGGCACGAATCTGTCATTTTGGCATGCAGATGCTGGCCATTACCGCTGATAATGAGCGGATAATGGCCATCTTGCTGCGGGCCCTCTAGCGCCCCCACTGTTTTGTTATGCTTTATTTGTATTCTTATTGCTGATCCGGATGAGATATTCACCCCCTCCTGCACTGTACTAACGTGTTGGTGTTGTTTTGCTGTACCATCATCACCCTTAGTGTGGACCGTGGTGGCCTCTAGTGCAGCTGCCGTTTCACCATCAGCGATCTATTTTTGGGGTGTCAAACGGATGCATTCCATTGCTCCTTTAAAAGGGATGAGGCAGTGGCCTGGGTGCAACGCTGATAGCTCAGGCTAATATTTTATTTTGTATCTGACTCCTTGCACCTTTCCCTATCCGCTGAGATTTTTTTAGCTTAATTCCTGTTACATTAAAAGGCTGGGCCCTCATTTTACTCTGCCACTTTTTGCTATTTGAATAAGTTCTGCATTTTTAGTATAAACTTCTTGTTTGTTTTACTTGGCATTTGATATATTTGTATGTATTTTATGTATCTGTATCCTTGTGAATCTGGCTTGAATTTGATGCACTAGCACTTTAGCAATCTCGGGTGTTGACTGGAGAGAGCGTTGGTGGCCGGCTGACATTTTTCCTTCCTTTGTACACGGACGGGTGCCACCTTTGGTCATTAGCAATCAAGTTTTGTTCAGTGTCAAAGAATGCAATGGCTTGCTTCCTTTAAAAGAGAGGCAGTGGTGCAGGCACGGCAAAATGCGTTTGCCCCGTCCGCCTTCGTACCGTGACCAGCACAAGCCACACTGCCCATTTTGCCCACAACATCAGTAAAAGATTTACCTACACCTCCGAGGCACTAACGAGGTGGGATAGTAAAAAAGAAGTGGGAACCTGGAAATATCCCCCAGTTCCGGGCTCGGCTCGCCGTCAGCACAAATCCTGGTGACTGTTGGGAGACTTGCCTGCAGACAGCCGCCTGCCCTCCCACCCAAGTACGCCTGTCCCTACTTGCAAAGCAGCTATTGATGAGCCAGGAAGTTGATGCCTTCCCCAAGCCCCTGTGACCTGTTGGAGGGAGAGAGCTGTGCGGCCATTCTGAGGCAGACTGGGCACACCACCGCTCTCCTTTGCCGACCAGTGGATGTCTGCAGATGACCTCCAGTCCTACTGTCCTATACAGCCCTTCCTCATTGTGGAGAAAAGGTAATCCGAGCTGGGAGCCAGCCCCGGGGGCGCACCAACGCTGCCTCTCTGCTCACCTACACGTCAGTGATCTCCCAGTGCAGGGGATGGTCGACAGTGGGGCAGGCATGATGTTTGGGAAGAGAGCTCACCATCGCATACCTCTGCTGGCAGCCTGCCCCGGGTGTTTGATTGGCTCTCTGGGGTGAGAAATAGCTGCTCAAAAGCCCATATTCAATGCAAGCATGAGTGAAAGCGAAATAAGGGGTATAATGAGAGGTGAGTGTGATGCTGCCCCAACTTCCCCTGTGCGTCTGACCGACCGACCTCGGTCTGCACAAAATAATGCCATGGAACTCGGGTCTCCCATCATGTGCTCCAGGAGTATCCTGCCTGTCTGACCCCCCATGCCGCCCATGTGTGTAGGTGTGCCTCAGTGTTCCAGCTACCAAAGGACTGCCACCCCTCTCACCTCAATAAGGCGCAGGACTCAACCAAAGGTGAAGAGGAGTCCCTTGCCTCTTTATGACTCTGGATCTATGCCCATTCATGGATCAATAGTGTAATTAGATGTTCACATGCTATTTTATACCTGCATGCTTTCCTGCACTGCTAGCTCATGCACATTCTCCTATTGTTAGACTTGGTTTTTTCAGCGGGTTCACCCCCTAACTTTTTGCTTTTTGGCATCCTGTTTTTTACCTTGTTTTTGTTGGCTTTAGGACCCTGGGCACTTTACCGCTGCTATTCAGTGCTAAAGTGCATATGCTCTCCATGTAAATTGTGTTTATGGATTGGAGTTTCCATAATTGGATGATTTGATTTACTACTAAGACCCTACTACAGTGCACTGTGGGTGCCCAGGGCCTGTAAATCAAATGCTACAAGTGGGCCTGCAGCACTGATAGTGCCACCCACATGAGTAGCCCTGTAAAGATGTCTCAGACCCGCCACTGCAGTGTCTGCGTGCAGTTCTTACTGCCATGTTGACCTGGCAAGTGTCCCCACTTGCCAGGCCTTAACATTCCCTTTTCTTACATGTAAGGCACCCCTCAGGTAGGCACAAGGTCCCACCCCTGGGCAGGGTGCAGTGTATGTGAAAGGTAGGGCATGTCCTGGTGTGTGTGACATGTCCAGATAGTGAAATACTGAGCATTTAGTTTTTCACTATCGAAAGGCTATCTGTCCCATAGAGTAACATGGGAGTTTATTTTTAACATCTTACAAGTATAACTTTCCATTGGGACAAGATAAAGAAAGGAGGTTTAGTCTTTCTAAACTCAGAATTTAATAACACATCTTGTAGTAAAGATGGTTTTTAAATTGTGTGTTGGAAAGTGCCACGTTTAAAAAGTGGGCATTTTCTTGCTTAGCCATCCTATGTGCCTCTGCTCAGTTGTGTATTGACTGTCTGGTTTTGGAGTGACAGGAGCTGGGGATGTGTATTCACTGTAGATAGCCACTGTTTGAGGTGTGTCCTGCCTTTTCTTGATGACTCAGAGCTGAGCTGAATAGACCTGGGCTGCATTTAGAGTAGTGGGAGGAGTTTTCCTTGCACCTGAATAGGCCCTGTCTCCTGTGCACAATGCTGTCTCCACCTCCTGCCAAGAAGCTGGACCAGAAAGGATAGACTGGTTTGGGCTGAACTGAGAGACTTTTTGCCATAAGAGAACAAAGGAAAATGTAGTATAAATAGTTGGGGCCCAGAACTTTAGAATACTTCTGGACTCAAGAGGATCCTCTGCCAAGGAGAAGAGCTGGAGAATCTGTTAGGAGGAGAACTGCCCCATTGCTGTGTGGATGCTTTGCTGGGTTGACCTGCAGTGGCTGCTTCTGCCAAGGAGAGGACAAAGACTGAACTGTGCTGTGTATCCTGCTTGAAGAAGATCTCCAAGGGCTTGGTGTAGAGCTTGCCTCCTGTTCTGAAGTCTCAGGAACACAAAGAGTTCATTTCCTCTGTCCTCCTGCACCTGGAACTGCTGTTTCAGTTGCCACAGAGGGAAAAAGCAACAGCTATGCTGGAGAGCGACCTGCAAAGAAGCCGTGGGCACCGCTCGTGAAGTGCACGACACCCCGCCCCGACTTGTATCGCAGCCCGACGCCCACCGACGCCGTACTGTATCGACTCTGACGCCGTCACCGAGGCCGCTGCCTGGACCAGAGCCGAGGTCATTGCTCGTGGTGCACACGACACACCACCCCTACTCGCACCGCAGCCCCGGCCTCACCGACATCGGTGCTTCATCATCGTGGAGCCGATACCTGACGTGGGTGACCTCCCAAATCCATCGACGCCTCACCTTTGTAAAGAACTGACACCGCGTCGCCACTGCGACATCACCGCGACGTCACCTCCCCGACAACAGTAAGGAACCGACACCTCACCTCCCCTGCATTGTAGTAAGGAACCAACGCCTCACCTCCCCTGTGGTCGTAAGGAACCAATGCCGACCGGTGCTAACAACGCATCACCTACCCAACACCCTGCACTGTCTTTGTTTTCATCGTTTTGCCAAGGTTTTGCCTTGGTTGTCCGTGCGACTCTGTGCCCAGCCTGCACACAGCACGGTTGGCGCCGTATTTTGGGATTTTCATCTGTCACAACGTCATATTAGCCCGATGAAGCAATTTGTCGCTACAAGCTTTATTTTTGTGAATAAGCTATTGTTGATGATATCTTGACCTATGTATGGTGGATGTTTGTCATTTTGGTCTTGTTTTGTTTAGATAAAGATTACCTATTTTTCTAAACTGGTGTGGTGTCCATTTGTAGTGCTTTCACTATGTTACTGTATGTGTGCACAAATGCCACTGCCAAATGCTTTACCCACTGCCTCTGAGCTAAGCCTGCCTGCTCATGCCAAGCTACCAAGGGGGTGAGCAGGGGTTGTCTAAGGGTGTAACTTCCTTACCCTGACTAGAAGCAAGGGTCCCTACTTGGACAAGCAAGGGTCACTAATTGGACAAAGGTTCAAACCATTGCCAACTAGAGACCCTCATTTCTAACACCTATGCTATTTAACATCCTTAGGCTAGCTCTATATTCTTTGCACTCGTACACACCATTGTAACGCTTTCTTTTTGTGTTTAGATGCATGTATCTGTTTGTATCCTATATGTAATTCCTTATGTAATGTAACTGGTTCTAATGTAAAGCGCACTGACACTTTAGGGTAAAGTACGCGCTATATAAAAACACATAAATAAATAATAAATAAATAAATAGTGAGGCGCGGTGCAAGCCCAAGTAGCAGGCACAACATATTAATGGGCCGATGCCCTGCATTAAATTGATTATGGACTCGACTCCATCAGACACAGTCAACCTCCTCAATAACAGAAAATGTTCACCAATGGTAAAAGATCCTTCCAAAAAGGCAGATATATCTACGGCCTGCGTTTTTAATGCCCAGTCTCTTGCTAAGCATGCATTGGATATTGCAGACATGATTAAGGACTCCACAATAGATTTTTTTTAAACTTTTATTTATTAATTATTTTCATTACATCATAACATGTCCATGGTAAGTGCAATAGCATCAATTCTGCAGTGGTGTCTGCTTTCATAAGTCGTAGGAGTGTTATGTTCCATATAGGTACCCTAATATAGGCCCGGGTAACATCATACCCCTTCACCTACATTACCTCCCCTACACTACACTGTAACGAGCCTTTTAGGATTTAACCTTTACCTAGTTCTAGTCCTGGGTGCAGAAGGAGGGTTTCTCCTAAATAATAGAGTCTTATAACTCCATCAATAGACTCACACAGTATGAATGAATATTCATAAGGGTTCTTAGAAACCAGGCTGGGGCTACACCACCTTCCTCCCCATATCTACGTCCACGGTTCATCCCATACGTCATCCTCAAATCCAACAATGGCTAATACAAGCAACAAGGGACAAAGGAATCCTAGATACTTTCTGTATAAATACAGCACCTCTTGCTAGTGCTGCTCAGAGACTTCCAGGCCGACACACTGACCAGAGACGCTGAGGCTCCTGCATGCAGAAGCTCCAGCTGACAGTGGTCTAACACATCCCTTGCGTCCCACACTCTCTCACTTCAGGTAATGGGGTTTGACCAAATCCTAGAGGGATTCTTGGCTTCACACCTACTCACATGCTAGGTACACTTAGGTACATCTAGGAGTACGCGCTTTCTTTTATATACTGCTGATTATATACACTTAGGTACATCTAGGAGTACGCGCTTTCTTTTATATACTGCTGATTATATATATCTGCTACTGTCTAACAATTATTGCAGCACATCTACTTTACACTAGAAGAACAACTGTGCAATAATACTTATTGTAACACGCCCGACTGCTTCTTCTGTGAAATTCTCTGAGACCAAATAAGTAAGTACGAGTGACTGAGCGAAAGGTAGTACATTGTTTCCACGATCCTGAGGGATCAGGGTTGTCATGTTCTAAGGTTGCCAGAAACTATTATCTCCCAGATAAGAGGAGACACTAGTGGCACTGTGAGCTAGCTAATGCAAACAGGCTAAGATTTTCGTTGGGGGTGTTCCGAATCAGTTTGCCACCAAGCCCACAGTTCATGTTATCCGAATGCGCAGATTCTGTATAGGTTATATATAGGAACTACACGACAGGAGGTTGCAGCCCCCTCGTTACCACACATTTGTCTGGGTCTAAATTGCCAACATGAGCGCAGCCATTCTACAACGTCCATTAGTCATTAGCCCCAGGGCAAGATATTAATTGATTCCCAATCAAACTCAGTGAGCAATATGGACTAGGGGCCCACCGCAGCCTCCGGATTGCCCCAGCGCATCAAGCAAGTAACTACGCAGGGGGGTCCCATATATTCATGGGGTGCAAGGGTATAGGCAGGAGTTCTGTATAAGTGCACATCTGGTCTCGACAATAAATCAAGTCTTGTAGCCACTCCTTAAATTTGGGGGCTCTGCCTACTTCAACAGTAGGCCAATGGAATAAATTTCCGCAGCGGTGGTTCAGTCTTCGTTGTGAATCCCAATAAAGCGATCAATGGGGTAAGATTAATATGTATTCCTGTAATCTGTGCCATAACATAGGATACCTGTTCCCAATAGTCATTAATTTGCATGCACCCCCAAGCCAAATGGAGAAAGTCGGCCCCCTCCGATCTGCATCAGTCACACGTGTCCGTGGGACATAGTCGATGTTTATGTAACTGGGAGGGAGTATACTAAAGGCGGTGGAGAATTTAAAAATGTATAATCCAGAGCCAGCTGCTAGCCGTTATCTGCCATGTCTGTTGGCAACAGTAAAGCCACTGCTCGTCTGTCAACGGCTCCTCAAGCTCGCTACTTCAGCCGTCCTGGGATACCCCTGTGCCAGATTTCTCTCCAGCTGCACAGCACGGTACAGCTTTGAGACCATGTGTTTAGGGCTTGTGGATTGTATGAGTGTGTGCAGAGTATTCAGTGTTGGTGGTTACTGAGGAAAATCCAAATTGATGTCTTCATCCCTGCATCATAGTGAAATGTACAGGAAGACCTCCAGTAGTGTGGACTCCTTCCCTGAAAAAAAGTGCCCCTGTCTACAACGGTCTCCCCCTCTTACATATCCCCCCATGTAGTCCTGCCTTGTTTAAGCAGCATATGCCGAAATGTTGCTCTGTGCGTCACAGAGAGTTGATGATGATAGAGTATGGGAAGGAGCGGAGAGTCCAAGACCGGTTTATCTAGCCTCCTAGTTATCTCCCGCCATACTTCCGATGTGCACTCTGCTGTGGAGGCTGTCTAATTCCTATGGGAGAGTTTCTCAATGGCTGGGTGAGGCATGAATGGCGGAGGGTGATAGCAATATGTTGCAAAGTGGGCCTGGGTGCAGAGGAAGTATAACTCCATATCCGGAGCTTCAAACCTGCCCTGGAAAATGATTGCGTGAGTACGTCCCATTTCAGCCTAGGTTGTTTGCCACCCCACGCTAGTCTAATTAACTGAGTTTGCAATGTCTTAAAGAAGTTGGGGCCCAGTGTATATGGAATGTTAAGGAAGAGATAAAGAAGTTTGTGTAGAATGACCATTTTCATCAGGGCGATGAGGCCTGCCAGGAATAGGGGCATAGATATCCATTGAATGATGGAGTCCACTAGTGTGTCCAATGCCCTGTCATAGTTGTCTCTTATGAGTGTGGCTTGGTCCCTAGATATCCAGAGTCCCAGGTATTTCAGTTCCGCCGAGCACCATCTCAATGGATAGTCAAGGGCATGACTTGTGGTGGAAGAAGTTATGGGGAATATTTGTGATTTCTCCCAGTTAATGTGTATAGCTGACCACCCCATAGGTTATAATTTCTCGTATAATTGGGTTGAGGATGTCTCGTGGGTTCCGAATATAAAGCGTGATATCATCCGCATAGAGTGATATCAACAGGTACCTAGTGGGGTAGCGGAGTGCGTGGTTTTGGTAATGTTATCGGAGTTTAGCCGCCAAGGTCTCCACAGCAAGCGCAAATAGCAGGGGTGATATTAGGCACCCCTGCCTGGTGCCCCAGGAAATGTAAAAGCAGGAGGAACATACTGCATTAATCTGGAATTTGGCCTGTGGTTGGTTATATAGGACGGCGACCTATGTAAGGAAGGATTTGGGAATACCCATCCTGTACAGCACCTCGAGGAGATAGTCCCACTCTTGGGAGTTGAACGCTTTTGTGGCATCCAAAAAGACTGGCACGTGTCCAGATCTGTATCAATATCTTGAAGTACCACAAAAAGGCTACTCAAGTTGTGGGCAGTGGCTCGACCTTGAATAAAACCGCACTGATATGGCAGCACCAGAGACTACATCAGTAGGCTCAGGCGATTGGCCAGTACTTTAGCCATGATTTTCACGTCGCAATTTATGAGTGAGAGGGGCCTGTAAGATTCATAGGCATACGAGAGTTGATCGGGCTTCCATAGGGAGGTAATCAAGGCTTCTTGCATTGAAGGTGGGAGAGCCTCCAGTTGAAACACCTCAGACTATATGGCCTTGAGTACAGGGATGAGTGTGCGGGCATAAGTTTTATTAAAAAAACTCTGCTGGCAATCCATCAGGCCCAGGGGTGAGGCCCGAGTTCTACTGCATTATGCGGGTTCTGATCTCGTCTTCCTTGAGGTCAGCAGTAGGAAAGTCTCACTGCGCCCGACTGAGCCATCCCAAAGTCACATTCTTCAGATATGTGGATAGGTCCAGCAGGCAAGTCCTGCGTGTGGTCTATAATATAGAGTATTAAGAGAGAAAGGTTTGCAGAATACCATCAGTGTCTATGTGTTGTGTGCTGTCCATACCTGTGATCTCCAGTACATAGTTGGAGAACCGAGGTCGATGGGCAGTTCAGACAATGCCCTACCCGGCTGTTTGCCCTCTCTGTATGAGCGCGCTCAAAAATATTTGCCACGGAATAGGCACTCCCGTTCCGCAGTGGTCTGTGAGTGTGATTCTATCCCTCCCGCTCATGGTCCATCCCGCTGCGCTTCCAGAAGTTTAATCTCAGTTTCTAGGGTGCATAGAGTGCTTCGGGTGTCCCGCAGGACTCCCCCCGCTTTTAGCTATACAAAGCCTGCATACTCTAACTTTGAACGCTTCCCTCACCGTGGGGAGCAATGGTACTGACTGTGGGTTGAGAGTAAAGAAGTCTTGGTTCTCCTGCCCCAACTCTTCTCTAAAGAGGGCGTCTAAGAGAGTCACGGGGGAGAGCCTCCAAGGGCAGCAGACCCAGGAGCTTGTAGCAGGAGTAAACTGCAATAACACCAGGGAGTGGTTCGAATGGGTGCGGGCCAGATGGGTGGTTCGTGTGTGCCAGGCACTAAGCCCCCTGGAAATGTTCCAATAGTCTAGCCCCGACCAGGAAGAGTGTACTCCTGAGAAGAAAGTCTCCTCCTTATCCTGTGGATGCATAAACCTCCATGTGTCTAGCAATTGACATGTATTCATTATGCCATTGATGTGCTGCCGCACATTAGTATGGTGGTGAGATTGGGGTTGAGATCTATCCACACCAGGTTCTAGTGCTGTGTTGAAATCCCCACCCCAGAGGACGTGTGTGGAAACAATGTTAAGCACCAGGCCCCAGAGCTTGCTGAAAAATTCTGAGTCATCTGCATTGGGACTGTAGCAGTTGACCAGGGTAATAGAACTGCCAGCAAGTCTGCCCCACATCAGGCAATACCAGGGCGCTAATCGCTTGCCTCCCTCTATCGCGTAAAAATGGTGTACCACATTGCATGTACCATACCCAGAAATGCACAATGTAGATAACCAAGTCAAGCCCACAACCTCCCCCCTCCCACTCCGACAACCCAAACTGTCAGAGCATAATATCCCTCCCCATGAAAGCTCCCAAGCAACATCTTCAAACCCCCTACAACCTGTGCCCGAGAGTGGAAGCATAGGTACCACAACGCCATCAATGGTACGGCGCGTGGGAGGATCACAGGGTAGACAGGTGTCCAAAAGTGAGGACAGGAAGAGGAGATGTCTTAGAGAGAAAAAGGCAAAGAAGAGACAGAAAAATGAAGAAGATAACAGTAAGATAATCGGGGGTGAAAAAGTAAAATCAGGGTAGAAATGATGAACCACAACCTCCACAATATAAATTTTGCTTTGTGACTGAGACCTGGATTCATTTAGTTTCTAATCCAGATATAGCAATAGCTTTTCCAATGGATTACAATATGAGCAGTTTGGAAAAAGGGGAGCATATTTGACAATTATTTTTAAGGATTCTTTCCATTGCCCCACTTTTCCACTTTTGGAGCTTATAGATGTTGAATGACCGGGCTTCTGCATGCAAGTTACCAATAACACTTCTTTTGTGGGAGCCTTAATTTAGAGGCCCTTGTGCTCGGCTATCACATTCTTGACTACTCTCAGCATCACTTGGGATTCATACTACAGTCACTATTCCATTTTCACGGTTCTGGGAGATTTTAATTTTCATGTTGATAAAGTGGATTCTCAGGCACAAGATCTTATCGTTATTTTCTCAGTACTTAAGACAACACAGTTAGTTCATCTGGACAAACATGAGGCAGGCCAAATACTTGACCAAGCTGCATCAAATAACATTCAGACCCACTGTACGCGATTCACCACCTGAGGGTCTTTCTTGACTTCTGTTATCCTCATCTCACTCCTTCTTTCATGATTTTGCACCCATTATTCATCAGCAGTATAAACTGGCACTAAACTGGAGCTACATAGCTGTAAATTAGTCTCTTCATTGAAACCCCGTCCTCCCAGTGTGCTGGCCAAGGCAATTGATGTTGTCAATACAGATAAATCCTGAAGAAATAAAGGATGGGAAACAGTGTTGAAACTAGCCAACAAATCCACAAAAATGAGGGCTACCTTCTCTCCCTTACCTAAAGCGATCTTTAGTGTTTTTAGACACTTTGAGCAGGGCCATTTCCATGACGTGAAGTGGCTTAAAACCTGAATGTGATGCATGCAGGAGACCTTCACTTTCCAGATAGTCAGTTAGTTGGGTATTGACAAGTTTTTCTATGGTTTTGGCCAAAACTGGCAGCATGCAAATGGGACGGTACTTGGACAGGATCTCAGAGTTGGTGGAAGGCTTTTTCAAAAGATGCATAAGCTTGGCTTGCTTCCACATAGCGGCGACAGAGACAGTTTCCTAAGAGGTGTTGAATAATTTATTTATCACTGGATTGACAACATCAATTGACTTGGCCAACACACTGGGAGGACAGAGTTTCAAAGGGTTTTTGATATGCTTTCACTTTGCCTCTATTTTTTTTTAATGAAATCTGTGCCTCATAGGAGTCCAGGACAGACGACCAGAGAACAGGGGTACCAGGGGAGTAGGGAAACAAAGCCTGGTGCTCCGGGGTATTTGGACAAAATATCGAGTAAAAAATATTAAGGCACAGAAATATACAGTTTTTAATATTGTTAAACACAAATATTGTGATGCAGGAAAATTGTTGACAAAAATATTGATTTTCTAAGGTAAGTAATATTGATGTCAAAAATATCTATTATGGGCCTTATTACAACCGCCCAACACCATTGGGGGAAGGAACCGCCCGACCATAGGTCGGCGGTTCCGACATCCCAATTTGGATGCGACCGCCCATAGGGAGTTCAGAAACATCAATTTTTCAATGGAAGCTTGTGTGGTGTGTGGAAAAGGCCCGCTGCACAAGCTTCCATTGAAAAATTGATGTTTTCTAAAATTCCTGCACCATGTGGCAGGCACACCGTGAGGTGCCTGCCACACGGTGCAGGGATGTTAGGCCTGAATGCGGAGGGCCAGGAGGGAAAGATGCCCTGCGAGGGGCCCCCAATGTTGCTTTCCGACAGCCCTTCCATGTCAGAAATGCCGACATGGAATGGCTGTCGGAAACTGACATCATAACCTCGAAGGCAGAGCCGCCGTCATTAAGGGATTATGAAATGTTTCCGATGCACCGACGGGCTCAGGAGCCCGTTGGAAAGCTTCAGATGGTCCCTCTGACTTCTGCCTCCGACCGCCATTGTAATCAGGCCCAATGTTGTTAAAATTGTTTAAAAAATATAGCTGTAAAGAATATAATTTTTTAATTAGCTTTATGTATTTTAGTATATGTGTTAGACTTGGCATCTTTTGGCATGTTTCCCCTGACTTTTTGCTTTCTGACCTCCCGGTTTTGACTCTGCTTTTGCTGGTGTAATGATTCTGCGCACTTTCCTCACTGCTGTCCAGTGGGAAAGTGCAAGTGCTCCTCTATAAAATGTGTTATGGATTGGTGTTTCCATGATTGGCCTATTTGGTTTATGTGTCAGTCCCTTGTAAAGTGCACTACGAGTGCCAGGGCCTATAGATCAAATGCTGTTGGTGGGCTGCAGCACTGGATTGTGCCACCCACGCAATCAGCCCGTAAAGTGTAACTCGGGCCTGCCATTGCAGAGCCTGTGCGCAGCCTGGGGCTGCCATGTCGACTTGGCAAGTGCGCACACTTGCAAGTCCCTAAACCTTCCCTTTTCTACATGTTACTCACCCCTAAGGTAGGCCCAAAGTACCCCTGTGGGCAGGGTGCGTTGTATGCGAAAGGTAGGACATGCCCTGGTGTGTGTGGCATGTCCTGATAGTGAATTACAGCCTAGTTCGTTTTTCACTATTGCAAGGCTACCTGTTCCCCATAGGCCAGAACGGGCAGTTTTGATTATTACAGCTTATAATCCTAACTGACCCCGGGAACATGGTAGAAATTCGAGTTTAGTATGCCTGGACTCAGAATGATAAAATGCATCTTTTAGTGAAGTTGGTTTTAACATTCTGTGTTTGAAAATACCACTTTTAGAAAGTGGGTATTTTCTTGTCTAACCATCCAAGCCTGCCTCTGCAAGGTTGTGTATTCCTTGTCTGGAGTGTGAGTGACAGGGGCTGGGGGATGCCAGGAGACAGGGTGAGTCAGCACAGGGCTGAATAGCAAGATCTACATGTAGATGGGTGGGAGGAGTTGCACCTGGGCCCTGAATAGGACAGTGCCTTCCCTCCACAATGCTGGCTCCACCTCCTGTGGTGCGTCTGATGTCCCTGGCCTACTCTTTGAAGGAAAGGACGGAGACTTGTCAACAAAGTGCTCCAGAACTGGTTTGGGCTAGGCAAAGGCCTCTCTGCCTTCAGAGAACAAAGGAATTTGGGATATAAATATTGGGGCCCTGACCCCATGAATTTAGATCTCGCTGGAATCAAGGAACCTGTCAAGACGAAGAGCTGGAGAGCTGCTAGGAGGAGTACTGCCCCTTTGCTGAGTGACTGCTTTGTTGGGTTGGCCTGCAGTTGCTGCTTCTGTCTTGGGCAGTGAAAGGACTGGACTGAACTTTCTACAAACTTGTGCTGAGTATCTCCAAGGGCCTGAAACCGAGCTGGCCTCCTGTTAAGAAGTCTCAGGGACTGCAAAGACTTCAGAAGCCTCTGGGTACCGCTTCTAGAACGCTGTTTCAGTTGCCACAGAGGAAGGGAACTGCAACCGACTCCGTCAACCGAATCCATCCCTGACCGGTGACCTGTTTGCACCGCAGACCGCATCGCCCCGCTTCGCATCGCAACCCTGATCTCACCGTAGGCGACATCCGACGCCGTCAACACCGAGCCGCTGCTTGCACCGTGACCTGTGGGCACCGCAGTTCGCATCGCATCGCTTCACTGAACTAGCCGGACCCGACCGACGTGGTCGCTGCAACTGGCTCAACAGTCGTGACCGCATCGCATTTGGGGCACCGCTCGCACGTTTGCGACGCACCGCTCCGACTCGCACCGCTGTCCGACGCCAGCTCCCGCACTCCGGCTTGGTCGCCTGCATCGCAACCTGTCAGCACCGCATCGTACACCGTCTCGCCCTGCACCGCACGCCTTGGACTCACCGACTCCGTCTGCAGGACGCTCATCGAGCCGCTGCCTGCACCGCATCGAGGGACACCGCACCTTGCATCGCTCCGTCTTGCACCGCAACCGCGACGAACGCCGACCGGCTCGTACACTCCGTACCAGCCACAACGAGAAAGGTACTGTGACCGAGTCTGTTCACGACTCTGCTGGCCCGTAGCGACGCGGTCGGCTGGAACTGTTAGACTCTGGGTATTTCAGCATCGCGGTAGACCCGGACGGGGCTACCGACTCGCACGAACTTTGCTTTTGTGTTATTCCTGCAAAGAAGAAGTTACCTTATCAAGCATTCATTTTCAAAGTATAGTATTGTGGATTTTTGTCGTAATTGGTCTTGTCTTGAGTATATAAAAATATTGGTTATTTTTCTAAACTGGTGTGGTGTCCTTTTGTAGTGCTTACACTGTATTACTGTTGGTTATGTGCAAATGCTTTACACACTGCCTCTAGAATAAGCCTGACTGCTCGTGCCAAGCTACCAAGGGGGTGAGCAGGGGTTATTTTAGGAGTGTAACTCCCTTACCCTGACTAGGAAGAAGGGTCCCTACTTGGACAAAGGTGCAAGCCCTTGCCAACTAGTGATCCCATTTCTAACATTGGTTGTCAGCGGTGAGGATAGGACTTGTGTTTGCACTTGACTTACAGTGATTGGTGTGCACTACTACCATATCGCAGACCATTACGTACCACATACTGGTTCTTTTTCTTTTGGCCTATTTTTGATCTTGCCAGTTTTCAACTCACTACTTTTGTCATGCCTGAATCAACTGCATCATCCGTTGCATCTCTGGAAGTTATCTTTGAGGAGGATAGGTTGGAATCCTACGCCGTAAAGGAGCTACGAGCGATTTGTAAAAACCTGAAAGTCCAAATTAAAGGCCTCACAAGGAAGGAGGAGCTACAGATGGCGCTGAGGGCCTGGGTAGCAGCCAGACATGCCAGTGGGCAGCCTGGTAATCTCAGTGAGGAGGTGGAGGAGCCTATTTCCAGGGTGGATGTGCTTTTGGGTGAGGGGGAACCCGCCAGGTCAGGCAGCAGCAGTCTGTCCCCAGAGGAGCTGGAGGACAGGCGGGAGGCAAGGCAGTTTGAGCTGCAGAAGCTCAGGCTGGAGAGTGAGCGGGAGGAGAAGAGATTGGCCATGTAGGAGAAGAAGATGCTCTTAGAGCATGAGATAGAACTGAAGGAGCTAGAACTTAGGAGTAAGTCAGGCTCAGATGGTGGCAGCAATTCGTCCAGAAAGGCAGACAGGATTGTGCACATTCCCAAGAATGTAGGCAAGGAGTTCAAGAAGGGGGATGACATACAAAGGTGGTTTCAGGGTTATGAGGCAGCCATACACATGAATGGGGTCCCTGAGGAAAATTGGGGAGCAGGATTGTGGCCACTTTTCCCTGAAGAAGCAAGGGATGCTCTGATAGCTTTGGGTAAGGGGTATCACCTCACCTATGCTGACATGAAGGATGCCCTTCTCACTAAGTATGGTCTTACTCCTGAAAAGTACAGGGATCAGTTCAGGTCCAGTAAGAAGTCTGATGCCAACACTTGGTTGGAATGTGTGGATGTGTTCTGCAGGTCGCTGGATGGTTGGGTGAAGGGCAGTAGTGTAACATATTTTCAGGGGCTCTGCAACTTGATTGCATGGGAGCACCTGTCTATTCTATGTTTTGCAGATCTGCGCCAGCACCTAGTGGATAGTAAGCTAACTGACCCCAGGAAGCTTGCTATGGAAGCAGACCGCTGGGTGAGTACCAGGGTCCACAAGAAAGCGTTTGGGGGAGACTCAGCCAAAGGTGGGCAGGGTCCCCAGCAGAAAGGTGGGGGGGACAAGGGTAAAGAACAGGAGTTCTCTAAAGGGCCCCAAACTAGTACCCAGGGTAAAGGTTCCCAGCCCCCCAGTGATAAGAAGAAAGGGGTCTCTACAGGGAAGCCTGTTGAGACCGGCCCCCGCAAGTGTTATGCATGTGACCAGGTAGGTTACTTTAAGGGGGACCCCAAGTGCCCAAAGGGGACACAGCCACCCACTGGTGGACAGTCCAAAGTGTTGGCTAGTGTAGCGCTTGGGGAGGAGGAGTGGGGATCCCGCAGAAATGACCCTTGTCTCACTAGGGGACAGTGAGATGGTCCCAGGAAACCAGGTGCCCCCTAACACAAAGAAATATAGCACCTGGGTGACCATCAATGGGAATAGGGTAGAGGCTCTCAGAGATACTGGAGCCAGTGTGACCTCAGTCCGGTGTCACCTGGTCTCTGAGAAGCAGGTAGTCCCAGGGGCATTCCACCAAGTAGTTGCTGTAGACAACTCTGAGCACCAGTGTATGGTGGCGCAGGTTCCCTTTGAATGGGGGGGTCTCAGGTCCCTTGAGGGTGGTTGTGAGCCCTACCATGCCTGTAGCGTGTCTGCTAGGTAACGACCTCGAGCAGTCCTTATGGAAGGATGTTGAGCTCAGGTCTCACTTGGAGATGCTTGGGTTGCCAGAGTGGGCATGCGTGTCTACTCGGTCAATGGCAGCCAGAAAGGGTGATCAAGAGGACTTGGAGCCTGGAACAGTGGCCCAAGTCCCTGCCAAGAGAAAGGGCAGGGGGCGCAGGAAACCGGCCCCCGAAGTTCCCACGGACCGGGAGGAGGCGGACCTCGAGGGGGACGCCCCGGTGCCTACAGGGGAGCAGGTAGCCGAACTGGGAGACATCTCTGAGCTGACCCATTGGCAGCAAGAAGGGGGTCCCACCAGGGAGGAGTTCTGCAGGGAGCAGAACGAGTGCCCTACTCTGGAAGGTCTGCGGCGGCAGGCTGCAGACCAGGCAGCTGGTAATCAGTCCGGCTCACATCTGATCTACTGGGAGAGTGGTCTCCTATACAGTGAGCCTAAGGTTGCTGAGCCTGGGTCAGCCCGTGTGCTAGTGGTACCCCAGCGCTTCAGGACCTTCCTACTGGGTCTGGCTCATGACGTGCCTTTGGCAGGACATTTGGGGTAGGACAAGACCTTTGACAGGCTTGTCACCCACTTCTTTTGGCCCCAAATGCGAAGGCAGTCAGATGCACACTGTAGGTCTTGCCAAACTTGCCAGGCAAGTGGTAAGAGTGGGAGGAAGGTCAAAGCTCCTCTCCAACCTTTTCCTGTTGTTGGTACACCCTTTGAAAGGGTAGGGATGGATATTGTGGGGCCACTGGATCCCAAGACAGCCATGGGCAACAGGTACATCCTGGTCTTGGTGGACCATGCCACCCGGTACCCGGAGGCAATCCCTCTCAGGACAATGACGGCGCCAGTGATGGGCCGGGCGTTAATGGGGATCTTTTCCCATGTGGGATTCCCCAGAGAGGTGGTTTCTGATAGGGGGACCAATTTCATATCCAAGTATATGACATCCCTGTGGAAGGAGTGTGGTGTAACCTACAAGTTCACCACTCCTTACCACCCACAAGGAAACGGTCTGGTGGAGAGATTCAACCAGACCTTGAAAGGCATGATCAAGGGTCTAACAGAACCCATGAGGCGTAAGTGGGACGTCCTCTTGCCATGCCTACTCTTTGCATACAGGGAGGTGCCTCAGAAGTCTCTTGGGTACAGCCCCTTTGAGCTCCTGTATGGCCACCCTATCAGAGGACCTCTGAGTTTGGTAAAGGAAGGCTGGGAGGCAGCTCCCAGGAAAACTCCCCAGGATGTGTTTAGCTACATGCTGGCCTTTAGAAACCAAACTGCCCGCTTCAGGAAACTCGCTCAGGCGAACCTAGAAGCAAGCCAGGAAGAAATGAAGAGATGGTATGACCAGAATGCCACTCTGGTCGAATTTCAACCTGGGCAAAAAGTGTGGGTCATGGCCCCAGTGGCACCTTGTGCCTTGCAGGACAAGTGGACTGGGCCATATGAGGTGGTGGAGCGCAAAAGTGACGTCACCTACCTGGTGGATTTGCAAGCTCCAAGGAACCCTTTGAGGGTCCTTCACGTGAACCGCCTCAAGCCCCACTTCGAGAGGTCCGAAGTGAGTATGCTCTTGGCGACAGATGATGGGGTGGAAGAGGAGAGTGAGCCTCTCCCTGACCTCCTGTCTACCAAGGAGCATGATGGGTCAGTAGAAGGTGTGATCCTCTCCCCTACTCTGACTCAGGAGCAGCAGGGGGACTGTCACCAGTTGTTGGGACAGTTCGCCCCACTGTTCTCTCTGACCCCCGGTGTTACTCACTGGTGTACCCATGACGTGGACACAGGTGACAGCCCTCCTGTGAAGCACAAGATTTACAGGTTAACTGACCGGGTCAGAGCCAGCATCAAGGAGGAGGTCTCTAAGATGTTGGCTTTAGGGGTGATTGAGCCCTCCAACAGTCCTTGGGCCAGCCCAGTGGTCTTAGTCCCAAAGGCTGCTGCGCCCGGTGCCACTCCAGAACTCCGGTTTTGTGTGGACTACCGTGGGCTCAATGCCGTCACCAGGACTGACGCGCACCCAATCCCCAGAGCTGATGAGCTCATTGATCGGTTGGGAGCTGCCCGGTTCCTCAGCACGTTTGATTTGACGTCTGGGTACTGGCAGATTGCCTTAACCGATGGGGCCAAGGAGAGATCAGCATTCTCAACCCCAGAAGGTCATTACCAATTCCGGGTGATGCCCTTTGGGTTGAAGAATGCCCCTGCCACCTTTCAGAGGTTGGTCAATCAGGTGTTGGCTGGGCTGGAGGATTTCAGTGCCGCCTACCTGGATGACATTGCTGTGTTCAGTTCCAGCTGGGAAGAACATTTACAGCACCTTGAGAAAGTGTTGAGGGCTCTGCAAGGTGCAGGCCTCACGATCAAGGCCAGTAAGTGCCCGATCGGGCAGGGTTCTGTGGTGTACTTGGGACACCAGGTAGGAAGCGGCCAGGTGGCGCCCCTACAACCCAAGATTGACACCATTCTGGCTTGGGAGCCCCCCAAGACCCAGACAGAGGTGAGATCCTTCTTAGGTCTCACCGGCTACTATAGGAGATTTGTTAAGGGCTATGGCACCATCGTTGCCCCCTTAACAGAGCTGACTTCTAAGAAGCAGCCCGGGAAAGTGATCTGGACTGAGTCCTGCCAGAAAGCTTTTGATGCCCTGAAGGCAGCCATGTGCACGGCGCCCGTGCTCAAGGCACCTGACTTCTCCAAGGAATTCGTCATGCAGACTGACGCTTCAGAGCATGGTGTGGGAGCGGTGCTCTCACAACTGAACGAAGAGGGCCTGGATCAGCCTGTAGTCTTCCTTAGCAGGAGACTACTCCCCAGGGAACAGAGGTGGAGTGCCATAGAAAGGGAAGCTTTTGCTGTGGTCTGGGCGCTGAAGAAGTTGAGACCATACCTGTTTGGGACTCACTTCCGGGTTCAGACAGACCACAGGCCCCTCAGATGGTTGATGCAAATGAGGGGTGAGAATCCAAAACTGCTGAGGTGGTCCATCTCCCTACAGGGAATGGACTTTACGGTGGAACACCGTCCTGGTACAGAACACGCCAACGCAGATGGTCTGTCCAGGTTCTTCCGCCTTAGTGAAGAGAACTCCAATGGGGTTGGGTAGTTCTCCCTACTTTCAGCTGGAGGGGACATGTGTTAGACTTGGCATCTTTTGGCGTGTTTCCCCTGACTTTTTGCTTTCTGACCTCCCGGTTTTGACTCTGTTTTTGCTGGTGTAATGATTCTGCGCACTTTCCTCACTGCTGTCCAGTGGGAAAGTGCAAGTGCTCCTGTATAAAATGTGTTATGGATTGGTGTTTCCATGATTGGCCTATTTGGTTTATGTGTCAGTCCCTTGTAAAGTGCACTACGAGTGCCAGGGCCTATAGATCAAATGCTGTTGGTGGGCTGCAGCACTGGATTGTGCCACCCACGCAAACAGCCCGTAAAGTGTAACTCGGGCCTGCCATTGCAGAGCCTGTGCGCAGCCTGGGGCTGCCATGTCGACTTGGCAAGTGCGCACACTTGCAAGTCCCTAAACCTTCCCTTTTCTTCATGTTACTCACCCCTAAGGTAGGCCCAAGGTACCCCTGTGGGCAGAGTGCGTTGTATGCGAAAGGTAGGACATGCCCTGGTGTGTGTGGCATGTCCTGATAGTGAATTACAGCCTAGTTCGTTTTTCACTATTGCAAGGCTACCTGTTCCCCATAGGCCAGTACGGGCAGTTTTGATTATTACAGCTTATAATCCTAACTGACCCCGGGAACATGGTAGAAATTCGAGTTTAGTATGCCTGGACTCAGAATGATAAAATGCATCTTTTAGTGAAGTTGGTTTTAACATTCTGTGTTTGAAAATACCACTTTTAGAAAGTGGGTATTTTCTTGTCTAACCATCCAAGCCTGCCTCTGCGAGGTTGTGTATTCCTTGTCTGGAGTGTGAGTGACAGGGGCTGGGGGATGCCAGGAGACAGGGTGAGTCAGCACAGGGCTGAATAGCAAGATCTACATGTAGATGGGTGGGAGGAGTTGCACCTGGGCCCTGAATAGGACAGTGCCTTCCCTCCACAATGCTGGCTCCACCTCCTGTGGTGCGTCTGATGTCCCTGGCCTACTCTCTGAAGGAAAGGACGGAGACTTGTCAACAAAGTGCTCCAGAACTGGTTTGGGCTAGGCAAAGGCCTCTCTGCCTTCAGAGAACAAAGGAATTTGGGATATAAATATTGGGGCCCCGACCCCATGAATTTAGATCTCGCTGGAATCAAGGAACCTGTCAAGACGAAGAGCTGGAGAGCTGCTAGGAGGAGTACTGCCCCTTTGCTGAGTGACTGCTTTGTTGGGTTTGCCTCCAGTTGCTGCTTCTGTCTTGGGCAGTGAAAGGACTGGACTGAACTTTCTACAAACTTGTGCTGAGTATCTCCAAGGACCTGAAACCGAGCTGGCCTCCTGTTAAGAAGTCTCAGGGACTGCAAAGACTTCACAAGCCTCTGGGTACCGCTTCTGGAACGCTGTTTCAGTTGCCACAGAGGAAGGGAACTGCAACCGACTCCGTCAACCGAATCCATCCCTGACCGGTGACCTGTTTGCACCGCAGACCGCATCGCAACCCTGGTCTCACCGTAGGCGACATCCGACGCCGTCAACACCGAGCCGCTGCTTGCACCGTGACCTGTTTGCACCGCAGTTCGCATCACATCGCTTCACTGGACCAGCCGGACCCGACCAACGCGGTCACTGCAACTGGCTCAACAGTCGTGACCGCATCGCATTTGGGACACCGCTCGCACGTTTGCGACGCACCGCTCCGACTCGCACCGCTGTCCGACGCCAGCTCCCGCTCTCCGGCTTGGTCGCCTGCATCGCAACCTGTCAGCACCGCATCGTACACCGTCTCGCCCTGCACCGCACGCCTTGGACTCGCCGACTCCGTCTGCAGGACGCTCATCGAGCCGCTGCCTGCACCGCATCGAGGGACACCGCACCTTGCATCGCTCCGTCTTGCACCGCAACCGCGACGAACGCCGACCGGCTTGTACACTCCGTACCAGCCACAACGAGAAAGGTACTGTGACCGAGTCTGTTCACGACTCTGCTGGCCCGTAACGACGCGGTCGGCTGGAACTGTTAGACTCTGGGTATTTCAGCATCGCGGTAGACCCGGACGGGGCTACCGACTCGCACGAACTTTGCTTTTGTGTTATTCCTGCAAAGAAGAAGTTACCTTATCAAGCATTCATTTTCAAAGTATAGTATTGTGGATTTTTGTCGTAATTGGTCTTGTCTTGAGTATATAAAAATATTGGTTATTTTTCTAAACTGGTGTGGTGTCCTTTTGTAGTGCTTACACTGTATTACTGTTGGTTATGTGCAAATGCTTTACACACTGCCTCTAGAATAAGCCTGACTGCTCGTGCCAAGCTACCAAGGGGTGAGCAGGGGTTATTTTAGGAGTGTAACTCCCTTACCCTGACTAGGAAGAAGGGTCCCTACTTGGACAAAGGTGCAAGCCCTTGCCAACTAGAGATCCCATTTCTAACATTGGTTGTCAGCGGTGAGGATAGGACTTGTGTTTGCACTTGACTTACAGTGATTGGTGTGCACTACTACCATATCGCAGACCATTACGTACCACATACTGGTTCTTTTTCTTTTGGCCTATTTTTGATCTTGCCAGTTTTCAACTCACTACTTTTGTCATGCCTGAATCAACTGCATCATCCGTTGCATCTCTGGAAGTTATCTTTGAGGAGGATAGGTTGGAATCCTACGCCGTAAAGGAGCTACGAGCGATTTGTAAAAACCTGAAAGTCCAAATTAAAGGCCTCACAAGGAAGGAGGAGCTACAGAAGGCGCTGAGGGCCTGGGTAGCAGCCAGACATGCCAGTGGGCAGCCTGGTAATCTCAGTGAGGAGGTGGAGGAGCCTATTTCCAGGGTGGATGTGCTTTTGGGTGAGGGGGAACCCGCCAGGTCAGGCAGCAGCAGTCTGTCCCCAGAGGAGCTGGAGGACAGGCGGGAGGCAAGGCAGTTTGAGCTGCAGAAGCTCAGGCTGGAGAGTGAGCGGGAGGAGAAGAGATTGGCCATGGAGGAGAAGAAGATGCTCTTAGAGCATGAGAGAGAACTGAAGGAGCTAGAACTTAGGAGTAAGTCAGGCTCAGATGGTGGCAGCAATTCGTCCAGAAAGGCAGACAGGATTGTGCACATTCCCAAGAATGTAGGCAAGGAGTTCAAGAAGGGGGATGACATACAAAGGTGGTTTCCAGGGTTATGAGGCAGCCATACACATGAATGGGGTCCCTGAGGAAAATTGGGGAGCAGGATTGTGGCCACTTTTCCCTGAAGAAGCAAGGGATGCTCTGATAGCTTTGGGTAAGGGGTATCACCTCACCTATGCTGACATGAAGGATGCCCTTCTCACTAAGTATGGTCTTACTCCTGAAAAGTACAGGGATCAGTTCAGGTCCAGTAAGAAGTCTGATGCCAACACTTGGTTGGAATGTGTGGATGTGTTCTGCAGGTCGCTGGATGGTTGGGTGAAGGGCAGTAGTGTAACAGATTTTCAGGGGCTCTACAACTTGATTGCATGGGAGCACTTGTCTAGTCTATGTTTTGCAGATCTGCGCCAGCACCTAGTGGATAGTAAGCTAACTGACCCCAGGAAGCTTGCTATGGAAGCGGACCGCTGGGTGAGTACCAGGGTCCACAAGAAAGCGTTTGGGGGAGACTCAGCCAAAGGTGGGCAGGGTCCCCAGCAGAAAGGTGGGGGGGACAAGGGTAAAGCACAGGAGTTCTCTAAAGGGCCCCAAACTAGTACCCAGGGTAAAGGTTCCCAGCCCCCCGGTGATAAGAAGAAAGGGGTCTCTACAGGGAAGCCTGTTGAGACCGGCCCCCGCAAGTGTTATGCATGTGACCAGGTAGGTCACTTTAAGGGGGACCCCAAGTGCCCAAAGGGGACACAGCCACCCACCGGTGGACAGTCCAAAGTGTTGGCTAGTGTAGCGCTTGGGGAGGAGGGGTGCCCACAGGAGGGTGGGGATCCCGCAGAAATGACCCTTGTCTCACTAGGGGACAGTGAGATGGTCCCAGGAAACCAGGTGCCCCCTAACACAAAGAAATATAGCACCTGGGTGACCATCAATGGGAACAGGGTAGAGGCTCTCAGAGATACTGGAGCCAGTGTGACCTCAGTCCGGTGTCACCTGGTCTCTGAGAAGCAGGTAGTCCCAGGGGCATTCCACCAAGTAGTTGCTGTAGACAACTCTGAGCGCCAGTGTATGGTGGCGCAGGTTCCCTTTGAATGGGGGGGGGGTCTCAGGTCCCTTGAGGGTGGTTGTGAGCCCTACCATGCCTGTAGCGTGTCTGCTAGGTAACGACCTCGAGCAGTCCTTATGGAAGGATGTTGAGCTCAGGTCTCACTTGGAGATGCTTGGGTTGCCAGAGTGGGCATGCGTGTCTACTCGGTCAATGGCAGCCAGAAAGGGTGATCAAGAGGACTTGGAGCCTGGAACAGTGGCCCAAGTCCCTGCCAAGAGAAAGGGCAGGGGCGCAGGAAACCGGCCCCCGAAGTTCCCACGGACCGGGAGGAGGCGGACCTCGAGGGGGACGCCCCGGTGCCTACAGGGGAGCAGGTAGCCGAACTGGGAGACATCTCTGAGCTGACCCATTGGCAGCAAGAAGGGGGTCCCACCAGGGAGGAGTTCTGCAGGGAGCAGAACGAGTGCCCTACTCTGGAGGGTCTGCGGCGGCAGGCTGCAGACCAGGCAGCTGGTAATCAGTCCGGGTCACATCTGATCTACTGGGAGAGTGGTCTCCTATACAGTGAGCCTAAGGTTGCTGAGCCTGGGTCAGCCCGTGTGCTGGTGGTACCCCAGCGCTTCAGGACCTTCCTACTGGGTCTGGCTCATGACGTGCCTTTGGCAGGACATTTGGGGCAGGACAAGACCTTTGACAGGCTTGTCACCCACTTCTTTTGGCCCCAAATGCGAAGGCAGTCAGATGCACACTGTAGGTCTTGCCAAACTTGCCAGGCAAGTGGTAAGAGTGGGAGGAAGGTCAAAGCTCCTCTCCAACCTTTTCCTGTTGTTGGTACACCCTTTGAAAGGGTAGGGATGGATATTGTGGGGCCACTGGATCCCAAGACAGCCATGGGCAACAGGTACATCCTGGTCTTGGTGGACCATGCCACCCGGTACCCGGAGGCAATCCCTCTCAGGACAACGACGGCGCCAGTGGTGGGCCGGGCGTTAATGGGGATCTTTTCCCATGTGGGATTCCCCAGAGAGGTGGTTTCTGATAGGGGGACCAATTTCATATCCAAGTATATGACATCCCTGTGGAAGGAGTGTGGTGTAACCTACAAGTTCACCACTCCTTACCACCCACAAGGAAACGGTCTGGTGGAGAGATTCAACCAGACCTTGAAAGGCATGATCAAGGGTCTAACAGAACCCATGAGGCGTAAGTGGGACGTCCTCTTGCCATGCCTACTCTTTGCATACAGGGAGGTGCCTCAGAAGTCTCTTGGGTACAGCCCCTTTGAGCTCCTGTATGGCCACCCTGTCAGAGGACCTCTGAGTTTGGTAAAGGAAGGCTGGGAGGCAGCTCCCAGGAAAACTCCCCAGGATGTGTTTAGCTACATGCTGGCCTTTAGAAACCAAACTGCCCGCTTCAGGAAACTCGCTCAGGCGAACCTAGAAGCAAGCCAGGAAGAAATGAAGAGATGGTATGACCAGAATGCCACTCTGGTCGAATTTCAACCTGGGCAAAAGTGTGGGTCATGGCCCCAGTGGCACCTTGTGCCTTGCAGGACAAGTGGACTGGGCCATATGAGGTGGTGGAGCGCAAAAGTGACGTCACCTACCTGGTGGATTTGCAAGCTCCAAGGAACCCTTTGAGGGTCCTTCACGTGAACCGCCTCAAGCCCCACTTCGAGAGGTCCGAAGTGAGTATGCTCTTGGCGACAGATGATGGGGTGGAAGAGGAGAGTGAGCCTCTCCCTGACCTCCTGTCTACCAAGGAGCATGATGGGTCAGTAGAAGGTGTGATCCTCTCCCCTACTCTGACTCAGGAGCAGCAGGGGGACTGTCACCAGTTGTTGGGACAGTTCGCCCCACTGTTCTCTCTGACCCCCGGTGTTACTCACTGGTGTACCCATGACGTGGACACAGGTGACAGCCCTCCTGTGAAGCACAAGATTTACAGGTTGACTGACCGGGTCAGAGCCAGCATCAAGGAGGAGGTCTCTAAGATGTTGGCGTTAGGGGTGATTGAGCCCTCCAACAGTCCTTGGGCCAGCCCAGTGGTCTAGTCCCAA